>OZ004704.1:109517715-110139950 GCA_963924515.1 Vespertilio murinus | reverse complement strand
TCTTCCTCTCTGTAAAAAAATCAATAAAATGTCAAAAAAATAAAAAAAAATTAAAATGTCATGTACAAGGGTTGCAGTCTCAATTCTGAGGTGTATTTACTTTATGTCCTTTATTTTATCTATGGGCATGCAGGAGACAGCCCACAGATGTTTCTCTCTCACATCCATGTTTTTTCTCTTTCTCTCCCTTCATATCTCTCTAAAAATAAATTTTAAAATTCTAAATAAAATTCTAAATAAATGTACATTGAAGTCATAATCTAAGGATATTAGCTCCTCCTAAGGTAATAGAAACTAAGGAGAAAATAAACAAATAGCACTACATCAAAATAAAAAATTTCTGCATAGCAAAAGAAACCATCAACAAAACAAAAACTCTATGGGAGAACATATTTTCTAAAGATACATCTGATAAAGGGTTAATATCCAAAATATATAAGGAAGTCATACAACTTAACAAAAGGAAGGCCAACTTAAAAATGGGCAAGTGACCTAAATACACACTTCTCCAAAGCAGACATACAGATGTCCAAGAGACATCACAACATGCTCAAAGTCACTAATCATCTGACAGATGCAAATCAAAACAACAATGAGGTACCATCTCACACCTGTCAGAATGGCTATCTTTAACAAATCAACAAATGACCAGTGCTGGTGAGAATGTGGAGAAAAGGGAACCCTACTACACTGGTGGTGGAAATGCAGACTGGTGCAACCATATGGAAAACAGTACAAAGTTTCCTCAAAAAATTAAATATGAAACTGCCATTTGATCCAGTGATCCAAAGAAACCAGAATCACCAATCAGAAAGAATCTATGCACCCCAATGTTCATAGCAGCACAATGTACAATAGCTAAGATTTAGAAACAACTCAAGTGTCCATAGGTAGATGAGTAGAAAAAAGAAGTGGTGGTACACTTATACTATAGAATACCATGAAGAAATCATGAAGGAACTTGGAGAGGATCATGCTAAGTGAAATAAGTCAGTCAGTGAAAGACAAGTATCATGTGATCGCACTCATAAGTGCAATCTGAGTAAATGAAATAAACTGATAAAAGGGGTGGATCTAAAGACAGAAGCATGGAACAGAGTGCAAAATCTCAGAAGTAAGGCAGGTGAATGGACACAGACAATAGGGTGCTGAAGGCCCGGGTTGGGAGGTTAGGGGTGGGGGCTGGAGGGGGTCTCTGAAGAGGTGGGGAAAAGGGGACATATGTAATACTTTCACAATAAAGAATTATTTTTTTATTTATTTACTTTATTATTATTTTGTTATTAAAGGTGAAACATTTAGTTTTATTTATTACTAGGGGCCTGGTGCATGAAATTCATGTATGGGGGGGGGGTCCCCTCAGCCCAGCCTGCACCCTCTCTAATTGGGGACCTCTTGGGAGATGTCCAACTGCTGGTTTAGGCCCGATCTCTGTTGGTAGGACATCTCTCTTGCAGTCTGGAACTGCTGGCTTCTAACTGTTCACCTGTCTGCCTGCATAATTGTCCTTAACTGCTTCTGCCCTGCAAGCCTGATTGCCCCTAACTGCCCTACCCTGATGACCTGATCTTGCCCACAATAGCCTTCCCCTGCCTGCCCGATGTCACCCCTAACTGCCCACCCCTGCTGGCCTGATTGGCCCTAACTGCCTCTGCCTTGGCCCCCACCACCCTGGCTTTGTCTGGAAGGAAGTCGGACATCCAAAAGATGGCCAGTCTACCTGGTCTAATTAGCATAATACCTTTTTAGTAATATGGATAGATTACACAGGATAGGATTTGTTACAGGGGAAGGGGTGTGGGGAGCCTTTTTCAGCAGGAGGAGATACTCTTGGCAGACAAAAACACATAATCTCTATATTTGGACTGATAGCCAGCCATATATACTATACTACCAAACCAGTCATGAAAAACTTGAACCACTTTCATACACCTTACACCAAATAGCTGTTGCCCTTAAAACTCCTCCTCAACCCCACTTTAGGTTCTGCCTATGCAGTTCACACAGATTAGATTCTGATTGGTGGATTTCTATGCCAGTCAGCTTCAAAAGCTCTGCCTCATAGGCAACCATTGGCTCCTCACATTTCATGCAGAATAGGTTCTGATTGTATGCCAGTCAGCGTGAAAAGCTCTACCTCCTAGACAGCCACTGGCTCCTGGCATTTCACCCAGATTTGGTTCTAATTAGTTGGTTTCTATGCTAGTCAGCATCTCCAAGCCTATCTCTAGAACTGATCAAAGAGGTGGGGCTGATCAGCAGGCCCCCAGGAGACCCTGAGAGGAACAGAAACCCAGCTGCTGGTGAAGCTGAGAGAGAAAGAGAGAGGCAATGGCTCATCAACAGCTACCATGGAGGATGGGAATCAGATTCTGCCTTTCTCTCTGCAGGCCTCTCTCTGGGCCTGATCCACATCCCCCTTGGCAGTCAGTGCTGTATTGCTGCACACCAACACTGACTTCCAGTGTTTTGTCGAGCCTTAGTCATTATGCATCCTGGCTCTTTGTATATATAATTATTTTTTAAATTTATAAGCTTTATTCTTTAAAGCATTACATATATTTCCCTTTTCCCCCATTGACCTCTCTCTGGCTACTCCCACCCCCTGCACATGCCCTCATTGCCGCCCCCCCCAATCTGTGTCCAATGGTAATGCTCATATATATGCATACAAGTCCTTTGGTTGATCTCTTACCCCTCATCCCTCCCTCCTGCCTTCCCTCATAAGTTGGAAAGTCTGTTAAATGCTTCTATGACTCTGGTTCTATTTTTGTTCATCATTTATGTTGTTCATTATATTCCACAAATGAGTGAGATCATGTGATATTTATCTTTCTCTGACTGGCTTATTTTGCTTAGCATAATGCTCTCCAGTTCCATCCATGCTGTTGCAAATGGTAACATTTTATTTTTTACCACAGAGTAGTATTCCATTGTGGAGATGTAACATAGTTTTTTAATACACTCATCTGCTGATGGGAACATAGGCTGTTTCCAAATCTTAGCTATTGTAAATTGTGCTGCTATGAACATACGGGTATAAATGTCCTTTCTAACTAGTGTTTCTAGTTTCTTGGTATATATTCCTAAAGTTGGATCACTGGGCTAATGGGAGTTCCATTTCTAGCTTTATGAGGAAACTCCATACTGTTCTCCACAGTGGCTGCACCAGTCTGCATTTCCACCAACACTGCACAAGAGTTCCTTTTTCTCTGCATCCTCACCAGCATTTGCCATTTGTTGATTTGTTGGAGATAGCCATTCTGACAGGTATGAGATGGAACCTCATTGTCATTTTGATTTGCATCTCTCAGATGCAATAATGAACTTACAGAAAGAGACACTAAAAAAGCAATCCCATTTACCTTCACACCAAAAAAATTAAGATAACTAGGAATAAACTTAACTAAGGAGGTAAAAGACCTATACATGGAAAACTATAAGATAATGAAAAAATAGAGGAAAACACAAACATATGGAAGAACATACTGTGTTCATGGATTGGTAGAATCAACATCATTAAAATGTCCATACTACCTACCAAAAGTAATCTATAGATTCAATGCACTCATTTAAATACCAACGGCATAATTTACAAACCTAGAACAAATTTTCCAAAAATTCATCTGGAACAAAAGGGACCCTGAATAGCCACAGCAATCCAGAAAAAGAACAAAGTAGGAGGGATCTTAATACCAGATATAAAGCATTTTATAAAGCTACTGTTCTCAAAACAGCCTGGTACTGGCATAAGAACAGACATCTAGATCAATGGAATAGAATAGAGAACCCAGAAATCAACCTAAGACACAATACTCAATTAATATTCAACAAAGGAGGCATGAACATACAATGGAGTCAAGACAGTCTCTTAAATAAATGGTTTTGGGAATATTTGACAGATACATGCAAAAAATGAAGCTAGACCACCAACTTACACCATACACAAAAATAAACTCAAAATGGATCAAGGACTTAAATATAAGATGAGAAATCATGAAAATACTAGAGGAATCCACAGACAGCAAAATCTCAGACATGCCAAAGCAATTTCTTCACTGATACTGCTCTCAGGACAATGGAAACTAAAGATAAACAAATGGGGCTACATTAAAATAAAAATAATAAAAAAACTTTTTCACAGTCAAAGAAACCATTAACAAAACAACAATTAAGCCCACTGCATGGAAGAACATATTTGGCAATGTTATTACCTGTAAAGGCTTAATCTTCAACATTTATAGGGAACTCATACAATTTAACAAAAGGAAGATAAATAATCCAATCAAAAAATGGACAACAGACCTATATAGATACTTTTCAAAAGAAGAAGGAAGGCCAAGAGGCATATGAAAACATTCTCAAAGTCACTAATCATCTGAGAGATGCAAATCAAAACAACAGTGAGGTACCACCTCACACTTGTCAGAATGGTATTCTCTTTATACATATTGTAGATCTCTGTAGCTTTTTCACAATCCTTGAATATTGTGTTCTACCTTTTTGGGGGAAGGGGGAGAGGGGGGCTTTTCTCTTTGCTTTTAAGTTTTGAAGATTTCTATTGATATATTCTTAAGCTCAGAAATTCTATCCTCAGCGTTGGCCTGTCTAATAGTAGGTCCATTAAAGGCATTCTTAATTTCTATTGCATTTTATTTTAATCTCCCACATTTGCTTTTTTTCATTTTTTCTTGAAATTTCTTTCCTTCTGCTTATATTGCACATACATTGTTTCATGCTGTATATTTTATCTAATAGAAACCACCTTAGCATATTAATTATTAGCAACCCAGTACACAAATTCAAGTGCCAGTGGAGTCCCTTGGCCTGGCCTGCAGGATCATGCTGAAACTGGCCCTCTGATATTCCCCAAGGGGTCCCAGATTGTGAAAGGATGCAGGCCACACTGAGGGACTCCATCAGTGTATGATTGGGGATAGGGAGGGATAATGGAGGCCAGCCAGGGAAGGTTCATGGGAGGGCTCCAGAGTGTGTCTGTCCATTGAGCTCAGTCCTAATCAGCTGGACCCTAGGAACAAGTTCACCTACTGGTCAGAGCATCTTCCCCCTGGTGGTCAGTGCATGTCATAGAGACTGGTTGACCAGTTGAATGTCTTCTCCCTAGTGGTCAGTAAACCTCATATAAAATAGTTGAGTGTCCATAGCATATCATTAGCATAATATGCTTTGATTGATTAAATGGACCACTGGATGACTGGATACTTAGCATATTAGGCTTTTATTATATAGGACTAGGGTCCCAGTGCATGAATTTGTGCCCCTTGAAAGGAACTGTGGACCACTAGGCTATGGTAGGAACGGTGCAGGTCTCAGCCCATTCTCCATGACCCTAACCAGCCTCTCCCAATGTGGTTGCCAGTCACCTGTCTGCCACCACTGCTCCCACCCACTTACAGTGCCGACCCCACTCACACCAGCTGAATGTACAAAGCAATTGGGGCAAGTACCAGCAGCTGGTGCAAGTGGGGCCAGTGCTGTCAGTGGGTGCAAGCAGCAGCTGCTGCCCTGATTGCACCTCAGGAGCAGGGGGAAGTGGAGAAACCCTCAGGGACGATTAGGGCTGGCAGTTGCCACTTGGACTGATGATGACGAGTGCTTGGGACGTGGCTTTGCCAACACCACTGGATTTAGCTAACAATAATTAAATAAATGCCTATGTACCTTCCCAGGCACTCTCTACACTTCAGTTCTGTAGTGATGCGGTATGGGAGTCCTATGATCAGTACTTCTGAACTGTGAACTTCACAAAACCTTGTTTTTCAGGTTTGGTGGCTATATTTGTTTTCTTAGGCTATTTTTTTCAGAATTGGATTTACTGGGTAAAATAACTAAAGTTTCTTCATTCCTATTTCCAAACGTTTACCCCCAAATTGTTCGATTTTCACTACCATAATCTGTATATATCACACATTTAAACACAATTTATATTCTTCCATTATAATGTAAGTCTTTGATATCTGCATGTCATTTTTATATTATGTACTTAAGATTATGATTGAGAAATTTTCTTTATGAACCAGTTTTTTATTTCATTTTTTGTGTAATGTTTCTTTATGTCCTTTTCTCATGCATATTAAGAAATTAACATTTCTTCATGAATAATTTATGTTCACTTTCACTCTTTTTCTTTTATAGTTGCTATAACTACTACCCCATTGTTTTTTTAATTCACAATTGGAAAACTTTTGCATGTATACTTATTGTGCCCTATTTTGTTGTTTTGAGTATTAAGTACTCTTTTTAAAAAAATGTATATTTTGTTGATTTTTTTTTTTACAGAGAGGAAGGGAAAGGAGAGTTAGAAACATTTATAAGATAGTTGCCTCCTTCACACCCCCTTCTGGGGATGTGCCAGCAACCAAGGTACATGCCCTTGATGGAATCAGCCCTGGGACCCTTGAGTTTATAGGCTAATGCTCTATCCACTGAGCAAACCAGTTAGAGCGAGTATTAAGTACTCTTAATCTTTTTTTTTTTCTTCTTGTTTTTTTGGGAGTATTAGACATTTTAATGTTAAAATTAATCTATGTTTTAAAAAGAGAGAAAAGTACAATAATATGTTATGAAAATATTCTGCGATTTTGAAGTTTATAAAAATGATTATTTTAGCTGTTCTTTAGGTTGTTTTACTTTAATATTTTCTGAAATGCTGGTCTGCAGGTGATGAACTTTTTCAACTTCTATATGTCTGGAAAAGTGTACTTATCTCAAATTAAAAAATATATATTTTCTGTGGATGTGGAATCCTATATTGAATTTCTTTGCAATATTTAAAAAATGGGTTCTGTTATCTTCTCACTCACAATGTTTCCAATGAGAAATATGTTGTCATCTATATCTTTATTTCTTTGCAAATGTGTCATATCCTACTGCTTTAAAGATTTTCTCTTTGTTGCTGGTTTTGAAAAATTTGACTATGATATATCTCTCTTCATATATCCTGTGAATTTTTTGGTTTATATTTTTCTGAAATTTGAACATTTTTCAGCCTTTACTTCTTCAAATACTTTTGCTTTCCCTTCACAACTCTTGCTGCACAACTCACAAAGTATATTTTACTTTTAACTCTGTGTTTATTTTTTTCTAGTTTGTATTGCTGTCTATAAGTTACTAATCTTATTCATCATTTCTGGGTGTAAAAAACTCTACTAAATTCATTTTTATTCTAGACACTATAATATAAACTGTAGAAATTTGACTTGAGTGCTCTTCTATTTATATCTTTGCCTTACTTTCGAATACATAGAATTTAGTTCTAATAAATGTTTAAAGGTCCCTGTTTGCTAAATTTAATACTTAGGTCAATTTTCATCAAATGCATGCTCTGAATTAAGCAAATAACTATAGAAAAATCTATTTACATATATAGCTAGATAATGAATATGCAATAGGAGAATATGTGTTATTTAATACAATAGCCACCCCTTCCTTGTTAGCTGTAGTTCACTTTTCAAGGTTTTAGTTACCATGGTCAACTTTGGTCTGAAAATATTATATGGATAATTTCATAAATAAATAATTAATAAGATTTAAGATGAGTACCATTCTGAGTAGCATGCTGAAATCTTGTGCCATCCTGCTCCATCCTGCCCAGGATGTGAATCATCATTTTGTCTAACAATCACTCCATGTAGCTTACCTGCCCATTAGACACTTAGAAGGCTTCTTGGTTATCAGATTTACTGTCCTTAGTATCACAGTGTTTGTGTTCAAGTAATAGTTATAGTAGCCTAAAACTATGTCATAATACCTATGTCATTTTTTTAGCTTCATCATAAAGGCATTGTATTATGTCACATTATCATAAAAAGAAAGTTGAATATAGTACATTGAGATATTTTGAAAGAGACATAATTTTAGTAGTATATTGTTAAAATTATTCTATTTTACTATTAGTTATTGTTGTTAATCTCTTACTGTGTCTAACTTATATATTAAACTTTATCATAATTCTCTTAGAATGTAACTTCCTCATATAAAGAATAACTGCTATAATACAAGATGACCATGGTTACTGTTATAAAACGACAGCCCAAACTATTAAAATTAAGCCATCAACCCCATTATAATAAAAATTATCCATTTTTATGTTTAAATTATATTATTGTTTCTTATATCTGTCACATTAGATCTTGTAAAAAAAAAATCCTCACATGAGGATTTCAGAGTAAAAGGAAGGGAAAGAGAGAGAAACTGATCTTTTGCCTCCCACAGGCACCTACCTGCAGGAGAACAAACTCAACCTAGGTATGTGCCCTGACTGGGAACAGAACCCACAAAATTTTGGTGATACTAGAAAGATTTTTCCCTGTGGATTATCTTTATTTTTAGGTATTTTAGACTTTATATATCTATTATTTAGTTTAATTCTTAAATATTTTTATTTTAAGAGCATCACACATACAAAGTACCTAGGATTTAATTTAATAAAAATGTGAACAAAATATAAATTATTGAGAAAGATAAAGAAGACCAAAATAAGTGGAATGGAGAGCAATAGCATGTTTACATATTGGATGTTTTAGTATTCAAAAGTTCTAATTCTTCAAAATTTAATTATTGGTTTAATAGAGCATTATTTAAAATCAAAATTTTTGTGAAATTGACAAGTTGATGTTAAAATTCATATGGAAATGCAATGAACAAAGAATTCCAAGTTAGTCATAAAGAACAAAGAGTACTTGTTCTCACCGGTTTGGCTCAGTGGCTAGAGCATTGGCCTGAAGACTGAAGGTTCCAAGGTTCGATGGTGGTCCAGAACACCTACCTTGGTTGCACGTTCCCCGGCCATATTTGGTGTGCGTACAAGGAGGCAACCAATCAATGTATCTTACATTGATGTTTCTTTCTTT
Organism: Vespertilio murinus; assembly: GCA_963924515.1. Taxonomy (NCBI): domain Eukaryota; kingdom Metazoa; phylum Chordata; class Mammalia; order Chiroptera; family Vespertilionidae; genus Vespertilio; species Vespertilio murinus. Next base: position 110,131,077 of record OZ004704.1, on the reverse strand, counting down.
CACTCTCTCTAAATATCAATGGAAAAATATTTCCAGATGAGGATTAACCAAAAAAAAAAAAAAGGATAAAGAGTACTTAGATTATCAAATATAGACTCTAAAAATATAGCTACAGTAATGAAGACAACATAATTTTTGCTTAAGGATAGACAAATAGACTGGGAGAATATAAAAAGCTCAGAAATGATAATTAAATATAAGGTAGTACTAAGCAGTGAAGCAAATATAGCATTTCAATTTTAAAAAGCTGATCTTAATGGATATTTCTACAGGAAAAAATAAATTGGACACTGCATCACACAAAATAGGTAAATTCTAGTTAGATCAAAGACTTGAATGTGCACTCCAAAATACATATTGTAGAATGTACTATAGAAAGTCATTTCTAATAATTTATGATAAAAAAATACTTCTAAAAGAAGCTATAAAAAACCTGGATCCCTTTTCACCATCCTCCAGCCCCCATTCCAACCCGTCCAGCAAGCCCACGTTTACTCTCCGTCTCTGCTCCAAGTGAAAGGCTGTGGACACCACTGCTTCTCGGGGCTTTTGCCCACTTCAGTGGAACCAAGAGGAAGGGGGCGGGGAGCATGTGTACCGAGCCAATGCCTCTCAACAGAGGTGGGACAATTCCAAAAAGGGGGTGGTTCTTTTTTGTAAACAGCCAAAAGCAGTGATGTCTATAAGCAACCCTTGATGGTTCTGGGAGAAGATATTTGTCACATATACAATAGAAGATGATCTAGTACCTGAGTGGATAAGGAATGCCCACAGTAATGAGAAAAAGAGAAGTGAGACATGCTAGAATAAATATTTCTCATGTGAGGAAATCTAAATAGCTGATAAACACATGTAAAGATTTTCAAAGAAAATGCAAATTAAAAAGACAACACGGTATCAGTCAGAAAAGTATGATGGTAACTATTGGCAAGGTTGTAGGCACTCAGTATCTTCATATCTATATCTCTCTCTATAAAACCCTAACATACAAATAGACCAAACAGTAGAACAACCAGTCACTACGATGTGTGCTGACCACCAGGGGGTGCTCACCAAACATGGCAGGTGTCGGCAGCAGGCAGCAGAGCACGGAACATGTCAGGCGTGGGCTGCAGTGGAATGGTGGAGCGGGTGAGCATCCAGATTAAGTTCCCATGGTACAGATTTTTTTTTCTTTTTTTGTAGTAGTTGATTTTACAGTACATGGTTTTACATTTATCCAGTAATTATAATTCATGAAGTGTCGTTTTACCTCCAATACTGCTGCAGTCAACTCAGTAGCTGCTCTCTACACGTGTGACGGTCCGCATGGGTACATTGTGGCGCCAACCCTGCCACCTGCTCCTGTATTTGTGATGGGGTTGGCGCGATGATGGCTTCACGGGGTTCGCGTGCGTGGGCGCGTCTGCGTGTGCGCGGGGTCCGCCTGGAGAGGGATAGAGGGGCGGTGTCTCGGTTCCCAAGACCACGGGAGATGTCTGTTTTCCGATGGTCTTAGGTGGCCCCTGTGAAAGGGTCGTTCGCCCCCAAAGGGGTTGAGACCAACAGGTTGAGAACCGCTGCTCTAATGGTTTCTCTTTGTGCTGTTCCTGTTCCGTATTTTGCAAGAGTTCTCTTTCCCCCACATTGTTCACAATTTCATTTTTCACCTCCACCGCAGTGGCTTTTCCTAGGCTCCCGTCCCTGTCACCTTGAGGGCATTCAACTCTTCTTCTGTCATCTTGGTAGGACCTGGGTATGCAACACTATTTAGAGTGTCAGAAGTCTCTCCATGGGTATCTGTTTCTGAATTTAGGATTATTCCATGTTTCTCCAGCATCTCCTCTCTCTGTTGCAGGGCGGCTCTCATCTGGGCGAACTGCAACTGCAACAGGCTGTGGGGGTGCTTCCCAGCTCGAATTCTTTGATTTTCTCCTCATACTGCCGCCCAGACTCCGCCAGCTGTTCTCCCGGCTCCAGCAGCGTGTCCTTCAGGGTATGGACCTGGTGCCTGCAGTTCGTCTTCTCGTTGTCCAGCTGGGCGCTGGAAACCATCACCTCCTCACCCTTCTCTTCCGCTTCTGCTAGCAAGCCCTCAATCTCCCTGATGGACGCCTCTGCGTCCATGGACATGGAAGTGTCCCACTCCCCCTCCGGGAGGGGGTGCCACCCAGCGAAGCCAGTGTGGCTGCAGACAGGCCGGGCAGGTTAGGAGACCTCTTCTCAGTGAAATCTCTTTCTGGTCTCTCTTCAACCCTGCCCGATCTGCTCAGGGGCTGTGATCCATATAACTCTCCATCCTAAGCATTTATCACCTGCTGCTGCTGCCCTAGCTCCTTCATCCTGATCTCTGGGGCTTCGCTGTCAGCCTGGCCTCCGCCTTGCACAATCTGGTCCAGTGCCGGGTCCTTGCCTTCAGCTGCTCCAGGTTGGGGAGCGGCTGGCAGCCCACGCCCTGGGTGCCCATGTCCATCGTGGCGCTCCTACTGCTGCCCCTTGCTCCCCTCCATAAATACAATTTTACAGTGTACTTCCTCTGGCTCGCATTTGTCATTTCATGTTCATAGCATAAAGGTTTTCATAACAACACCACAACAACATTGCACTAGAGAAGTTTTATTCACTTCCATAGCTTTTACTGATACTCCTTTGAGAAAAACAGCCATTTTGATAGCTAATGTAAAAATCTGCATTTTTAATATGAACATATGAGCAGTTCAGAGCAACCTCTTTGTCATATTTGTCTGGAACTGAGTTGCGGTCAGAGTTCTTGGAGCTCAGAACAGATGAAAGGCACAGTTCCTCAGTGAAAGAAGGCACTGATATTTAAACCTGTAATGCGTGTTAAGAGACACTACTGCCTAAGATTTGGGCCATTTGGACCAGAATTAGCTTTCATTTTTTGAATATTGTCACCAAGGAAATGTAGATTATTTTTTCTTTTAGAATCCTGAAAAACAGTCATGGGGGAAAAATACCAGGGTGAAAAAAATAAAGTTTGAATTATGCATATTCAACATGCTTTTACTTTTTTGGAAAATTTTGTAAGATTTAATCATTAGATTTTCAAACCAGTTTGGGAGAGGTTAGCACAAAACCACGTCAGGAACCCACTCCTTTGCAAATGCCTTTTGAAGTTGAAAAGGTGAGCAGCTCCCAGAGTGCGGTGGAGGCGGGGCTAGCTGGATTGCAGGCCCAAGCGGGCACAGTGGCTTTGCGTCTCCAAGGTATAGCCATGGCACAGTGAGTCATGACACATGTGCCATCAATGTCCTCAAAGAGTTGGGCCCAAGTTTAGAGAAATATCTCAACAACTAGGAAGGGGCTGAACCCAGAGAGGTCCCAGTTCCAAGCTCAGGAGCAGCGAGGGAGAACAGTGAGGAAGAGGACAAGGACTGAATGAGAAACCAGTCTAGACTGAAGTCCTGGCCCGTTCCTCTTCTCCAGCAGCCAGTGCTCAGGAGGCAGCAGGTGCACTTAAGGGAAAGGCCAAGAGAGAACCCAGTGAAGAAAAGAATGACCCACAGGGAGACGGATTGGATTCATCCCAAAAGAAGACTTAAAACAAGAAAAAGAAAAACAATAAGTAAAAGTCACCAGCACCTGAGGTACCCCTAAGGATGTTAGGAAAGAGTTAATATTTCAGAACCCAGATCTAAGTGAAGTTAAGGAAGAAAAGCAGGTAAAATCTCCTGATGGAAACACAAAATGAGGTCACTGGAAACTCAAAACAGAACATTGTGGCCAGGAGCAGTGAATACCTGGGCTTTCCAGAAGCCCCTAAATTGGAGTTGATTGGAATACTGAACCTCAAAGATGGTGAAAGGAAGAGCTGATGGAGAACCATTACTATTTTTAAGGTGATACCATTCAGGCCTCAGGCTCCAGAGTCAGTGCTGAGGGATCAGAGGAAGGAGCTGTAAAAGCTAACACTGAAGGAGTCGATGCTGCCTCAGCCATCCCTCAGAGAATGAAGACATGTCTAGCAGTGCCTGGCTCGGAAATGAAAGTCCCTCCAAGAACATTAATGCTGCCTCTCAAACAGAAGGTAGAGGGGGCTGTGTGATGTCCGAATGTCCAAGCCAGGGAGTCAGAAAGGTTTTGGTAGCATTAGTCTAAAAAACAATGACTTGGCACCAGCAAGAGAATCAGGGGACTCCCACTCAGGCCTAAAAAAAGAGACGAGGGGCAGAAGCAAGAAGGATAAAAACAAAGAAGACTGCAGGTTGTCATAGGTTGAGGCTTGCTTTTCGGGCAGAGTTAGAGAGTGGCCGGGATGGCACAGTGAGTCCAAGCAACAGACTCTTGTCCGTTACCTCCGCTGTTCAGATCCATGAAATGTTGTAGATGGAGACAAACATGTATGACAATGTGCCACCACATTATCTACTACTCTAAGGTACCGACTGTTACTTGTAGATGTATATTTTATTAGAGGCCCAATGCATGAAGATTCATGCAAGAATGGGCCTTCCTTCCCCTGGCTGCCAGCACCACCTTTGCTCCGCCCAGAGCAGCCTTTCTACCTTCCCATGCTGCCCAGAGGCCCCCCGTGGCTGGGGCAGTGCAGAATGCTGTGTTGTCGCCATGGTAATGATGCAAGTGTCTGCGCCCCCTCTGCACCATCTTTGTTGGGTTAATTCGCATATTTACTTCTGATCCGCTGATGGGTGTCCCTAAGGTATGGACAATTTGCATCTTTCTCTTTTATTAGTGTAGATTAGGGTTATCACCCAGATTGGAAAGATACATTTGTTATCATGTAAGTTTTAACTGAGAGTGTTCCAGTAGTATCAAACAATAACATACACTATTTCTATTTCTGCTTATAATAGAAAAAACATACGGTAGTTCACGCCTTCCTTAGGCTGATATTAATGTGGATATTCTTGACCAAATATATCAGCATCTAATTGAAATGACAAGATAGCCTTCTAGGATTCCTACATTATGAGTAAATTAATTTGTCTCATTCAAATATATGAGCTTTCATATTTGTTTTTGATATGTACATGGTATTTTATTTAAAAAAAGGATGAATGGCCAAACATCATGTAGGTCACTGAGTGATAAAAATTTGCACCTTAGGACAATAGCTCATCATTTTAGGGATAATGAACATCTTAAAGTCCTGGGAGCTCTTACTTGCCTTTACTTCATATAAGGATTTTATCTTAGCTAGTGCTTTGCGCTTTGCTGTTCATGATATCCAAGCTTATTTTCCCCTCTTTTACTTTTAAAAAATTAATAAATTGTAATTAAAGAAATTAAGTGGGAGGGAGGGATGGGTTAGGAGAGACAGAGAGAAACATCAATGTCAAAGAGACACATCGATTGGTTGCCTCCCTCACACACCCCAACCAGGATGGGGGATCCAACTTGCAACCCAGTAATCGAACCTGCACCCTGTGCTTGGCTGACATTCTAACCACCAAGCAACACTGGCCAGGGCTTATTTTATAGATTTTAACTTCACTTCATGCCAATTATGTATCCAAGTCATTTTACACAAAGATTTTTTAAATTATTTTCTGGAAGAGACGAATGTTGAAATTGATTTTTCTATTCAATATTAGGGTGAGGAGAATCGTTTCTAAAATTTAACCTTAAAGTTGCTTCTCTTTCTATTTGTCTAATCATTATTCAGAAGACCAATAGAAAAAAAAATACTGTTTTTCAGCAAACTGTTAATTAGACTATAACAGGATTATTTTCAATAGCTGAACCACTTTTGGTATTTTGGTATAAATGTTTGCATTTGCTGTGTCTCCATATAGTCTTACTGGAAAATTATTGTTCTGGTCTCCCAGAAAAAAATATATTTCCTATGTAAAAGAGAATTTAAAAAAATAATTGTAAAATATTAAACTCACAAGGGAATGAATATTATGGATACTGTTAACACTTTATGAGAATATATGATCCATCGTACTGTTACAAGTTATAATTAAGTGCAAAAAAGACCAAAGCCTCAATAAAATTTTAGGCAAACTTGTTACCATGTATTTGAAATAAATACATTTTTTCTAATTTAAATAAAAATTAAACATTAAATCATATTTAAAAATACAAGACTATACAGATGATTGCAAAATTTGTTCTTTTTATAGGGTCTTCCCGGTGACTGCCATTTGAAGCAATGTGGTGGAAACTTAATTAGGCTGGTCACTATAATACTTTATCCAGGATTAGATAGACAAATAAAGTGTGGAAAACTCTGTTCTTAAATGTTTTATTTGTTAACAATGGTAATACCATTAGTTTGTAATTTATTAAAATCACTTGCAGTTAGCATTTTACATCTCCCATCAAATTTGTACCTTTAAATTTGCATAGATTTGAATGATTAATTTTGAGAAATTGAGCTACTGCTTTTTTAAAAATTATGATTAATTTTTATTGATTAAGGTATTACATATGTGTCCTTATTCCCCCCATTGCTCCCCAACTCCCCACCCATGCCCTTACCCCCCCTGTTGTCTGTGTCCATTGGTTAGGCTTGTATGCATGCATATAAGTCCTTTGTTGATCTCTCCCCCTAACCTCCACCCTCCTCTTCCTTCCCTCTGAGGTTTGCTTTTAACTTTCAACTTATATAAAATATTTTTTCTGGATAAATGTTGAAATGAATAAATGTAATAAATGCTTAGAGAAAAAGCGAAAGCATCTTAAAGTTTGTTCTTATAAGTTGCTATTTGAGAAAAAAATCAATTATGGAGGCAGACATTTTAAAAATAAAGAAATCACTGCTTTACTTATTTATAAAATACACACATAAATAGGTGTCCCCCAAAATATACACACACTTTAATAGTTGATAGCTCAATTTTGAAAATAAAACGTATTTTAACAAACACTGCCTTTAAAATTACCAAAGTATGGAAACACATTTTTGGGATACCCTATGTATAATAAAAAAAAATTAATATTCACATTTTAAAAAATGTCTATATATTTCAAATTATTAGCTAAAATTAGGTAAATTAATAACAGTGTGAAGAGATGTTAAAAAATAACAATAATGTTAGGTATAATTTACTTAATATTTAATGATAAGATCTTTGCTAGGCACTTGATATGGATTATTCCTAATACTAATAGGAACTGTACAAGGTAGATGGATTCAGCTTCATTTAAATTGTGGGAATTTAAACTTGGGATTTAAGTAATTTACCCAAGGAACACAGCAAAGGTGATGTCAAACTAAAGTCAACATCTTCAAAAACCCATGTTTACCACTGTGCAATATCAGAAGATGACATTAAATCATAAACAGAATTGTCACTTCTTTATCTTCCTTCTCATATATCCTCCCATTCACATTAATTTAGAAAAAATGATTGTAAGACTAAGATGAATCAAATGTTTTCCAACATGAATACTTTGGGTTTTATTCAAATATATGGGCAGAGTTCTCAGGGCAACATTTATTATCTTGTATGACCCAATGGTATTCTAAACTCCCTAAATTATACTGATGTGTGACTTCAGTCCTTGCCACGATCTCTTTCTTTGGACACCCAAATTACAGATGTGATGAGTAGAAAGCGATGGTGGTGGTAGTTATGGCTTCCAGGACTTATAGAGTAGCTCTCTATGAAAATATAAATATTGGTTGTTATTTTAATTCAACCAAAACCTAAGGCAAAAAAAATAAGATTCTCTATTTAACTCATTACATTATTTGATAGTTTTAGGAAGCACACTATGATTTTAAGGGTTGCAAGATGCTAAGATAAATAGCAAAAGGAAATTACAGATGAATTTTAAATGTTTCTTACTTTTCAGAATAAAAGTGAGTAGCTATCTTTTTCCTCAATAAGTTTTGAATGCAGTCCTAATTCAAAACAAGGTATATATTAACAACTCCATTATTCTCAAAATTTTCTACTGGTATCTTTTAATGATAGAATATGATTAATAAAACATGAAAAGGTGAGTAGATGTTGTGTAGACTTATAAGAATTTGTAAAAATCAGACAATCATTTAATCTAATTTCCTATCAAGTTACTTATTTAATTCTTATTTAGATTACGGTGAACTTTTAGAGATGTAAAATGTGGTGAATATGCATTTTGTATATTGAGTTTAATACATTAGATTATATTCTGATTAAGACTGTACAAATTAGAATCTCATTTTTTATCAGCAGAATTAGAGGCCTGGTGCCTGAAATTTATGCACGGGTAGGGTCCCTAGGCATAGCCGGTGATGATGGCCAACCTGTGGGGTGACCAATGGAGTGGTCAGGAGGTCACTGCTGGTACCTGCGTTGGCTGACGGCTCATCCCTCATTGTCACCACTGCAGGGCTTCCAATGGGATGATGTGTGTGTGGGGGGGGGGGGGAGGGGTATCACTGGCACCTACTTTGGCTCGCCTGGGGCCTGCAGGCTGGGGGTAGCTCCTGCTTTGAGTGTCTTCCCCTGGTGGTTAGTGGGTGTCATAGAGACCAGTCATTCCACCATTGAGTTGATTTGCATATTAGGCCTTTATTACATAGGACTAGAGGCCCAGTGCACAAAATTCATGCATGGAAGTGGTCCCCTCATCTGGCCTTCACCCTCTCCAATTCAGGACCCCTCAGGGGATGTCTGACTGGCAGTTTAGGCACAATCTGAAGGGATTGGGCCTAAATTGGCAGTCAGATATCCCTCTCAAAATTCAGGACTGTTGGCTCCTAACCACTCACCTGCCTGCCTGCCTGATTGCCCCTAACCACCCTGCCTGCCTGCCTGATCACCCCTAACTGCTTCTGCTTTGGCCCCAGCCACTTGGTTTTGTCGGGAAGGAGGACCAGATGACTGGAAGATGTCTGGTCGACCCAGTCTAATTAGCATATTACCCTTTTATTAGTATAGACTACAGGCTTGGTGCAAGAAATTCCTGCACAGATAGGGTGTGTGTGTCGGGGGGGGGGGGGAGTGTCCCTCAGCCCAGCTTGCACCCTCTCCAATCTGGGACTCCTCCAGGGATGTCTGACTGCCTATTTATGTCCTGTCCCACCTGGCTCCCAACTGCTGGCCTGCCTACCTTTCTGACTGCCCCTAACCACTTCTGCCTGCCAGTCTGATCACCCCCTAATCATTCCCCTGCCAACCTGATTTATGTCTAGCTGCTCTCCTGCCAGCCTGTTTTCCCCCAACTTCCTATCTATGCTGATCTGGTCACCCCTAACTTCCCTTTCCTGCAAGCTTAATCGCCTACAACTGACCTCCCTTGCAGGCCTTGTGGTGGCCATCTTGTGCCCACATGGGGGCAGGATCTTTTACCACATAGGGGCAACCATCTTGTGTGTTGGAGTGATGGTCAATCTGAATATTACTTTTTTATTAGATAGGATAGAGGCCTGGTGCATGAGTGGGGGCCAGCTGGTTTGCCCTGAAGGGTGTCCCTGATCAGGGTAGGAGTTCCCTTGGGGCATTGGGTGGCCTGGGTGAGGGGCCTGTGGTGGTTTGCCGGCTGGTCATGCCCCCCAGTGTCCCAAGTATGGCCCTGGTATCTGGTATCTATTTACCTTCTACAATTGAAACTTTGTAGCCTGGAGAGGAGCCAAGCCTTCTCCTCACTCAGAGGCAGCAGCCATTTCTGTTGGCATTTATTTAACTTCTGTCATTGAAACTTGGTAGCCTTAAGTGGAGGCCTGGGCTTGTCAGGGTGTGTGGAAAGCTTGGCTTCCTCCATTGCTGGGGAAACACAAGCCTCCCTCCTGCTCTCAGTGGCCGCAGCTATCTTGGTTGGGGTTAATTTGCATACTTGCTCTGATTGGCTACTGGACGTGGTTAGTGGACATGACTTGTGGGTGTGGCAGAGTGATGGTTAATTTGCATATTACTCTTTTATTAGATAGGATTAGCACAGATGATATTATTAGAGAATATAAACCAGCATTGAAATGCTCACCAGCAAATCTGACACTTTTGCAAAATTAATTGCAAATGGACCCTAATCAATATAAATGCTTATTTCTTGCTATGAATAAGATAGAAAATCAGTCTAGAATATATTAGTCACAAACATTATTCCTTTAATTCAAACATGTCTTCTTTCTCTCTCTCTCTCTCTCTCTCTCTCTCTCTCTCTCTCTCTCTCTCTCTCTTTCTCTTTAAACTGACAGCCCTCCTATCCTTTTTCCATCACCAATTTCACAACCAGGCAGTTGCAAGGATTGGTGCAGGTCCCAAGAATTTCCCAGTTGTATTTCTCAATAAAACTTTAGAGCTTATGGAACCCCATGAGGTAAAATAAGGAAGCCCAAGGCTGTAGCACTACACATATGAAAAAAAATATCACAAAGTATTCCTGTGGCTTCCTCAAATTCTCATCTCCTCACTCCTTGGAGATGTTGGAGAGCCCCAGTTATCTGGTTACTTTCATTATTTATTGAAAAGCACTGTGGGGAGTATTGTGATGTTTCCCATATTGTTATTCAATAGATAATGAATTAAAGAACAGAGTAGCAAAGAGAATTGTCATCAGGAGGAAAGAAAAAGATATTTGTGTACACCAGAGAAGAGACTAGGAGGAAAAAAATACAGAGAAAATGTTTTTACAGAATATAAAAGGAGGTGCTCTTGTTCCAATACCTTGCTTCCTTCTCCCACATAACTGAAATTATGAGAATGGGGGAAAAAGAAAGAATCCTGTCAAAAAGGCTAGTGCGTAAGATTGAGTTGTCACCTTTTTGGTCTTAGTACTAATAAGGTAAACATATGTCAACGAGTAAAATAAACACACTATGCCATGGTTTTAACTTATAAAGGGTGAATATAAATGGCTCAGAAACATCTAGTAATTAATATGAAACCAATTTTTTTTGCTTTACAGTAAACAGAGAAGACTAATCCAGAGATTTGATGGGATTAAATCAAATAAAAATGTTCATTTCAGTCTATCTCTGGACTCTATATGAGGTATTACTTTTCTTCCTATATGAAATACCTTCCCTATCTACTAGATTTCTTTTCTTATAGGAGCTAGAAGATGATAAGACTACTAGATACTCTCACAAACCTTTCTTATGGTTTCTTTGGACAACAAATATATCTACAGAACTGCTACTAAGTAAACATATATAAATAGATAATAGATAAAACCTCTTCATATGGGGTACAAAACCAATCAATGTGTTTGAAAATTGCATTTCACATTCTGAAAGTATTGCCACTCTTAAATAGAAAAGTTTCTATAAAAACTGAGAACTCAATGAAAATGTATTACCGTATTTGCCGGCATATAAGACGACTGGGCATATAAGACGACCCCCTAACATTTCCACTAAAAATACTCGCCGTATAAGACTACCCCCCACTTGGAGGCATATTTTTCAGGGCCAAAAAATCGTCTTATACGCCAGCAAATACAGTAAATGGAATTCCATTCCAAATATTTCTTAATATAAAGCTAAATATAAGAATGGTATTCCTAATGCTACATTTATCTTCCCCATAATAGAAAGAGTAGTTTCTCCTCTTCAACTAATCTTAATGGTTTTAAGCATAAGGGAGTAGGTGGATTCACTGTTTGCCATATGCATTTGCAAAAACCTGACTAGGGACTCTATAAGTACATGCTCCCATATACACACATGTAGATGGAATATAAAACTTGTTGGAGGGAGCTAAGAGGTAAAATAAGCCTCAAGATAACTTTTAAATGAATAGAAAATATGAAGTAAAGCAAAATTATTAAAAATATTGAAAATATGAAATTGAAATGAGGTGTACTAAATGGACTATAAAACTAGAAGGCAAATTAAGACCATGTGAAGGAAATGGGGTACCAAGAGAGTGTCTGCTATGCCAATGTCATTGTTCTTATCATACTGAAATTTGTTAAGTGCTGCAAAGTAAGGTTGACTAGCATGAAACGTTTTAATAATAAATCTAAGCACATATAAATAACTAATCAACAATGACAGCCTGATCTAAATATTGTATGGTTGATATGAATTTTCAATGTTTTATTTATAGCTAAGCCCTCCCCCCCATATTTCTTCAATATACTGCTATAAAAATGTTCACGAGGAAGAGAGACCAAGCTATTGGCTTGGACATGTATTCACTTTGTAACCTTCAGTCATACTCTATGAGTCTACAGCTAATCTAAAATGCATAGGTAAAAAATTCCAACATCATTAGGACTTTGTTAGTCAGAGCTATATGAAATATATAAAATGGTCATCAGGTATACCACCTGATATAAAAGGAGCACACTGTAATGTTAACTAATATTTATTTTATGATGCCTTAAACATTTCTTATAAGGTCACATGACTTAAATTTGTAATATTTTCCTAGCATTTGTTTAAAGTTTATAAACTATTATATTTCTTATTCTTGTTAAATTGTGTTTAACATGTTTTGATTTAATTCTTAATATTTAGTTCATGTTTAAAAATTTATCTTTATTGTTGAAAATTTTGCAGATGTACTTTCTCCCTCCCCATCAACTCCTCTTACTCGCACCCACCACTCCTAGGCCTTTACCACACTGGAGTCTGTATCCATGGCCTATGTATATATGTTCCCCGGTTAATTTCTCCCGACCCCCAACCCCTGCCTTCCTTCTGATATTCATCAGTCTATTCTATGCTTCTACATCTCTGGACCAATTTTATTCATGAGTTTATTTTGTTCATTAGATTCCACATATGAGTGAGATCATGTGGTACTTATGTTTCTTTGACTGGCTTATTTCCTTTCGCATAATACTCTCCAGGTCCCTTCCATGCTGTCTCAAATGAAGGTAAGGATCCTTCTTTTTTACACCTGTATAGTATTTTATAGTGTAAATGTACTACCTTTTTTATTCATTCATCTACTGATGGGCATTTGGGCTGTTTCCAGATCTTAGCTATTGTAAATTGTGCTTTTATGAACATAAGGGAGCATAACAGTGTACTAGGATTTCCTTTTATCTATATCCTTGCAATTACTTGTCCTTTGTTGATTAGTTGATGACAGCCCTTCTGACAAGTGTGAAGTGATACTTCATTGTTGTTTGAATTTGCATCTCTCTCATAGTTAGTGATGAGCATTTTTTCATATGTCTCTTAGCCATTTGTTTGTTCTTTATAGAGAAGTGTCTATTTAATTCATTTGCCCATTTTTATTTGGATTGTTTGTCTTCCTTTTGTTAAGTTGTATGTGTTCCTGTTTGAAATTAACCCATTATTAGATTTCTGATAGGCAAAATATGTTCTTCGATGCAGTGGACTTCCTCTTCATTTTGTTGATGGTTTCTTTTGCTGTGAAAAAGTATTTTTATTTTTATGTAATCCCATTTATTTTCTCCTTAGTTTGTCTTGCCCTAGGAGATTTATCAGCAAACATATTGTTACCAGAGATGTCTGATAACTTGCTGCCTATGGTTTCTTCTGAGATTATTATACTTTCACAACTTACATTTAAGTATTTTATCCATTTTAAGTTTATTTTTGTGTATGGTGTAAGTTGATGGTCTAATTTCTTTTTTTTTTTTTTTGCATATAGCTGTTCAATTTTCCCCAAATAATTTATTGAAGATACTGTCTTGATTTCATTGCATGCTCTTGCCTCTTTTGCAAAATATTAATTGGGTGTAATGATTTTAATGATTTAGGTCAATGTCTGGGTTCTCAATTCTATTCCAATGATCTTGTGTCAGTAACAGGCTGTTTTGATTACAGAGACTTTATAGTGTAACCTGATATCTGGTATTGTGATCCCTCCTACTTTATTCTTCTGTCTCAAGATTGCTTCAGCAATTCAGTGTTTTTTGGTATAATATAAATTTTTGAAATGTTTGTTCTGGATCTGTGAACTATACCAGTGGTATCTTAATGGGAATTGCATTGAATCTATAGATTGTTTTGGGTAGTATGGACATCTTAATGATGTTGATTTTACCAATCCAGGAACATGGTATATATTTCCATTCATTTATATCTTCCTCTATCTTCTCCCCCCCCCCACATCCTGTAGTTTTCAGACCATAGATATTTTACCTTTTTGGTTAAGTTTATTCCTAAGTATCTTAATTATTTTTTGCAACAGTAAATAGGAATTTTTTTTCTTTTTTTGTTTAGTTTCTCTTTCTGAGAGTTAATTATTAGTGTATAAAAATGTCATTGATCTCTGGGTGTTGATTTTGTATCGTGCTACATTGCCTAATTTATTTATTAAATCTAGTAGTTGTTTGTTGGGTCTTCAGGGTTTTCAATATACATATCATGTCATCTGCAAATAATGACAGTTTACTTCTTCCTTTCCTCTTTGAATGCCTTTATTTTATTTTTTTCCTATCTGATAGCTGTGGTTAGAATTTCCAGTATTAGGTTTAATAAAAGTGGTGAAAGTGAACATGCCTGTCTGTTGCTGTTCTTAGGGGAATGGTTTTAGATTTTGCCCATTGAGTAGGATGTTGGCTATAGATTTGTAACATATGACCTTTATCATGTTGAGGTATGATCCCTCTATTCCTTCTTAGCTGAGAATTTTTTTGTTTGTGTCCCCCCACCCCCCAAAAGGAGTGTTGAATTTCAATGAATGCATTCTTTGTATCATTGGTATGATCATATGATTTTATCTTCCAATTTTTATGCGATGTATCAAATTTATTGATTTGTGAATATTACACTGACCTTTAATCCTAGAATAAATCTCATTTGGTCATGGTGTATGATCTTTTTAATATTTTGTTGGATCCAATTTGCTAAAGTTTCCTAAGGATTTTATTGTCCATGTGCTTCAAAGATATTGGCCTGTCATTTTCTTTCTTCGTAGTGCCTTTTTTCTGGTTTTAGAAGAAAGCTAATGCTAACTTTGTAAAAAGAGTTTGGAAGTATTCTTTCATCTTTGATTTTTTTCAAATAGGTTGAGGAGGATAGGTGTTAGTTCTTTTTTTTTTTTTTTTTTTGCAGAGAGGAAGAGAAAGGGATAGAGAGATAGAAACATCAATGAGAGAGAAACATTGATCAGCTGCCTCCTGCACAGCCTCCACTGGAGATGTGCCCACAACCAAGGTACATGCCCTTGACCGGAATTGAACCAGGACCTTTCAGTCCACAGGCCGATGCTCTACCCACTGAGCCAAACTGGTTTCAGCAGTTCTTCTTTAAATGTTTGGTAAATCTCTCCTGTGAAGTCATCTGGACCAGAGTTTTGTTTGCTGGGAGATTTGTGATTGCTGCTTCTATTTCATTACTTGTTATTGGCCTATTCAAGTTTTCTGATTCTTCCTAATTGATTCAGATTTGGAAGTTTGCATTTTTATAGGAATATGCCCATTTCATCCAGGTTTTTCAGCTTTTGGAATATAGCTATTCATAATATTTTGTGTGTGTGATACTTTGTATTTCTGGGGTCAGTTATTACTTTATTTCTTTTGTTTCTGGTATTATTTATTTGGGTTGCCTCTTTTTGTTTCTTGATGATGTTCATCTATCTTGTTTATCTTTACAAATAATCAGGTTTTCATTTCATTCATCATCCTCCTGCACATGCCCTGACCTGGACTGAAGATCCAGGTATGCAACCCAGGTATGTGCCCTTGACCAGAATCAACCTGTGACCAATGCTCTAGCCCAAACAGCTAGGAATATAAATACTTTTGAATTTACTGTTTATTATAAAAATGTATGTAAATTCTCTTAGTAGAGATATGGGAGTAATAGATTTAGAGATGATGAATTTTAAAGACCTACTTCTCCCATCCCATCTAAGCCCTGAAACTCTATGTCTATTGCTGAGTAATAAATCTCTTGTGTAAGCCAGCAAAGAAAACAAAATTAGGTATCCCACAGAAAATTTTCTAGTAACTTCAAAATCTGTTCTGAAGATTCATGATATGTTCAGTCCATATAGGCCACATAAATGGCTGCAGTGTTGTGTTTATTTTTATTATGTTTTTATTGATTTCAAATAGAGGAGGGGAGAGGGAAAGGTAAGATCAAATATGAGAGAAAATCATTGATTGGCTGCTTCTTCCACACCCCCTCCAGGAATTGAGCTCTCAACCCAGGCATGTGCCTTGACTGGGAATAAAACTGGTGACCTCCTGGTTTATGGGTTGACAATAAACCACTGAATCTTACTGGCCAAGTAGTGTTGCATTTTATCATTATTCACCATCCAATATCTTTATTGGGATCTATGTTCTTTGAAATTTATCTGATAGTTGCTAGAAGAGAGGGTAGTTGGAAGTCTAGATGAAAAAAAGTGAAGGGATTAAAAAGTACAAATTGGTAGTTATACAATAGTCACAGGGATTTTTGGTGCAGCATAAAAACTACAGTCAATAGTGTTGTTATGGCTACATGTGGTGCCAGGTGGGTAGCTGAGATATCGGGTGTGAGGGGGATCACTTTGTAAATTATATGGTTGCTAGCCACTATGCTATATACCTGAAACTAATATAAAATAATACTGAATGTAAACTCTAATTGAAAAATAAATCTATCTGATATATTAAGACCATGGATTTTGAGTCTTTTTCTCTTATTAAACAGCAATTGAGAATCTGTATATAAGTAGAAGAACTTTTTTTCCAGAATATTCCCATGATCACTGGGCTCATTAGTGCCACAACTAATGGAGAAGGGGTCTCCACTTCACTGCTGGCCACAGGCCCATACTATGAAGAGCTCTGAAAATATGGGTAATGGAAACCAAGATTCTTCTCTTTCTCCATGAGGAAACTGGGAAATATCTGTCCTATTATTTCATAAATAATGTAATTATACTTTCTTCCTAGCATTTACTTGTGAAATTTCCCATAGCTGAGCTCTGCTGCAGGTCTGGCTCTTCAGGTATTTTCTATTTGATTCTTCTTACCATTTTTTACTTTAATCTTTGGTAACCTGAGAGAGAGTAATGATAAATTGTCTTGCATATATATATAAGTGTAATTCAGTTCCCTTTTATGCTAAATGTAACATTTTGTCTTAGTATCTAGGAAGTGTATTTTGTAATATGATATAACTTTTAGCTTGTATGATTAAGTTTATTTAAAATAAAAAATGTCTCCCAAATAATTTGTTCTTTGTCTCTAGCTAAGTATTTATGTTCAGTTTGGAAGCACTTGATATATAATTTAAATCAATTATGTTTTTCTTTATTTTAAAATATATATAATTAGAATTAAAGTAGAAAATGAGCAATTTAAGAGTTCTATAATATCTGCACTGATGTAGAGAAAATAGCTAAGGTAGATAAGAAAAATAATTAAAGCGCACACACCAAATACTACATATACAGATTATAAATAATTGGTGTATATTATTGGAGTTTATTTTTATGAATGCAAAAGATTACTTTAAATACCTTAGTAAAATAATACAAAGTTTAATATTACAGTATAGGTTTTATATATTATATAGATAGATAAATTTATTATATTGTAATATTTTATTTTGAGTCCTCTGCTGATCATGTTGCTATGTTTACTTTTAATATCAGTACTTAAAATTTTACTATAGGATGTTTGAATTCTCTAAAGAATGTCTAGCTACTATTTATTCTATTAAAAAACATTTTCCCAATATATCTACCATGTATGCAATCAGTATTTAAGTTTATAACTCCTTGCATAAAGTGTACAGTGAGAAAAATCAGATGTGACTATAAGCATTATGATTTACTTCAACATTTTTTCTCTTATATAAACCTTAAATGTGTTTGTGGAAATTTGTGGTTTATTTTCTTTAAAAAGTGTCCATATTTTATACTTTTTAGTGCCCACAATATACTGTTCTGGTATAATGATCACAACTGTCAGAATTGGTCTCAGTTTTTTCTAAGAGAAATTTAATCTACTTCCAAAATTCAAAAAATGGGGAAGTTTCCTAGAAGTATGGATTTCTGTTTTTCTCACAAAATTTAGAATTCCCACAATACAAGCAACATTTGATAATGAGTTGTAACTATTACACAAATGAAGGCATGAGCTCCACAGTTCACTACAGTCTGTACTACTCCTTATTATAAACCCAAAACAACCTGCTTTGGCCTTTTATTATTGATAGCTGTGTGGACATTGTGTGTGTTTAAATTGGAAATCCCAGCTTTATTGCTTTTTCTTGTCTTTCACCATCAGCATCCTTCTTGTGTAGCAATCATCTTATTCCCTCAGGTTTACTATATTTTGTCACACCTGGTTAAACAGGTGTTTAACTGTAACATGCTCACTGTAATAAGGTTGCAAATGCAATTATAACTCATCTGATTTTTAAAATAAAGATGCATAAGTGTCCTTTATTTTCTAATTAGAAGCATCTAATGAAGTGTGATTGTGATTATCATGGTAAGTATACCTGAAACATATTAGCTTATTGGTTGTATTAAATTATACTCCACATGTGATTTGAAAAAGTAAGATATAGTGAATGCCTAGCTTTGGTTCATGTTTATAAATGTACCATCAAATGTATACTGCTTTACCGTGTGGCTGGTTACTGACAAACGGCATGGTGTAAAGACAGAGGGCAGCATTCCACTTCCATGAGGATCACCCTGGCCATTCCAACAATGCCTAAAATAAAGCCAAGAGTAAAAAGTGTTGAACTGGTTTCAGAAAAAGTCTGGGGAATTAATAATTCTGGAAAAGCTATTATGAAACAAATATCATACATAGAAAACAACATTTTTATAAAATACTAGAGGCCCAGTGCATGAAATTTGTGCACAGGGGGTGTGTGTCCCTCAGCCCAGCATGCAACCACTCCAATCTGAGACCTCTCAAGAAATGTCAGAATGCCCATTTAGGCCCAATCCTACGGAATCGGGCCTAAATAGGCATTTGGTTATCCCTCTCACAGGGATATCCAGGATGCTGGCTCCCAACTGCTCACCTGCCTGCCTGCCTGATTTCCCCTAACCACTTCTGCCTGCCAGCCTGATCTTCCCTTAACCACTCCCCTGCCAGCCTGATTGATGCCTACTGCCCCCCTGCCAGCCTGTTTTCCCCTAATTGACCTCCTCTGCAGGCCTGGTCCCCCAAGCTGCTCACCCAGGCAGGCCTGGGTTCCCCCCAACTGCCCTTCCCTGCAGGCCTAATCGCTCCCAACTTCCCTCCTCTGTTGGCCTGGTCACCCCTAACTGCCCTCCCCTTCAGGCTTGATCAACCCCAACTACCCTCCCTTGCAGGTATGTTCCCTCCCAACTGCCCTCCCCTGCTGGCTGTCTTGTGGCAGCCATCTTGTGTCCACATGGGGACAGCCATATTTGACCACATGGGGGCAGCAATCTTGTGTATTGGAGTGACCATCAATTTGCATATTACTCTTTTATTAGATAGAATTGTAAGAAGTAAAATAGTAGGTAAAATATTGAATAGAGGAAGTAATGAGTTTAGACCAAGAATATGTGAGATTTAATTCCTTACACTTGTGATATTTTGCTGTTTAATATTTATATTAACCTAGAGAAAGTAATTAATCTCTTTGAGAACTACATATGATTAAAATATATTTAAAATGCATACACATGTATTTGTGTGTGTGTGTGTGTGTGTGTGTGTATTAATACATACATATACTAGTTATAAAATAAATAGGATCATTGCACATTACACATTCTTCTCAAGTACACATACAGCCAGAATAGATCACATATTAGGCCACAAAATATCTCAATAAATTTAAGAAGGCTAAAATCATTGATAAAATCATATGATTCATTTCTGAATAAAACAATATGAACCTAAAAGTCAATTATAAGAAGAAAACTGGGACAAACACAAACATGTAGAGGTTAAAAAACACTACTAGATCACCAAAAGTTGAACAAAGAAATTAAAGATATCTTAGAACAAATGAAAATTGAAACACAAAATATATAGGGTATAGGTAGGCTTATAAGAGGGAAGTTTATAATTCTATAGGCCTGCCTCAAGAGACAAGAAAATTTTCAAATTGAAAAATAAATAAACCTTACACATAAATGAACTAGAAAAATAAGAAAAAAACACAAATTAGTAGAAGGAAGGGCATAATAAAGCACACAGAGGAAATAGAGAATCCTACCTAATAAAAGAGTAATATGCAAATTAACCATCAGTCCACTATACCTACAAGCCATGATCATCAGCTATGCTCACTAGCTAATCAGAGCGAGTATGCAAATAAACCCAACCAAGATGGCTATGGCCACAGAGAGCAGTAGGGAGGCTTGGGTTTCCCAGGCAACAGAAGAAGCCAAGTTTTCTGCCTGCTCTTGCCGGCCTAGGCCTCCACTCAAGGCTACAAAGTTTTAATTATAGAAGGTAAACAAATCCAAAGAGAAATGACAGCAGCCCCGGAGCTAGTGATAGCAGGCTAGGGTTGCCCCTGGCAATGGAGGAAACAAAGCTTTCCATATACCCTGGCCGGCCCAGGCCTCTGATTAAGGCTACAAAATTTCAATTATAGAAGAAACATAAACCCCAGTAGAAATGGCTGCCAGCCATGGAGCAAGCAGGAGGCTTGGCTCTGCTCCAGGCTACAAAATTTCAATTATAAAAGGTAAATCAATTCCAGATACCAAGCCTCCACTTGGGTCGCCAGGAGGCATGGCTGGCCTGCAAACCGCCACAGGTCTTTAGCCCAGGCTGCCCAACACCCCAAGTGAACCTCCATCCTGATCCAGGACACCCTTCAGGGCAAACCAGCTGGTCCTCTCCTATGCACCAGGCCTCTATCCTATCTAATAAAAGAATAATATTCAGATTGACCATCACTCCAACACACAATATGGCTGCCCCCCTGTGGTCAAAGATCCTGCCCCCATGTAGACACAAAATGGCTACCACAAGATGTTCAGCAGGGGAGGGGAGTTGGGAGGGACCAGGCCTGCAAGGGGAGTTGTGAGGGGGTGATCAGGCTGGAAGGCAGAAGTGGTTAGGGGCAATCAGGAAGGCAGGCAGGCCAGCAGTTGGGAGCCAGCAGTTTTGGATTGTGAGAGGGATGTATCAGATTGGAGAGGGTGCAGGCTGGGCTGAGGGACAACCCTCTGCCCTTGTGCATGAATTTTGTGCACCAGGCCTCTAGTAAAAATATAACAGGGATGATTAATGAGACTAAGAGTTGTGGGTTTTTGTTGTGGTTGTTGTTTTTTAGGATGAAGAAAATTGGTAAAGCTTTAGCTAGACTTTCCAAGATAAAAAGAAAGCGGGCCCAAGTTACTAAAGTCAGAAATGAAAGTGGAGAAGTGACACTTGATACCACAGAAATACCAAGGATTATCAGAGAATATTTTGAACATTTGTACCTCAACACATTAGACAACCTAAAATAAATGAATACATTACTTGAAATATACAAGACTGAATCAGAAGAAAGAGAAAATCTGAACATACTCATTACTATAACAAAATTGAATCAGTAATAAAAAATTTCCAAAATAATGAAAGTCCAACGTCAAATGTCTTTTAGTTCCATTTTACTAAACATTTAAAAATAATTTATATCTATCCTTTATAAATTATTACAAAAAAATAGAAAAAAGAAGGAATTCTTCCAAACTCATTCAATGAGCATTACATTATAACAATACTAGACAAAGACACTCCAAAAATTTTAAAACTACATACTAATATTTCTGATAAACATTGATGCAAAAATTTTCAATAAAATAATAGCAAACTCAATTAAAAAACATTAAACAGTTCATATACCATGATGAAGCGGAATTTATTACAGGAATGCAAGCATGGTTTGAGAGCCACAAATCAATCAATGTAATATATCACATTAACAAAACAAAGGATAAAAAGCATCCTATTTAATAAAATAGTAATATGAAAATTGATTATCACTCCAACACACAAGATGGCTGCCCCCGTATAGTCAAAGATGGCTGCCCCTGTGTAGACACAAGATGGCTGCCACAAGATGGCCTTCAGGGAAGGGCAGTTGTGGGCAAAGAGGCCAGTAGGGCAGGGCTGTTGGGAGGGAACATGCCTTCAAGGGAGAGCAGTTATAGGTGACCAGGCCAGCAGGGGAGAGCAGTTAGGGGCAACCAGGCCTGCAGGGGAGGGCAGTTAGGGATGGCCAGGCCAGCAGAGGAGGGAAATTGGGGGCAAACAGTCTGGCAGGGGAGCAGTTAGATATCAATCAGGCTGGCAGGGGAGTGGATAAAGGGTGATCAGGCTGACAGGCAGAAGTGGTTAGGGGAAATCATGCAGGCAGGCAGGTGAGAAGTTGGGAGCAAGTTGTCCTGGATTGGGAGAGGGATTCCAGATTGAAGGGTGCAGGATGGGCTGAGGGACACCCCCCACATGCACAAATTCCATGCATCGGGCCTCTAGTATCATCATAACATATGCAGAATTAGCACATGGTGAAATTCAACTTCATTTATGATTAAAAAAAAAAAAAAAAAAAACCCTCACCAAACTGAGTATAGAGGGAATATAGTAACTTAAATTTGAAAGTATACCTACCATTTGATCCAATAATTCCATCCTTTGACATTTGTTTGATGAAAATGGGAACACTTATCAAAAATATATATTTACCCCAAGTTTATTGTATCACTATTTACAATATCCAGGACATGGCAGCAACATAGACACAAGATGGCAGCGCCCAGTCCTCTCAGGCCCACCAGAGATCCCCAGTCCCAGGGAGGGCTGCTGATGAGAGCCGGCAGTGCGACTCAGGCTGTAGGCCTGGGAGGTGGCTGCACCCATGGCACCATTTGCTACTAGCCTCTGCCCGTGCATCCCTGGCACCATCTGCCCCCAGCTGTGGCCTGGCCGTCTGTTTGGGGGAGGCTGCTGTGCCCCCCCCCCCCATCTCTCCTCCCACGATCCTCGTCTAGCCCCAGCCCATGGGCCTATGAGGTAGCCAGATCCCCCCTCCAAGCGATCCGCTTCCAGCTGGCTGTGGGCCTGGGAGGAGGCCACGTCCTCCGTCACTATCTGTTCCCAGCTGTGTTCCCGGCCATAGGCCTGTTGGCTGGGAGGCGCCAGTGCCTCTCTCAGAGCATTGTGCTTTCAGCTGTGGCCATGACTGTGGGTCTGGGAGGCAGCCGTGCCCTTCTCTGCATGCTTCACTTTCAGCCGCCAACAGGAGTGAGGGCTATTGGCTGGGTGGCGCCTGCACCCCTCTCAGCGCGATCAGCTCCCAGCAGTGACCAGGGTCCTAGGCCTGTCAGCTGTGAGACCCCTGGGCCCCTCTCAGCGTGTTCTCCTTCCATCTGTGGCCAGGGCTGTGGACACGCCTCTCCCTTGCTTTCTACTTTTAGCAGCTTCCAGCTTCTTCCCAACCTGCAAAACTCCAGCTTGAGTGCCCTGTAAAGGGAAGAGAATAGGACAGGAAGTTCCCAGGAAATGGTGACAACTAGTTGCATGTGTGGAGTGTGCTGGAGCTGTGTCCATGGCACTGTGGGAACACTGAGGAAGGAGCAAGCAGATCTGGCTGCAAGGATGGGGAGAGGGCCACAGAGACCTGGCCAACCCTCAAAGGCTGAGTAGAACTTTCATAGGTGGAGAGGATTGAGATTATTAAGAGGAGAAAGGCATATTGGAAGGAGTATTTCTAGCATGGGCAAAGAGTTTGTGGGAAATGGGTAAGTACAGTGTTAGTAGACCTCTATGTGAAAAAGCCTTCCATCTCGACACCTACATTACTTAACAGACTTGCATCCAATTGACTTTGCCCTTTCAAAATAATTTTTGGAGGGAAAGATGGACAGTTGATTACATGTCTATTGTTTATAAAAGAAAAAGAAACTTTTAGCAAATATGAAAAAATGTGAGATCACCTATAAACAATCTAATTATACAAATATAAGCCCAACAACTACATATCACCTTTCCAAGGTCTCATGAAATTCCTGTTTAAGGAGTTTATTTTATGGCACTTTTAGTTTGGGTTTACATTTTTACTGGTTTGTCAAGACCATGGCAGGCACACTGCCCAATATGTTAAAGAAAAAATCCTATTTAACAAAGAGGGAATATGCAGGGGAGGGCATTTGGGGGTAACCAGGCTGACAGGGAAGGGCAGTTGGGGATGATCGGGCCAGCAGGAGAACAGTTAGGCATCAATCAGGCTGGCAGGGGAGTGATTAGGGTCAATCAGGCAGTCAGGAAAGGAGCTGGGAGCCAGCAGTCACGAATTATGAAAGGGATGTCCGACTGCAGTCCTAGATTGTGAGCGGGATCCCAGATTGGAGAGGGTGCAGGCTGGGCTGAGGGACGCATACAATGCCCCCAGGTAGAACAACTGGAATGACTAGTTGCTATGACATGCACTGACCACCAGGGGGCAGACACTCAATACAGGACCTTCCCCTAGTGGTCAGTGTGCTCCCACAGCCAACTTCCCCAGGTCAGCCAATCTCTGTGGTTCCTCCCTCTGGCTGGCAGGCTGTAATTGTCCAGTCAGTGCTGGCCCCTGAGCTGCGATGGAGAACCAAGAGTATGTGGGGCAGATGAGGCCCCTTTCCCAAGAAGGCTGAGGGCCAGCTCCCTTCTAGGTGCCAGTGGCCTCATCTCTTCCCCAGCTGGTAGGCCTCCCATGCCCCATCTCTTCCCCCAGCTGTCAGGCCTCAATAGGTCTGCCACCTACCCACCTTGGTGGTGGCATGGCAGTGAGGGAAGTAGGAGGAGGGGAGGTGGGGAACTGCATGGTGGCAGAGCGCCAATGATGGCAGCATTGATGTCTGGCATATGTTCCTTCCTCTCCTATTGAGTCCTGATTGTCCTGGCCCTGATCAGCCCCAATTGCTGGCCAGGTCTAGGGACCCCACCTGTGCATGAAATTCATGCACTGGGCCTCTAGTAATATCATAATGACTTTGTATGATGAAAGATAATCACTAGACTTATCATGATGATCACTTCTTAAAGTGTATATAATGTTAAATCACTATATTATACAGTATGATGACAGATAATTACTAGACTTATCAAGATGATCACTTCTTAAAGTGTATATAATGTTAAATCACTATATTATACATTTTAAACTAATAAAATAATGCATGATAACTATATTTAATTTATAAATAAAAATCATTTTGGAGAAAATACATTGGGGAGGCTCCTAAATTACACAATTTTGTTTTAAAATTTTTGCTCTATCACTAATTAACAAAAATTCTTGGTGTGTGAGTGATTTATTAAATAGCAAGTTTTGTATGTTTAAAATAAAGTAGGTTGGAGGTTATGGGGGAGTGCAAGGAAAATATAAGTTTCTGTGATAAGAGTCTAAGCAGCAGATAATAGCACCAGTTCATCTTTAAAAACTAGAAATTTATCCAAAAGTCATAACAAACTGGAAATATTTTAAAAATGATGTTATTAGCAATGTAAATTAAAAGTTACTGGCCGGACTGTCAAAGATAATTTAGATTGCACTTGAAAACAAAATACTTTGCAGAAGGCAAAGCAAGAAGCTGACTAAGTAAGTTGTAGTTGAAACAAAGTGGCAAATGGTGAAAATGTGAGTAGTATTAAGAGATTTAAACTACTGGACTTGATTAAATATAGGAGGACAAGGCATGGGAGAAATGAGATCAGATTCACAGGGTTGTTTTTTTGTTTTGTTTTGCTTGTTTGTTTATTTGATGCTATATGTTTTTTTGTTTGTTTGTTTCTAGTTTTTCTTTAAGGGTTGAATGGTTTTGTGATTCATTGGGATGAAAAATATAAGAGGAGGAAGAACATAATTTAGAAACACATAACATTTTCCTTAATTACCTTTACAAACTAGTAATTGCATTTTGATGTCTTACTTACATTTTCTTCTTAAATGATGTTCTGATATTTGTTACACTGGTCCAATAGAGCCAATCAATTTAGATCTCTAAGGGACTAGTGATATTATAGTTATGATTTATTAAAATCTTCATGAATGAAGACGAGAGCCTCTTAGGAACTGAATGGTTTAAACTAAATACACTAATTTCACAGTTGATGACTTGAGTCATCTAACCAAGTTCTTTATTACAGCCTCATGTTCAAGGAGATTCTATAACTAAAGTAGATTTTCTAGAGGCAAGTCATTAGTCTTTCAGTTTTGCATGGCCCTAATCTGGTGAGGGAATCTAATACACAGAGCATGAGATTGAAAATAAAGCATTAAATAGAGTATTCAAAATGGACTGAAAAGTGAAAGGGATGATGAGATTGATTGTGCATCCTGGTTATTGATTTATTTCCCTGCCTGAAGAACCACATTCTGATAGAGGTCCTTTAATCTTTCTTCCAGTATAGTTCTACTGGCCACCTAGTACACACTCATCCCCACCCAATACAAAAGCTATTCTGTTTTTTCTAATTATACTTGTGAGAAAAAACAGTTCATCTTACCTAATTTCTAATTTTCTTGCTGCCTCCTGCTCCACAGGTTCCACGCATACCTGAAGATAAGGGGCCTCTGGCGTCTCTAGTGTAGTAAATGACTGGGAAGAAAGTGTGAGATTAATAGAGGGAGGCAATGTGTCACAATGCAAAGTGTGGAATTCAGCATTAGTCCTAGCTGAGTTCCAATCTAGGGCCTAGGTCAGTAATATTCAATTGTTGTGCCAGAAGAATTTTTAAAACATGCAATATATGACCATTTAGGACCACTGACCTCTTTTTCCTTATATTGTCAAATAAAATAATGACAACACAAACACAATACCCATATGGTGTGTATGAATCAAAATTATACCTATTTTTTGTCTGATCATTAAAAATATATTTTTTGGTGTATCACAGCATTTTAGTCATTAGTTTATGTGTGCCATGAGATGGAAAAGTTTGAAAATCATTGTTCTATATCTTAGTGGCTGTGTGAAGGTGATCATTTATTAACATTGGTTTCTTCATGAGTAAAATTGAATTAATATATCTATAATAATAAAAGGGTAATATGCTAATTAGACCAGGAGACCTTCGGATGTTCTTTTGAACAAAGCCATGATAACGGATCTGAGGCAGTGGCAGTTAGGGGTGATCAGGCCAGGAGGGGAGGGTAGTTGGGGGTGATCAGGCAGGCAGGCAGGTGAGCTGTTAGGAGCCAGCTGTTCAGATTGTGAGAGGGATATCCCACAGGGATCAGGCCTAAACTGGCAGTTGGACGTCCCCCGAGGGGTCTCAAATTGGAGAGGGTGCAGGCTGGGCTGAGGGACACTCCTGCCTCTTCCCCCCACAAATTTCATGGCCACTAGTATATATATATATGTGTATATATATATATATATATATATATATATATATATATATATATATAAATGCCCAGGGACTATTATGGTAGAACAACCAGAACGACCAGTCATTAAGACATGTACTGACCACCAGGGGGCAGGCACTCAATGAAGGAGCGTCTAGTGGTCAGTGCATTTCCACAGTGGGAGCACCACTCAGCCAGAAGCCAAGCTCGCGACTGGCAAGCACAACAGCAATGCGTGAGCCTCTCTTGCCTCTGCCAGGTGCAATCTCCAGCAAACAGACTTAGTCCCAACCCTGGGCAGTGTGATGTAGCTAGAATGAACACAGATCAGCCACTGCAGGCCCCTGGAATTCTCCCTTCAAACTCTATGGTTTCTTATTGCCCCCTGGGTCTCTGGATGCGGGCTTGGGAAAAAACCCACAGAGGCGCTTCACGCACATACTGCCAGGGCCACCCCCATCTTGAGAGTGAGCTCCAGCCCAAATATCAACATCCACGCATGTCCATGGGCAAGCCCTTCACAACTTCCACCTACCACCCGGCCCGACTCCATTTCCCAGAAAGGTCTGCGACCTGGCACTGAATACCTGCTCCTGAATCCCTGCAGGGTGCTGGTCAGCCCCTTGGGTGCTGGCCCTGACCTGTTTGGTTCAGGCAGCCCCACACTTGGGCCATGAGTTGCATGGAAAAATCACCCCCTATACCCTGCAGGTACAATCTACTGCGAACAAATGCAGCATGGAACATTTGCACGTGACCAGGATGGCCTTGATACTGATGCTGGGCCTCTGGAACTCCCCCTCAGGCATCAGGGCCAGGTTCCACCACTTAGCTATTGCCTGTTCCTTTGGATTCGGAACTGAAATACTAAGAACACGCCCCACTGCGGACAGTGATTTGTCTCTCCCTCCTTTCTTCCTAGCACTCCCTAATGACACTTCTAAACCTCATGGGTCCCCACCTCTAGCAAAGAGTCCCAGAAAAAGTGAAAAAATCCCAGTCTGATGAGTGGATCTCCTATGGGTGTCCACGGCGGAGCCCATTGCACCCTTCTTGGGCCTGCCTGCATCCGGGCTCCCCCAGACAAAGGGAGGTGGAAGCACCTAGACAAGGCCCTAGCCCATTTTTTTAAATAACAATGGGAGGCAGCAGACCTAGGCAACCTATTAAGAAGTAGGTGATCAAATAGAACTTAGCTGATGAGGAGCTAGAGGGTCTTTAAAAATAGGCTATGCTTCTTGCCCTATGTGTGGACATGTCAAATGGGTGCCCGCTCTCTAGGGTGTTATTAAAAGTCTCATTTTTACTATGCTTCTATTTCCTAGCCCATAATTTGAAATTTGGACAGGTCAGCCATTATTTCACGTTCATAATACTATAATAAGTTATGTTTTAGAACTTATTATTTTTATATCTTCATCATCTGTTCCTCAATATTGCTTCCTAATAAATGGATATTAAAGAAAGAAAAACACACACAGGAGAAAAGATTAGTTAAAAAGTAATACCTTGGCCAGGGTGCTCAGTTGGCAAGAGCACCATCCCAAAATGCCAGGGTTGGGGATTCAATCCCCCATCAAGGCATATTGCAAGAATCAACCAATAAATGCATAAGTAAGTGGAATGACAAATTCAATTCTTCTCTCTCTGACTTTCTCTCTTTCAAATTAAATTTTTAAAAAGTAACAAAAGTTGCAAAAAACTTCTTTAAACTGGATGTAAATAAATCCCCAGAACCAGACAGAATTACCCCCAAGAGATTTGAAAGAACTCATAGGCAAAATTGTGAAATTGTTAACTAAAGTGCATTATCTGTTGGAGCAAAAACTGCAGTGTTGATACATAAAAATCTTCCTTTGTGACTGATATCTAGAAGACACCACATACACAATTATTGAGATTTTATTCTTTGTTGTTCAAGGTGATGGAATAAATCGTGGGTTTTATATTTTGCAGAAGCAATTTGAATTCTATAATAAAAAATATACCTTACTCAACCTTTTACATTTAAATTAATTTATGTAGAATTTAAAAAGTCTTTTTAACATGCTCTTCTGCCAAAGATTATGAAATATTTCTATTAGGGGGATTTTTATCATTTGTATTCTTTAGAGACAAGGTTTACAAAAGACTTCAGATATTTTGATGACAAAGTGTTAACCACGGGGCTTCACTGTAAATCCTGTTTTCTTGTATTATCTCTATTTTAAACATTAATAAAAAATAGAGTACAAATAGTAAAGCTCCCAGGTATAAAATAACTTAAGTTTTGGAGATTAGATGACATATTCAATGTTATAAAAGTCATTGTCAAATGTATTTACACACATGCATGTGCAAGCACACACACACTCACACATACAGAAGAACTAAAATCTTACACTGAAATCAGTGCAATTGAAGGTTAAAAATATAGACTCAAAAAACAATGAAATTATTCATGAATTAGTTTTTAAACAAAGTTGGGAATGCTTGAAAATTCTTAAACTTTGTAAACCTTGTAATTTCCCTGGGCAAGATGAGTAATTGATAAGAAACAGGACAGCATTAAGAAATTTATTTATATGGTCATCATTATATATAAAAGTCTAACTGACCCTTACAGTGGAATGATCAAATGACCAGAATGACTAGTCACTATGATGCACACTGACCACCCCAATCGCCTGGGGAAGGAACCTCGTGATCTCTGAAGGCTTTTGAAAAACCTGTTTCCAGGGAGGTTTTTCTTTTCCCCCCAGTATCACGTAATTCAAAGACACTAGTCAGCCGTGGGCAAACTACGGCCCACGGGCCGGATCCGGCCTGCGGAGCCGAAAGAGCAGAGGGTTCTCTTGCTCTCCCCTCCGCTCCTTCACCAGCAGCCCAAGATGAGAGTGCCAGCATGGTCAGGTTGCTTTTGCTCTGGCCCTCTGGTCCAGTTTAAGAACCCATTGTGGCCCTTGAGTCAAAAAGTTTGCCCTCCCCTGCACTAGCTGCAGAGCCACCTACTGTGGAGCCACCCAATCTCTCCCCACCCAGTTGGATTGAGTGGGGGCAGAACACCCCAGCCATCGCTGACAGGTGGGCAGCTTCTGGGAGAGGGGCATGGACACAGGGGCTTTGGAGCTGGACCTCCTGGCACCCAGCATGCTCTCCGCCTGGAGTTGTCCAGCTACAGACCTCTGACCCCATTAACTGGATCAATAGTGAGGTGGAAATGGATCTGGGAGGGTGAGGAAATGAAACTTGGGGTGAGTACCACAGGTGCAGTCCCTGTGACCTTCCCCTCCCAGGATAATGCTGTGCTCCCTAACCTCACACACACCAAGATATTAAATGTGGATTTGCAAAGAGGCAGGCCCCCCAAGGAGCTTCAGCTGGGGGAAGGAGATGAGTTACTCACTTTTGACACCTTCACCCTTTGCTTTAAGGCTGCATTCTCCTTCCCTAATACATGTTGCTTGAAGTACATGATGGTTTGTGTTTAGACATGTGATAAACATGGGGAAAGCAAAGTTTTGAGCTTTAGAACAAGAGTCTGGAGTCTTTGTCGAGTCTCTCTCTCTCTCTAACTCTCTCTCTTACACACACACACAAACACACACAAACACACACACACACACACACACACACACACACACACACACACACACCTTCCTCCCCTCTTCCCTGGCCTGGTGGATCTTCATGCAGAAAGTTAACCCTAGCTCCTCAGAACCCACCCTCGCTGGAGTGGCCTTTGTTTTTTTTGTTTGATTGTTTTTGCTTGTTTTTTCTTTCACCAGTTTTTTTTCTAACCTTTAAACTGGCAGTTGGATATCCCCTGAGAGGTCCCAGAATCTGAGAGGGTGCAGGCCGGCCTGAGGCCCTTTCCTACCCCCCTATCCTCCTGAATGAATTTTGTGCACTAGGCCTCTAGTACGGATATATTTGTCTAATAGCTAATTTTATCACCTCATCATGAATACATGGAAAGGGAAATAAGTCTTAAAGGTTGGGAGAACAATGAATATTTAAACAATAATGTATTTAAGTAATCTTCATTAGGTGTGTTAGTTACTTAAGACAGACAACAAATAAAAAACAGCTCTGGTTCTCAAGGGTCAAACAATTAGACATTAAATGAGGCAAATATCCAGGTATATATTACATCTCTCCCTTTATTTATAGCTTCAACCATGACCAAGTGAAGACTAAATGTAAAAGCCCAAAATTGCCTTTTATCTAGTGTTGGGAAAGAATGCTCTGAGGCACTAGCAATCTGACTCTACTCTAGGGAAAGCCCTGGGGCTGCTTCTAAGACACATCCAATTTTTGATCCTATACCTTGATTTCTCTTTAATCTCAAGGGGAAAATCCCAGAAAGAGGAGAGAAATGAATTTTCTTGACACAAGTGACAAGAGAATGGCAGGTAAGAACTATCCTTTCTTCTGCACAGAATTTTCTAACAGACTTAAGTAAGGAAACACCTTTCAGGGAACAGGGACGCTGCACATGCACAATCATTTCTGAGTGATCTGGAGATGGTGCTTACAGTGAAATGTAGTCAGACTGACAAAAATGGCCTTTCCAGTATATAAGATGGAAAATTATAAGGAAAGAAAAATGGAAATGTTAGCTGATTAATTTTTTTGAATTTTCTTGAGAAGCTAAATTCAATAAACTGTTTTGTTTTCAAAGTATCTGCCTGATTTTGTTCTGTGATTCTCACAATAGTTTTGATAATTAGCACTGCTTCTGGGTTTGCATATAAGGAAGTGATTATTTGTCACAGTGGGAGTAGTAGGTGCATTTGAATTTTTCTGACTGTGGAGAGAAAAAAAGTGCTGCTTTATGAAAGTACAAAAAGGGATCAAAGAGTTCTAGATATTAAGGAGAATCATTTCCAAACACATAGGGCTTGCTGTTACTAAATAGTAGAGTGATATTTATTTTAATGCTATTTAAACTCATCTAGATTCTACCACATCCATCTATATGCATGTATTTATGAGAAAGTTGACATTTTGTGAATAATGCATGAAATTTTGAGCTAATAGCATTCCTTTTTTATATAGTCATTAAATATCAAAATATGTTTTCATTAATCATCTGGAATTTAATTGATGTAAAATATCCATCAGATTAAATCTCAATTCTATGTCTATTCAAAACAGTGACATGCCATGTGTTATTGGACAACCTTACTGCCCACACAGATGGCATGCAATAATAACACCAGCCAACTATTTTACCATGACTGTTTGAAAAAACTAAAGCACATTCATCTTGATAAAATACATTATAGACCAAGCCTTTACAATATAGCCAACAATGAAATTACTACCATAAAAGATTGGTATTCACCCTAACATATGCTACCAATAGGACATATTTTGTTTTGTGTGTGTAAACAAGCAAATGCAGATGTGTAATAGTCTGTCTTTGACTTTGAGTACATTTTACTTAGTGCTAAGTAATAAACACCAAAGCAGATGGGCTATGGAGTTATGAATTTTAGTATATCTGATGACCACGTGGGATGCACAGCAGAGATATGCTATTAGAATTATTAATCACAACATGGGTATTTGTCAATAGGCTATCTATTTTTTATTTACTAGTTAAACTTTTGTATAAAATGTTCCTAAAATAGAAAACAATAGATCTAAGAGCTATGATAAACCTTCATTATTAGAATGCAGCAGGTATTATTCTAAGAATTTTTCCTAGATTAAGTAATTAAATACTAATACAAGCTGAAAAAATATTAATTTTTCATCAGTATTTTACTTATAAGAAAATATAAATGTAAAAAGATGAATTAGTGCTAAAATGCTAAAATCTGTTTATATTGCTGAATATAAACATTGGTGGTAATCATATCCAGGCTGTCTGCTTCAAAATCCATAATGTCAAGCAATCTGCTGTTTTTCTTTTTGAATATATTCACTCAAAACCATGATATTAGTGTTGTTCATTGAACTTTAGTACCACAGTGAATCACTATATAAAAGAGATTGTAAAGTCATCAAGTTATTGATCTATGCAATCCAAATACCTAACATAGTGCTTAAAATGAGATCAGATATTCTTTATGCTTAAATGATTAAATGATCTATTGATTGCTGAGTAGGTGATATACATGATGATGTCCTTAGATACATTTTCCCTTTTAAATTTTTATTAAGACTTAATTTTATAGTAGTTTAAGATTAAGAGCCAAACTGAGAAAAAAGTTCAGAATTTCCCAAATGCCCTCTGCCCTCGTCATATGCATAATCTCCTCCATTGTCAATATCCCTACCAAAGTGGTACCTTTGTCACAATTGATGAACCTCTGTTGACACAAAATAATCATCTGAAGTACATAGTGTATGGTTCACTCTTGGTGTTGTAAACATTGACTTTTAAATCTTTGGTGAAAGAAAAATCAAAGCTACTCTAGAATATAATTTTAGAGTCTGGGTGTACTTTGGTGAATGAGTGAAGCCAGTAACTGCTGCTTTTCTGTGACAGGAATCTCTCAGCCATTAGCTGACATGACAGTATTTGTTTCTCATTTTTTCCTCCCATGATGCAGTTCTATTTACTTTTGGAAATTAAAGACGAGTTGATTAACACTCAAGTAATAATTGACTTGATAATGAAAAAATTACATGGTATAGTGGGAGATCATATACTAAATAACATTCCATCTACTATTTTTAAATCTTCAAAGTTATCACATACCTTAAGATTGACTTCCATTTTATTCCCATATACAGTATTTTTAATAAGTGGAAATATATAGTGCAATTTGTCTGTATTTTTAAAAAATAATGACATGTATAGTCCACAGAAAAACATTATTCATTGTAGCATTCTCTAAAATATAATCGGGAAATTACATTTTCCTAATTTTTTTTCAGTCTCACACTTCCTTCATGAGCAGAAGCATTTCTTTTGTACATATTAATCTTTCTGATTTCATTTTTCTTCATTTCTCTTCTAATTTATTTTTCAAGCCATCTCTAGGTTGACTTGGTTTATAAAAACATCTAATTATGTAATTTTACATCTTTCAAAAGCCCTGTTAATTTCATTAGTATCAGGGTTAAACTTCAAGTTACTTCTCAAAGCAAGAAATACACATCGAATGATTGATCGCTTGCCATCAGTTTTCCTAATCGGTAATGGTAATTACCTGTGTTAATGCTAGCTGCAATGTTCTTTCCTACTTAGGATTTTTCTCTGAGACTCAAAATCCAGCTCAATGGGCCTCAGGGTCACTCGTGATTTTGGAGGTTCACAGTGGCATTCAAAAGTAAAATAAAGAGTATATTTTTGAAACAAAAACACAAGGATATATTCAAGAGAATTCCTGTGTTCTGAATCAGCAGAGGTCTAGAGGGAAAACAAACAGCAGAGTAAGCAATGAGGTCAGTGCATTGGAAGGTAAGAGCATAGGAACAAGGGCAAGGTGTCAATCTGACTGAGTAGTCTGAGTCATTCATTCAACAAATTATATTATAGGATAGCTTCTTATATGGTGCCCACACAGTGGATTTTGGTATGGATGGGTCAGTACAACTTTTAAAGATTGAGTTGGAGTGAGATGGAGTTAACTACGATTATTTTTCATTTTCCTCTTCTAAATGTAATCCATGGAGTGTTGGAACACATTTTAAAATCCTTTAAGAATCAATATGAGCTCTCCTTGATACTAGAATTGAAATGACATCTATGGTAACATTAGGCAAGAACTAGCCCTATGGAGCACTCTGGGTTTTTTTTTTTTTAATTTTAATTATGAGTGCTTAGGGAATGAAAAATATGAATTCAGAAGAGAACAGTGACCTATAGGATGAATAGGCTTGAGGGTAACTATCTCTGAAATTGGGATTGATATATAGCATATTTGGAATGAACCAAAGTACAATATTGGAATGGGATCCTGGGCAAATTATTATTTCAGTAAAAGTTCTGGTGGCTGGGTTGGCTCCCTAGAAAGGGACTTGTAGCATTTTATAAATGTAGAGCTACTAGATGTTAAAAAGTTTTATTACCCTATATAACATTTTAGAAAAAGATAATGCTTTATAGGATTATAATTTCCATAAAGGTGAATTCGACTTCCACAGACTGACTTAATCATAAAAACCTCATTCACTTAAAAAAAGAACCGTGCCTTGTCCCATGCATGTAAAGGTTTCGAGTTCCGTTCCTGGTCATAACACATGCCCTCGTTGCAGACAAGATCCTCAGTATGGGGCATGCAGGAGGCAGCCCATATTAATGTTTCTTTTTCCCTCTCTCTACAAATAAAAATAAATTAAAAAGAATAATCTCATTCAAAATTTTAATAGTATCTTGTATCTGGATTTTAATTTATAATAATCAAATATTAGAAACAATAATTTGTATAGGGATTTAAGACTATTGATTGAGAAATATGTCCAAGAACATAAAAATACTATAAAATTTTTAATGACAGTAGAATAGTATATTTAATTATATTTTTAATGCCTTTGTTGGTGTTTAGAAATGTAAAATAGATATATTGGTCTTACATTTAATGATTTATAAAATTACTATCATCTATATAAATAAAAATGTAAATGTTCGTTTGTTCGAAATCTTAAATGTCTGAAAGTTCTTCACCGATTGCTTTGAAATTTTGACACAACATTGTATTAGAATACATGTGTGTTTTTACATACCTTATATACACTATTATATGGATGTCACACCTGTGACAGGTAAAAACATGTTAAAAAAAAAACCAGCATCATCTGTTGGACATAAAAGCAACACACGCTATACTAAATACTTTAAGATTCCATTTCAATGTTTTTGATTTAATGATCCATTTACGATGTCCAAATTTCCAATTTTACTATTCCATTTCAGTGTTGATAATTATTGAAGATTTGTGCATAGAAATTGCTAACAAAGTTCTCAATCAATTGAGAATGCCATCACTGAATCGATCTGCTGCTGTTTCCTTAGATGTAGAATTGCGCCGTGAACAAAATTTTAGCACGGGTGAACTTTTGTCATATGTACAATCAAATATTCATAAGCTAACACTTGAGCAAAAAGGCATTACAATCAAATACTGCAAACTATCAATAACAGAGTTGGATAAATCTTCTTCTTAAAAAATATATTTTATTGATATTTTTACAGAGAGGAAGGGAGAGAGATAGAGAGCTATAAATGTCGATGAGAGAGAAACATAGACCAGCTGCCTCCTGCACACCCCCCACAGGGAATGTGCCCGCAACCAATGTACATGCCCTTGACCGGAATCGAACCTGGGACCTTTCAGTCTCAGACCGATGCTCTACCACTGAGCCAAACCGGTTTCGGCAAGAAATCTTCTTCTTAGATGCACCAGGAGGAACTGGTAAAACATTCCTAATTAGATTGATTCCGGCAGCAATTCTATCCCCAAATGGCATAGCCTTAGCTCTTGAATCATCCGGAATAGCGAAATTGCTACCAGGTGGAAGAACTGCTCATTTCACTTGGAAATTGCCATCGAACATGCAATTCATTGCAACTCCCATGTGTAACATTTCTAAAGCATCCCTGGTCTCCGCAAAGATGTGACTCTCTGGCCGGAGGCCCGGTTTGGGTCTCAGCAACCCCATGCTTGCAAAGTTCCCAGGGCACCAAGGGAGCAGCTAGGGC
Organism: Vespertilio murinus; assembly: GCA_963924515.1. NCBI lineage: Eukaryota > Metazoa > Chordata > Mammalia > Chiroptera > Vespertilionidae > Vespertilio > Vespertilio murinus. Next base: position 110,094,334 of record OZ004704.1, on the reverse strand, counting down.
ACCAGCCATGCCTCCCCAGGGCTGCGATATTCGCAACAGAGTGGCTAGGTGGCCAGCCCGGCTTCCCCTGGGCTGATGTTCCCAGAGCCCTATGGGAGTGGCTAAGCAGGCCCAGCAGCTCCTCCCAGGGGCTGCGATGCTCCCCAGGCCCACAGGCCTGGCTAGGCAGGACGTTGCCCCTCCCAGGGCCTGCTATGGACCCCGGCCCTTCAGGTGGTGTCTGGTGCTGCTCACCTCTCCTCCCTGGCCTGATGGACTGGTACCTTGTGGGCAGTGTCTGGCGACAGCCTTCCTTGCCCAGATGGGCCCAAACCCCCAGGAGCTGGCCATTGCAATGTCCCCCAACAATGTATGCAAATTAGCCTCCATCTTTGTTGGGTTAATTTGCATACTCACTCTGATTGGCTGTGGGCATAGCAAAGGTACAGTCAATTTACATGTTTCTGTTTCTCTATTATTAGGTAAGATTTCATTAGTAATGGGATGTTCTCTATCGCTTATTGGTTGACATAGAGGGAAGAAAGTGCTTTAACCAACTTTTCTTACTGGGATTCCCATGGAGCCCTAGACTGTATTACCTGTCCACCAATAGTCAGTAGGCAGACTCAGTAGGTTCCTTGTTCTAGAAAGGAATGCATATTATAGAGGGAAGGGAGTGAGAAAAATCAAGATAACCATTGTTTCAAAAATTAGGAAAGAAAATATGAGATAGGAAGCACTGAATGTTACAATCAAGTAATTTTTTTTTTTTTTAAACAATAACATTTTACTCCAAGTCTGGGCATTGCCTTTTTCCTGTTTGGGAACTGTGTAAATAATGTGGAGTTATTTCAAAGCATGTATGCAAATATGTATATGCACAGACATTAGACATATTTTTATTATGTATACATATACTTGTCTAAATATTTATTATTATATGTACATATATTTTTGTGTGCATGTATGCATATATATTATTCCACATCTCATTTTGTTTGTATTGATTGCTATGTCAATTGTAGATGTCAGTTCCAGTGTACTAATTGTAATGCAACAAAAACCTGTGGTTATGTTGCCTAGTCAAGCATTGTATTTTTACTTCAGAGTCAAGAGAGTTGAATGATTCTACTTAGTTTGAATGACACTCTGGCACACATATACTATAGTGCAAGGAGAACTCAGAAAACTCACTGAAGCTAACCATACATAACATGCATGATGCATACCAGATGCCTCTTCTTACAATGTTATGATTTCATAATCTACAATGACATTGTCATTAAGTTCAGAAATTTGATTCTGCTCATTTAGCCATCTACAAAATAGATGACTCTGAAAGTTGTCAATTTAACAAAAAGAATTTGCACACAGGGTTCTATCAGCACTAAAAATTATTATGCTTTTATTTACTTATTGATAGTAAGTAATGAAAAGTTAATTCAGATGTAACAATTTGTACCAAGAAAGAGAATAAAGAAATTCTAAAAATTTTATCATGAGTTTTCTACCTTACTCCAATATAAACAACTATTTCCCTACTTCTCTTTTACTCACTTTTGGAGGCATTTGTGTATTTTTTATGATGTGTACTAACATATGTGATTGAGACTATAAACTGTCATAAATTAGAGAAGACTGTGTATTCTCATTAAAATTTATGTAGCTTAGTGATATAACTGAATTTGGCTTTATGGCATAAAGATGGAAATTCTGATCTTCCCTTAGTTGTCCCATTGATGGCATTCTGACAAGTGAGCCTGAAGTCTAAGCCTGCCCAGGTGATGCTGTGGTTTGAGGGAATGCTCCTCTGAAGAGGGTTTGATGTTGGAATAACTGAAGTTTAGTATTTTTTTCATTTGTTTATGTGTTTCTAAATAAATTTAGCTTTGACTTAATTTATAGTTTCTGTATTTATTCCTCATGCTTTGATAACTTTTTGTGAAGTAATTATGAATAAAAACATCAATATTATTTTGATAATTGTATCTCTAATAGAGTTACTATTAATATATATTATTAAATATTTATCTCCTGTTCATATTTTATAGTTACACATGACAATTGTTTTTTATTACTAGCTATCAACACTTCTCTTTTTCCTTTCAAAATGTATTTCTTTGGTATTGGGAGCATATCTGAATGTCAATTTTTCTAGATGAGCAAATTTATGATCAATTCTTATAATAGCAATATGTTTGTTTTTTTCTATCAAATATGCTTTTGAAAATTGCCAATCTTAATTTTTACACAGAATAATTTTTTATTATATAATGGTCAGAATCTCTTCTATTGCTTCTTCTATATTATTTTCCTTTAGTATCCTGTTCCTTCTTACCCATTAGCACTCATAAATATTTTAAAATGTTAATAGTAGAGTTGAATAATGCATTTCTCATGTATTGCATTTTAATTTTGAATATTGTTTATTTCTTTTTATTTATTTTATTTTAATATAATTTTTCCATCACCATTCATCCCCTCTATGCTCTATTCCACCTTTACCTACCCATCTCCTCTCTACAATCACCACACTGTTGTCCATGTCCATGAATTCTCTCTCTTATATATTGCTGAAATAGAAAAACCTCTTATTATCTATCCGTATTTATTATTATAGTCTTTCAACTTTGCTCTTTGTTATCAAATAATAGCATTATATAAAAAGAATGTTTTTAATATTCAGAAAATAAATATGTGAACTATAAAAAGAAATTATAAATAACTAATTGAGTTTATTTAATACTTATTAAGCATCACCAGAATATCTTTTTTTAAAAAATAATTTTTATTGATATTTTACAGAGAGGAAGAGAGAGAGATAGAGAGCTAGAAACGTCGATGAGAGAGAAACATAGACCAGATGCCTCTTGCACACCCCCTACTGGGGATGTGCCCACAGCCAAGATACATGCCCTTGACTGGCATCGAACCTGGGACCTTTCAGTCCTCAGACCAACGCTTTACCACTGAGCCAAACCAGTTTCGGCAAAGCATCACCAGAATATCTTGATGCACCACATCAAGCACTGGCTATAGAAAGATCAATTAAAAAATGCCCATATAAAAAGAGCTCCAAATCTCATAATGAAAATAAAAATGAGATATTTTAATTTCTTTGAATTAGTACAGATTTAATTATACAGAAAACCATACTGAAACACAGAGAAGGCTTTGTATAAATTCTAGGGGAGACAGAAAAGATTTCCTGATAAAAACCAAGTTGAAACTTAAATGTCTACTTTTCTTAATAATTCTTATTCATTTTTTAAACTAAATTTGAAATTGCATGGCTATTCTGCAGGAAAAGCAATCAATGGGTGCTTGAAAAGTTTAGTAGATTTTCATTTTGTGCAAGAACTTAGGAGCAAAAATACTTAATCATTTTCAAGTTTGTCTGATATTTACATAACTATTCAGTTAGAAAAGTTAATATTCGTAAGGTGTTGTTATCTAGAACACATCAGGAAGCAGCAGGAAAATTAGCAAATTTAAGGTGAAGAAAAACTATTGTTAAAAATGTTTGTAGTGAGGGACCGAAACAAGATGGCGGCCTAGGAAGTCTCCTAAGCTGCCACATCATCAACAATTTGGAAAAAATCAACAGCTAAAATCGAAAGGGATCACACCAAACCCACAGGAAAGCTGGCGGAATGGGATGGCTATAACTAGAGACAAAGCAAGGTGACTCTGCTGCCATGTGGAGTTTAAAACTATGGGGGAACCAGGCCCACCAGAGCCGCAGCCTCCACAAGTGAGGGAAGCCAGAGCTCGCTCCGCCCCGGCCCAGGGGGTGGGCCTTCCGGGCCGGCCTGCCCTGGGAGTGAGGGAGCCAATGCCGGGACTTCGCCGTGCTGGTAAGGAGATGGCACGGTGTTTCCCTGCCTGCAGCTATCTCAGCCTGGCCTCCGGGCACGCAGTGCTGGTGAGGAGCTGGCGCAATGCCTTCCATTTGCGGCCCCCACGAGCCCTTCACCTTTCTGGCCCACCGCCGCAGAGCCAAGCTGGAGCCTCTGCCGGGACCCCAAGGAGGGGCGCTGTTGCCGCCATGTGGATTTTAAAACTACAGTGGAAATTGAGCCAGAAAAGCCACCACTGCCGCCACACCCACCACCGCTGCTGCGAGTGAGGGAAGCCCACCGAGAACAGAGCTCACTCTACGCTGGGCCCAGGGAGTGGGCGGCTTCAGAGCTTGGCCTCCCCGCCCACAGCCATCTCATCCCACCTGCAGCCATTGCAGCCCTCCCGCCATGCTAGCGAGGAGCTGGCGTGGAGCCTCCAGTTTGCAACCCAAGTGCCCCAGGAGGCCATGTGTCCCAGGAGAGCCGTGTTCCCTGGGTGAGCCGTGTGTCTAAGGGGGCCATGTGCCCCAGGTGAGCCATGTGCCCCAGGGGGGCCGGGTGTCCAGGGAGAGCCATGTGTCCTGGGGAAGCGGTGGGACCCGGGGGGGGGGGTGAATCAGAGGAGGAGCGGAAAATATTCATGTGGTCCTGAGATAGTCACCATAAAACAAGCAGACTGTCAAATGACAGCGGGGAGGGGAAGGAGACCTGGGGGAGATAAGAGATCAACTGAAGGACTAGTATGCATGCATACAAGTACAACCAACGAACACAGAACTCTGGGTAGGGAGGGCATGTATGGGAGGTGGGCCGGGCCGGGGGGGGGGGGGGGGGGGGGACAGTAAGCTATGTAAACATATAATACCTTAATAAATTATTTTAAAAATGAAAAAAAAAATGTCTGTAGTGAAAGAACATTTTCTTTGAGGATGAAAGAATTCTAAAATTAAGACAGGGTTGAACAAGAGGAGGCTAATAAATAAATAAATAAATAAATAACTTCCATTAGTCAAAAAAAATCTAAATTGATAGAAAAATTGTTTATGAATTACACGCAGTGCATTCTAAATTTGTTTCTGTAGATTCATTAATTCTATTGCCTACTTGATGTAGGATATAGTGTGCTTTGTTATTTCTTTGTTTTGAGGTCAATTTCCCTATGTTACAGTACTGTTCATCTAAATATTATTTGCATTAGCCGAAACCGGTTTGGCTCAGTGGTAGAGCGTCGGTCTGTGGACTGAAAGGTCCCGGGTTCGATTCCGGTCAAGGGCATGTACATTGGTTGCGGGCACATCCCCAGTAAGGGGTGTGCAGGAAGCAGCTGGTTGACATTTCTCTCTCATTGACATTTCTACCTCTCTATCTCTCTCCCTTCCTCTCTGTAAAATATCAATAAAATATATATATTTAAAAAAATAAATATTATTTGCATTAATTTTCCTCAAATTTGCTAAACTTTATAGCTAGTACATTTGTTGACATACTGTAAAATATTTCATAAAGATCTTAACTTTCAATGTAAAGTTCTAAGTACTATTTTATTGCTGTTTTTTAAAATAATTATATATTTTTTATAATGTGTAGAGTACTCTGACTTATATTTTCTAATGTTACCACTAAAATACATTTGGAACTTATTAATACAATTTCAAATAAATGGAATGATTCAGTCACTACCTTTTACTTCTGCTTGTGTAGACTATGCAAGCAACCTTTGACTTCTTGAAATTTAATTACATTACTTACAACCACAACTAACTAACCACACTTATTATAAAACTATATGTTCTCTTATATGGCTTTGTTGGTACCATTTGTTCATAATCAAGACAGTAACATTTTCAAGCATTTCTATAAAAAGAGAAACAAAAATTTTTAATTCTTATATAGCCTTGGATGAATATATATTGGTAATATAATATAATCTTACCCAAGATAAATATCCATAGCCTCTGTTAACCAAACTGTACCTATAAAATTGCTATCTTGTTCTTGGACATGGGGGAGCACTTTGTGAAACACATAATTGTTTGACCATTGAGCTGTACACTTAAAAGTACTATTGAATGTAAACTATATATTTTTAATTGAAAATAAAATGAAACAAAAAAGGATGTATAAAGAAGAAGAGCCTTCCAATAAATTTCTTACCTACTTAAAAAATTTAAAAAATTTTAAGTGCCTTTTTAAAACTGTTAACTTTATCTATAAAACAAGCATGTTATAAATGCTTGTGAGATATTTATAAAAATTATTAGGAAAGATATTTTCTTGGCAATCTCGGTAGATTAAGGTATTTGACTTTCATTCTGTTTTCTCAGCAATCTTCTGAATATTTCCAAATCTTATTAATAGTTTTCTTCAGTTCTTGCTCCCAATTAACCTTTATAGTTTCTTTAATACAAAAACATTGCACTTTCTAGCATTTCCATTTTTATCTTACTAATAACATTTTTCATCTCCATCTTTTGATTTCAAATCTAATTATTATGAGACTACTATCATGTGTTGTAAAGCCAGTATATTATCATTAACTTCTTTTCATGCAAAAAAATTAAATTTACCTTATTATTGTTCATTGCTCAACATCATTGATCTTGATTGGCTTTGTACACATGTCTTATTTTGGATGCCTTAGCCCATGATTCTCTGAATGTGTCCTAATGGGACCAGGAAGATCTGATTTAATCAAGCTGAAAAATTTTAATCATTTAAATATTTACATAAATACGCACAACAAACAATGTATTAGCATTTCAACATTTATACAGAAACACACAAAATTTAATACCTAGTTACTTGCAAGGAATTATGCAAAACTCTTGAGGTAAAGTAGATTACCTTATTTAATTTCCACAAAGCTCCATGCCATGGGATCTATGATTTATTCCATTTTACAAATAAAGAAACTAAATTATCTGTGTTCATCACCCCCCCACAGTTGCTTCACTAAATCTATCTCCTTCTACTCTCTTTCTCTTCCTCCTCACAGCCCATAACCCTTTTGTTCACCAAACCCCTCAACCCAAGCACTAGAATATCTAGGCATGTTCCCACATTAAGGTCTTGGTTAACATATTCCATGAGTTCAAAATTTAAGGATCTGGAACAAAATTAACTGCACAAGTGCCTCTTATTCACAAAATACACTTATTTTATAGTTTGAAAAACACACACCACTGTCAACATTTTGATTTTGAAATATTATAAAGAAGACCTCAAGGATAGCTCTCTAAATAAACAAGAGGTTCTTTTTCCATCACACACACAAAAAAAATCGTGACAAAGAAAAAACTCAAATTAAATGCAGTTATCCTTCTTAAATAGGTTTTTATCCCTTACTATTATTGTGAGTTTACTGCTAAAGGGAACTTTTTTTCCTATCTCAGTAATAGGATTCCTATATTATTATTTTTTAAAATATATTTTTTAAATTTTTTACAGAGAGAGAGGAAGAGAGAAAGATAGAGAGTTAGAAACATCGATGAGAGAGAAACATCAATCAGGTGCCTCCAGCACACCCCACACTGGGGACATGTCTGCAATCAAAGTATATGCCCTTGACCGGAATTGAACCTGAGACCTTTCAGTCTGCAGGCTGAAGCTCTATCAACTGAGCCAAACCGGTTTCGGCTCCTATATTATTATTTTTAAAAATATATTACAAAAAAAAGAATATAACTATGGTAAACATATATGAACCCAATACAAAGAGCACCCAAATTAAAAAAAAAAAAATCTGAAAGATATCATGGGAAAGATCAACAGCAATACAGTCATAGTAGGGTACTTTAATTCCTCATTGACACCACTTGATAAATATGCTAAACAAACAAACAAAAAAATCAAAAAGGAAACATCAATCCTAAATGACTCACTAGATAAGATGGAATTAATTGACTTCTTCAGAACATTTCACCCCCAAATTATAGAATATACATTCCTCTTAAGTGCACACAGGACATTTTCAAAGATACACCACATATTAGGACACAGGCAAAGTTTCTTCAAATTCAAGTTGATATAAATCATATCAAGCATTTTCTCAGATCACAATGGCATAAAATTGAAATCAACTACAAAAAAAAGAAAAAAATCAAACAATTTGAAGATGTATAGCATGCAATTAAACTATGATTGGGTTACTGAATAGATCAAAGAAGAAATAAAAAGTATCCTAGTCACAATTGACAATGCAAACAAAACAATCCAAAATTGAAGGGATACAGTTAAAGCAGTCCTAAGTGGGAAATTCATAGCTCTACAGGCCTACCAAAAAAAAAAAAAAAAAAAAAAAAAACACAAGAAAAATAAGTAATAAATTATATAACCCTACAACTTAAAGAACTAGAAAGAGAGCAACAAGAAAAGCCCAGAGTAAGCAGAGGGAAAGAAATAATAAAGATCAGAGGGGAGATAAATGACATAGAGACAAAAAAAAGACCAACAAAACCAAGAGCTAGTTCTTTGAAAGAATAAACACAATTGATGAACCTTTTGCCAGGATAACCAAGAAATAAAGAGATAAGACCCAAATAAACAAAATTATAAATGAAAGAGGTGAAGTAACAACAGACCTCAAAGGACTGTAAAAACATACTACAAATAACTCTACTCAAAGAAATTGGAAAACCTAGATGAAATGGAGATATTCTTAGAAAAATACAAGTTTCCAAAACTCAATCAGGAAGAATACAGAAAACTTAAATAGGCATATAACTACCGATCAAACTGAAGCAGAAATAATAAAATATCTTCCAGCAAACAAAATCCCTGGTCCAGATGGCTTTACAGAGGAGTTCTATCAACCATTTAAAGAACTAAATATCCTCCTCAGACTATTCCAGAAAATTCGAGAGGAAGACACACATCCAAGTTCTTTCCATGAAGCCAAAACCAGATAAAGACACCACAACGAAAGAGAACTACAGGCCAATATTCCTGATGAACATTGATGCTAAAACCCTAAACAAAATTCTGGAAAATAGAATCCAGCATTACATTAGAAAGATGTTTTATCTTGACCAAGTGGGATTTATTCCATGGGAGCAAGGCTGGTATAATATCAGAAAAATCAATCAATGTGATACATAACATAAGCAAATTCAGAGACAAAAATCACATAATCATATCAATTGATGCAGAAAAGACATTTGACAAAATCCAACACACTTTCTTGATAAAAACCCTCAGCAAAATTGGAATAGAGGTATCATATCTCAACATAATAAAAGCCTTATATGACAAACCTACAGCCAACATCATACTCAATGGGCAAAAATTAGAACCATTTCCCCTAAGAACAGGAACAAGATAGGGATGCCAACTTTCACAACTCCTATTTGACATAGTTCTGGAAGTGCTAACCTTAGGGATCAGACAAGAAGAAGAAATAAAATGCACCCAAATTGAAAAAGAATAATTAAAACTCATTATTCACAGATTACATGATACTGTACATAGAAAACCCTAAAAACTCCATAAGAAAAACTACTAGACTTAATAAATGAATCCAGAAATATAGCAAGATACAAAATTGACACTCAGAAATCTTTGGCCTTTTTATACCACAGTAATGAACTCATAGAAAGAGAAATTTTAAAAATTCCATTGACCATTGCGACAAAAATTTAAGATACCTAAGAATAAATTAAGGAGGTAAAATACCTGTACATGGAAAACTAAAGGATATAGAAAAAAGAAATAGAGGAAGACATCATAAATAAATGAAAGAAAATACTGTGTTCATGGATTGATAGAATCAACATTATTAAAATGGGAATCCTACAAAAAACAACTTACAAATTCAATGCAATATTCATTAAAATGCCAATGGCATATTTTACAGACCTAGAAAAACTCTCCAAAAATTTATCTGAAATAAAAATACCCTAAACAGCCACAGCAATGCTGAGAGAGAATAGAATTGGAAGGATCACAATACCATATAACAAGCTATATTACAAATCCACTGTTCTCGCCGAAACCGGTTTGGCTCAGTGGTAGAGCATCAGTCTGCGGACTGAAAGGTCCCGGGTTCGATTCCGGTCAAGGGCAAGTACATTGGTTGCGGGCACATCCCCAGTAGGGAGTGTGCAAGAGGCAGCTGGTCGATGTTTCTCTCTCATTGACGATTCTAGTTCTCTATCTCTCTCCCTTCCTCTCTGTAAAATATCAATAAAATATATTAAAAACAGAAAAACAAAACAAAAACAAATCCACTGTTCTCAAAATTGCCTGGCATTGACACAAGAATAGACATATCAATCAATGGAACAGAACAGAGAACCCAGAAATCAACCCCAGCCATTATGCTCAATTAATATTTAACAAGGAGGCAAGAGCATACAATGGAGTCAAGACAGTCTCTTCAATAAATAATGCTGGGAAAATTGATCAGATACATTGAAAAAAATGAAATTAGATTACTAACTTACACCATACACATAATAAATTCAAATGGTTAAAGGACTTAAATATCAGATGGGAAATTATAAAAATCTTAGAAGACTCCATAGTCAGCAAAATATCAGAAATATGTCATAGAATATCTTTACCGATACAGCTCTTAGGGCAATGGAAACAAAGGAGAAGATAAACAAATGAGACTACATCAAAATCAAAAGCTCTATACAGCAAAAGAAATCATCAACAAAACAACAAGAAAGTCCAATGCATGGGAGAACATATTTGCCAATGTGATCTCATATATTTGTTTAATCTCTATAATTTATAGGGAACTCATACAACTTAACAATAAATAGATAAAGAATCCAATCAAAAAATGAATGAAGGACCTAAATATACATTTCGAAAGAGGACCATTCAGAAGGCCGAGAGACATATGAAAACATGCTCAAAGTCATTAATCATCTGAGAGATGCAAATTAAAACAACAATGAGGTACCATCTCACATCTGTCAGAATGGTTATCATGAACAAATCAACAAACAGTAAGTGCTGGTGAGGATGTGGAGAAAAAAGAGCCCTCATGCACTGCTAGTGGGAATGCAGACTGGTGCAGTTACTGTGGAAAGCAGTATGGAGATTCCTCAAAAAATAAAAAAGGAACTCCCATTTGATTCAGTAATCCCACTTTTGGGAATATATCCCAAGAAAGCAAAAACACCAATCAGAAAGAATATATGCACCCCTGAAACCCTATGTTCATAGTAGCACAGTTTACAATAGCTAAGATTTGGAAACAGCCTAAGTGCCCATCAGCATATAAGTGAATTAAAAAACAGTGGTACATCTACACAATAGAATACTGTCCTTCTGTAAAAAAAAAAAAAGGAACTTTTACCATTTGCAACAGCATGGATGGACCTGGAGAGCATTATGCTAAGCAAAATTAACCAGTTGGAGAAAGATAAGTATCACATGATTTCACTCATATGTGGAATATAGTGAACAATATAAACAGATGAGCAAAAATAGATCCAGAGACAGAGAACCACTGAACATTCCAACCTCAGAAAGAATGCAGGGAAGAGAGATAAGAGATCAACCAAAGGACTTGTATGCATGCATGCATGGACATGAACACTGGGCTTCTAGGGGCTTGTCCTGTAGGGTGGGAGTGGCAGGGGTTGTCAATTGGGGAAAAAGGAGACTTATGTAATACTTTAAACAATATATGTATATATTGTCCCCAAATATAATTATTTTTTTAAAATTTTATGTCATTGAAATAAAACATTGCAGATAGAGTCCACAGAATAATTCAGGATGATCTTCCCATCTCAAAATCTTTTAGTCACATATGCAAAGTCCCTTTCACCATATAAGTTAGCATCTTCACAGGTTCCAGGGATTGCTATATGGACATATTTGGTGACCATTCTGGCTACCCAGGAGCCAAGGATAAAAATCCAATCTACACTGTGTCTCCATTACATTTCTTCAAGTCCTTTATGGAAAGCATAGTTGCCTAACCACCTCACTTTCTGCCACTTTCTCTTTGTTCCCCTCCTTTTAATTCCCACAATTCAAAAGGGAGAGTTCCCATATGTTATTTTATCTGTCTTCCTGCCTTCAACTTTACTGCTGATACATTATGCTGAGCAGACATATTCTCTTTACACATTTGAAGATTTCTATTTTGACAGGCTAAAAAAATAATTCAAGGGTCAGACAAGAGGTGGCAAACACACATACAATATATAGATGATATATGATATAATTGTGCACTTGAAACCTATATAATTTTATTAAATCATGTCAACCAAAAAATTCAATAGAAATAAAATAAGAATTTCTTCTAGTTATACTAAAGAAAGAAGTAAAACCAATTTAGAAATTATATATATAAAATTTTTATTAATGTTCACCTGAGGATAGTCTTTTTTTTAAAATACATTTTATTGATATTTTACAGAGAGGAAGGAAGAGATAGAGAGATAGAAATGTCGATGAGAGAGAAACATCGACCAGCCGCCTCCTGCACATCCCCCACCGGGGATGTGCCCGCAACCAATGTACATGCCCCTGACCGGAATCGAACCCGGGACCTTTCAGTCCGCAGACCGACGCTCTACCACTGAGCCAAACCGGCTTCGGCGAGGATATTCTTTCTATTGCTTTTCAGAGAGAGAGAGGGGATGGAGGGAAGGGGGAGAGAGAGAAAGAGAGAGAGAGAGAGAGAGAGAGAGAGAGAGAGAGAGAGAGAGATGAGAGAGACATTGACTGGTTTTCTCTCACAGGTGCCTAGACCTAGGGCAGGGAGTGAACCCATGAACCTTCAGTGGGTGAGCTCAAACCCCTGAAACACAACAGCCAGAGCTTATTTTAGAAACATTTTAAATACAATGGCATAGATTTTAAGATGACAGTCTTTGTGGATAACACTGTCTGGCAGATGAGAAGTTGATTATTACCTTTTCTTTCTCTTTGCTATTTTTCTATAACATATCCTTATGTTTTCTAAGCTAGATAGGTGTGTCTCTTACTTAATAGGGAGAAAGTTAGATACTCAGGAGGCAATAAATAAATAAATAAATAATACATAAATAAATAAATAAATAAACATTAAAGTGTTAGCAAACATATTCTCATCTATTATATAATGAGTAATAGCAAATGTAAAAAAATATTATTGATATGATGTTACTCATCAGAAGTGTCAACAAAATGATTTAGAAGTGGTTCTCCAGAATTGGAGGGATGGGATTATTTGATTTCTGGGGTATGTGTACATAAATGGTTTAAATAGGAAATAAAAGATTGAAATATTTTTAATAAAATATTAGTTGAATTTCTGTCTAAGAAATTAATTTCTGTCTAAAAAAGTAAAGATTAAAATAAATTATCTTAGTTACAGCTATTTCAATAGTCTAAAGGCAATATTTGTACAAAGCAGAATTTACTCCCTCTGGGTAAAGGCAGCTCCATGGGGTGCACCTTAAGAAAACAGATGTCTTTATGTTAATTAGAAAAATGTTCCATTTCCTCTGGCAATTGCAGTTATATTCCTGAGCTCATAGCTTGGCAAGCAGTGTGGGCTGGAACCCCCATAGGCCATCAGCTGGAAACATCTCCTGAAATCAATAAACAGCAAAACCATATGAAGCATCCCAGCATGGGTCATTCCACTGTCCAATATTCCCACTTATACTACTGAAAATTGGCTGAAAAATGCAATACATAGAGCATTAGAATTAAAATTGTTGGTGCTTGTATTTGCTTTTGAGTTTAAATATGATATCATTTATAATTTTGTTGGTTTTTCTGCTGTTTTCAAAAGTTTTACTGTTGCATAGCCAAAGCAACATCGCATCTTTTTTTCCTTCATAAGAGTCAGCTTTGTGCAAGAATAAGGCAGCCAAAATAGTGTATCTAGGTGCAGTTAAAAGATGTTTCCTTTTCTAGCGAGAATTTTTAAATAGTAAAATAAACTATAAGAATAAACAGGTAACTTAACTGCACATCAGAATAAATTCAAGAAGAATTTTAGGAATGAGAAATTATCCATAATGGAACAAAGCAACATTCACAGTGTCAGCAACTTTCAAAGATTATCAGACATACAGAAATATAGAAAAAGAAAACCCATAATGAGGGGAAAAAATAAAACAGTAAAGACTCAGATTTGACACAGATATCTGAATTATCAGGAAAGTCATTAAAATAGTTATCAAAATTATAATTCAAGAGTTGAGATATAGAAGATATTAAAAGATCAAAATCAAACACTTGAGCTCAAAAGATATAATAACTGAGATGAAAAAATTCTCAATAGGATAAATGCCACATCAGGTATTATAGATAAAGATTAATAATTGTGATATGTCCACATCAATAGAAAATATTCAAAATAAAATACAGAGAGAGAAGCATTTTGATAAATTAAGACCATTGGTAATTCGAAGTCAGCTTTGAGTAGATTACTATATATGTATTTTTGGACTTTCAGTGATGGGGCTAGAACAGAAAAATGAATAAATTATTGTCAGCAAATTTTCAAATATAATGGAAATTGTAAACTAACATAACCAAGAACATAATAAACACCAAGCACAAGAAATGTCAACAAAATTATACAAAGGCCCATCAAAATCAAATTACTCAAAAACATAATGAGAAGGTAGTATTAATTGAATAACTGCAATCTCATCTAATAAAAGAGAAACGTGCAAATTAACCATCACTTGACTATACCCACAGCCAATCAGAGTGAGTATACAAATTAACCCAATAAAGATGGAGGTTAATTTGCATATGAAAGTGCGCAGTGGTGTGAAGCCTACTATGAGGGGCAGCAGGGCAGTGGAGGGAGCTACGGGAGTGGTGCTCCAAACAAAAGTTAGGACTTGCTGGCTCCAGGCAGCCGGGGAGTGGGGACATGCTGGCTCCCGGTAGGAGCAGGGACATGCCGGCTTCCAGGTGGCCACAGGTGGCTGGGAGTGAAGCCAAGGGAAGGATGGCCTATTCTTGCATGAATATCATGCAATGGGCCTCTAGTATATTCTATTCATCTTGATATTTATTTTTTATATTGTCTGTTGGGAGAGAAAAGTTAAGAATAAGTTTGGTTTGCTACTGAAGGAAATGTACTAGTAAACTGGTATAGCCACTGGATAACAGTATGGGGACTTCTAAAAAAAAATAAGAATAGAGTTACCATATGATCCTGTACCCCTTCTTCTCAGTATGTACTTAGAAATTTGAGAAAAAAATATTTGCAGATATATGCATCCATATGTTCATAGCAACATCATTCATGGTGGCCAAGATATGAAAATAAATGAATTATCCCTTGCTAGATGAGTGGAGAAGATATAATATATATATATATATATATATATATATATATATATATATATATATCCAATGGAATACTACTCAGATAAAAAGATGAAATATACTATTTGTGACAACATAGTTGCATCATAAATCATAGAAAAGGTTAAGAACCATACAATTTCACTTATCCTACCTAATAAAAAAGTAATGTGGAAATTAACCATCACCCTGCTATACCCACCAGCCATGCCCACCAGCCAATCAGAGCAAGTATGCAAATAAACCCAACCAAGATGGCTACAGCTACAGAGAACAGTAGGGAGGTTTGGGTTTCCCAGGCAACAGAAGAAGCCAAGCTTTCTGCCTCCACTCAAGGCTACAAAGTTTCAATTATAGAAAGTAAACAAATTCAAACAGAAATGGCTCTGTCCTCTGAACCAGCAGGGGGCTTGGCTCCTGTCCAGGCTACAAAGTTTCAATTGTAGAAAGTAAATAAATTCCAGATACTAGGGCCTCTGCTGGGTTGCCAGGGGGCGTGGCTGGCCTGCAAACCATCACAGGCCTCTTGCCCCATGACACAAAGGAAACCCCACCCTGATCCTTCAGGGAAAACCAGCTGACCTCCACCCATGCACCAGGCCTCTATCCTATCTAATAAAAGAGTAATATGCAGATTGACCATCACTCCAACACACAATAGCTGCCCCCATGTTGTAAAGATCCTGCCCCCGTGGACACAAGATGGACACCACAAGATGGCCAGCAGGGGAGGGCAATTGGTAGGCACCAGGCCTACAAGGGAGGGCAGCTGAGAGGGACCAGGCCTACAAGGAAGGGCAGTTGGAGGTGATCAACCCTGCAGGGGAGGGCAGTTAGGAGTGACCAGGCTGGCAGAGGAGGGAAGTTGAGGGCAAACAGGCTGGCAGGGGATATGTTAGACATCAACCAGGCTGGCATGGGAGTGGTTAGGAGGAAATCAGGCTAGCAGGCAGAAGCGGTTAGGAACAATCAGAAAGCCAGGCAGGCGAGCAGTTGGGAGTCAGCAGTCCTGGATTGTGAGAGAAATGTCCAACTACTGAGTTAGGCCCTATCCCACTGGGCCTAAACCAGGCAGTTAGACATCCCTCTGGGGGGGTCCCAGATTGGAGAGAGTTGACATTTCCACCGGGATCGGGTCTAAATGGGCAGTCGAACATCTCTCGAGGGGTCCCAGATTGGAGAGGGCGCAGGCTGGGCTGAGGGACCACCCCTCCCTCTCCCCATGCATGAATTTCATGCACCGGACCTCTAGTAGTGAGATTTAAAACTGAAAGCAACAAATGAACAAACAAGACAAAGACTCACAGACACAGACAACAGTATAATGGTTACCAAAGGGAAGTAAGTGGTGGTCCAGTGTATGATGACAGAAGCAGATTTGATTTGGAGTGTTGGGCACTCAAGTGCAATGCACAAATGATGTAGCATAGAATTGTACAATTGAAACATACAATGTTATAGACCAATGTCACCCAATAAATTTAATTTAAAAAGAATAAATATAGTTATATTGATAGAGGAATCTGAGAGTTATTAAAGCTTAAAGAAAGAACAAAGAGAACAGGCAATTAGAAAATATGGAGTAGCAATTACCCAAATTATCTTTATTCATGTGGAAAAAATGTTATAGAAAGATTTCCTTATTACATCATAATATCACATTGAACAGGCCTTACATTGCCAGTTTCAAATGATCTATAGAACATAATTCTTATGTTCTAAATTTTTGGCATGCAAAATCTTCCAATCTTGTTAATAAAAGGCTTTCTAATGCAAAAATCATATTTCTTTACCGAACATGAAATCTGGCTCCAAGGAGCACATTTAACTTTCCTAGATGTGGGATTTACCTGAACTGATGCTCTGCTAACTTTTATTTGAGACAGCAAATGGGGCCACATGTATTTGCAGCATTAGCATGTATAATGGATAAAAATTGGATGCTGTACCCATTTTCACTGTTATGGGGATTGTGCTGTGAGACACCACAGATGTTACTCCTTGGCAAACAGTTGTTATTTGGTACTTGGGGCTCAGACAATTATCTTATGATTCTGGATATGTCCCAAATTTGCTCTTCAAGCATCTGTCCTAATTCAGCCCAGCAGATAATATAAATGGACTTCCTTACTAACAAGGTGATGTGTAAAGTGACAGTTCACAGGGTTAGGGAATCCTTCATGAATAGCACTACTTTCCCAAGCTGTCTAATGTAATCCACTGTTTAATGAATGATGGCTGTTGGTTGAACAGAAGGCTCGTGTTCACCATGAAGACAAATTTCTTAATTTATACTGTGTATTGTAACTTCCTTTGGGCACTACTTGCTCGCATGATTGCATGAAATTTTAATAGACACTAAGAAGCAGTCAGCCTCTTGTATAATAAAAATAGTTTGCTAGCTTTATTTTTCTTTAAGTGTTTACAATATTACATTTCTTTTCTTAACTATATTTGTATTTTTTATATTATTTATTCATTCAGAATTCAAATAATTTATTAAATCTTAGTAATGGACCAGATAGTTTCTGTGAATATACATTGGCTCTATCATTCTTCCATCTTGGGGTGATGTCCAAAGTTGGTTCCATCTAGCCAAAATAAGTCAGTTATAAAAATTTTCCTTTTTAATTCCACTAATGTCCTAAGTAAATGAGGCCCTGACCTTTATTCCCAGGACTTAAAAAGTTCTCTGGGATGTTGGATGGATGTTTTTTCAGCCAGATGGGATTAATTTATCTAATCAATTGCTGCAATGAAAGAGCCAACAGTTCTGTTCATGTTTTAGTAATAAACTGCAATACTGTTGGAGCTACTCCTTAATTAGTATCATGTTAGTCCTTTTTAATCTATCATGATCTATGTATTCTATGCAAAATGAACAGGAATATGCAGGGAATCGCCTCTCTGAATCCAAAGTATTGAATGTGACTTCGATATCTGCAGTGCTACCCTCACATAGCATATCTTCTCTTGTCTGGAGAGAGAGCTGTCCTAAGGCTTCCTTTTCTACAGGCCATGGAACCAAAGCTAGGGTTCTGTTAGCAGCAAAGTATATCTAAACATCTCTCCTTAAAAAACAGGTAAATTATTACATCTTGGAGCTATAGGTTCATTTGACTCTCTGAGACACACATTTTGTCAACAGTACATTTATCAATTGTGTTTCATACTTTGCCAACCTAACTTGCCGGTCGTAATAGTAATTCATATAACCTAGCCTTTAAGTCAGTCTGCACATTGTATGCATGGCCCTTAAAGATATGGGTATTTTCTTTTCCCTAGTATAGAGTTAGTCTGGTAATGGAGGTACACACTTTGGAGGAGGATTGGGATAATACTTACTTGTGGTATTTCAGGGTTCTTCCTCAAGGGAAGTCAGCCTCCCTTTCAACTCAGTCTGTCTGACTCAGAACTGACCAACAATTTTGCCTACTAGATGAAACTTCTATTCACTAGATTTTGTATTTATCTTGTTTCTAAAATACAAATTACTCTTGTTTGCTATTCACTCATCTTGTACCATGTCTATGAATGGATCCTCGGTTTCCATTTCAACCTTGGTACACATTATGGCAATTATATCCAACCTGCCTCTGACATAGTAATTTAAGTGCCTTCTCTTTTCCACTCCAGATTTTATGATTTACAATGAACTAGTGAGATCAGTTCCAAAGTATCTCATTCTATCAACTCTGGGTTATAAGATGTATCCTCTCCTCCCGTTCCCCCATATAGCTTCTCAAATATGTTGCCCCTGAAATCTACCATGAATATAGTAGATTTCAGGAGCTGGTGGATTATTTCTACTCCAAAAAGCATTCCTAACATGTTTACTACCCTGAGGCTTTTGTTCCCTTTAATGACATACTAGGAATTATCACCACAGACAAGCAGTACTTACTGTCACAGGGTGGATGAGTGACACATTTCTAGTTTCTGCTGTCTAGAATAATTTCTTGTACCAACTCTTTTAGTTTGAGATTTTATGAAACAGATCTGGGGTAAACACTTAAACACAATTTAAATTTTGGGGAACATTACTTGAAAGTTGGAGAGGGCATAGGGAGGAAAATTAAGGACCTAGTTAAAGCCTAAGAGTGCATTACTGAGGTACTGCCATGAGCAGTGGGGGCTTAATTCACTGCACTTCCCAAGGGGTTTTCAGAATGCCTCCTCGAGGTGCCTGCCTGAAGGAGGGGAGTCTTAAACATATATTCACTGCATTCTGGATGAGCGTTAGCTGGAAGAGGTGTTATTTCTTTTGCTTTCTGGTCTCATTTATTTTGAGTACAACATCAAGGAAAGTTTAGAAGAAAAAATGAAAACGCATGCCTGGTTTGCACTTAGAGGCCTAATTCTCAGTGCCAGCAGACTCTGAGTTTCTGTGCAACTGTCTATTATACATGTGGCTAAAACAAAATGTATGATAATATATGTAAGCATGGGTTTCTAGCTGATACTAAAGAAAAATGTTTTAATATTTAATAACTCAGAAAATACTGTACTCTTGAGCTTTCCTGAAAACCATTTTATAAGATAAGTTTACATAATAGAAAAGTGCAAGGTGAAACAGCAAGTACTGATGTAAAATCTGCAGCAAGTTTATTTTATTCTGTAGGATATATTTTATGCAACTAAAACCCTGCAGGGAAACTCCAGCAAAGAAATCATTAGTAAGACATACTAGTATATACTCAATTGGAGAGTCAAGACTAATATCAGATGGGAACAGAGCAGAAATGTAGGATGTACATGTTGTATATTCAAAAATATATAAAATAACATAACTAGGTAATAGGTGGGAGTCAAAGGATATAATTTAAATATGGGAATCCAAATTGTAGATGTAAAAGTAAGGAAATGGGAAACTGAGAGCATTATAAAATTACCTCCTTGGTTAAGTTTATTCCTAGGTATCTCAATATTTTTGGTGCAATGGTAAATGGGATTTTTTTTTTTTTTTAGTTTCTCTTTCTGTGAGTTCATTATCTACATTAATATAAAGAGAAAATGCAAACTGACCGTACTTTCATGATGCCCACCAGCCAATCAGGAGTGAGTATGCAAATTAACCCAACAAAGATTGTAGGTAAATTTGCATACACAGGTCCAGTAGCCAGAGGGCAGGACAGGGATTTTGCACTGTCCCAGCTGCTCTGGGCCTCTGGGCAGCATGGGAAGGAGGAAAGGTGTCTCCCGGCGGAGCAAAGGCAGAAAAGTGGCTCTGGGCCAGAACAAAGGCTGTGCCGGCAGCCAGGGGAAGGAAGACCCATTTTGCACAAATCTTTGTGCATTGGCTGTCTAGTTTAGGTATTAAAAAAGCCATATATTTCTGGGTATTTATTTTGTATCCTGCTACATTGATGAACTCATTTATTAAGTTTGGTAGTTTTTTTATGAAGTCTTTGGGGTTTTCTATGTACAGTATCATGTCATCTGCAAATAATGACAGTTTAACTTCTTTTCCAATTTGGATGCCTTTTATTTTTTCTTGTCTGATCGCTTATGGCTAGCTCTTCCAGTACTATGTTGAACAGGAGTGGTGAAGATGGGCATCCTGTCTTGTCTTTTCAATAAATAATGTTGAGAAAATTGGTCAGATACATGCAAAAAATTAAAACTAGCACACCAAATTATACACAAAAATAAAATCAAAATGGATAAAGATGTAAAACCATAAAAATCTTAGAAGAATCCATAGGCAGCACAATATCACTATATGACAGCTCCTAGGGAAAAGGAAATAAGGAGAAAATAAAGAAATGGAAACAGTGACTTTGAACAGTTTTTCATGTGCCTCTTGGCTTTCCTTCTGTCTTCTTTTGAGAAGATTCTATTTAGTTCCATTGCCCATTTTTTAAATGGCTCATTTATTTTCCTTTTACTGAGTTGAATAAGCTGTTTGTAGATATTGGAGATTAAACCTTTATCAGTAATGTCGTTTGCAAATATGTTCTCCCATGCAGTGGGCTTTCTTGTTGTTTTGTTGATGGTTTCTTTTGCTGTGAAAAAACTTTTTATTTTGATATAGTCCCATTTGTTTATTTTCTCTTTAGCTTCCATTGCCCAAGGGGCAGTATCAGTGAAGAAGTTCTTATCCGAGAGATGCAAATCAAAACAACAATGCGATATCATCTCACACCTGTCAGAATGGCCAACATTAACAAATCAACAAACGACAAGTGTTGGCGAAGTTGTGGAGAAAAAGGAACCCTCGTGCACTGCTGGTGGGAATGCAGACTGGTACAACCACTGTGGAGAACAGTATGGAGTTTCCTCAAAAAACTGAAAATGGAACTCCCATTTGACCCAGTAATCCCACTACTAGGAATATATCCCAAGAAAATAGGAGCACCAATCAGAAAGGATATATGCACCCCTTTATTCATAGCAGCACAATTTACAATAGCTAGGATTTGGAAACAGCCTAGGTGCCCGTCAGCAGATGATTGGATCAGAAAACTATGGTACATCTACACAATGGAATACTATGCTGCCATAGAAAAGAAGGAATTCTCATCATTTGCAGCAACCTGGATGGAACTGGAGAATATCATGCTGAGTGAAATAAGCCAGTCAATGAAAGAGAAACACCATATGACTTCACTCATTTATGAATAATAAAGAACATTATAAACTGATGAACCATAAGTTAAATATAGCGACAGTAAAGCAACAAGCAGACTGTCTAATTACAACTGGGAGGGGAGGGAAATATGAGGGAAATAAGAGATCAACCGAAGGACTTGTACACATGCATATAAGTATAACCAATGGACACAAAACTCTGGGGAGGGAGGGAATGTTTTGTTTTTTTTTTGGGGGGGGGCAATGGTAATATATGTACACAGATAATAATTTAATAAAAAAATTAATTAAAAATAAATAAATAAATAAAGCACGTGAAAGGTGCTCAAGATAAGAAAAAAAAAGAAAGAAATGGAAACAAATCAGAAAAATATTCTGCATAACAAAATAAATCATCAACAAAACAACAAGAAAGCCCACTGTATGGGGGAACATGTTTGCCAATGTTATCTCTGATATGGGTTTAATCACCAATATATACAGGGAATTCATACAACTTAACAAAAGGTAGATAAACAATCCAATAAAATAATGGGCAAAGGACCTAAATAGACACTTTTCAAAAGAGGACATACAGAAGGCCAAGAGACATATGAAAACATGCTCAAAGTCACTACTCATCTAAGAGATGCAAATCACAACAACAATTAGGTACCATCTCATATCTGTCAGGATGGCTATCATCAGCAAATCAAAAATGACAAGTGCTGGCAAGGATGTGGAGGGAAAAAAAAATCCATGTTACAAACTGGTGCAACCATTGCGGAAAACAATATGGAGTTTCCTCAAAAATTAAAAATGAAACTCCTATTTGACCCAGTAATCACACTTCTAGGAATATATTAAAAGAAATCAAAAACACCAATCAGAGAGGCCCTGTAGTATTGGGCCTAAACAGGCAGTCAGACATTTCTCTGACAGTCCAGGATTGCTGGCTCCCAACTGCTCACCTGCCTGCCTTCCTGATTGCCCCTAATCACTTCTACCTGCCAGCCTGATCACCCCTAACCACTCCACTGCCAGCCTGATTGATGCCTAACTGCTCCCCTGCTGGCCTAATTGCTTATAACTGTCCTCCCCTGCAGGCCTTCCCCCTCCCCCCAACTGCCCTTCCCTGAAGGTCAAATCACCCCCAACTTCCCTTTTTTGCAGGCCTAGTCCCTCCCAACTACCCTCCCCTGCAAGCTTGATTGCCCCAACTGACCTCTCTTGCAAGCCTGGTCCCTCCCCGCTGCCTTCCCCTCCTAGCCATCTTGTGGTGGCCATCTTGTGTCCACATGGGGACAGCCATCTTGTATGTTGATCAATTAACATATTATTCTTTTATTAGATAGGATATACATATGCAATTCTAGCTTTTTCACTAAAATAACATCAAAATTTAAAAGTAAAAATGTTATGATAGTAGCAGCCTTAACTAGTGCTCAGATATTTTTAAATACAAAAGAAACCAGGACTCCATGGATACAAGGTCTGGGACAGGTAAAAAAAAACAAGGTGAGTCCATAATATATTAGGAGAGAAGCTAGGGAATGCTCAAAAAACTGACAGGGGCATGTCAAAGTTTAGAGGAACTTACTGGAAGGGGTGCTACTGGCTGAATATGAATAAGTAGAATGTTTAAATGCATACATTTTTAGGACTTAATAATTTATGAGTCCATTGTAATTCTCAAAATCAAAGTTTGGAGAATCATCAAAATGGGACAAACTGACCTAGTGTAGCTTCTGGTGAAATCTAATATAAAATATAAGATATCATCTATTTTGCATTCTTTTTAATATATTGACTTCAGAGAGAAAGGAAGAGGGAGGAAGAGAGGGAGACAGAAACATCAATGATGAGAGAGAATCATTGACCAGTGTCCTCCAAATGTCCCCCACTGGGGATCAAGTCCACAATCCAGGCATGTGCCCTTGACCAGAATTGAACCTGGGACCCTTCAGTCCAAAGATCGACATTCTATCCACTGAGAAAAACCAGCCAAGGCTATATTGCATTATTAGTGAAATATTAAATCTGAAGCACAGTATTAAAAAAAAGCAATCAAATCCAGACTCTAGCACATTCTACAAGACACCTAAACTAGACTTTTAAAAGATGTCAATGTAATTATTGTCTTATATTTTTTTAAAATGTGGTGGAACTTTTCTAAATCAAAATCCTACATAGTGAAAGCCTAACATACAGATTGTCCCCTTGACTGGAGTTCTGCTGGGAATTTGCTTCACCAATCACTATGACTAGCACTGATCACCAGGAGGCAGATGCTTTGACCAATAGGTTAGCTTGTTGCGGCCACTGGTGTGCTGGACTGGAAAGTGAGGTGTGAGGTGAGAGCCCTCAGGAAGCTCCCAGGATTTGGCCCGAGCCCCAGGGGAGGCATGTAGGGACAGGAGCCATGATGGACTTGGTGAAACTGGAGGCTGCTACATATGATCTGTGGACTAAGCAGCCCTATGTAGTCTGTGGAGTTCTCAGTGTGCAATTTATAATCTTTAGAGTGGCTTCTTTTTATTTGCTAAGTTTCATTAAGTATCCAGAAGAGTGGGTAGCACCATTCCGGGGGAAGATTAAGCACTCCTGTCCAAGGCCAAAGGGCTGCCTGGGTCTCCCAGGGACCCAGCGGAAAGAGGGGTAGGGTTGAGTCAGAGAAACCCAGTCCAAAACTTGAAAGAAAGCTGGGAGGCAATGAGGGGCAGAGGGTGACAGCTGCACAGGGTCCTAGAAAAGCTGCTGGGTGAGGGCAGCTGAAGAGCCCGGTGCTTTTCCCACAGGACAGGCTCCACATCTCTCTCTCCTTCTCCCCATGACCTGTCACCACAACTGTCCCCTAAAGCCCTGCCTGGGCTTGTCCCTGTGCAGCCCCACCCCACCCACCACACATAACCCCACCCCACATAGTCTTTGGAGAGCTCCTCCCCAAGAGAAGAAAGGGAGAGGCTGCAGACAGGAGGCCACAGGAGGAAGGGGAAGAGCAGGTCTCACCATGTTAGATGAAGGGGATGGAGGGAGAGACCCACAGGACTGGAGACAGGGATAGACAGAGAAGGAGGGCCATGTGGAAGCATAGCCCTTGTTTCAAGTAGAAATTCTGACCCCAGCAGAGTGTGTGTTGGGGCTGGGGGTGAAGACAAAAGAGGGTATGAGGGAACTGGATGGATGGAGAACAGAGACATTTGATTCATGGCCTATTTATTTTTATCTTTGTTAATATATTTTTATTGATTTCAGAGAGGAAGGCAATGGGAGGGAGTGATAGAAACACCAATGATGAGAGAGAGTTGATCTGCTGCCTTCCACACATCCCCTAGTGGGCATTGAGCCCACAACCCAGGAATGTGTTCTTGACCAGGACCCTCAGTCCACAGGCTGTGGCTCTATCAACTGAGCCAAACTGTGACCAATGACCTATTTAAAACCACCAAGAAGGCTGAGAAGGGGTCTTATCATGATGGTGTTACCTGATAATGAGAGTGTCTCTCCTTATGTTGGGGTAATCGGAACTGCAATGAAGTAATGGCACACCCATGGAGCCTGCAAAGGGTTTCCCTGCACACAATGCAATTTACTTTGTGTGGCAACTGAAGAGGGTGAGCAGAGCCTTGGAAGGACATGAGATCTCCAAGACCAGGGGCTGGAAGGAAAGTGTGTGCCGAGCAGTCCGCACCATGAGTTACAATCTATATATAGAAAAGCCAAATATGTAAGTGTCTGATCGAATGGTTACTGACTGGCCACTATGATGTGCACTGACCACCAGGGAGCAGATGCTCTGACAGGTAGGTTAGCTTGCTGTTGGGGTCAAACCGATCAGGACTGGTAAAGATGGGGCCTGACATGCCCAGAGTCCTCCCTTGATCCCTTCCTGGCCACCTGCCCCTATTGGCCTCAATTGGAACTGAGGTGAGACAGCCTTATTGGCCCCAATTGCTGGCCAGGCAGAGGGACCCCACCCATGCATGAATTCATGCACTGGGCCTCTAGTAAACAAATATGATATTAAAATAAAATATCATGCATGTAACTTAACTGAATCCTGAATGCAAAAATATAAATAGAAAGGGTGCATATGGATGAATCTGATAAATTTGTTTTACATTTCCCATGAGATAATGTCAGATCAATGTTAAATTGCTTGTTTGTGATTTAATTATATAGAATATGTATGGTAATCAAGTAGAATGATGTTCGTGTTCTTAGGAAATATATGTTAAAGTATCAAGAAATAAAATGCCATGGTGTTGGGACATACTTTTAAATGATTTGACAAAAAAGTACATGCATATGTATAGTGTGTGTGTATGTGTGTGTGTGTGAATGTATAGAGATTGAGAAAGAAGAGAGAGAATGCCATAAAATGTTAATAATTACTGAATCTAGATAAAGGTTACAGTTAATTATACAATTTTATACTTTTTCAAAATTTATATATAATATATACAATATATTTCTATATTTTTAAATAGTAGAAAAATGTCAATGTTAGAGACACATCAGAAATAATTTGATTTTCTCATCATAAAATGATGATAAATATAACCCTGTTGGTATCCTTTAGAGTTCTCAGTCTAGCTATCTTATGGGTGGTAAATACTCTTTTTAAAAGGAATTGTGAACTCTCAATAATAATGTTTAAATAATTATAAAATGTGTACTTGTAAGAGAATAATTATGAACTATATAAGAAATCAATACCATCAGCAAAGTGAGATAAAATAAGTATTATCTCTTAAGATGATTTTTGTATTTTCCTCAAACATTTTATGACATTACTCATACTTTCAGTATTAAAATATGGTTTTCCTATATGGTTTATAAAATACCTGAGCTTTTATTTAATTTTTGTTTAGTTTTATGAATTTACTAAATATGTTATTATGAATCTATTAATTCATAAAGCCACTAAAAGCATAAACTTGATATTTGATATATGTCCTTTTGAATTAGCCTCTGCCATCTATAAATCTATAACTTTCCTTATTTCTCCCTCAAAGCCTCATATTTTTTCAACTATAAAATGAAGTAAATAATACCACTCTATCATATGTGGTTAGTATTAAATAAGAATTTAATGTAGGGAAAGGCTACAACTAGACACCAAGCAGGGCACTGCTGCTGCCATGTGGAGTTTAAAACTACGGCGAAACCGAACCTGCCGGAGACGCTGCCGCCGGGAATGAGAGAAGCCAGACCTCGCTCGGCCCTGGGGCCCAAGGACTGGGCCAGCCCTTGGGCCATGGGAACCAGGGAGCTGTTATGGGACCTTCAGCGCCTGCCCACAACCATCCCGAGGAGCTGTCGTGGCGTCTCCCGGCCTGCGGCCAGCTGGGCCCAGTCTCCCCATGCACCTTATTGGTGGGGAGCTGGTGCAGCGCCTTCCCTTTGCACTCCGGCAAGTCTTTCCACTGCCACCACCAGCAGCCGGCTCCAAAGCTTACGCCACTAACACCATGTGGATTTTAATACTACAGGGGAAATTGAGACACAGGAGCTACCGTCACTGCCGCACCCACCACCGCCGCCCCCGCGAATGGGAATCCACCAAAATCAGAGCTCACTACGCTCCGGGCTCAGAGAGAGTGTGGCTTCAGAACTTAGCCTCTGCGTCTGCAGCAGCTCCGCTTCTGCAACAAAGGAGACACCATTGAGGGTGGTCTCTCCACCCGCAGCCATCTCAGCCTGCCCACAACCTTCCCAGCACACCCGCCATGCTGGTGAGGAGCCAGCACGGCACCTTCCATTAGCGGCCCTGGCGAGTCCTCCCTCAGCCGCCATATGGCTGAGCTGAAGCTCCTGCCACTGCCGCCATGTGAACTTTAAAACTACAGTGGAAATTGAACCACACGAGTGACCATCACTGCTGAAACAGCCACCGCCACCCGCCACCACCGCTGCAAATAAAGGAAATCCACCTAGAACAGAGCTTACTACGCCCTGGGCTCAGAGAGTGGGCGGCCTCAGAACTTAGCCTCCGCATCCGCAGCTGCTCCGCTTCCGCACTGAATGAGACACCTTTGAGGGCGGTCTACCCACCTGCAGCCATCTCAGCCTGACTGCAACCGTCCCAGCCTGCCTGCCTTGGTAGCAAGGAGCTAGCGTGGCCCCTCCAATATGAGACCCCAGCGCCCAAGAGGGGTCATGTGCCCTGGGTGAGCCATATGTCCAGGGGACCATGTGCCCCGGGTGAGCCGTGTGTCCCAGGGGGCCCTGTGCCCTGGGTGAGCTGTATGTTCCTGGGGGCCCTGTTCTCCGGGTGAGCCCTGTGTCCCAGAGGAAGCAGTGGGACCCAGGGGGAGGGGCAGTGAGAACCAGAGGAGGAGCGGACTCTATTCCTGTGGTCCTGAGATAGCCACCATAAAACAAGCAGACTGCCAAATGAGGAGCAGATTCTATTCATGTGATCATGAGATAGTCACCATAAAACAAGCAAATTGTCAAATGACAGCAGGGAGGGGAAGGAGACCTGGGGGGAGATAAGAGAACAACAGAAGGACTGGTATGCATGAATACAACCAACAAACACAGAACTCTGGGAGGGAGGGCATGAATGGGAAGTGGGGGGGGGGCAATGGTAAGATATGTACACAATATAATACATTAATAAAAAATAAATTAAAAAAATAATTTAATATAAAAACATAGTACGATATTGTACAGCCTCAGTAATCCTTTCTAATAAAAGAGTAACATGCAAATTGACCATCACTCCAATACACAAGATGGCTGCTCCCATGTGGTCAAAGATGGCACCCCCATTTAGACACAAGATGGCCATCACAAGATAGCCAGGAGGGGAGAACACTTGGGAGGGACCAGGCCTGCATGGGAGGGCAGTTAGGGGCAATCAGGCTAGCAGGAGAGCAATTAGGCATCAATCAGGCTGGCAAAGGAGTGATTAGAGGTGATCAGGCTGGCAGGCAGAAGCAGTTAGGGGCAATCAGGAAGGCTGGCAGGCAAGTAGTTGGGAGCCAAAAGTCCTGGACAGTGAAAGGGATGTCCAGTAGAATGGGACCTAAACGGGTAGTCAGACATCCTTCGAGGGGACCCAGATTGGGGAGGGTCAGGCTGGGTTGAGGGACACACACCCCTGTGCACAAGTTTCATGCACAGGGCCTCTAGTTGCTAGATATATTTATCAGCAGTTACATAGACATTCATTGCTTTGCTTGCAGTTATAACTTAATGAATTTACACCTATCCTCATTCCTGTTCCTTCAAGATATCAGAATATTTAATAATGCTCATCTGTTATCTGTAATAGATATTCATGTCTAAGCAAATACCTGAAGCTCTGTGTGAAAGACAATTTAATTTAAAGACTAACTATAAGCCACTCAGTTTTTCCCTTGCTGGCTTTTCTAGTTATTGACTTCCAGAATCTCAGATTACAACATAATTTCTGATCAAATATTGGGCACTGGAGAGATTATTCTAGCTGTTGGAATGTAGTTAATTAAGGTCAAATTTGCCCCTCGAGTTGGAAGTGCTTTTTTTACTTGGAATATGCTGGGCAGTTCACATCCCTCAGGCATGCACTTTTACTTCCTCTGTGTTTTTACCCACACAATGAGAACCATTACAGTCATGGCCAGGCAACATGGGAAATCTGACTTCAGAAAAAGTGTTGCTCAGTATCATCCTGCTTTCTCTAGATGCTGACCTGAACCAATTACTTGAATACAATAATCCATGCCTATTATCTTGACTTGGAGTTTTCTTGCTTTCCCTTCACACAATAAAACCTCAAATTTGCATAGGCTAACCTATAATTTACATATATATATATATATATATATATATATATATTTATTTTGTCTTATGTGTGTGTAAAATAAGGCTCAGAATGTTGTAGACATTTGCCTAAGCTCATTGAATTTTTGGTGAAGGAAAATCTAAAGATCTAAGTCTAGAATGCATGTTTACTCCCCTGTGGTCTAATGCTGCAATTCCCTGTGACACATGGAATGACACATTCATCCACCACATAACTTTAGGTTTATAATAAAACCCAAATAAATTTTGAATTATGACAATTCAAATAGAAATTACACTTACAGAATTTGTGGCAGTGGAGGGCATTAGAGTTTATTTGGTCCAAAATATTGTGTTGATGCCAAAACTCCATATGTCATATCCATGAGATACTTCAAACTTTTATTTATTATCTCCCAAAAATAGGTCTTCTAAACATCAACAGCCAATACATTGGGAGAAACTTATATTAGAGAAAAGTATTCCCTCTCATTTTTCTCAATACATATAACATAGGCCTATTTATGTAGGCCTAATTTGCTAAATAAAACAAATAAGAGTAAAAGAGTCCCAAATTATCTATCTATATATATATATCATCTATCTATCTATCTATCTATCTATCTATCTATCTATTTATCTATCTATCATCTATCTATCTATATATCTATCATTTATCTATCTATACTATCTATCTATATCTATCTATCATCATCTACCTATGTATTCAAATTTGGTGATAAATGTAAGAGACTCCAAACCCATACATATACCCCAACAATTAAAATAAAAACATTAAATAGATAATATTTCAAGAACACTAAGTAAGGAAGTAAAAATTTTAATGATATTTAAATAAAACTCTCATAATCTATTTCTGCCTCACAGCCTACAGTTGACATATATAAACAGCTAGTTCCAATCTGAAAAATGTGATTACCAACATAACAACTTTCATACATTTAATTCTTTGGAACCTCCCTCACATGAGCTTCTATGTAATCTAAACTGAAACAAATGATATTTTGGTTTCTTCCTTGAAATATCTGAATAACTGCTTTCTAATAAGATTGTAAGGGTGGACTCATTCACCAAGAGGTTGCCTGTTCCATTCCAGGTCAGGGCACAAACCTGGGTTACAGGCTCGATCCCATGTGAGTGGGGTGCGGAAGACAGCCAATTGATATTCTCTCTCATCATTGATGTTTCTATCTCTTTCTTCCGTTTCCTTCCTTTCATTCTAAAAAACCCCCAATATGAATATGTTTTAAAAGTATGATAATTTTCTTTTATGCTGAAAAATAATAAGCCCTGATGTGTATATGTATTTTTCCACAATCTATAAGAAATATGACTGTCTTTATCATTTTTAAACATAAACTGGTAAAGTGCTTAATATTTATCATTATTATGGCTTTCAAGTGTTTGTGTTATTATTACATGTTTTCCTCAAAATTTTTGAAGCATAATAACATAATACTTTTAATAGGCCATCATCAGAATAAAAACATGAAAATACATGAATAAAATAAAGGATGTATGTTTTCTTAATGATTTTAGATCAAGCCAGAGAATACCACATGGCTTGCTCACTATGTGGTATTCTCTGGCTTGAGTAAAAAGTTAAAGAATCCAAAAATCCTATATAATAAAAGTCTAATATGAAAATGAACTGAATGGTAGAATGACTGGTCACTATGACATGCACTGACCACCAGGGGGCAGATGTTCAATGCAGGAGCTTCTCCCTGGTGGTCAATGCACTCACACAGGAGGAGCACAGTTCAGCCAGAAGCCGGGCTCATAGCTTGTGAGCACAGTGCTCTGACAGAAGCCTCTCCCTCAAGATGTCGAATGCTGGCTTAGGCTCGCAGTGAGTGGGCCTAGCTGTCAGTTGGACATTCCCTGAGGGCTCAAGGACTGCAAGAGGGTGCAGGCCAGGCTCAGGGACCCCTGAGTGCACACATTTTGTGTACTAGGCCTCTAATATCTTATAAACTGGATTTACCTTTTAGCTTTTGGACTATGAGAATAGCAATGATCAAGTGAATGAATAGTGAGGAAAAAAGCTCTTATATCCAAAGAGCAAACTAGTTTTCCTATTGAGATAATATGTTCAATATAATATACCTTTTCCTTAGCATTTCTAATGCTTTAAATTTGAAACAGTTGCAATAACAAGGTGATAAAGAGATTAGGAAATAAGTTGACATCTTGCCCATATCCTGCTAGGAAAGGCAAAAAAGAATAAAATAGACTTTCTTGTTACAGTGTATCTTCTCTAGAAAATGTAAAAGAATTTTATATATTTTAATTATAAGCATTTTATAGATGTCTTTATTATAAACCTCAGAAGGATCATACTCATCCAGAATAAAACATTCCCAACAATAGTTATAATACTGAATACAGAGAGTTAGAGTGTAAAAAATAAGTTAAAGAAAAAATTGCCCATGTCACTGTTCCTTTCTACAAAGCAATTTGGCTCTTTTCTAATGGTGCCAATTGCTGAATATCCTATCTAACAAAAGAGTAATATGCAAATTGACAATCACTCCAGCACATAATATGGCTCCCCCCATGTGGTTAAAGATCCTGCCCCCATGTGAACACAAGATAGCCACCACAAAATGGCTAGCAGGAGAGGGAAGTTGGGAGGGATCAGGCCTGCATGGGAGGGTAGTTGTGGGAGATCAGGACAGTAGGGGAGAGCAGTTGGAGGGACCAGGCCTGCAAGGGAGGGCAATTGGAGTTGATCAAGCCTGCAAGGGAGGGCAATTAGGGGTGACCAGGTCAGCAGAGGAAGGAAGTTGGAGACACCTGGGCCTGCAGGGGAGGGCAGTTAAGGGTGACCAGGCCTGCAGGGGAGGGGAGGTAGGGAAAGGAAGTTAGAGGCAAACAGGGGAGCAATTAGACATCAATCAGGCTGACAGTGGAGTGGTTAAGGGGTGATCACTCTGGCAGGCAGAAACAGTTAGGAGCAATCAGAAAGGCAGCCAGGTGAGCAGTTGGGAGCCAGGAGTCCTGGATTGTGAGAGGGATGTCCGACTGCCCATTTAGGCCCGATCTCAGTAAGGATTGGGCCTAAACAGGCAGTTGGACATCCCTCGAGGGGTCCCATATTGGAAAGGGTACAGGCTGGGCTGAGGGACAAATCCCCCCCATACACAAATTTCATACACCGGTCCTCTAGTATTTCATATGCATAAATAGAGGCTGTTACCTCCCTTGTTCTAAGGCTATTCATTCATTGCCTCATCAAAACTTCTATTGCAATTTATTCTATTTGATTCTTACTATTTACAGTTTGTCCACTCCAGGCTACAAAGTTTCAATTATAGAATGTAAACAAATCCAAACAGAAATGGCAGCAGCCATGGAGTGAGCAGGAGACTTGGCTCTGCTCCAGGCTACAAAGTTTCAATTGTAGAAGGCAAATAAATTCCAGATAATAGCGCCTCCACTTGGGCACCAGGGGTGTGGCTGGCCTGCAAACCACCACAGGCCCCTCGCACAGGCCACCCATGTATCAAAGGAATCTCCACCCTGATCCAGAACACCCTTCAGGGAAAATCAGCTGGCCCCCACCCGTACACCAGGCCTCTATCCTATCTAATAAAAGAGTAATATGCAGATTGACCATCACTCCAACACACAATATTGCTGCCTCCATATGGTTAAAGATCCTTCCCCCATGTGGACACAAATGGCCAGCAGGAAAGGGCAGTTGGGAGGAATCAGGCCTGCAAGGGAGGGCTGTTAGGGGTGATCAACCCTGCAGGGGTGGACAGTTAAGGGTGAACAGGCCAGCAGAGGAGGAAAGTTGGGAGCAAATGGGCTGGCAGGGGAGCAGTTAGACATCAGGCTGGCATGGGAGTGGTTAGAGGATGATCAGGCTGACAGGCAGAAGCAATTAGGGGCAATCAGGAAGGCAGGCAGGTGATCAGGTAGGAGTTAGCAGTCCTGGATTGTGAGAGGTATGTCCCAGATTGGAGATGGTGCAGGCTGGGTTGAAGGACACAAATTTTGTGCACCAGGCCACTAGTCTATATATAAAAGCCTAAGTGACCATTATGACCAGATGATTGACCAGTAGCTGTGACACACACTGACCACCAGGGGGCAAATTCTCAATACAGGAGCTACTCTCTGGTGGTCAGTGAAATCCCACAGCCAATCTACCATGGCACCTCCCCCTCGCTGGCCTGTAGCCCCTCCCCCAACACAACTCAACAATCTCATGTGGACCCTTCCTTCAGACCCACCTCCATTGGCCCAGACTGTGATGGACTGGCAGGCCAACCTCCATGTCCTCTTCCCCAGTCTGTCTGCCCTAATCGGCTCTGATGGGGCAGCACCTCTCCCAAAATGGCAGCCCTGATCAGAACCAATCAGGGCTGGCTGGATGGCCAACTTTCTATGATCCCTCCCCCCAGCTGGCCTGCCCCAATTGGTACCAGGCCCCAATCGGGATGGGAGACAGGCTTGATTGGTCCTGACCACTGGCCAGGTTGAGGGACCCCACTCATGCACAAATTCATGTACTGGGCCTCTAGCATCTGATAAGTGCATTAATTAATCCTTTATTTTATTCTAAGTTTTACAACTCACTATATTATTATGGTATTTATTGTTCACGTAAAAAAATAATTGAAAAGTTATCCAAATAAGTCTAGGAAAGATATGTGATTCCGTGTATTTATTTTTTAAATGTATACAGGGTGGGGCAAAAGTAGGCTTATAGTAATTCATATGGAAAATAATACTATAATTAATAAATAATACTATAATTAATAAATAATAACACAAGGACAAATTACAACTCTAATCCTACTTTTGCCCTGAATACTAAATAGTAATTTAAAACCATTTATTTATTTTACCTGTAAATTAAAACTTAGTGATGGAATGATAGAATCTTAGAACTGAAAGAAATAATCTATCTTAGCTTTTTATTTAGCTGAGAAAAATCAAGCTGCAGTACACAAATTCACTTTCTTGACTCCTTAGTCTCTCTAATTTTTATAAATCTTCCCTCTGTGCTATTAAAAAATATAAATGAGAACAGATGTCAGTATTTCCCAGTACTCAAGAACAAAGAAACCAGAAATAATACTTATTGCACATAAACATATTCAAGACACCGTTAAAAATGGTTTATATTTTTTCTCATTTAATCTTAGTAATAATACTAACATGTTGGAAATACCATCACTATTTTACAAAAAAAGGAAACTCAGCCATTGAAAATTTATAGATGATTACCAATTTGTGTAGCTATTAAGTAACAGAGACTGGATCTGAATCCAGGCAGTCTAGTTCTCTAGCTCCACCACCATGGGGCAGCTCCTGCATTGAGTGTCTACACAGTGGTGGTTAGAGCACATCAGAGCAACCAGTCATTCTGGTCGTTCTGCCATAATGGTCACTTAGCCGTTTATTATATACACTAGAGGTCTGGTGCACGAAATTCATGAACCGGGTGGGAGGATGTCCTTCAGTCCAGTCTGCACCCTCTCTAATCTGGGACGCCTCAAGGGATGTTAAACTGCCCATTTAGACCTGATTCCAGTGGGATCGGGTCTAAATGGGCAGTCGGACATCCCTCTGATAATCCAGGACTGCTGGCTCCCAACTGTTCCCCTGCCTTCCTGATTGCCCCTAAACACTTCTGCCTGCCAGTCTGATCACCCCCTAACCACTCCCATGCCAGCCTGATTGATGTCTACCTGCTCCCCTGCCAGCCCATTTGCTCCCAACTTTCCTCCTCTGCTGGCCTGGTTGCCCCTAACTGCCCTCCCCTGCAGGGTTGATCACCCCCAACTGCCCTCCCTTGCAGGCCTGGTCCCTTCCAACTGCCCTCCTTTGCTTGCCATCTTGTGTCTACATAGGGGCAGGATCTTTGACCACATGGGGACAGCCATATTGTGTGTTGGAGTGATGGTCAATCTGCATATTACTCTTTTATTAGATAGGATAGAGGCCTGGTGCATGGGTGGGAGCCAGCTGGTTTGCCCTGAAGGGTGTCCTGGATCAGGGTGGGGGTTCCTTTGGGGTGTGAGGAGGCCTGGGTGAGGGGCCTGTGGTGGTTTGCAGGCCGGCCATACCCCCAGTGACCCAAGCGGAGGCCCTATATTGGCATATATTTACCTTCTACAATTGAAACTTCGTAGCCTGGAGTGGAGCCAAGCCTTCTGCTTGCCACCATTTCTGTTTGGTTTTATGTATCTTCTATAATTGAAACTTTGTAGCCTTGAATGGAGGCCTAGGCCAGCTAGGGCAGGTGGAAAGCTTGGGTTCTGTTGCTGGGAAAACCCAAGCCTCTCAACTGCTCTCTGTGGCCGCAGCAATCCTGGTTGGTGTTAATTTGCATACTCACTCTGATTGGTTGGTGGGCATGGCTGGTGGGCATGGCTTGAGTGGTTAATGGCTAATATTACTCTTTTATTAGGTAGGATGGTGTTACATATATTATATTTACTATATATTTTATATATATTACAAATAAAGTGTATATAAGTATTTGGCACTTCATTGATTAACTCTACTCCCCTATAGACTAAACATGTGTAATAGAATAAAAGATCCCTAAAATTAATTTTTTTAATATATAGTGTGTTTTTTTTAATTTTTCAATTACAGTTGATGTACAATATTATATTAGTTTCAGGTGAACAACCCAATGATGAGACATTTATATAAATGTTGTGGGAGGTTGTGAGTACCACATTACCTACTCTCCCATCTGGAAGCCAAAATCTATTTCTAAAACTAATTTTTGATATTATCTACCAGTATCACCCTTATCTAAATTATATTTATACACCAACCCCAACAGTCTACCAGTACAAAAGGACTGGTTTTCTTTCACTGTCTACACAGGCCCCAGTGTTACTATTGACCCAATTGTTTTGCTAAAACTTATTCTTCTTAACTTCTCTGGTCTTTCATTATTGTTCCAAGGAAATCTGTATCCCTGATTGACTCAAGTTTCATCATTTTTACTTTTACACATGAAAGATAAATGCAGCTGGAAGATATTACAAACTATTTCTACTTGGTTCTATAAAAATATGAATTCTAAGTCCAATGGAAAAAATAATAAAGAAGGAGTGTAACAACAAAATATCTTGCTTGTGGATAAAGAAAACCAAGTTAGTGTTCTCAGTTAGTCACTCATTTCTATTTGAAATTGGAGCCAAATTATCTGCTGCAAAATAGAAAAGGTTTGGGAAGTGTGGTAAAAAGAAAATGGACATAGGAAAATATAAATTATCTAATATAAAATACAAATTACCTTTGTATCTATTTTCATATCTCTTTTTAGCACATGTGTGTGTTTGTGTGTTACTATGTACAATATATTATCTTCTGAGAGCACATCAGAATGAGACAAGCAGATGGCATTTGCCCTCAAGAAATTAAGAATTATGGAGGAAAGATTAATATTTTTAAAAGGTAAATATTATACAAATACTATTGTTGTGATAAGTGCCTCAAATGAAAGGCTGGGTGTATAGTAAGAGCATGAAATATAGATAATTAACCTGTGCAGAAGTAATTTCTTAAAAATTAATTAGCAAAAGTTATCAGTTATATAAAAAAGTAATGAGCAGGGGAAAAAAGTATTTCAGCAATAAAGTCTAGCATGTATGAAGGCAACAAAATATAACAAGTTTGTCTATATATAAACAAACAAAAAATGTTTGTTAGGATAGTAACAAGATTAATACTTTCAAGATGGGGTGTTTGGCAGGAGGCATGTTTTAAAGGTATCTTTAGACCTTTTAAAAATTTAGAAGGTGTAATGAGAAGATATTTAAGGACTATAAGCAAGTGAAATAGAAAGAAATATATATGTATTGACAATTTAGTTATTTCATGGACAATTATTAGTATGGAGAAGACAACATTAAATAGGCAGAAACTAGTTAGCAGGCTATTGCAACACTTTGAATAAAAAATGATGATGGATTACTTAGAGGAAGTGCAGACAAAGATGGTGTTCCTTATGTCCCTCTCATCTCTGGATATGATGCCTGAAACAATGGGAGCCATCTTGCTGCCAACCAGAGGATGAAGCCACACTTAGAAGTCAGAGCTAGAGTACTTGTAAGTATTACTGATTTCTTGAATAAATTAAGCCTGAAGCTGAATGGGATTTTCAGTTATGAGAACTGAGGCCCAGAGAAAAGACCTCTGTGGTAGAAAAGGGACTATTGTGAACGATTTGAAATGTAATTTCTAAGAGAACTGGATTTCTTTAAGATATAATTCTTAAGAAATTTTGAAGAATAAAAGACCATATTCACAAAGTGGAATGTCTTAAGTAGTAATTTTGTGGATGACAAGTTTTAGATGAGTCAAGCTGTAAGAAAGGATTACTTCATTAACAATAAAGTGGTCAAGAAAATGAAACATTTGAATTGGATAGATTATCACTGTGAAATCTGAACACATCTCTGATGATGGCAGAAAAGTTGTGAGAGAAGAAAGAGAATATGGGTCTGGTAGAAGTCTTTAAATAATGAGGAAAAATGAGAAGGAAGAGAGTAAATAATGGAAATAAGAAGGCACTGTAACTATATAACTATGAGTCCAAATGGGCCAGGAAACTGACATTAATATAATTGAAATGATATTGGAGTCAAAGCTTGGTTGCACAGGAGATGTGAAAGAATGTACTACTTACACTTGGGAGAGCACAGAGTAAATGATGTTGGTAAGTCAATTGTCATTTGAAATTCAGAGATGGAAATAAAATTTAGAGGTAGAAAAGAACTATTTGTTGTTGTTGTTGTTGTTGTTGTTTTTGTTTTGCAGCAGAAACTCTGAAAGACGCAAGGAAAACTTTAACCAGTATGGGGAGGATACAGAAGTAGAATACAAAGCAATAAAACCAAATCATTCTAAGAAGTACAGTACACAAGAATATAAATAACAGAAAGATGTGCTACTATATTAGTCATTGACACATTATATATGCATTACAGTCGTGATAGATTTATTTTTCATTATGTCTTGGAGGGTTTGCATTTATGATTAATTGTCTTCACTCTGTGAAGAAAGTCCTGCTATTTGTTATGGAGTTAAGTGTCATTTCTTCCATAGGAGATGACATCTGCACGGGCAGGGTATAAGAAGTGGCCAGAAAAAAATCAGTTTGTTAGTCACAGGAGGAAATAAAATGTCTCTAAAAATATTAACCTTACATTTCAAAATATATTCAAATGAGATTATGAATGTCAACACATTACTATTAAAAGTCTAAATACTAAATATTATTTACATGATAAGCAAATCATGTTTCATAGCATTTATTATTTCTATCTTAGTGTCTGTTTATTAGAGGATTCAGCTAACAAAAGTAACAATTTCCAATAACAGGATTAGACAAAAAAAAGCACCATGAGTAACATCATGTCAATAAATTTTAAAATTTAACTAAAATGGATAAATTCACTTACAAACTCTACTTCTTATGTAAATTGAATTTATGCTTAAAACACTTCCCTGTAAATTTAGTTTTCAGTACTCACCTCTTTACTGCTGGATCCCCAAAGTGTAAAGAAAACATTATACAAATGTAAAACAAATATTTTTCAGAAAGAGAAAAAGAAAATATCTTTGTGACTGATTTTATATAGTTTAAATAAACTTGATAACAAAACCTGACACTAATATTGTAAGAATTTAAATGTAGGTCAATATAGATGCAAATATCAAAGCAAAGTATTAACAGATGAAAACCATTGTTGCCCAGCCAGTGTGGCTGTGGTTGAGCATCAACCAATGCACCAAGAAGACACAGATTTGATTCTTGGACAAGGCACATGCCTGGATTGCTGGCTCGATCCCTAGTAGGGGACAGTCAGGAAGCAAAGGACTGATGTTTCTCTCTCATCAATGTTTCTATCTCTCTCTCTCTCTCCCATGCTCTCTCTCTAAAAATCAATAATATATTTTTTAAAAACCATCATTATATAGACAATAATGAACTACAATAATTTAAAAATACAGTCCTAATCAGTTTGGCTTGGTGGATAGAGTGTCGACCTGTGGACTGAATGGTCCCAAGTTTGATCCTGGTCAAGGACACACATATTGGTTGTGGACACATGCCCAGTAGGGGGTGTGCAGGAGGCAGCTGATCAATGTTTCTCTCTCATCTATGTTTCTAACTCTCTATCCTTTTCCCTTACTGTCTGTAAAAAAATCAATAAAATATATATATTTTAAAAAGCACAAGTTTTGTATTAACTAAAATGGAAGAATATAAGAAAAATAGAATGATAGCCACAATAAATATAAAATGCCCATGAATGATGCAAGATCAGAAAAATATGAACAGAAACTCCTTTAACCTGAATAAGAATATCTACAAACATGCTGAGACTGGTTTGGCTCAGTGGATAGAGCGTCAGCCTGCAGACTGAAAGGTCCCTGGTTCAATTCTGGTCAAGGGCATGTACCTTGGTTGCGGGCACATCCCCAGTAGGGGGTGTGCAAGAGGCAGCTGATCAATATCTCTCTCTTATCGATGTTTCTAGCTCTCTCTCTCTCTCTTCCTCTCTGTAAAAAATCAATAAAATATATTTTAAAACAGAATATCTACAACCATCTATATCATATCATAATTAATGAATTATTGTTAATTTTCCCCCTGGAGATTATTAGAATAATGTATCATATTTTATATTGGGTCAATCAATATTGTAAAGATATCAATTATCAATCTATTTGTCTGTGTTAATCTATGCAATTGTGTATAAAAATTCAGGTCTTTCTGTAGTAAAATTTTTTAAAAAATCAAAATTTATATAGAAATTCAAATTGGCCTACAATATCCAATATAATCTTAAATATAAGAAAATAAGCTGAATAATAAAATACATTAAAAAGCTAAAATAATTAAGATTTTGTTGTATTAACTGAAGGATAAACAAACTATAAAATAGTGAATGCAGAAACAAATACACACAAATTAAATCACTTGATAGTCATTTATAACAAAGAGAAATTCATAGAAAATTTATAATTTTTCAAAACAATTTTGCTGAATAACTTGTTTATTTGGGCCACTACTTTATACCATATGCAAAAATAAATTCCAAATGGCTTTAAGATTTAAATATTTAAAAAAACAATCTATAATAATAAAAGCATAATATGCAAATAAGCCAAAGGACTGAACAGCAGAACAGCCATCCAGTTGACCTTCCAGACAACCAGGCTGTGGCAAGCACTGGCTGCAGGCCAGCCAAGGCCGGTGCAGTGGGATTGGTCAGGGCGGCTGCCATCACCACACCATTGCCCCAAAGAGGGAGGCCCAGGCCGCTCAGTGGCTGTAAAGGGAGGCGGGCTGGCGGCAGGAAGGGCCTGGGCACTGGAGGAGCTTGGCAGCAGGGTGGCAGTGGCACCTGCAGTTGGTCCCGGCCCTGGGGACACTCACTCCACCATGGCTTCTGCAAGGCTGGACTGCCACTCCTCCTGCTTTGATGCCTCGGCAGACCCTCCTAGACCCTTCTCTGACTGCGGTCTCTCTGCCAGGCCTCGGCCCCCTGACCAGTTTCCCCAGCTCCTCCCTGACTGCAGAGGAGCTGAAATACGCTGACATCTGCACCATCAGGGCCATGATCTCCCCTTTGTACTTCCTGGAAGTGAAACTGGGCAAGAGGCCTCACTCAACCTGTGAAAAGTGAGCTAGACGAGGAAGAGGAGCCGAGGAAAAGGTGCAGGTAAAGAACAAAGTGGAGGCAGCCCCATGCAGGAGCAAGAAGGAGCAGACAGAGTTTCTGCAGCGGGAATCTGAGTGGCTGGAGCTTATGAATGTGGAGCTGAAAACCTAGATGGAGGAGCTGAAGCAGGAGTGGTAACAGCTCATCCTTATGCTCAACCGGCATCATCAGGACCCACAGCATTAAGACCCCTGACTCAAAAGGCAACCCAGCTGCTGGAGCACCTAGAGAAGAAGTGACTATGGGCTGGGAGGAGGAAGTGGAGGAGGAGGAGGGTCCCAGAGGGCTCTTCCTTGCTGCATGAAAAACTCTTAAGTGAGACTCAGTATAGCCAGCATTGACTGGACTTTTTTTGTGAAACTCAGATCAGCCACACCAAGGGAAGAAACCCAGGCTGATGAAACCCAGGATCAAGAGCTGAGACCAAATTAGTCCTGAGGGGGGCCTGTTCTGCCTGGGCCAGGCTTGCAGAGGCTGGACAGAGGCTTTGGGCCAGAGAGATGCCCAACCAGGCAGCTGTGGGCACTTCTCCGGCCTCTCTGCCAGGGTACCCACCCGAAGGACCTCCAAGCAGCCAGGAAAAGCCATGAGTTGCAACCAAGATTAGGCTGAGTGCAATCTGCCTGCCCCCAGCCCTGACCCTGACCCTGATCCTGATGCAAGGCTGGAGAAGGGCACAGTGCCAGGCCCTGCTGTACCCACCCACCATGGTCCAGCTCAGTCCTGCCCTGAGTGGCAGCTGGGATGCACCCTCGCCGGCCCTGCTGGAGTTGCTGTAAGCACCAGGCACAGGCGCCCTTCCAACGCACAGACTCACTGAATGTTTACAGACTGGCTGTCCTGGCAGGGCTTTCAACTGCACACGTTCTTTGTAATTTCTTTTTTTAAAATATTTTTTTACAAAAAAAGATTTTATACAAGCAATATATACCATATTTGCTGGCGTATAAGATGACTTTTTGGCCCTGAAAAATATGCCTCCAAGTGGGGGGTAGTCTTATATGGCGAGTATATAACAAACTCTGTATTTTTAGTGGAAATGTTAGGGGGTCGTCTTATACGCCGGCAAATACGTATTTTTCAGGGCCAAAAAATCGTCTTATATGCCGGCAAATAAGGTAATTGGATTTCTATAATCACTCAATGTGATACAGTATAAATATGCTATGGTTTGTCTGTCACAAACACATATACAGCAGTCATTGCCATTGCGTGTAACTTCTGAGTACTGTAGTCTCTGGGTGTTGGGGGTGGCAGGGACAGGGTGTGGTGCATTTCAATCCTGGTAAACCCTTCATAGCACTCAGTTCTGTATCACTCAGTAAACATTACTCTTACTTAAAAAAAAAAAAAGTGAGGCCCAGGCTACCCAGCTGGCAGTGCTGCAACAGGTGTGCTGGGCCAGCCAGTGATTGCTCTACAGAAGGAGGTCCAGGCCAGGCAAGCAAATAGACCCCATGCCTGTCAGATGCAGAGGGATGTAACTGGTGGCATGAGATGGGGGCAGCACCACACAGATGGCATGAAGTGGTGGCAGTAGAGGTGGGGCCAGCTGCTGGCAGCTAGGGGAAGGAAAGCCCCAATAGGCCCTGATCACTCTCTTCAGCTAGGGACCTTACCCAAGGGGTCCCAGATTGCGAGAGAGAGCACAGGCCGGGCAGAGGGACCCCTCCGGTGCATGAATTTTGGTGCACTGGGCTTCTAGTACAATAATGATAGAAGATAGAAAAAGGCATGACATTTGAAAAAATGGTGGATGAATAGATAGACCTGTCCTACACCTTGTCCTAGTGCCAGACTGGAAATACAACTAAATTAGAGAATGTTCTCTTGGAATTAACAACTGAGGTCCAG
Source organism: Vespertilio murinus (assembly GCA_963924515.1). Lineage (NCBI taxonomy): Eukaryota > Metazoa > Chordata > Mammalia > Chiroptera > Vespertilionidae > Vespertilio > Vespertilio murinus. The sequence continues at coordinate 110,051,289 of OZ004704.1, read as the reverse complement.
CTGAGGAGGACTCGTATATCAAGGAAGGGCAGAAAACACCTGGACACCCTTAGGAAGGGAAAGGTCATGAGAGGAGAGGACCCAGCTCCCAGGGTCTGTAGGCCAGCAGGCCAAGAGAAGAGGGATGAATGGGATATAAGAGGTTCTATTCTATCCCTCAGAAGATAGAGGTCCAAAGCCCAAGCTGGGCTCCACAGTCTGGAGTATCAGAACCATGACCTGAGTCCACATGACATCCAGGTGCAAAAGGCTGCAGGGCTGCTGGAAGCAGTAGCCAGGAGTCCTACATTTGATCTTCATAGGCATTCTAAACTGAAAAGGCCATTTTTTTTAGGAGAGCTAACCCCTCCCTGTATCCTTAGGACAGGTGATACAGCCTATCTCACCCTAAGGAGATCAGAAAGCCACACCCTGCATTTTGAGCTTTTCATAGGAAACAAAGGCAAAGGCCAAGCTTATGGCCTGAGCAGTCTCAAGGAGCTCTCGTTGACTAGATTGGAGGATGGCCCTTTCCTACCCCCAAAATCTGGGAACCAGACTGGTAAAAAAAAACCCAGGTTCCCAGCCAGTCCCATTGGTGTCCAAAAAAGGATCTCTGTCCAGCCACAGGCAGAGTAATATTTTGGGCCACCTAGGAAGGAGTATCTCTGGGACAGGAAAACACACCTATCATATTCCCTAAAAGCTAAAGGGCACCTACCTCACCTAAAGCCCTTTCAGAAATAGACTTTTGAGTGATTAAGATTGACAGCTGGCTAGCAGGCAAAGGCAGGAAGAGGGAGAGTCCAGGTAACCAGGGAAAATTTGCTAACCCAGCCCTTGGCCCTGTGTGGCTAACAAATCTACTTTAGAGGGTAAATTGGATTATTCTTCTTGTATCCAAGGCCTGTGGAGACAGGCATAATTGGTGGAATAGTGGATTTTTTCCTCTCTTTTCTCTCTCCTTTCTTTTTCTCCTGCTTTCTTTCTTATATTTTTTCTCCTTTTTCTTAATTAGGTCTTTCTGCTTTCTCCTCTATTTTTATTTTCAAATTTTTTCTTGTCTTTTCATTTCTATTCTCCCTCCTTTATTCTAAACTGTCTTCCTTTCCCTATTCCTCTAATTCTTATTTTCTTTATTTAAGCTTTGTATGTACATATTCCAATCCCCTTTTATTATAGTTTTTGTTTGTGCCTTTTTTGTTTGTTTATTTGATTGGTTGGTTGATTTTCTCCCCCCCCCCATATTTTTCTTTATTTTTTTTCCTATTGTCTCTTTTCTCTTTACTAATTCTCTTTTCTCTGGTGGTTGTTTTTGTTGGTAATGTGGGGGTATTGTATAGATTCCTGTTTTGTTTGTTTGTTTCTGTGCCAAGTTTTGACATGTTTCACTTTGTTTTGTTCAGTCAGCACCTCCACAACAGCTTTCAGGATGTGGTTAGGAGTGAGTCACAGTCAGCCACCCTGAGAGGTGAATCCACTCATAAAAGGAACAATAACATTCAAGATCAAATTATAACTGGAAAACTTAAGTAACTCAAGTTAGGGGTTTTCCTACAACACTGAGCTCAGGGGTTCTAAGAGATTGCATGTTTACAAAACACCTACTACATACAGCCATCCCACAATGACTTGAATGCAGAGTAGTTTGATCTAAGACATAGAAGCAAAATAAATGGGGAGACAAAGAAACAACTCCCAAATAAAAGAAAAGGAGGAATTGCCAGAAAAAAAGAACTAAATGAAATAGAGTCACATAATTTGTCAGATAAAAAATTCAAAGTAATGTTTATAAGGATGCTTAAACAAGTTCAGTGAGATTTTCAAACAACTCAATGACAATTATAAGTAGCTAAATGAGAAATAAACTAATGTGAATAAGAATCTAGAGGAAATGAAGAATGACATATGCAATAAATAATACCCCGGAAAGTTTCAACATAAGAATAAAAGAACCTCAGTGTGAAATTAGTGAGGTAGAAGACAAGGTAGAAGAAAAACACTCAAACAGAGCAGCAATTGGAAAAAGAATTAAAAAGAAGTAAGAAACAACTGACCCCACAGAAATACAAAGAATCCTTTAAAAAATACTATGAATTACTTTATTCCAACAAACTGGACTGCCTGGATGAAATGGATATATTCCTTGAAAAATATAATCTTTCAAAACTCAATGAGAAGAATCAGAAAATTGGAGTAGGCCAATAACTACTGATGAAATTGAAGCAGTAGTTTAAAAACTTTCAGCAAACAAATGTTCTGGTCAAGATAGCTTCACATGGGAGTTTTGCCAAACATTCAAAAAAAGAACTAACACCTATACTCCTCAAAGTATTCCAAAACATTTAAGAGGCAGAAAAACTTCCAAGCTCTATCTACAAGACTAGTATTACCCTAATTTCAAAACCATATAAAGATACTACAAATAAAGACAATTACAGGAAAATAGATGAACATAGATGCTGAAATTATCAACAAAATATTATCATATCAGATACAGCAATACCTTAAAAAGATCATACAGCATTACCAAGTAGGATTTATTCCAGTGATCTAAGACTAGTACTATATTCACAAATCAATAAATGTGATACATAATGTAAACAGGTTGCAAGACAAAAAGTCACATGATCATATCAATTAATACAGAAAAAGCATTTGACGAAAACCAAAATGCTTTTTTTTTAAAAATAATCCAAGTGGGGGTAGAAGTATCATACCTCAACATAATAAAAGCAATATATGACAAACCTACAGCCAACAATATACTCAATGGGAAAAAAACTAAAGCCATTTCACCTAAGAACAAGACAAGGATGCCCTCTTTAACCACTCTTGCTCAACATAGTACTGGAAGTCCTAGCCACAGCTATTAGACAATAAGAAAAAATAAAAGGCATCCAAATTGGAAAGGAAGAAATAAATTTGTCAATCTTCAAGGTGACATGTATTTTATGTAAAGACAACATAAAACTACTACTAGATTCAATAAATGAGTTCAGCAATGTTGTTGGATACAATAAGAACACCCACAAATCTATGTAATTTTATATACCAATAATTTACTCTCAGAAAGAGAAACTAATAAAATAATCCCAATTACCATTGCAACAACAGCAAAAAAATCAAGATACTTAGGAATAAACTTAACCACCTATACTCAGAAAACTAACAGGGCATTGAAAAAAGAGAGAGGAAGATATAAACAAGTGGAAGAATATACCATGTTCATGGATTAGTAGAACCAATATAATTAAAATATCCATATTACCCAAAACATTCTACAGATCCTATACAATCCTCATTAAAATACCAAAGGCAGCCTAAAACATTTTGGTTCAATGAATAGAGCATCAGCCTGCAGACTGAAGGGTTCCAGGTTCCATTCTGGTCAAGGGCATGTACCTTGGTTGCAGGCACATCCCCAGTAGGGGGTGTGCAGGAAGCAGCTGATTGATGTTTCTCTCTCTCATTGATGTTTTTAGCTCTCTATCTCTCTCCCCTCCTCTCTGTAAAGAAATCAATAAAATATATTGTAAAAATAAAAAAATAAAATACCAAAGGCATATTTCACAGACCTAGAAAAAATTCTCCAAAAATGTATATGGAACCAAAAAAGACCCTGAATAACCACATAAATCTTGAGAAAGAAGATTAAAGTTGAAGTAATCATAATAGACAATAAGACAATAAGACAATAATAACATATCAAATTATACTACAAAACCACTGTAATAAAAAAAGGTTGGTACTGGCACAGGAACAGACATGTAGGTTCAATAAAACAGAACAGAGAACTCAGAAATCAGCTCATGCCATTATGCTCAATTACTATTTGACAAGGGAGGCAAGTGCATACAATGGAGTAAAGCCAGTCTCTTAAACAAGTGATTTTGGGAAAATCGGAGAGATACAGTAAAAAAAAAAAGAAAAAGAAAGAAAGAAAAGAAAGAGGTAAAGGAATTAGACTACCAACTTACATCATACACAAGAATAAACTCAAAATTGATTAAAGACTTAAATATAAATTTTCAAAAACATAAAAATCCTAAGAGAAACCATAGGCAGAAAAATCTCAGACATCTCTCAACAATATATTTACTGATACATCACTTAGGAAAATGAAAGCTAATGAGAAAATAAACAAATGGGACAACATCAAAATAAAAAAATAAAAACTTTTGCATAGCAAAAGAAACCATCAACAAAATAACAAGTGAGCTACTGCATGGAAGAACATATTTGCCAATGATATATCAAATGAGATGTTAATCTCAAAAATATATAGAGAATTCATACAACTTAAAAAATAAAGACAAACAATCCAATTTAAAAATAATCAAAGAACCTAAATAGACCTATCTCCAAAGCGGCTATACAAAAAGCCAGTAGACATATGAAAAAATGCTCGAAGTCACTAACCTGAGAAATCCAAATCTAAACAATAATGAGGTAACACCTCATACCTGTCAATAAGTCAACAAAGGACAACTGTTGGTGAGGATGAGAAAAGGAAACCCTCATACACTGCTGATAGAAACGAAAACTTTACATCCTTGTGGAAAACAGTGTGAAGTTTCCTCAGAAAATTAAATCTAACTAACATTTGACCCAGTGGTTCCATTTATATCCTAAGACATTGTAAACACCAATCAGAAATAATATGTACACCTCTATGTTTATATAAGCACAATTTACAATAGCGAAGTTTTGGAAACAACCCAAGTGCCCATCAGCAGATGAGTGGATTAAAAAAACAAGCAAAAAAAAAACACCCATGGTACATTTACACAAAGAAATACTATGCAGATGTGAAGAACCAAGAAATCTTACCATTTGCAACAGCATGGATGGACCTGGAGAATACTTTGCTAAGCAAAATAAGTCAGAGGAAGATAAGTATCACATGATCTCACTCATATATGGAATCTAATAAACAACATAGATTCAGAGATATAGAAGCATGGAATAGACTGTGGAACCTCAAAGGGAAGGCACATGAGAGTGGGTGGGTCAGAAGAGATCAACCAAAGAACTTGTATGCATATATGCATAACCCATGGACGCAGATAATAGAGTGGTGAAGGCCTGGGAAGAGGGATTGGGGTGGGCTAGAAGAGGTTAATGTGGGAGAAAAGGATACATCTCTAATACTTCCAATAATAAAGATTTAAAAAGGAAAAAGGCATTATAGCCCAAATTCACCACCTTAAGGAGTCATGATTTATATCTCCAAAATTAGGTAAATATACTTAAATAATATTTACAATAAATATAGGTATCTCATAAATTAACTGAAATAAAGAACTACTAGATACTACACTAAAGGGGAAATATACCAACGGCAAAAAAAAATGTTCATCATTATTATTTAAAAAACAAATCAAATTAAACTCTCTGCACAATTACCAAAATGGCCAAAATTTTAATAAATTAAAGATATCCAGTTTTAGTGCAATCATAGAGTATAATGAGGAAATGATACAATGAAAAGCTCATTTATGCATGTGGTTTTTATAGTTCATCTTTGTTGTTAAAAGTATTACAGATGCTCCCATTTCCCCCAAAGACCCCCTCTACCTTCATCCTATACTCTACCCCTCCCCTCATTGCCTTCACTGCACTATTGTCTGTGTCCATGGGTTATGCATATATGCACATAAGTTCTTTGATTAATTTCTTCCTGTCCCCCTCTACTTCATGCATGTTTTGAATTTCATTTAGAAACATTATTTATAATTGCCAAAACCCCATTAATAGTGACCTGTATAAATATGTTGTGTTATGTTAATAAAATATCTATACTAATAAAAGGGTAATATGCAAATTGGCCATGATGCCCTCACAGTAAATAATGAAAAGCAGGCTGTGTGAGGCAACCAGGCTGGCAGAGGTGGGCAGTGAGGGGTGATCAGGCTGACAGAGGAAGGCAGTAAAGACAACCAAGCCATCAGGAGGCTCACTTGGGGTTGACTAAGCCAGAAGGTTGGGGGAAACCAGGCTGGTAGGAGGAGCAGTGAGGACTACCAGGCCAGCAGAGGGGTACAGTGAGGACCATCCAGGTTGGCAGGGTGGGCAGTTGTGAAAGACCAGGTTGTTAGCCGGGGGGGGGGGGGGAGACACAATTCGGGACAACCAGGCCAACATTGGGGCAGTTGGAGGCAACCAGGCTAGCAGGGCAGGCAGTTGGGGGAGACCAGTTGTTGCCAGTACCTGCTAGCAAAGGGGCAGTAAAGGTCAACCCAGACAGAAAGGGGGGCAGGATTCAGTGCAACCAGGCAGTCAGGTGGGGCATTTAGGAGAGATCAGGGCTGGCAGGGGGCAGTTCAGAGTGATTAGGCAGGCAGACAGGTGAGCAGTTAGGATCCAGCAGTCCCAGATTGTGAGAGGGTTGTCCCACTGCCAGATTAGGCCCATCCTCAGGATCAGGCCTAAACCAGTCAGTCGGACATTCCTGAGGGGTCCCAGATTGGAGAGGTGCAGGCTGGGCTAAGGGGCACCCCCCAGACCGCATGCAAAAATTTCATGCACCTGGTCTCTAGTAATAAAATACAAATATGAGAATAAGAAAAACCAAAACTACAGTGTTTCCCCCAAAATAAAACATCCTCCAAAAATAAGACTGACTTACAGGTTTCGTTCTGAGTGAAATATAAGGCATCCTCCCGAAAATGAGACACCCAGGCTCTGTCTCAGAATGAAAATTAATTTATTGTAAACTGGTCACTAAGGCCGCCCCGACTGGCGTCTAGCAGCCAATGACATTACGCAGAGTCCTGACATCACTGCTGTGTGGAGGCTGAGCAGAGGTCAGAGTAAGCAGTGAGTTCTGGGTAGGAGAGAGGAGGAAACTTTCTTATATGCCTGTAGAAGAACAGGAGGATTAGAGCGAACGGACACAGCGAAGGTGGTGAGTGCTGGTCTGTCTCTGGTGACACTACCTAATGCTCGTGTCCACTTTCATCATGACTGAAGGTTCTCAGTCAGTGGCAGACCCTGCTCCAGCCCAGATCCAGGCCCCAGCAAACCCAGTGACAGTCCCCAGGCAGGCCCCTGGGGGTAAATGTCTGATAAAGGGGTAGGGGGGATGTCTGGTGAAGGTGTTCAGTGGCACAGGGGTGGGGGGAGGGAAATCACTTAAAATGACACAGGAGGATCAGAGGGGTTACTAAAATGGTAATCCCCCTTCTGACTCTTCTGTGCCATTTTGATTTCCCCTTCTGATTCCCCCTGTGTCATTTTAAGTGATCCCCTGCCCCCACCTTAATACCCCAATTTCTTTTTTTCACCCCTAGCAATGAGCGCAAAAAGAAAAAGCTACTCCGTTGAGTACAAGAAAGGAATTGTGGAAGACTCTTGGGACCAAAATCTTACTGTTCTCTGCAAAGAGAAGATGTTGAGTATCCAATTGGTCCAAAAAGGGTGAGCAGAGTATGGTAAACTCATTGAAAAAGTGGACAAGGGAAATGCTAAACAGGTCATGTGTGGATCAGGTCAGCAACCATTATTTTCTGAGCTGGAAGGCCTGATCTGTGAATGGGTTGTTAACAGAAGAGTAAAGGCTTTGGTTGTGAATAGGGCTCAGATTCAAGAATTTGCCCTTGCAATGGCACCACAGTTCGAGATAAACTGCGAAGACTTCAAAGCATCACAACACTGGCTGGACAATTTCCTTTGGCAAAGTGAACTGTCTTTAAGAAGATCTACAACATTGTTTAAGTTGGAAGATACTCAAGTTATTAAGTGAGCACTTGCATTCAAGTCCTTTATTGATGATGCTGACTTCTCTAAATACAATCTTTCCAACATGATTGCTATGGATGAAACTGCACTGTTTATGGGCCAATCATCTCAAACAACAATTGAACAGTGGGGTGCCTCCTTAGTGTACATTCCCTCCACTGCTTACGAAAGTGCACATGTTTCCTGTATTTTGGCAATTCATCTGGATGGCACTAAAATCCCACCTTTAATCATTTCTAAGGGCAAGAAGGACAAGATTGAATGTGTTTTGGGCGTTTTTATTCTTGAAACTGAAAAAGCCTAGGCCACACAAGGAGTTATAAGGAAGTGGGTCAATTTAATGCTGCCACTTACTATGCAAGGTAACCAAAGAGGTCTGCTAGTCTGGGATGCAGCCAGCACTCACTGGGCTAAAGACATGAAGACGTGTCTTCATGAAAGAAAATAAATCAGATAATGATTCCCGCAGGAATGACGGCCTATCTCAAGACTCTTGATATTGCAATAAAGAAGCCATTCAAAGACAATTTGCCCATGGAAATTAAAGACTACATTGAAAATAGAATGGAGAGAAATCAGCGTGGACACTTTGTGAAACCTAAACTGCAAGAAGTTGTGACTTGGGTGAAGAATTCATGGGAGGAAATCACTGACAGTTGCATTGCAAATGCACTGCGAGCAGGCTACCTTGACAAGAAGTACTCATTTAAAGACAGTGCTATTGCTAAACATGAGAGATTTGGTCCACTGATTCTGAAAGAAATGGAGTCACAAGAAATTCACCAGGAAATTCAGCAATTGGATTGTTATGATGATATTCCAGAAGATGATGACATTATTGTCATAGAATAAATGAGTAAATTCTTGATACTGTAGGATTCAGTTTGTCTGGTTTGTGTTGACAACTACCGTACTACCATACTGTATACTGGTAATAAATTTTCTTTATTTTCATTTAACAATAAATGTGTACTGTATTTTTCTTCATGGAAAAATAAGACATCCCTGAAAATAAGACCTGTTGCATCTTTTGGAGCAAAAATATAATATAAGACACTGTCTTATTTTCAAGGAAACAGGGCACTCGTGGTTATAAACATGAACTTACTGTACAAAGAGAGATATTTTATGTCTACTTTGTAAAGTTGAAGCACAATCAAGACTAATATATAATGTTAAAAGTCTAGTTTCTTTGCAAAGAGGCAAAGGAATAGATTTTACGATATTAAGTCATAAGTTTTTATATGGAAAGTGATAAAAATCAGCCTACTATAATGTTATGATTTTTGAACATTCTATATTTATGTTTAATTCAATTTTTATTTAAATTTTATTTTATATTATTTTATTTTTATTTAATATCTTTTATTAAATTATTATCTGTGTACATATATTACCATTGCCCCCCCCCCAGGCAAACATGCCCTCCCTCCCCTGAGTTTGTATCTATTGGTTATACTTATATGCATGTATACAAGTCCTTCGGTTGATCTCTTATCTCCCCCATATCTCACTACCCTCCTGCTGTAATTTGACAGTCTGCTTGTTGCTTTACTGTCACTATATCTATCTTATGGTTCATAAGTTTATAATGTCCTTTATTATCCATAAATGAGTGAGGTCATGTGGTGTTTCTATGTTATTGACTGGTTTATTTCACTTAGCATGATGTTCTCCAATTCCATCCAGGTTACTGCAAATGATGAGAATTCCTTCTTTTTTATTGCAGCATTGTATTCCATTGTGTAGATGTACCATAGTTTTCTCATCCAATCATCTGCTGATGGGCATCTAGGCTGTTTCCAAATCCTAGCTATTGTAAATTGTGCTGCTATGAACATAGGGGTGCATACATCCTTTCTGATTGGTGTTCCTATTTTCTTGGGATATATTCCTAGTAGTGGGACTACTGGGTCAAATGGGAGTTCAATTTTCAGTTTTTTTAGGAAACTCCATAATGTTCTGCACAGTGGTTGTACAGTCTGCATTCCCACCAGCAGTGCACGAGGGTTCCTTTTTCTCCATAACCTCGCCAACTCTTGTCGTTTATTGATTTGTTAATGTTGGCCATTCTGATAGGTGTGCGATGGTACCTCATTGTTGTTTTCATTTGCATCTCTCAGATAATTAGTGACTTTGAGCATGTTTTCATGTGCTTCTTGGCTTTCCTTCTGTCTTCTTTGGAGAAGATTCTATTTAGTTCCATTGCCCATTTTTTAAATTGGATCATTTATCTACCTTTTATTAAGTTGTATAAGCTGTCTGTAGATGTTGGATATTAAAACTTTATCAGTGATAACATTTGCAAATATGTTATCCCAAACAGTGGGCTTTCTTGTTCTTTTGTTGATGGTTTCTTTTGCTGTGAAAAAGCTTTTTATTTTTATGTAGTCCCATTTGTTTATTTTCTCTTTAGCTTCCATTGCCCTAGGGGCAGTAACAGTGAAGAAGTTCTTTTGGCATATGAGTGAGATTTTGCTGCCTGTGGATGCCTCTAGTATTTTTATGGTTTCCCATCTTATGTTTAAGTCCTGTATCCATTTCGAATTTATTTTTGTGTATGGTGTAAGTTAGTGATCTAGTTTAATTCTTATGCATGTATCTGTCTAATTTTCACAACACCATTTATTAAAGAGACCTTCTTGACTCCATTGTAAATTTGTGCCTCCTTTGTCAAATATTAATTGAGCATATTGTTTTGGATTGATATCTGGATTATCTATTCTATTCCATTGATCTATATCTCTGTTCTTGTGCCAGTACCAGGCTGTTTTAAGAACAGTGGCTTTGTAATACAGCTTGAAATCTTGTATCAGGATCCCTCCTACTTTACTCTTCTTTCTCAGTTTTGCTGTGGCTATTCGGGGTCTTTTATTGTTCCAAATGAATTTTTGGAGAGTTCTTTCTAGGTCAGTGAAATATGCCTTTGGTATTTTAATGGGGAGTGCATTGAACCTATAAATTGCTTTGGGAAGTATGGACATTTTAATGATGTTGATTCTACCAATCCATGAACATGGTATGTTCTTCCATCTGTTTACATCTTCCTCTATCTCTTTTTTCAGTGTTGTGTAGTTTTCAGCATATAGGTCTTTTACCTCCTTAGTTAAATTTATTCCTAGGAATCTTAATTTTTTTTGGTGCGTTGGTAAATGTGATTGCTTTTTTGGTCTCTGTTTCTGTAAATTCACTGTTGATGTACAGAAATTCCATAGTTTACCTGGCATTAATTTTGTATCCTGCTACATTCCCAAATTCATTTATTAAGTCTATTAGTTTTTTGATGGAGTCTTTTGGGGTCTTTATGTACAATATCATGTCATCTGCAAATAAGGATAACTTTCTTTCTTCTTTTCTGATTTGGATGCCTTTTATTTACTCTTCTTGTCTAATTGGAATGTCCACTACTTCCAGTACAATGTCAAACAAGAGTGGTGAGAGTAGGTCTTTCCTTTCTTATTCCTGTTCTAAGAGGTAATGGCTTTAGTCTTTACCCATTGAGTATGATGTTAGCTTTTGGTTAATCATATATAGCTTTTATTATATTGATGTATGATCCTTGTACTCCCACCTTGTTGAGAGTTTTTATCAGGAAAGGTTGTTGGATTTTATCAAATGCTTTTTATGCATCAATTGATATGACTATATGATTTTTATCTTTCAATTTGTTTATGTGATGTATCACATTTATTGATTTGCGGATGTTGTGTCATCCTAGCATTCCCAGAATAAATCCTACTTGGTCATGGTGTATGATATTTCTGATGTGCTGCTGGAGCCGATTTGCTACAATTTTGCTGAGGATTTTGGCATCTATGTTCATGAAAGTTATTGGTCTGTAATTCTCTTTCATTGAGTTGTCTTTATCTGGTTTTGGTATTAGGGTGATGCTGGCTTCATAGAAGGAGTTTGGAAGTGTTCCTTCCTCTTGAATTTTCTGGAATAGTCTGAGGAGGATAGGTTTTAGTTCTTCCTTGAATGTTTGGTAAAACTCTCCTGTGATGCCAACTTTCCCTGGGCTGTTGTTTGCTGGAAACATTTTGATTATTGTTTCAATTTCTTCACAAGTCACTGGTCTATTGAGATTTTTAGATTCTTCCTGATTGAGTTTTGGAAGGTTGTATATTTCTAGCAATATGTCCATTTCCTCCAGGTTGTCCATTTTTTTGGAATAGAGTTGTTAATAATATTTTGTAACAATCCTTTGTATTTCGGCGGGATCTGTTGTTATTTCACCTCTTTCATTTCTGATTCTGTTTATTTGGGTCCTCTCCCTTTGTTTCATGTTTAGCATGGCTAGAGGTTCATCAATCTTGTTTATTCTTTCAAAGAAGCAGCTCTAGGTTTTGTTGATCTTATACATTGTTTCTTTGATTTCTATGTCATTTATCCACTCTGATTTTTATTATTTCTTTCTTATGGTTACACTGGGCTTTTCCTGTTGCACTTTTTCTAACTCTTTGAGTTTTAGAGTTAGATAAGTTGTTACCATTTTTTCTTGATTTTTTGCAATAGGTTTGTAGAGATATGAATTTCCCTCTCAAGACTGCTTTTGTTGTGTCCCATACATTTTGGATTGTTGTATTTTCATTGTCATTTGTTGCCAGGATGTTTTTAATTTCTTCCTTGATTTCTCTGGTAACCCAGTACTTGTTTAATAGCATGGTATTTAGTCTCCATGTGTTTTATTTCTTTGGATTCTTTTTATTAGAGTTAATTCCCAGTTTTATGCCACTATGATTTGGGAAGATGCTTGATATAATTTCTATCTTCTTGAATTTGAAGAGACTTTGCCTATGTCCCAACATGTGTTCTATCTTTGAAAATGACCCATGTGCACTTGAGAAGAATGTATATTCTGTGTATTTGGGGTAGAATGTTCAGAAGATGTCGATTAATTCCATCTGGTCTAGTGAGTCATTTAGGATTGATATTTCTTTGCTGATTTTTTTTTTGTTTAAATGATTTGTCCAACTGTGACAGTGGGGTATTAAAATCTCCTACTATGATTGTATTACTATCAATGTCTCCCTTAATGTCCTTCAGCAGTTTTTTTATGTATTTGGGTGCTCCTGCATTGGGTGCATATATGTTTACCAGGTTTATTTCTTCTTGTTGGATTGCTCCCATTAGTATAATAAAGTTGCCTTCATTATCTCTTTTTATGTTCTTCACTTTGAGATCTAATTTGTCAGATATAAATATTGCTACCCCAGCCTTTTTTTTCATTTCCGTTCACCTGGAAAAACATTTTCCATCCCTTCACCCTCAGTCTGTGTGCATCCTTTTTTCTGAAGTGGGTTTCTTGTAAAAAGCAGATATATGGGTCTTGCTTTCTTATCCAATCCTTTACCCTATGTCTTCGGATTGGAGCAGTTAAACCATTTACATTTAAATTTATTATTGATAGGTAGGTATTTGATGCCATTTTTATTCTATACCCCTGTGTCCTTTCTTCACTTCCTATTTCTTTATTTTTACAGTAAACCCTTAAGCATTTCTTCCATTGCTGGTTTGGTGAGATAAATTTCTTTATTCTTTTTTTGTCTGTGAAACAACTGATTTCACCTTCAATTTTGATTGATAGCCTTGCTGGGTACTGTATTCTTGGATTCAGACCCTTCCTTTGCATGACTTCGTATATTTCATCCAATTCCCTTCTGGCCTGATGCGTTTCTGTTGAGAAATCAGTTGCTAGTCTGATGGGGGTTCCTTTATATGTAACTTTCTGTCTCTCTCTGGCTCTTTTAAGATTCTTGCTTTGTCGCTGGTATTTCACAATTTACTTATAATGTGCCTAAGTGTTGGTCTTTGGGGATTCATTTTGTTTGGGACTCTGTGAGCATTTTGGATTTGTGTGGGTTTTTTCTTCTCTATATCAGGAAAGTTTTCTGTCATTATATCTTGAAACAGTTTTTCTATGCATTCCTCAGTTTCTTTTCCTTCTGTAACCCCCATTATTCTAATATTGTTTTGTTTTGTTTTATCCCAAAGTTCCTGTAGGCTCTCCTGCTTTTTATTTTTTTCCTAGAAGATGCTCTAGTTGGGTATTTTTTTTCATCTTGTCTTCTAGCTCACTGATTCGGTCCTCTGCTTCATGTAGTCTACTTTTGATGCTTTCTATTGAGTTCTTTAGAGTAGCTATGCCATTTTTCTTTTCTTCTTGGTTCTTCTTCATTTTCTCTTGGTTCTTACTCATATTGTCAAAATTGTCTTCCATTCTTTTTAGCCATCCTATGATCATTACTCTGAATTATTGCTCTGGTAGGTTGCTTGCCTCTAACTCATTTCCTTCCTTTTCTGTTGATGCCTGCTTTTCTTTCATTTGTGGACTATTTCTTTGTCTCCCCCATTGTCTCTCTTTTCAAGATGTTTGGTTATGTAGATCTCTCTCTCTCCTGCATTGATTTAAAGGCACAAAATACCACACAACCAGGTACAACACACAACGCACTGAACAGAAATGTATTTGCAATATTAATAACCTTCAATAAAGGTGACCACTAGGGAAAGGCAAATTAGGGGATAGGAGAGAAAGAAGAGTAAAAAGTGAAGAGGGGGGAGGAAAAGAAAAATATAGGGGGAAAAAAAGAAAGAAAAAAAAGGGAGTGTCAAAATGAAATTGGGAAACAGGAAGAGAGAGAGAGAGAGAGAGAGAGAGAGAGAGAGAGAGAGAGAGACTAAGAGAGAAAAGGGGAACAAACTATATATATGGGGAGATAATTTCAATAGATCAACCACTAAACCCAGCAAATGCTGGCAACAGTACCTGGAGAATAATACAAACTACAAAACCCACAATATCCAGCAAAGTTTAAAAAAAACACCACAAAAACACATCAAATACAAAAATACCAAGCAACAACAGCAACTAAAGATTAAGCAAAATAATCTCACTAAAAGCATAAAAATACAATATAATCAGTATTCACACAAACAGCATCAAAAGGACAGAGGAAAACATTTATTTATTTTATTTTATTATTATTATTATTATTATTATTATTATTATTATTTGCTACTTATTATAGCTTGGAGAATGGTGTCCATGCACTTGGCCCAGGGGATTGGAAATTAGCTATATAAGTAGGGTAGAAATTTTAGCATGCAGGAGACAGAAAGAATAGGGAAAATCTAAAGCAGGAATGGGTTAAGATAAACAGGATAGCATAAGGGGAAAGGTTAGGAAGAGAGTGATGGTGTAAAGGTCTTGTTTAGATAGGGTTAAAGGAGAAATAAATATAGAATGAAAAATACTAATTCCAATGTAAAATAAATGAAAATAAATTGTCACTTAAAAAAAAGTATAGAAAGAAAGAAAAAGGAAACAAAAAAGTTAAAATAGCAATAGTAATAATGCTGATTGAACCTAAAAATGTAATAATTAAAAAAGGTAAAATCAAATGAGGAAAAAAGGAAGCATTTTGTTTCTTAAGTAAAAGATGCAAAAAATGAAAATAAAATTTAAAAATTAGCACCAACAATAGTGTAGTTGTGAAGTCCATTCACTTCCTCCATTATTCTGTTTGGTGCTCCTGTTTCAGTCCAGACAATATTGCAATTTCCTGCATTCCTCTGCACCTCAGTGTTGTACGCTAGTCCTTAATTTTAAGATGTTGATTTCTTAGTTTCTTGGTTTTTGATTAAATAAAACTAGTAATAAACACAGTCAATTTGTACTCCAGCGGCAGTGTTTCCGGATTTATGTTCATGTTTATTTGGCTATTCTAGCCTTCTTTTTCCATGGGATTCAATACTAATTTTGCCTCAGAGCTGAATCACAGCTGGTCTCTCCCAGGCGCTGCTTCCCAGCTTCCAGAAAAGCAGTTTTCCCCTGCAGCCTCTCAGGGCCAGCCAATCTGGGTGACCTCTCCTTTGTAATCAGAAGCAAAGGGTTGCAGGGGAGCCAGCCTTGGTGAGCTATGGTCTTGCATACAGACTGTATACCTTTGCAACTATGTTCTCCCTCCGTGTCAGATCAGAATGGGTTGATCTCTAGAGAATCCTACAATTGGCAACCCTGAGGACCCCGTCCACTCTCTTTAATCAGGCCAGACCCAACAGTGGAGGGCTTTCGTGGACACAGATTTCCATGTTCCCAGAGCGTGGTCCCAGCTAGCAGTCCCAGTGTGAGCTTTTGTCTATGCTTTTGCAACTGCTGCTGCCACTGCTGCTGCTGCTGGGACAGACACCCCACGTTATCCCCAGCAAAATCCAACCTTTCTGTGGAATCTGAGTGTCCCACAACTGCTCAATGGTCTCCACAGTTGTGACTTTTTCAGGTCTTAGATAGGATCCCTAGTCGCAGCTCTGATGTGAATGTGAGAGGCCCCACTTACAAGTGTTTATGCCACCACCTTCAAGGTTTCCAATTTAGATAAAATGGTGATTGAAGAATAGTCATCACCATCAGGTAAGGAGCAGGAGATTAAAATGATTCTTCTTTTAATTTCTGAATACACTTATCCTTCTCTGATTTGATGATAACTCAATTCACTTATATGCATTTTGTTAAGTAAAAGAAGCCAATCTGAAGAGCCTACATAAGGTATGATTCATTAGAGAATCATTCCAGAAATGGCAAAACTGGCTCCTTCCTCCTACTCTGCAGCTGGCTACTTGGAGTGCCTTTATTTAAATTTTAATGCAAAAATTCCAAAGCTACTTTTAGAGTAAGAGAAATTTATCAGAATATTTCATTAGAGTCACTCTACTCTATTATTAACCAGATAGTTTCTCATGAATTTGCCCTGACAAAGATTATAGATTTACCAGATTAGCTTGAACTATTCAAAATTTATCTATTGGGGAATATGGCTAGATGATACATAAACAATATTAAAGTGTTGTTAAGGATAAACACTTACTGGAATGAGCTTTTTACAACAGTAAACATTTTTTCATTCTTTATTATCTTATGTATACTCTTTTAAAATATACATTTTATTGATTTAAGATATGAATGGAGAAGAATGAGATGGAAATATCAATGATGAGAGAAAATTATTGAGTGGCTGCCTCCTGCATGCCTCTCACTGGGGTTGGAACCTGCAATCCAGGCATGTGCCCTGACAGGGGCTTGAACTGTGACCTCCTGGTTTATAGATAGATGCACACCATGCACCACACTGTCTGGGCTCTTATGTACACTCTTGCTCTGGAGACAGAGATCATAAGATACAACTTGGAAAGATTATCTGGTTTATAAGCACTCACATTTTTTATTCTTTTTATAAAATGGTCCCCTCCCTCTTTTTTGCTCTCAACTTTGTCTTAACAATCCTTCTTGGAAGGCTTTTAAAGAAATGTTTCAATAAATAAGTTTTAATACAAAGGTGCTTTAGATTTTCTGCAATAAATTATTGCCCTGCCTATATCATTTTATATTTGTAATAATTTTATAGCCATAGGGATGAATGCCTTGTGTATTAGCTAACTTGGTTCTATTTGACCAACTGTTTAATATATATATATATATATATATATATATATATATATATATATATTACTTTATTCAGTCATCACAGACTCCATTATACACAGAAATAGTTTTAACCCGCTGAAACCAGCTTGGCTCAGCGGTAGAGCGTCAGTCTGCGGACTGAAAGGTCCAGGGTTCGATTCCGGTCAAGGGCATGTACCTTGGTTGCGGGCACATTCCCCGGTGGGGGTTGTGCAGGAGGCAGCTGGTCGATGTTTCTCTCTCATCGACGTTTCTAGCTCTCTATCTCTCTCCCCTCCTCTCTGTAAAATATCAATAAAATATATTTTTAAAAAAAGAAATAGTTTTGACCCACTTGAGTGGTTACTGAGTGGTTCATTATAAATGGGTAATATTGCATACTTAAAATAATTTCAGTACTTTTTTGTAGACATGTATTAAGATAACAAAATGCAATTTCAGAAAATGTATATTTATATCTATAATTTTGATTCAGAGTCAATGATACAATTATTTTTATATTAATTTATTCAGCAAATATTTATTAAGTAGCTAATATATCCAGGTCCTCAGCTAATATATCCAGGTCCTCTATTTCTAGAATAGAATAGTGGGAAATAAGCAAATATCTCTGTCTTTGCAGAGTCTGAATTCTCATTGAATGAAGCAGACATAAAAAATTAAGAGTAATGCAAAATATGAATTTCTTAGATAAATACATTACTGTACATCAATTAGTGCTATAGAAGAAGAAAAGAGTAGAGTATAATAGAAGGTATTTGGGAATGCTGAAAATAAAATAAAATGAATTTTCAACATTGTAATCAGAATAAGCCTTATTGGAAATATGGCACTTGAAATAAGATTTAGAGAATGTTGGAGAGGTAGGAATTGAGCAAAGAACTCAATCAAAAAAATCAATCACTGCAGATTCCTTTATGACTGGAGTATCCCTATATATTAAAGGGAGGGAAAACTATGGTACCATTTTATATGAAGCAGAGTGATTAAGAAGGATAGTAGTTAAAGATGGGGTTAGAGAATAACTGGGGTCATTATTAGGAATTGGACATTTGTATTGAGTGAAAATGTTGCATGCAATATTATAAGCAGAGAAGTTTGATAAATTGACTTCCATATAAAAATAATCACTCTAGCTATTGTGTTTTATAAAAGTATGAGGGGAAGGCCTAGACAGGAAGAGCTATTAGAAAGCTATATTTCAGTATTCCATGCAATTAAGGATAAGGACTCAGAAGATGGATAGCAATAGAGGTGATGAGGAATTGTTACATTTTACATGTCATATTTTAAAGATAGAGCCAGTAGAATTTCCTAATAAATGACATGAGGTGTAAAGAAAAAGAGGAAAGAAAGAGGACATAAAATCCGTTGGCCTATAAACAAGAATAATGAAGATAATGTCAAATGAGATGATAGATGTTACTAGAGGAGCAGCTTTGGCCAGTTCTCTACAAATGATTTGACCAGGAAGAACAGGAGTTCAATTCAGTATCTGATGAATTGTAGCATCTACTAAATATCCTGTTGGAGATGTCTTAAAAGCAGATAGATTTATGAGGTCAAATTTTTGAAATGAAGTATGAACTGGAAAAAAATGGGTATAATCACTGGCCTATAGAAGGCATTTCATTTTATGATAATGACTTGGTTTATCAAGAAAGTGAGTGGATCTTGACAATGGATTATCACCAAGGACTAAAACCTAGGATATTTTTATTTTAAGAAGCTGAGGAAAACAGCATACATTTTAAAAAGTACCATGAAAAAAGTCAAGTAGAAAAAAATCCAGGAGAGCACAATATTATTGAATTTTAATGTTGGGTATGTTTTGCATGGCACATTAGTCTTACTCTTTGATCATATTTAATCCCTAACTTTGTCACTAAGAGACTCACTTTTGTCTTTTATATTGCCACTAGAGCCCTGGTGCATGAAATTTTTGCATGGGGGTGGGTGGCATCCCTCAGACGGGCCTGTACCCTCTCAGTCTGGGATCCCTCAGGGGGTGTCCGCCTGCCTGCTTGCTGCTCATTACCTCTTGGCTTGTTGCTCCTTGACACTGAAGAGGAGGCAGGAGAGGCTCCCACCACTGACACTGTGCTCATCAGCCGTGAGTCCAGCTTCTGAATGGTGCTCCCACTGTGGGAATGCACTGACCACAAGGGTGCAGCTCCTTCATTGAGCATCTCCCACCCTCCAACCACCCACCTCCTGCCCATGGCAGTGCACATCATAGCACTGGCCATTTTGGTCATTCTGCCCCAAAAGTCACTTAGGCTTTTATTATATAGATATTTAAATATAGCATTTTAGAAGTAGTGAATTCATGATTATTTTTTGTTTGTTTTAGCTTCAAAAATGTAGCTGATTTTGCCAAATGATTTCAGTAGGCGTCCATGAGAAATATTTCAATCTACCCTGGGGAGAGCCTATTTAGAGGTAGTTATATGTAGATTAATAGCTTAGATATTAACAGGATACAAAGCTCAAAATGGCTAGATGACCAATAGGCTATAAAAGATCCCATTGAAAAATCTTGCTCACTGTCTTCTAAAACCAAGATTTCCTATGCAAATCTTGATGGCTCATATTGCAGAGATAAAGTGTTTCCTATTCAGCAAAGAAAGTAACCAGTGGGGCTGTACCTAAAAGTTTATTGGACTCCAGATGCTTGTCCATATTTTTTCCTCCTGCTAAAGCATGCTTATTACCTTGATTAAAGCCTATCATTAGTGCACCCTGAGAAATCTTGTGAGTCCTTTCTATTACCTGTGAAATTGTTACAGATAGCTAATGATTTCGTTAGTGTTAAGCTCAAAATACATTATCTTCCATTCCCTTACATTATTTCTCTAAGAAATGATATATAACTTTTAAAAATGTGAATACACAAACACAAACTCTACTTTTTATCTCAGATATATTGGAATTTAGAATTAAAGTTTCATTTACTCCATTTGGTACATGGTTAAGAGACTGAGCTTTCGATTCTACCCATATTTAATTTAACTATGAGCCTTAATAACTCTATGACTTTGGGCAAATAATATAACATCTCTTTACTTCAATTCTCTTTAGGTAAGAAACTAGAGTCCTGGTGCACGAATTCATTCACAGGGGCAGGGAGGGACCTTGGAAAGTTGGCTGCCATCCCCAAGGAGGGAGCCCACCCTCAGCCCCATCCTGGGAAAGGGGCTGCATCCACCGACACCAATCCACTGTTCCCCATCCCAGTCCAGGCCCGAATACCCTGGCAGGGTCAAAAGAGAAAGCGACAGTTGCTGGGTTGGGCATGGAAAGAACAGAGGCCAATTCTACAGACAGTGCCCCATCACCTCGAGGTTCCCCATCTCCCCCCTCCTCCTTCTCTCACCACAACACCACCACCAGAGTGGGCAGGCAATCCCTAGGGAAGAGAGAGGATGGGAGGGAGACAAACCCTTGTGTTGAGTTCTGACTTTCAATAGATCGCAGTGGGGGAGCTACTACTCTCTACATATGAAACCCCAACCCAGAAGCAGGTCTCTACAAATGATTTAGCACCAGGGGCCGATAGGTGCTGGCCCGACAAGGGGAAGGACCATGAGAGGTTGCCTGTGGCAGCACTCTGACCTTCTGGCCCTGGTGGTCAGTGTGTGTCATAGTGACTGGTCAACCAGTCATTCCAGTTGTTTGGTCATAATGGTTGCTAAGGCTTTTATAGAGAGAGATAGATGGATAATAATAGTATCTAATTCCTAAGATGGTTTTGAGGACTAAATTGAATGATAAATCTTAAATATATAAATAAATGCATCATAATATTCAGATACATGCATCATAATATTCTTTCATTTTAAAAAATAAATATTCCAGCCCTTGTCAGAATCTTATATGCAGGCAAAATGGTATGCACTAGCAATTATAAGTTCTCTTTATTATTTTCAAATTATTTCATCTCCGCTGGGTAAGAAAAAATAATTCCCCAGTGTAGATGTTCAAATATTCAGGGTTGCAATCCTACTATGAACCAAAAATGCTGAGCCAACTTCTTTATAAATTAAGTGATTCCTGAGTTCTATGATATATAATGAAATTTATTTTACCTCCACTCAATTATTTACCAGGGATATCTAAAATGATTACAATCTGTATGTACTTTAAAGTCACTTAAAATTAAGGTAAATTTAAAAGACATTTCTTTTTCCCAAATATAATCAGTTTAAAATATAGTTGATCATTTTAATTTAAATGGTAACAATGTATGATGAATTTAGATAATTTGTAAAAGTAAAATGTATGACACAATAGTGAAATAGTTTGAAGGGAGGAATTCGGTGAATACTACCTAAATTCCTTAAATTACATTTGAAGCAATATAATATTATCTGAAGGAACACTTTTATTAATTAAAGATATATTTTAAACCATGTGATATTATTCTAAAATTAAGAAAAATGTTTAAATAACAAACCATAATTGAGAAAATAAAAAAATAGTTAATTAAAACCATAACAGAAGAAAATGAAAGCAGGAAAATGAACAAATGAAACAAAGGTAATCCAAACAAGAAACATTTAAATCCAACCATGACAATAATAACATCAAAATAGTTTAAATGAATTTCTCAATGACATTGAATGTCAGATTAAGTAAAAAACAAAAAAACAAACAAAAACAAACTCAACTACCAGTTCTATAAGAAGACAAATTTAAATATGAAGGTAAATGTATAAAACTGTAGCCATGCAACTCTATCTAAAGAAAAACGGAGTGGCTATATTAAATAAGATAAAGTAAACCTCAAAACAGGGTATATTACCAGGAATGTAGAAAGACATTATACAATGAGAAGGGTTTAATTCTCCAAGGAAATATAACAGTCTTAAGTGTGTATGTTCTTATAACAGCATTCCATAATACATGAAAGAAAAACTGATAGAATTAAAATGAAAAATCGACAAATACAAAGTTATAGTTGGAGATTTCAATACTTCCTTTCCAATAGTGGAAGGAGAAGACATAAAATCAGTAAGGATATAGATGATCTGAATAGCACTTATCAACCAACTTGATGCAAATCCATCATATATTTAGATGCCAGTGTGTTTGTGTGTACTCAAGTTAAAATATAGTTTGCAATTCTAAATTAAATTTTAAATCCTTAAATAAAGAATCCTCTTTTAAAAATTAAAATCTTTGTACTGTTGTAAAATGTTCCTTATGACAAAATTCCTGTTCATGTGTCTATGGTTCACTCTTGGCTTTCATGCTTATATATCAAATTAATCCTTTTACTAGAAGTTTTTTTTTCTTCTCTTTCATTATTTTGTTGGCTAACTTGTTCTACCCACCTCTCAGTTTGTACTATTTTGTGTTTTCTTTGATTTTCTAAAATGAACTTTAATTTAAATTATCTATAACTTTAATATATTGTTTTTTTAAGGAAAGTGCTAATAAATCTGAGCTAAAATTTCTGAATTTTTAAATAAAAAGTGTTTTCCACAATGAAGCTGCTATGAGAAGGCAAGAATGACATTGGAGCCCTAACTGATTTGGCTCAGTGGATAGAGCATTGGCCTATAGACTTAAAGGTCCCAGGTTTGATTCCTTTGAAGGACATGCACCTTAGTTACAGGCACATCCCCAGTAGAGGATGTGCAAGAGGCAGCTGATAGATGTTTCTCTCTCATTGATGTTTCTAACTCTCTATCCTTCTCCCTTCCTCTCTGTAAAAGAAAAAAAAATCAATTAAATATATTATTAAAAGGAAAAGAATAACATTAGAAATAAAACTTCTATCAGTAACTCAAGCTCAGGAGATTTTTCAAATATTATCTAATAAAGATAGAATATGCAAATTGACCATCCTTCACAACAAAAAAATGGTGGCACCCACAGCCATTAAGGAGGAAATATGCAAATTGACGTGACAAAGATGGCAGCAGCTGGGCCAGGACACATGTGTCATTGCCATGGTGATGACCAGGTGTTCCACCCTGCCCCAGCTGCTCTGGGCCTCTGAACAGCACACACAGCACACGAATGTGGAAGGCTGCTTAGGCCAGAGCAAAAGTAGAAGGCAGCAGCCAGAGTGAAGGCCAGGGTCCCGGGTGCTGGCAGCCAGGGGAAGGAAGGCCTATTCTTGCACAAATATTTGTGCATCAGGCCTCTAGTTACAGATAATTGATTAATAATGGCTTCACAAAGGAGTTCAAATTGTGTTAGAGCTTGAAGAGATGTTAATGTTTTGTTAGAAAAAGATAAGAGGAGATTGTGTGTTTAACAATTAGCTAGAAAAAGTAACTGTAGTACTTTTGTTGTTTATTTTGTTTTTTAATAGGGACAATATATTGTAAATAGAGTATTCAAAACCTTCTACTTTTGCTCTGGCCTAGAGCAGCCTTCCACATTGGTGTGCTGTGTGTGCTGCTCAGAGGTCCAGAGCAGCTGAGGCAGGGTGGAACGCCTGTGTCATCACCATGGCAATGACATAACTAAAATCATCGGAGTGTTTCTGTCTCTCACTCTACCTTCTTCTCTGAAATCAATATATATATATTTAACAATCATTTAGAGTCTAAGGGCAGAAATTCAGAGGATGAGGGAGAAGATTTTAAGAATAAGATAAAGCTGACCAGGATGGCTTAGAGATTGAGTGTTGACCTCTGAACCAAGAGGTAATAGTTAAATTCCAGGTCTGGGTATATGCCCCGGTTGCTGACTCAATCCCCCCTACTATCTCTAGTATGGGACGTGCAGGAAGCATCCAATCATTGATGTTTCTATCTCTTTCCCCCTCTCCCTTGCTCTCTGAAATAAATAAATAAATAAATAAATAAATAAATAAATAAATAAATAAACATATATATATATGTGTGTATATATATATTAAAAAATGAAATAAAGAAGATAAAAGTGTCCAAGGATGCAGAATGATTAAGGAAGGTAAAAAGTAAACAAAATATATTGTGTTTAGTAAACAGAACACAGGTGACTCTTCTGTGGCCAGCTGGGGGATGCACGTATGAGGCTGGAACTACTTAGGAAAGGGAAGCTCTTGAAAAGTTGCAGACAAAATTATAATAACATTTGGAAATATATAATGGAAATAAGATGAGACAAAGTTCAAGAGGAATTTTTTTTAAAGATAAGGCATATCTATTCAATTTCACAAATTTAAAAGCATGTATGTATGCACTTATTTAATTAAGTAGATTTGCTTGCATTAATGCCTCATTTCTCTAAATACTAGGGCTGTTCAGTGATCTTTTCAGATTTCTTTTGATTAAGACTCATTGAGATCCCCCTTCTTATTATTTTTTGCTATTTTTTAATCTTTTGAATGACTCTTAAATATGTCACAATGATTTTAAGATTGTGCATATATTTTCATATTTGAAAAATATCTCCAAACTTTCTGAAGCTTTTCAAATTTTAAAGATTACTAAACACCAAAGATTCAAAACGTTTGTATGAAGAATTTCTATTTAATATTCATATCTGAACAATGAAGTGAATGCTGACATCTTAGAATAAAGCTAGACTCATATCATGTAGGTTTTACTCTCAAATAGAAATTTTGAGGAGTATCTATAATAAAATCATAATATGCTAATTAGACTGAACATCCTTCCAGATGACCTTCCCAACAAAGCCCGGGCTGTGAGGGAAGCTCAGGTCGTAGATGCCAGAGGGAAGCTCATGCATGTAGCCAGGGGAAGGAAGGCCTACTCTTGCACAAATTTCATGCATTGGGTCTCTAATTCTACATAACAAGTCAAACATTTCCGCAAGCTTTGGTGAATATACACTGTGATTTAGTTAATATAGAATTTTATGTAAGTCTGTTTGAACTTCAGTTCTGAACGGCAAATAAGGAAGCAAGCAAAACATTCAAATCAGTGGAATTAGTAAGTTTGAGCCACTGAGGCAAGATAGTGTTGTTGGTGGGTGGAATTACCCTGTCTTTTGGGGGAGCCCTATTCTTGGGGCAACACTGAAATAAGCAATTTCAGAGGCTCCCATGAGAGGATGGAATGTGGAAGAAGACTTTATTTGTGTAAAGTTATAATTTTTGTGATTCCCAAGTTTTTTGCCCCTTAAGCCAGTCCTGGAAAAGGGTTATGGAGTGTCAGAGACAGCGAGAGCCCTGCACAAGTCTGGTGCTCTGCGTTTCCCTGAGCCCATATATTCTAAACCCTTCCCCACCAAGCCAGGGCAGGTTCCTTCTGGAACCTTGCCTTCTGTACTAACTGTTGGGAATTTAGTCCAAGTTCCTCCTCTATCCTCTGCTCACTAGTTACAGATGTTGGGTCCAAACCCCTCTGCCAGGGCTGGACTTTCTTGGATGCCAGGTCTTAGGTGGGAAAGCCATGAGAAATTGTGGGTATATAAGAATGAGTCTTTATAGCAGAAGTCAGTGGCCATTTAGCTATCCAACAACACAGTCCTTCACAGCAATCTCATACAGGCAGGTAGCCTGACCCCCTCTATGAACAGATACATTTTCCCCACAAAGCAGCAGCATTAGCCTCTGTGCCTACAGCTATTATCTAGCAGTTGCATGCTGCCTCTAAACAGCCTTACATTGTAGCAATATCAGAGCTCTGGCTCAGCAGCTTCTCCTGTCTCCCAAGCCCAGCACACTGGCTGGTTTCTGTAGCTTCACATCTCTGTGTAGCACACTTCAACACACTTCTTCACACACTAGCTGGTCAGCAACTTGGATATTACTCCAGACACAAAGAAGAATAGTTGCCAACAGTGACATCAGTCATTAGGGCTATAGAAGGGCTCAGCATACTGTGAGGTTGCTGTGGCCTTGCAGCTGTGTTCAGAGTGGCCTTGGCCGTTTGGCATACCATAACAAGACCTTTCACACTCTGAGTGGCCTTGGCTGTCTGGAAACTCTGGTGTGGTTCCCACATGGGGTTTTAGAAGAAAGCATAGTGCCTTTCTTATTGTTGATATTAATCTCGATCACCTGGGAGAGAAGGCATCATTTTATACAGAAGTAAACTGACAACCATTACCCCAACCAGGTGATTCCGGTTCAGTGTACCCCTGTATAAAATGATGCCCTTTCCCTTCCCTTTACATACCATATTCTTTTAAAATATTTTATTAGAGAGAGAAGATGGGAGAAGGAGAGAGAGAGGGAGACAGGGAGAGAGAGAGAGAGAGAGAGAGAGAGAGAGAGAGAGAGAGAGAGAGAGAGAGAGAGACATCAACATCCATTAGCTGACTCTTGCATGACCTCTGCTGGGGATTGAGCCCAAAACTGGGCAAGTGCTCTGACCTGGAATCAAACTAGAACCTCCTGATGCATGGGTCGATATATTTTGTTGCTCAAATTATTTCAGTTTGAACTATTGCAAACTCTATCAACTAGCTCCTATTTCCCTTTGAGATCCTGTACATACTTAAGTGACTCCTTTATAAGAAAGGTATTTAGCCGAAACCAGTTTGTCTCAGTGGATAGAACGTTGGCCTGTGGACTGAAAGATCCCAGGTTTGATTCCAGTCAAGGGCATGCACCTTGGTTGCGGGCATATCCCCAGTGAGGGGTGTGCAAGAGGCAGCTGATCGATGATTCTCTCTCATTGATGTTTCTTTCTTTTTTTATTAAATATATTTTATTGATTTTTCACAGAGAGGAAGAGATATAGAGAGTTAGAAACATCGATGACAGAGAATCATCAACCAGCTGCCTCTTGCACACCCCCTACTAGGGATGTGCCCGCAACCAAGGTACACGGCCTTGACCGGAATCGAACTTGGGACCTTTCAGCCTGCAGACGCACGCTCTATCCACTGAGACAAACCGGTTTCAGCTTTCATCGATGTTTCTAACTCTCTATTCCTCTCTCTTACTCTCAGTAAAAAAAAAATCAATAAAACATATATTTTTAAAAATGTATAAGTAAGATATTTGTTCATCCTGACCCATCTGGTTTCTTAAAAACACTTTTTATTGCTTTTGGTTAATATGATATTCCTAGGTGTATGTGTTTTGGTATTATCCTTTTACTAGAGGCCTGGTGCATGAAATTTTTTCATGGTGGGGGTGGGTCCCCTCAGCCCAGCCTGCACCATCTCTAATCTGGGACCCCTCGGGTAATGTCCAACTGATGGTTTAGGTCTGCTCACCTGCCTCTCTGCCTGATTGCTCCTAACTGACCTCCCTGCCAGCTTGACTACTCCTAACCGCCTCTGCCTGTTGGCCAGATCACCCCTAACTGCCCCCTGCCAGCCTGGTCACCCCCAACTGCATCTGATCATCCCCAACTGCCCCCCACAACTGCCTCCATGCTGGCCTGCTCATCTCCAACTGCCCCCTTGCTGGCCTGGTCACCTTTAACTGCCCACCCCACTGGCCTGGCCACTCCTCACTGACCCCTTGTCAGCCTGGTTGCCCCATGCCGCCTGCTGTTCAGTCGTTTGGTCGTCTGTCACTAACCCACCTGCTGGCCTTGTCGCCACATGCTGCCTGTTGTTCGGTCATCACTGTGAAGGTCTCCTGACCAATTTGCATATTACCCTATAGATTCTTCTCTGACCTAAATAATATGGGTTTAATAGTTTTGTAATTTTCTCAGCCATTGTTACTTGAAGATTTCTTCTACTTAATTCACTGTTTTTCTCTTTCTGTTATTCTCGTTATCTATGTTTTCACTTCTGGAATTATTGCATAGTTCTTGGAGAGTCTGTTGCATTTTTATTTTTTCATTAATTTTTCTCTTCTCATTTTTGTTTTGGAAGCTTCTATTGACATATCTTCAAGCACAAAAATTCTGTCTACAGATGATCCATTCTTCATTTCTGTGACTTAAAAAAACATATATCATGTATTTCTTCATGATTATTTTTTAGAGATTATAGCCCTCTGCTTACATTATTCCATCATTCTCCCATGTTTTCTACTTTTTCTACCAGTATCAAAATCTGTATTTATTTACTAGAGCTGTCATAACAAAATACAAAAGACTGAAAGGCAAACAGAATTATATTTTCTCTTAATTCTGGAGGGTAAAAGTCCAAGAGCCAGAGGTCAGTAGGTTGAGCTTCTCCTTGATTTGCAGATGATTGCCTCCTTGCTGTGTCCTCTCATGGTTTTTACTCTTTAGTGCCTGGAGTGATAGATCACAATTTTTCTTGGCCTTCTACTATCAATGTTAGTAAGGAAGATATATCTAGAGTGTAAGAGATTGGTCAGGGTATCTCTTACTTCTACCAGACCCTGTGATTAAGTCAATGGAAAACTATAACCATCTAAATAAAATTTTTGTTAATCTTTAATTTTCAAATCAGCTTGAATTCATTTTGTAATTTGATAAGAAAGTATATGTTGCATTCTACATTTGGGGTATAGTGTAATTAGATAAAATTGTTAATTTTATTTTTCAAATTTCTTAACTTTTACAACACCTTTGTTTATGTATATTATCATTTACTGAGAGAAGTGTGCACAAGGTCTCTAGTATGAATATAAGATATTTGATTAATCTCTTTATACTTTCCCCCTACCCACTTCCCTCAGAGATTCATCAGTCTGTTCCATGTTTCCATCCCTGGGCTTTGAGTTTATGCACCCTGGTAGTCAGGATCATAGCTACCAAAAGGTAAAACAGTAGAATGGTTGCTTAGGCTTTTATATATAGAAACTACTGGCCTAGTGCATGAAATTCATGCATGGAGGGATGGGGAAGGTTGTCCTTCAGCCCAGTCTGCATCCTCTCCAATCTGGGATCCCTCAAGGGATGTCTGACTATGATTAGGCCTGATCCCATAGGATTGGACATCCCTCTACAATACAGGACCACTGGCTCCTAACCACACACCTGCCTATTGTCCTGATCTCCCCTAATTAACTTCCCCTGCCAACCCAGTCACCCCCAACTGCCCTCCCCTGTAGACTGAATTACCCACAACTGCCCTCCCCTGCCAGCCCAGTTGCCCCTAACTGTCCTCCAATGCAAGCCTGCTCACCCACAACTGCCCCCCATTGCCAGCCTGATCACCTCCAACTGCCCTCCCCTCCTAGCCTGATCACCCCTAACCACCTTTGTTTTGGCACTGCCACCATGGCTTTGTCTAGAAGGATGTCTGGAAGGTCTCCCAGTCTAATTAGCATATTACCCTTTTATTAGTAAAGAGGTCTGATGCATGATTGGGGGCTGGTTGGTCTGCCCTGAAGGGGCTCCTGGATCAGGGTAGGGTTCCCCTTGGGAGGCAGGGCTGGCCTGGGTGAGGGTCTGGGTGGTTTGCAGGCAAGCCACTCCCCCATTTAGGTGGGGGTCCTGGCCAGCCTGGGTGAAGGGATGAAGGCTGTCTTCAGGCTGGCCACACACTCTTTGGGGGGGTGGTCTCCGCTTGGGGGTATGGCTGGTTTGTGTGAGGGGATGAGGGCCGTTTGTAGTCTGGCCATGCCTCCATTGGGGTGAGGATACCTGCTAGGGGCAGGGTGGGCCTAGGTAAGGGGCTGATGGCCATTTGTAGGCTAACCACACCCCCAAAAGATAAAGGTCCCTGATGGGAGGCATGGCAGGCCTGGTCTAAGGGCTTAGGACCATTTGGGGGTGGTTTTTAGGTCAGCCAAGCCCCCTGCTTTGTCTGGAAGGATGTCCAGAAGGTCTCAGGCAGGTCCCCCAGGCTAATTAGCATATTACTCTTTATTAGTATAGATTCCTATTGTAATACTCTCTATCCTTATGAAATGGCTGTTTATTTCAACTAATGATTTTTCTTTATTTAAAATCATCTTTGATATATATATATATATATATTAGCAGCCTGGTGCATGAAATTTGTGCACTGGGCAGAGGAGGAGGGTATTTTCAACCCAGCCTGCACCCTCTCCAATTTGTAACCCCTTGGGGGATATCTCACTTCCAGTTTAGGAATCGGGCCTAAACCAGCAGTTGGACATCCCCTTCACAATCTGGGGCTTCTAGTTTCCAACCACTCTCCTGCCTGACAGCCTGATCACCACCTAACCACTCCTCTGCCAGCCTGATTGACGCTTAACTGCTCCCCTGCTAGCCCAATCACCTCCAACTGCCCTCCCCTGCAGGCCTGGTGGACCCTAACTGCCCTCCCCTGCCAGTCTGGTCACCCCTAACTGTCCTCCGCTGCAGGCCTGGTCCCCCCAACTGTCCTTCCCTATAGGCCTGGTCCCCCACAACTGCCCTCCCCTACCAAGCTGGCGGACCCTAATCACCCTTAACTGCCCTCTCTTGCCTTCCTGGTTGCCCTTAACTGCCCTACCCTACTGGCCTGGTTTTCTCCAGCTGCCCTCCCTGGATGCCTGATCTCCCCAAACTGCCTTTCCTCCCCTGAAATCCTAGTTCCCTTCAACTGCCTTTCCTCCCCTGCAGGCTCAGTCACCCTCAACTACCCTCCTTTGCTGGCCTGGTGGCCTCCAACTGCTCTTTCCCTGCAGGCCACCTTGTGACTACATGGGGGCAGCCATCTTGTGCAAAGGTGTAATGGTCAGTTTGCATATTACCTCTTTATTATATAGGATAAACTAATTGGTTGTTAGTATGATATACATTTTTCCTACTTTTTACTTTTAGTCTTTTTTAATCTTTATAAATTTAAGCAAAATGCAGAGGAATTTTTCCAATTTAATTTATTTTTAAAAAATAATATCCACCACCATTTGGTACCTGCAGCAAGCAGGGCCTAAAGCCAACTCTAACCTAAATTCTCTTACAAACAACATCTACTTCCTAATGCTCCATTTTATTTTCCTTTGCATGATTTTCTCAAATTAAATCTATTCATGTAATTCTCTTTTATATTATTAATTTTAAAAACATCCATCTTTCAAAATATATTATTTAACAACATGACTCTTTTCTGGGCAATGGCTTCAGTACTGTAGGTACAAAATAAAAAATGAATGAAGAGTTTCAATATATTATGTATATAAACCTAGCATATACCTATTTAACATCTCTTTACAATCAACATTACTTTCACCATGATTACTTCCATTCTTCAACATATCATGGTCTAAAATTATATTTTTGGTTTCTAAAGGTCCTCAAATTTTTTTACTGCCTTTTATATATGAAACATCTTTTCCCACTTTATATATAACTCTTATTCTTCCTTTAAGATTCTGCCTACTTAGTAACTTTAAATCATACCCCTTCCTTCCACCAAGCTCTCTGTATACTGATTAAGAAAAATCACTCTTTTTCAAAATATATTTGACTTTTCACAAAAATTTAATATGGCTTAGTCAGAATACTCTAAATAATTATCATATACATATAATCAGTTTTTAATTTGCATCAAAGTCCAAAATTCCATACAATAATTAGGATAGATGCTCTGAAGGATTAAAATGGTGTCATTAGTCTTTATTTTTGCAAAAAAAAAAAAAAATCTCATTGATTTTAGAGAGGGAGGGAGAGAGATATCTATGTGAGAGAGAAACATCAATTTATTGCCTTTCATATGCACCCAGAACCGGGGATAGAACACACAGCCTGTGTATGTTTATATTCAGTACAACTTGAATCTCAGTAAAAGCATCTATTTAAGTATATGGTTATACCATATATTTACAGAATTTTGAGGCTTCTGAGATGGCATAGCAGGGTGCTTTTGCAGATTGTTAAAGTACTTGAGGGTGTTCTTAAAGATTGCACACACTGCTATTGTTTCAGGACATTCTTTAAGAATTTACATCATTACCAAATAAATGTCATTTCAGGTCTAGTGGATTCCTTGAAATGCATTGAATGTTTTGATTGTTATTTTATTCCACCCGAAGGGCAGAAAGTAGAGTGTGTTTGTTTGTTTGTTTGTTTGTTTAGAAATATGTATTTTAAAATCTTTAAAAGATGTCTGTTCTTCCAAGTAAAAAGATGGGCCAAGAAATGGATATTATGTCCCCTTTATTTTTTACATGAGGAATAAATAAGTAATCGGTTTAGCAGAAAAAGGTGATATATTGGATTTTCTCTTTTTCTTTTAAAAATATTTTCAGATCAAATTTGGGACAGAAAAATTTTCTGCCTGATGAATTTTATAAATTTGCATTCAAAAGTTCCTCATTTTTTCCCCTCAAGTTGCCTCAGGGATTTTTTAAAAATTACCATGGAGTTTAAAGGCTGGTAATTTGGAAAATGTTCTGCTATACCACAGATCATAGATATGCAGCTACTCATGACAGAAAACTAATAGACCATCTTAATAGTCTTTGATTTTCAGTGTTGTTCAAGTATCTTACTCAATCCTCAACAGTGATAATTAAACAGAGCAATCTGTCCAGGAAGATAGCTGCTCTTATTAATTCTGTAAACCACCATGTTGGCTTTTCCTACTGTGCTTTGTGGCTGACAAGGACCAGGGGCTACAACTCAAAACAAATAGCCTGTGGAATGAACCTGAAGATTCTGCTGAACTATAATATCACCTCACTATTTTCAGTTTTGAAAACAGGCTATCCTTAGCAAATACAATAGGGAAGTACTGTTGTGTTTGTAAATAAAATAAACAAACAATCCTATATAATAAAGAGGTAATGTGCAAATTGACCCTCATGCCCTTGCACAAGATGACCGCCCAAATGTAGTCAAAGATGGCCACCACAAAGATGGCCAGCAGAGGATGGTAGTTAGGGGTGACCAGGCCTGCAGGGGAGGGCAGTTAGGGGGACCAGGCCAGTAGAGGATGGCTGTTGGGAGCAATTGGGCTAGCAGGGGAGCAGTTAGGCATCAATCAGGCTGGTAGGGGAGTGGTTAGGGGGTGATCAAGCATGCAGGCAGGTGAGCGGTTAGGAGCCAGCAGTCCCAGATTATGAGAGGGATGTCTGACACCATTGCCGCAGCCGTCTTGGTTGGGCTAATTTGTATATCCACTCCTTATTGGCTGGTGTGTGTGGCTTGTGCTGTGGCAGAGTGATGGTTACTTTTGCATATTACTCTTTTATTAGATAGGACTAGAGGCCCAGTGCACAAAATTTGTGCAGGGGGAGGGGTCCCTCAGTCTAGCCTGCACCCTCTCCAATGTAGGACCCCTTGGGGGATGTCCGACTGCCAGTTTAGGCCAGAGATTGGGCCTAAACCATCAATCAGACATCCCTCTCACAATCCAGGATCACTGGCTCCAAATCACTAACCTGCCTGCCTGCCTGCCTAATGCCCCCAACTTTCCTCTCCTGCCAACCTGGTTGCCCCTAACTGCCCTCCCTTGCCAGCCTGATCTCACTCCTAACTACTCTCCCCTGCTGGCCTGATCACCCCTAACTACCTCAGCCTTGGCCCCCACCACCATGGCTTTGTTGGATGTCCAGAAGATCGTCAGTCGACCCAGTCTAATTAGCATATTACCCTTTAATTAGTATAGATAGATTATATAGAATAAGATTGCTTTAATGGGGGAAGGGGAGCCTTTTCAGCAGGAGGAGATACTGTTGGCAGACAAAAATACATAAACTTTATATCTGGACTAATAGCCAGCCATATGCACTATACTACCAAACTGGTTATTAAAAAATTGGACCACTTTTTTACACCTTACACCAAACAGCTGTTGCCCTTAAAACTCTTCCTCAGCACTCACCTTTGGTTTTGCCTTTGAAGTTCACCTAGATTTGGTTCTGATTGGTCAGTTATATTCCAGTCAGCATCAACAGCTCCACCTCCTATGCAGCCATTGGCTCCTCTGGGAAATCCAGAATGGCTCTGTCTTCACATCAGTGCCAATCCTTCAGTCACACCCCCAGTCCACTACAAGGTGTATCTCTGGCTACTCTGAGAAGCAGCATCTGTGCTAGTGGCAATTTTGAATACTCAACCCTGACCTAATCTTTTTACAGTACAAGCTCAATGAAGGAAAGCATTTTTATTGTTCATTCTTAATTCACTCATTTGTTATATGAATGTCAAGTTTACCAACACCATTTATTAAAGTGACTATCTTTTCTTCAATAAGTATTTTTTGCTTCCTTGCCAAATAGTAGTTTAATGTATAGGAGGGTTTATTTCTAGGTTTTTATTCTGTCCCATTGGTCTATGTCTCTTTTAATGCAATGCCATACTGTTTTAATTACTATTGTTTTATAGCATAGTTTGAAATCAGAAAGTGCCATGCCTGCTGCTTTGTTATTTTGCAGAATTGTTTGGATATTCATAGTCTATTATGTTCCTATATGAATTTAGGATTATTTATTTCTATATAAAATACCATTGGAATTTTCATAAAGATTGTATTGAATCTATGCATAGCTTTGGGTAATATTGACATCTTAAATATATCAATTCTTCCATGAACATGTGATATCTTTCTATTTGTTTGTTTCTTCTTTAATTTCTTTTATCAAATTCTTATAGTTTTTATTGTACAGATCTGTTGCTTCCTTGATTAAATTTATTTCTAAGTACTTTAGTATTTTTGATGCTATTGTAAACAGATATTTTGGTGTTATTGTATAGAAGTACAGCTAATTCCTTATATTGATTTTATATCCTGCACCTTTACTGAATTATTGCTCAGTTTCAATATTTTTTTATTTGAGGCTTTAGGATATTTTTATATACATAAATCATGTTATCTGCCAATAATGCAAATTCTACCTTTTTCTTTCCAATTGAGTGGACTGTATTTCTTTATCTTGTTTAATTGCTCTAGTGAGGACCTCCAATATTAGGTTGAATAAAAGTGGTGAGATTCTGGTCTTGTTCATGATCTTAGAGGAAAAGCCTCTGACCTTTTACTACTGGCTATATATAGCCTTAATTATGTTGAAGTCTGTTCCTTTTTATATACAATTTCTTGAGAATGCTTATTATGAAGGGTTATTTACTTTGTCAAACATATTTTCTAAATCTTTTGAGATGAGTATATGATTTTATATTTTATTCTATTAACATGTGTATCATATTTGCATACATTGAATAATCCTTATTTTCCAGGGATAAATCTCACTTGATCTGGTGTATTACCCTTTCAATGTGCTGTTAAATTCAGTTTGCTATTATTTTGTTGAGAATTTTTGCATGTATATTCATCAGAGATATTGGCCTGCAATTTAATTTTCTTCTCATGTCCTTATATGCCTTTGATATTAAGATAGTTCTGATCTTTTAAAGTGAGTTTGGGGTATTTTCTTGTTTTCACATTTTTAGAAGAGTTTATGAGGTATTGGTGTTAATTCATCTTTACGTTTGGTGAATTTCACTAGTGAAATCATCTGGTTCTGGGTTTTTATTTGTTGGGAGTTTTGGATTATTCATTTAATCTCCTTACTCATTTCTGCTCTATTCAGATTTTCCATTCCTTCATGAGTCAGTTTAGGTAGTTTGTATGTTTTTAGGAATCTTTCTATTTCTTATAAGTTATCCAAATTCTTAGTACATATTTATTCATAGTAGTCTCTTCTGATACTCAGTCTGTGGTGTTAATTGTAATACATCTTGATTCATTTATTTATTTTTCTTCTTTATTTTTATTTCAGCTAAAGGTTTGTCAATTTCATTCATCTTTTTAAGAAACCAGATCTTAGTTTCATTGATTTTTATTGTTTTCCTGGTTTCTATTTTTTATTTCTGCTTTGGTTTGTTTATTTCCTTCCTTCTGTTAAATCTGAGCATAGTTTGTTCTTTTTTCCCCCTTGAGGTGTGAAGTTATTTATTTCAGACCTTTTTTTTCTTTCTTAAAATGGATATTTATTGCCATAAACTTTCATTTAGAACTGAATTTGTGCATTCCATAACTTTTGGTATGGTGTTTTTTGGGGTTTTTTTGGTATTAGTTTCAAGAAAGGTTTTAATTTCTCTTTTGATTTCTTCTTTCACCCAATGATTATTCAGAGTATATTATTTAATCACTAAACATTTATATTTTTTTCATTTTTTAAATGTTATTGAACTTCTAGTTTCATACCATTGAGGTGAGAAAAGATACCTGATATTATTTCAATCTTCTCAAGTTTTATAAGATTTATTTTATGACCAATATTATGATCTATATTAGAAAATTTCCATGTGTACATGAGAGGAATATATATATCAAGGCTGTTTTTAGGTGACATATTTTTTGTATATGTCTGGTAGAGCCATTTGGTATAAAATATAGCCCAGTGTTTCTTTGTTGATTTTCTGCCTGGATAATCTACCCATTGTGGAAAATGAAGTATTAAAATCCCTTATTGTTCTTAGGATTCCACTTGTTTGGGGTTCTGTAGGCTTCCTGTACTTGTAAGTCTATTTCTTTCATCAGGTGAGGGGAGTTTTCTGATATTATTTCTTCAAATATGTTTTCAGTATTTTGCACTCCCTCTTCTTTGAGACACATCATCATCAATATGCCAAGGGTAAAAGACAAAAGGAAGATCTTACATGCAGCAAGGGAAAAGCAGTTAGTTACCTATAAGGGAGCACCCATAGGACTATCAGCTGGTTTCTCAACAGAAACCATGCAAGCTAGAAGGGAGTGGCAAGAAATATTCAAAGTGATGAATAGCAAGAACCTACAACCAAGATTACTGTATCCAGCAAAGTTATCATTCAGAATTGAAGGGCAGATAAAGAGCTTCACAGATAAGAAAAAGTTAAAGGAGTTCATTACCACCAAACCAGTATTATATGAAATGCTAAAAGGTATTACTTAAGAAGAGGAAGAAGATCAAGTGAATTAAAAATCTGAGGAATAGAATAAACTGGTGAATATAATAGAATCAGGGGCAAAGAAAGAGAGTGGATTGATAATTATCAGGGTGAAAGGGGTGTGGGGGTGCAGAAAGAGACTGGATTAAAATCTTATAACCTATGGATGAGGACAATGGTGGGGGAGGGTGTAAGGGCAGAGGGTGGGGTGGGAATCAGGTGGAAGGGAGCTATGGGGGAGAAAAAGGAGAAACAATTGTAATAATCTGAGCAATAAAGAATTATTTTTAAAAAATCTTATTGTTATTGTATAGCTTTCTATTTTTCCCTTCATATAGCTGAGTATTTTATAAACATAGTATTTGATTAATAAAATGTGGGTGCAGAATAGTTATGCTTGTTGAGAAAAACCAAGATGGCGGCATAAGTAATCACCTAACTGCAGCCTCACACAACAATTTCAAAAAATACAACTAAAATATAAAGTGTACATTATCCAGAACTACAGGAAGGTTGATTAATTGGAAATTCTATAACTGAAAGGAAAGAGAAAACCAGAAGGAAAATAAGAGGAGCTGTAAAAGCCTAAGGTACCCAGAGACATGGTGTGCGTGTGGGGAGAGGACAGAGCTGGAGAGGAGGAGGCAACTGAGTGCCTGGCTGGCATTCCCTAGCGGGAAGGAGATAAAAAGCTCTGGACTGTGCTGAAGCCCAACTCCAACTGCACTGAACCCGAGTTCTGGGCGAGACTCTGGGGTCCCAGGCTCCTACAGAGGGAATCTGGGCTGAAAGGTGGAAGCTAAGGGGAGCAGCGAAAGGCAGAGTCATGCACATTTGGGCGGAGAGAATTGCTATTCCCTGAGCTGCTGGATTGCCCTAGTGGGAATATGACAAAAGCTCTGGACTCTGCTGAGCTCCAGTTCTGACTGCACTGAACCCCAGTCCTTCCTGGGGAAAATACTCAGGCCCCAGGCTCATACAGAGGGAATCTATGCTGTAAGGCAGAAACTCAGGGGAGCAGCGAAAGGCAGAGCCCCCAAGTCCCACACATTTCGCACAGAGGACAAATGGTTGATTGGACCACTGGATTGCCCTAGCGGGAAGGAAGCATAAGCTCCAGACTGTTCTTAATCCCACTTCCAACTGCACTGAACCCCAGCTGTGAGCTCGTTGGGGGAGAGACTAGACTGTCTGGTAGCAGGCGAAACTCAAGTGCGCCTTTCTCTCAGAAGTGCTTGCAGTGAATACCAAAGGAGGTACACTGAGACTCAGGAACCTTAGAGGGTGGGGCTAACCAGAAGCCAAGATTGTAGGCTCCACCTTGAAACTCCGCCCCATCCAAGCTGAACACAGAGGCGTTTGCAGGTTTCCAAGTCTAGTGGAATAAAGCTGTCTCCTGGCATAGACACAGCTGATCCTCCCAAACTACCTCAGGGAAGCAGTGAAAATGCCGAGATGAGGAAACATCACAAACGAAAGAAATGGAGGACAAAAAGTGACTGGATATAAAGTTCAAAACCACACTTATAAGGTTGTTCAAGAATCTCCTAGAAAAGCCCGGTAAAATAAATGAGACCTATGAGGATATGAAAAAGGAACAACAAGAAATAATAAAGGATCAACTAGAAATAAAGAATATATTCTCTGAAATAAAAAGTATACAGAGTCCTAAAAACAGAATGGAAGATTGCAAGAATCGAGTCAAATATTTGAAACACAAAGAGCCAGAGGACACTCCTCCCCAGAAGCAAGAAGGCAAGTGAATCCAGAAAGTTGAAGATAGTGTTAAGAAACCTCTGGGACAACTTCAAGTGAACCAACATCAGAATTATGGGTGTCCCAGAAGATGACAGAGATCAAGATACCAAAAACATATTGAAAGAAATAGTGACAGAAAACTTCCCCCATGTGGGGAAAGAAATAGACTTACAAGTCCAGGAAGCGCGCAGAACCCCCAACAAAAGGAATCCAAAGAGGACCACACCAAGACAACTCATAATTAAAATTCCAAGAGCAAAATACAAAGAGAGAATATTAAAAGCAGCAAGAGAAAAGCAATTAGTCACCCATAAAGGAGCACCCATACGACTGCCATCTGATTTCTCAACATGTAGGCCAGATGGGAATGGCAAGAAATATTCAAGGTGATGAATAACAAGAACCTATAGCCAAAAATACTCTACCCAGCAAAGCTATCACTCAGAATTGAAGGCCAGATAAAGAACTTCACAAATAAATTTAAGCTAAAGGAATTCATCACTGCCAAGCCAGAATTATATGAATTGCTAAAAGGAGTTCTTTAGGAAGAGGAAGAAAATAAAAATTATGAATAACAAATATGAAACTTTCAACAAGTGAATCTAAAAACCAAGGGAAGTAAAAATCATGATGAACAATATTAACTGGTGAATATAATAGAACCAGAGGTATGGAAGGGGATGATTCTCAGGGAAATGGGGATTGGGGCGGGCAGGAAGAGACTGAACATAAACTGCACCTATAGATGAAGACAATGGGGGATGGGGAAAGGGCAGAGGGTGGGATGGAAATTTGGTGGATGGGAGCAATGGAGGGGGAAAATAAAATGAGGAACATTTGTAATAATATGAACAATAAAGATTTCTTTAAAAAATATTTATGCTTGTTATATCCTTTTGATGAATTGACCTTTTTGTCAAGTATATGATGGCCTTCTTTATCTATTTCTACAGCTTTTTAAAAAATATATATTTTATTGATTTTCCACAGAGAGGAAGGAAGAGGGATAGAAAGCTAGAAACGTCGATGAGAGAGAGACATAGACCAGCTGCCACTTATACACCCCCTACTGGGGATGTGCCTGCAGCCAAGGTACATGCCCTTGCCGGAATCGAACCCGGGACCTTTCAGTCCACAGGCCGATGCTCTATCCACTGAGCTAAACCGGTTTGGGCTATTTCTACAGCTTTTAATGAAAGCTTATTTTTCCTGATATTACTATAGATACCTCTGCTCTCTTAGTTTTCACTTGGCATTGTGGTTACTATCAGGTAAAATAAGTGTTTTTAAGTGATCAATAACATAATGACTATAAACTAGAGCAATTAAAGAATAGATTTTCTAAAAACAGACTGAAGAGTTTGTGAGAGATTGGTATATGTACTTGAAGATATGAAAAGCTACTAAACCATTTGAGTTCATTGTAATTTTAAATGGTGCTATGTCCTCATTTTTGTTGATGTTTTGTGCAAAAAGCCACAGCAATGCAAAATGCTAAATTTTGGATTTTAAATAGATGCTGCACATTCACAATTTTCAAGTGTTTTCCACTTAATTTTTTTTCTGAATAAATTTAACTACCGGTACAAAAATTGTTTTTATCTGGAATACTTAAGAAATATTAAAATGCAAACTAATGACACTAATAAGCCACTCACTAAATTTACAAATCTGTTGCTTAGACAGTCAGGATATTAGATATCATAAAATTGTTTCATGGGAGTTTTCTCTTATTAAAGATAAAAGTTTATGCTGTATTTCTGATTTTTTTATGAAAAATGAATTTACATGTTACTTTTAGTCTGCCAACATTACTTTCCAGCTGTTATAACCAAAATGTAGTCATAGGAACAGAAATATCCAGAAAATATTCATTAAAATTGATTTTTCTGTCCAGTTTCATTGCCAGTGAAAATGTATGAAATACACTTATTTCATTTAGAGGACCAGCTTTCTTCTTCCTTAATGGAAAATCCTTAATAATATGTTTTTTTATAGGACAATGTCTCTATAATGGCACAAGGCAAAGAAACTCTGATTTTTCATAAAAATCAGGCAAACAACAACAACAAAACCCACAAAATCTTGCACAGGTGAAAACAAATGTTTGGAGTTTCTTATTATAATTTCTAATATTTCAAGAGATTGGATCCCTGAACCCAACAATTGGCTTATTTTTATTTATTTTAAAGCTAGTAAAAAATAAAAATAGAAGTTAACTAATAGGTTTATGACAAACTATGGTAGTGGGGGGAAAAAGGGAGACCAAATGATACTCCACTTGTCATCACATAGGAGCTTAAATATCATGTAGAAGAATGGAAAAGAGGTAAATTGACAATAGAGATTAATTCTTAACTCATGTAAATTAATAATAACAATTTTATATTTTAAAAATCATCTATACTCAGAAAGAGGTTAGCTTTAAGATTCTCATTTTATTTGTGAAACCCTAATTCAGAAAGATATGTGTATGACAAAATCACTAATTTTAAACTCAACTTAGCAATTTATTTATATACAATATATACATTCTGAGAAGTTATCCTAACTGGAGCAGTTATCCTTGCTTCCTTCTGATTTCCAGTGCTATTTACCTATCCTATATGAAACACAAAAATTTCATAGTAACTATGCTGTGTAGTGTGTTGATATATTTAAGAAATCTAGCCACACTAATAAAAGAGAAAGATGCAAATTGACCGTACCTTTACAATGCCCACCAGCTAATCAGGATTGAGTATGCAAATTAAACCAACAGATATGGCGGGTTAATTTGCATATTCAGGCACTGAGTGTCTGGGGGCAGGGCAGGATGCTTGTGTCGTCCCCATGGTGACAACGCAGGCTTTCTGCACTGCCCCAGCAGCTCTAGGCCTCTGGGCAGCATGGGAAGTTGGAAAGGTGACTCCAGGCTGGACTTCTTGCATGAATCTTCGTACATTGAGTCCCTAGTATGTGTGTGTGTGTGTGTGTGTGTGTGTGTGTGTGTGTGTGTATGATTAAGTGACCAAATGAGCATGAACAACCAGTAGACCAGTGGCTATGCTATGATGTGCCCGGACCACCAGGGGGTAGACACTCGATGCAGAGCTGAACCCTGGTGGTCAGTGCATGCCCACAGCAAGAATGCCACTCAGCTGACAGACCCATCCTGGAGAATGGGCCAGTCATTGATGGACCAGCACCACTGGCATGATCCTAACAGTGCTGCCGGCCTCCTGGAAATTGGCCTGCTTTCCATCCCTAGATGCTCCACAAGGAATAAATAATATAAAAGTGGCCACCAAGTGGCTCTTAACAACCAGCACAAATGTGAGCATGATGGATCTAGATCTCGGGCCGACAAGGGTGTTTCACTGTCTGCCTGGAAGGTTGATTGCATCCCAGCCCTCCCCCCCCCCCCGCCCTGGGATGGGCAGATGCAGGGCTCATGGATGTTGAGCTCCGCTGTAGTGGTGTGAGCCTCTCCCAATTAGGACTGACTGTGCACAGTGGGGCCAGGATGAGTGGGAGCAGCACGCAGGAGTGGCAGGTGGTATTGGACTGCCAGTTTTGGCCCAATTCTGGCAGGCATGCCAAGAGGCCCCACCATGTACAAATTCATGCACTGGGCCTCTAGTATAAAAAATAAAATCCAAGCTAACTCTTTCATTTATTCCCTTACCAAAAAAATACTATTTTTAAACTTAAGTTATTGAGGTGAGACTTCAGAGAATGGATAAAATGTCTATGGAACTAACTTGGGATAATTTGACACATAGGCATACAGCTATCTTGAAGAATTTAGGTAACTATTAATATGTTAACCAATTTTTCAAATTGCAGAATCACTTTGCTCAATAATAGAAGTACTAGGAAAATCTGTCCATTTTGCTAGCTTATGTCATGTGTCTATCCCTAGATTTTGAGTGGGAAGGCACTTCACATATGGAGCTACCAGACTCCCACAGAATCATATTAGAAAAGAGTTGTATTGAATACTGCATGACCAAAATATCAACAACAGCATCTATTACTGAGGTGTTGAGCTTTAAAATGTCAGATTAATATTTTTTAAAATACCCTGTCCTCTTTCCATTAGTAGAGAATTAAGCAGAGAAGAAAAATGTCCTTTCATAATACCCTCAATGAGAATCAGTAAAATACATACTCTCTAAAATGCCTTGGTTATGTGTAATGTTTTACTGTTTACAAAACATTGTAATGCTTTTTATCCCATTTAAGGCTCAATATAATCATATGTTTAGTAGTAGAGAGATTGTTTCTCTTGTTTTATGGATAAAGATGACTTTATAATCTGTAAAATATGTTCTGTTGAAAGGAAAACTAAAAAAAAAAGGGGGAAATACTGTCACCTTCCACAGCAGTGGGGGAAATGGCATGGCAGTCATGCTACATCAATAGGCTCTCTACAGCCACCTGATACCCGATGTGTTTGCATTTACTGATCTAGTCAAAAACAAATCACAGACAACTAGAAACTTTTAAGGTGTTTAAAAAAAATAAAATAAAACAATGAAGGAAATATTATACGTTTAGCCATTAAATCATCTGGATATATGACAGTGTGATTATATTTTTAATCTACAAAGTACTTATTGGCCAGCTTTGATTTAACTCTCTTGTATGCTTGATATATTCTGCAATCTTTCAACACCTTTGTATTTTATATACTATTCAGTCAAAGAATAGATTTTGGGAGTAGTTTCCATGTGAAAAAACATGACAATATTGATCTCGCTGTTGGTGAAAATATAAGCAATTAAAGATGTCAAGCCCACACTTGGATGCAATTATCCTTTACTAATAAGTAAATGAGCAACTTTCCAATTTGCTCACAATGTTATAATATTTTCTAATGTTCATAGAAAACTAGATTTTCCTTGATCTTAAATAATATAGAATCACACACATATTTCAATCAGATATGTAACAGATGCTCTGTAGAATACCTTTTTGATCATGAATTTTTTTTAAAAAGTTTTCTAATTTCAATATCAAATACATACAAAATATTACTTATAAAGTTTGTATATTTTGGGAAGAATAATAAACATCAATGTACTTACCACTCAGTTTATTTAGAAGACTCTTAATATATTTGAAGAATTTTATGCCTTATTCCAACCAATTCCCTTCTACCTAAAGGGTACCCATTATTATATTTGTATTTTTTATTACTTATCTTTTCTTTATAGTATTGTCACATATGTTAGTATCCCTAAATACTTTCTTCTACATACTTCTCACTTCATGAAAAGAGAATCATAGTGGTTCACAGTCTCTATGGAAAGGAGTATGAAATTACTTCAAAACATTAAAAATGGATCCCAGCCAGTGTGGCTAAGTGATTGAGTGTGTAGACCCATGCACCAAGAGGTTTCCATTTGATTCCTAGTCAGTGCACATGCCCAGGTTGCAATTTTGGTCCCATTAGAGGGTATGTGGGAGGCAGCTGATCAATGTTTATCAACAATGTTTCTATTTCTCTTTCCCTTCCTCTCTAAAAATCACTAAAAACATATT
Organism: Vespertilio murinus; assembly: GCA_963924515.1. Classification (NCBI taxonomy): domain Eukaryota; kingdom Metazoa; phylum Chordata; class Mammalia; order Chiroptera; family Vespertilionidae; genus Vespertilio; species Vespertilio murinus. The sequence continues at coordinate 110,007,207 of OZ004704.1, read as the reverse complement.
TTTTAAAAAATGAAACTGTCTTAGGACCCAGCCATTTCACGTCTGGACATATAACAGAAGAAACCTGAAATCAAAAGAATATATGAATTCCTATGTTCATTGCATTATTTATAATGGTCAAGATTTGAAACAGCCCAAATACCCATGAGATGAGTAGATAAAAAAGCAGTGGCACATTTACACAATTGAATACTACTCAGCCATAAAAAAGGAGATTTTACCTTTGGCAACAGCATTGATGGATCTGGGGATTATTATGCTAAATGAAATAAAGCAGTCAGAGAAAGACAAGAACCATATGATTTACCTTACACATGGAATCTAATGAACAAAATAAATAAACAAAATAGAAACAGATTCATAGATACAAAGAACAGACTGACAGCTGTCAGAGTGGAAGATTATTGGAGGCTGTGTAAAAAAGATGAAGGAATAAAGTAAAGAAAAAACAAATTGAGAACACACAATAATATGGAGAATATCAGAGGAAAGGAGAGGGTTGGGGCATTTAGAAAAGGGTAAAGGGAGGATAAATGGTGATGAAGGAATCTTGACCTAAGGTTATTAACATATAATATAATATACAATAAACAATGTATTATAGAATTGCACACCTGAAACCTATATAATTTTATTAACCAACTCTAGGCCCAGTGCATAAAATTCGTGCACAAAGGGGGGCTCATAATCCAGGACCCCTTGCAATCCTGCACCCTCTTGCAATCCAGGACTGCTGGCTCCTAACTACTCACCTGCCCGCCTCCCTGATGGCCCCTAACTGCTCACCTGCCTGCCTGATCACCTCTAATTGCCTCTGCCTCGGCCCTGGCCTCCGTGATTTCATCCAGAAGTACATCTGGAATGATGTCCAGAAGTTCGTCCTGCTGTCCTGTCTAATTAGCATATTATGCTTTTATTATTGTAAATATCATCCCAATAAATTCCACTAAAATATGTTTTAATTTAGTTCTGACCTGGTGGCCCAGTTCATTGGAGAGTTATCCCATACACTGAAATCTTGCTGGTGCAATTCCTGGTCAGGGCACATATCTAAGTTTAATTCCAGTCAGGGTGCATACAGAAGGCAATCAATTGATGTTTTTCTCTTGCATTATTTTTTTTTCTCTTTCTAAAAATCAATAAGCATATTATTGGGTAAGTATTTAAAAAATAAGTTTTTATTTAGATGAAGTTCAATTTTCAACTTTTTTTTCTTGTCAATTATACTTTTGGTATAATATCAAAGAAACCATTGCCTAAATCTAAGGTCACAAAGATTTATGCCTGTTTTCTTCCAAGAGTTTGAGTTCTTACATTAAAAAAGAGAGAGAGAGTCCTAACTGGTTTGGCTCAGTGGATAGAGCATTGACATGCAGACTGAAAAGTCCCAGGTTCGATTCAGTCAAGGGCATGTACCTTGTTTGCAGGCACATCCCCAGTAGGAGGTGTGAAGGAGGCAGATGATAGATGTTTCTCTCTCATTGATGTTTCTAACTCTCTATCCCTCTCTCTTCCTTTCTGTAAAAAAAAATCAATAAAAATATATATTTTAAAAGTAAGATGGAGAGAATCATAATGCATGTAATTCTTCAAAAACTATTTTTTCTAAACATTCTTTGTGAGATTTTTACTTAATGGTACTTATAGTTATAATTCATTACCTTTTACTGCTGAGAAGTGTTCCATTCTATGAAGGTAGTAATTTATCCTTTCTTCTATTTCCAGTTATTTGCTAGTACAAAAAGGGTACTATAGATATTTCTTGGTAGATATCTCTTGGTGCACATATGCAATAGATCTTCTAAGGTAAATACCTAGGGGTGGAATTGTTGTTTCATTGATATACTAGTGGCCCAGTGCATGAAATCCATGCACATTAAAAGGCAATTTATTAGAGGAAATATTTTAATATTGCTATTTGCCCTTTTTCTATAATAGAAGTGTCAGAGATTAAAGGAAATTAGTAAAATGTATATGAATACAGGCAGCTTCATATCTCAGGCTGGGGACACAGGCAGACAGTGTCATGTCAGTGCTGGGCAGGGACACACACAGGCAGCACCACGTCCTAGGTCAGGGACACAGGCAGACAGTGTTACATCCCTGGCCAGGGATACACGCAGGCAGCGTGACATCAGCGCTGGGCGGAAACATACGCAGGCAGCATCATATTAGTGTTGGGTAGGTCTGTGCACACCTCAGCCAATGTCCACCTCGAACTGGGCCACACAGAGGCCTTCCTGGTGATGGCAGTCCCTGCCCACCCGCTCCTGCTGTGCATGCCTCCTGATGAGCGGTCATGACATTATGGCATACCAGTTAATTTGCATATTTCTCTATTATTATATAGGATCTGTACTTCATTCAATTTAATTTTAAAAGCCTATCATATTTTGTGTTCTGAGAAGCACACCCTAAAGGTAGGAATCATGTATGAGTAGTTTATATGAGAGGTGAACCCAAAAAGGAAGTGACATAAGAAGGAAAAACAACCAATAAAAGGTGAATGTTTAGGTAAAATACCATTCTGGGGAGCTGCTACCTAATTCTACTGAGAAATTATCATAACCAGTGTGGTATGAGTTGAACATCAGAGATATCCAGCTTTAAGTGTGGGGGAGCTGGAGCATTTGTACATAATCCCTTCTGTTATTGGTTGAGGGCTTCTTTTAGAGCAATGAATTCTCTAACACCTCTGGCCTACCCTGTATGCCTTCTGTGTATACCTGGGGGGGGGGGTGAGGAGAGAAATTAATCTCAAATAAAAATGCATATGCCAGTAGCTGAAACAAGGCTTATTTACACTATAATGATGAGGCCATGAAAGATATAGCACAATTCTATCAAATGTATTATTTTTCTCTTTCTCCAAAGCATTTCATGGATTAACATAGCTACCAAAGTTTTAAAAATATTTAGATTACACCACACTGTCACCAGCATTTGGTAATATCAGCCTTTTTTTCAGTGTCCAATATATAGAAATGAAATGGTACCTAATTCCTTTATTTTCATCAGTGCATATAGTTCTATTGAGGAACCAGAATGCTGGTACAGGAAAGGAGGTTTTCTGTTTTGGGAAGTAAAGTAATACTGACAGTCAGAAGAAAAGGATGTAAAAATAATTAAAGAAAAAATAAACAGTAGTGTGTCTGTGTACTTTCAAGAATCCTATATAATATTAGCCTAATATTCAAATTGGCCATCACTTAACCACACAAGATGGCTGCCCCCATGTGGTCAAAGATCCTGCCTCCATGTGTAAATAAGATGGCCACCACAAGATGGCCAGCAGGGGAGGGCAGATGGGGGGTGACAAGGCTAGTAAGGGAGGACAGTTGGGAAGAACCAGGCCTTCAGGGTAGGGCAGTTGTGGGGAGACCAGGCTGGCAAGGGAGGGAAGTTAGGGATGACCAGGCCTGTTGGGGAGGGCAGGTGGGGGGACAGGCCAGCAAAGGAGGATGGTTGGGGTTGAGATCAGGCTGGAAGGAGAGGGCTGTTAGGGGCAAGATCAGACTGGCAAGGAGGGGCAGTTAAGGTGATCAGGCAGGCAGAGGCAAGTGAGGGCAAGATCAGGCCAGGAGGAGAAGTTAGTTAGGGTCGATCAGGATGACAGGGAAGGGCAGTTGGGGACAAGATCAGGCTGGCAGAGGAGGGTAGTTTGGGGGTGGGGGGGACCAGGCCTGAACCAGGGGTAGTTGAGGGCCATCATATTGGCAGGGTAGGGCAGTTGGAGGTGACCAGGCCAGCAGAGGAATAGTTAGGTGTTAATCAAGGCCAGCAGGGAAATGGTTAGAGCTAGCTGTCCTGAGTTGTGAGATGGATCCCTGTGGAATCAGGCCTAACCCAGGAGGAAGACATTTCTCGAGGGGATCCAGATTGGAAACAGCCCCCCTGAACAAATTTTGTGCATAGGGCCTCTAGTATATAGATAAAAGCCTAAGCAACTGTCCAATCATTGCATGGTTGGACTGTTAGACCAATGGCTATGATGCATAGGATCTCTAGGGGGCAGATGTTCATTGCACAGGCATGAAGACTTGGAACTCACTGATGAATCTCAGAGGGAAGGGGGTAAGGGGTAAGGTGGAAAGAGATTAACCAAAGATCTTATATGCATACTAGAAGCCTGGTGCATGGATTTATGCACAGCTGGGGTTCTTCAGACAGGCCAGGCCAAGGGATTCCACTAGTACATGAATCCGTGCACCAGACCTCTGGTTTATTTATATTAGAAAGGGTACAAATCCAGGATTTTTCCCTTCCTCCTCCAGAAGAGGGTGTGTTCATACTGGTGAGTAAAGGTTCCTATTTTTCCATCAGGAGGGAGGGAAGAGCAGCTACCTTTCTGCTGTATAAACTCTCAGTTTCATATTTGCTTTATCTGCTCGCTGTAATTTGATACAACCCTATGGGTAGAATTATTCATCTGACTCCCATCATGTTACCTGCAGGGTGGTAGGCATGGGGGATCAACTAGATAAAGCACTGGTTTCTGCCTGGGATGCTTGCAGTTTCATTACCTCTCTATCATGTGTGTGTGTAGATATAGATATAGATAGATATAGATATAGATATAGATATAGATATAGATATAGATATAGATATAGATATAGATAGATAGATAGATAGATAGATAGATAGATAGATAGATAGATAGATACTGGAGGCCGGGTGCACAAAATTTGTGCACAGGGGGATGTGTCCCTCAGCCCAGCCTGCACCCTCTCCAATCTGGGACCCCTCGAGGGATGTCCAACTACCTGTTTAGGCCCGATCTCCAACATTTGTGTCACTTCTGGGTTTATTTCAAATGCTTAATGTTTCTCCTCATTATTAGTTCTATTTCTTGCCTATTTACATTCCTGATCATTTTTTAAAATATATTTTATTGATTTTTTTACAGAGAGGAAGGGAGAGGGATAGAGAGTTAGAAACATCAATAAGAGAGAAACATTGATCTGCTACCACCTGTACACCTCCCACATGGGATGTGCCTGCAACCAAGGTACATGCCCGTGACTGGAATCGAACCTGGGACCCTTCAGTCTGCAGGCCAATGTTTTATCCAGTGAGCCAAACCACTTAGGGCTCCTGATCATTTTTGATTGAATGCTGAACAATTTAAGATTTGTTTGATGCTGGATTATTTTCAGTATATTTCCAAATTTTATTCTAGTATGAAGTTAAGTTACTTAGAAACAGTTTGGTCCTTTTATTTCTTGTTTTTAAGCATTGTACGAAGAGATGAAAGAAGAAGGTGGTCCAGGACTAATGTTCCTTATAACTGAAGGCATTAACCTTCTGAGTTCCAATGCCCTGAAAATCTTTCTAATCTGAATGGTGGGAACTAGTATATTTCTGGCACTGTGTGAGTCCTGCATATTTTTCCCTGTAATGATTTCAAGTAATTCTTTCCTGGGTTGGCAGTTTCCTGAAATCCATATATGTATTAGTAGTCAGCTGAAGGCTGCAGGGAACTGCCTTGAAGATTCCTAAAGTCCACTGTTGGTGTAGCTCACTCTTCTGTACTCTGCCCTGTGAAATTTAGCCTCTTGGGTCTCTCAGGACCTTCAGCTTTATTTTCTCAACTCAGGTGGAAACTTTCTTTAAGCAAAAATCTGGTGCAATTATAGGGCTCACTGGTTTCCTATCTTTTGGGATCACTTTCCTTAAACCCTGATGTCTGCAGGTTTAAAAACTGTACTCTTCATATTTATACTAGAGACCTGGTGCACAAAATTTGTGCATGAGGGTGGGTGGGGCCTCAGCCTGGCTTGCACCCTCTCCAATCTGTGACCCTTCAAGGAATATCCCAAACCCTCCCATAGTCCTGGAGCACTGGCTCCTAATCACTCACCTGCCTGCCTGCATGGATCCCCTAACTGACCCCCTGCCAATCTGGTCACTTCTTGCTGTTCCTCTGCCAGTCTAGTCACCCCTCAATACCACAACTCCCAGCCTAATTTCCCCCAACTGCCCCCCCGTCAGCCTGGTCACCCTTTGCTGCCCCCCTGCCTGCCTAGTTGCCCCTCACTGACACCCCTGCCATCCTAATTGTCCCCAACTGCCCCCCTTGACAGCCATGTTGCCCCCAATTTCCTCCCCTATCAGCCTGGCCACCCCTCACGGTTCCCCCACTGGCCTGGTCTTCTCACATAGACTGCTTATTCAGTCATTTTGTAATTCCCCCTCACTAACACCCCTGCCTACCTGGTTGCCCCACACAGCCTGCTAGTTCAGTCCATTGGTCATCCTTCACTAAGGCCCGTACTGGCCTGGTCATAGGCAGCCACATTGTGAGGGCATGAGGGTTGATTTGCATATTACCTCTTTATTATATAGAATATATATATATATATATATATATATATATATATATATATATTAAGATTTTCAGGTAGAAATATAAAGTCAGTCCCTGTTACTCCATCCTGACTGAGAGTAAAAATAAATGCCTAATTTTAAATGAAAAATTTCATTGAAGTTAGGAAAGTTCATGTAATAGATCTACAATACTAAAAAAGAAAATGCAAATTGACTATCACTTCACAACACCCACCAGCCAATCAGGAATGAGTATGCAAATTAACCCAACAAAAATGGCAGTGGCCTCTCTCACCAGCCACTCTGGGCCTCTGGGCAGCAAGCAAACAGGCACTGAGCAGCTGGGTGGGGCAGGATGCCTGCTATGAGGTGGAGGAAGTGGGCAGAGGGAGCTGCAGTGCTTCCCAAAGTGTGGTACGTGTACCCCCAGGGATATGGGAAGAGTTTGGTGTGGGTACGTGTTGCACCAGAGTTTGGTGGGGATATGCACTGCACCATGTTTAGCTGATCCTGTTTTTACATTCTCATGAGTCAAGTCAAGACAATCTTGTGAGGTGTGAGATGGTCCGGTGTGCAAATAAATCTTATTTATAATATAACTTTTATTTATATTTTATTATGAATAATTTTATTTTCCATTTCTTATTATTTTGTGTATGTACCAAAAAAAGAAAAATAAATATATTTTGATTGTTATAAAAATACATCCTTTTTTTTTTGACGAGGGCTACTCAGAATTACAAAAATTATAGAAGGGGTACACATATGTCAAAAGTTTGGGAAACACTGATATAGGAAGGAATGGCACTGTGGCTGGAGCAAAGACTGAAGGCTCTGGCCAAAGTGAAGATGGAAAGCCTGGGTCCCAGTTGCAAGAGGAAAACTGGTGCTGGCAGCCAGGGTAAGGAAGGCCTATTGCACGAATCTTTGTGCCACGGGCCTCTAGTATAATTAGAATGGTCTCTTGCTATTAATTGCCTTTAAAATTAGCAGAATTAACTTTAGCTGATCAGGCCCTTATGTTCTCACTTCATGTAGGAACTTTCTGGTTGGTCATTTTGAGCTATAACCATATTTGAATATGACACCAAAAACAAGACAGAATAAGTTGAATTTGACAGTCAATTTTTGTAAACACTTCTTGATTAATAAGAAATTTCAAATTTTTAGTTCAATAGGATATATATATATATATATATATATATATATATATATATATATTATCAAGAAAGCTAAAAGTATGGTGAGTATTTTCAGACATGATTCTGTAAAATTGTATTATTCCAAATGATGGAAAAGTGGCATTACACATAAATATAATATTGCTTCATAATAAATAAAATGTTGATACAAGTAAAATGAAGTATAACTAACACTTCTACTCTTCATTGCTTCAAATGATCTTTGTAGAGAAGAATTGAATAATAGAAAGCATATTGAAGTGGTATATTTTTCTTTCACAAAAGAGAACATAATACACACACACACACACACACACACACACACACAAAACGTGTTTCCCCAAAAATAAGACATACTTACAGGTTTCCTTCTGAGTGAAATATAAGGCATCCCCCAGAAAATAAGGCCCCCAGGCTCTGTCTCAGAATGAAAATTAATTTACAGTAAACTGGTCACTAGGGCCACCCTGACTGGCGTCTAGCAACCAGTGACATTACGCGGAGTCCTGCCGTCACTGCTGTGTGAATAGAGAGAAATCAGCGTGGAAACTTTGTGAAACCTCAACTGCAAGAAGTTGTGACTTGGGTGAAGAATTCATGGGAGAAAATCACTGACAGTTGCATTGCAAATGCACTGTGAGCAAGCTACCTGGACAAGAAGTACTCATTTAAAGACAGTGCTGTTGCTAAACATGAGAGATTTGGTTCACTGATTCTGAAAGAAATTCACCAGGAAATTCAGGAATTGGATTGTTATGATGATGTTCCAGAAGATGAGGACATGATTGTCATTGAATAAATGAGTAAATTCTTGATACTGTAGGATTCACAGTTTGTCTGGTTTGTGTTGACAACTACCATACTACCGTACTGTATACAGGTAATAAATTTCCTTTATTTTCATTTAATAATAAATGTGTACTGTATTCTTCTTCATGGAAAAATAAGACATCCCCTGAAAATAAGACCTAGTGCGTGTGTGTGTGTGTGTGTGTGTGTGTGTGTGTGTTTTAAAATAAGGCTTAAAATTTTCTATCTGGAAGATATATTAACTGATCTCAATGGTGTGTAAAAAATCCCCTACTATGACTGTGTTACCATCAATCTCTTCCTTTGTGTCTATCAAAATTTTCTTTATATATTTTGGTGTTCCTATGTTGGGTGCAAAAATGTACACAAAAGATATATCCTTTTGTTGATCCCATTGTCATTATGTAATCTTCTTCTTTATCTTTTATTATAACTGTTGATTGAAAATCTATTTCATCTAATATAAGTATTACTACCCTACATTTTTGGGGGTAGCATTTCCATGAAATATCTTTGTCCATCCTTTTACTTTCACTCCTTGTCATTCATTCTGAGGCAGAACTGACAGATTATTTTAAAAATTAGCTTGAAAATATTCTAACTAGTAAATAATTTTAAATCATTCATTAATATAATGTTTAAAATTGAAGTTCAGATATTCATGAAAACATTTTTTTAAAACAAGAAATAATAAAAGCTCATATAAAAGCCATATACCTGCCGAAACTGGTTTGGCTCAGTGGTAGAGCGTTGGTCTGTGGACTGAAAGGTCCCGGGTTCGATTCCGGTCAAGGGCATGTACCTTGGTTGCGGGCACAGCCCCAGTAGGGGGTGTGCAAGAGGCACCTGGTGGATGTTTCTCTCACATCGACATTTCTAGCTCTCTATCTCTCTCTCCCTTCCTCTCTGTAAAATATCAATAAAAATATTTTTTTTTTAAAAAAAGCCATATACCAAGAATAATTGCATGTTTCAAAGTCCAGGGTTACTTATCTCCAGAACATAAAACAATGAATTTTTTATTCTCTATAGGCCAACATTTTTGGATAAATGCTTCTATTAATTGATTCCACAAATTAACTACTAATCCGAGCTTTTGATTATGAATTATGTTAATCAATTTATTTGATAGCAAGCTTTCAGCAATTGATAAATTAAAAATGCCTATATTGGGGGGGGGGGTAATTACCAGATTTATCCTAGTTGTGAGAAAGCACTTTTCATTTCCTTTTATCTACCCCTGCTCTCTCCACAGGCCTTCTTCAGAGGATCTTCAGAAAGAGATAATTAAATTGCTGTCAACAGATTAAAACACTCTCTAGCCCAGAGGGATTTATTGTCAGGGTCTGCACTTTATGTACAACCATTTTATGATTGCTTTCATGGGGAAATCTTCTTCCAGGTTGTGCTTCAAACAAACACAGTGGATAAAAATTGTGTCCTATGGCCTGGTCAAAATGCCGACATCATGATTGCTGACTGCATTCTTTGTGAGAACCACAGAGTTTCTCACAAACCTGCTGACTCTGGTTAATTTGTTCTTTTGGTTAAACACTTCTATCTGCACAGAGGAAAGACCCATAACAACACTCTTATTAAATTGTTGAGTCAGTTGTCTTCAGGAGGGTTGAGATTTTAGAGAGCTATAATAGTGAATCCATATCTATAATTTCTATCTACCACAGAGCTATATTTGACTTTCTTTTATGCTATTTGAGTCAGCAGAGCTTAAGAACTTCTTGTTGGCTGAAAATTACAGTTAGAATTTTCAACCTGTCAATATTTATAATTGTATGTGTGGTATAGTGAATGCATATTCATTTTCACCATGCAGATTAAATTTTTACATAATTTTAGATGGATGATACTTGGGAGCCTTGAACCAAATATTAAGAACTCTTGCCATAGGCTTATTCCTGAAATCTGAAATAAAAATATAAGAGCAATTGCTATAAGGAAAACTAATAAATTAAAAAACACGCCTTTCTAGACTTTTCACAAAATACAGGCAGAATTATAAGATGATCCTGAGACTCTTATCCCCTGGTGTATTGTACCTTTCTCAGCTACTCAGGAAAAACCTGTCTATTCATGATCATCAAGGCATCCACATTAATGCGAGCCTGCTTTATAGAATTAGTTTTAATGTGTCTACAATTGTCTAAAATTCTCCTTAACAGTGTGTGTACAATTAGTATAAATGTTTCTTCAGCTCCATTATGGAATTCTGCCTAATTTACCTTGAAAGTTGCATAAAATTAGAAGGTAAACTAGTTGAATTTTTGAATAGTACTTTGAATGATAAATCACATCATAGAGTTCTATGTTGGTTTATGAAATTATAAAAAAAAGTACCATAATAAGATGAGAAAATAAAGGTAAAGATTTTAGTTTTGGGAGGGTTATAAGTGTTCAAAGTGGTTTATATAGTGGTTTATATGAAACAAATATTTGCATGCATTCTAATGAGTGGATTCTTTGAGGAGATGCTGTCTGTTTTTCTAATTCATAAAGCTTATCTCCACATCTTTGCTGTCATTAGGATATTTACTAAATATACCACAACAAACACTTATCCAGAACTAAGGTTATTTTAAAATAATGGCATGTCTAATATTATGCAAGATATAAGGAAAATTACCTTGAAAATGTACATTTAGAAAAATAAGAACAATGATTAGCTCCATTCTCTACTCAATTTTGTCTCTATTTTTAATGAGGGATGGGTTATAACCACCTTCACACCTGTGTCCTTCCCAGTAGAATTTAAGAATCTTGATACTTTATTTTTTGTATTTATAATAAATTATGCAGTACACAGTATTGAATACAGAGTTTAAGCTATATTTTAATGGAAAGCTATGAGTCTAATTTAGATAGTTTGGTTTTTATGAACAATTTCAAGAAATAAAGGATTATCTGAACACTGACCTAGAACTTCAGAGATGCAGGTATATGTCCCATGCAGAATAGGCCACTGGTATGTGCAGATCCAGAATATATCAAGTGAATGAAAAATGGTTGAAAGAGTTGCAAAAAAGGTGTGCCAATATTTCTGGAAGCTGCAGCTCAATAACTGGAACACATTTTGTTATTTTATTAAAATTAATGATGAATAAAGGCCAGAAATAAAGATATTAGTTATAACCACAATAATCACTCTTGAATCTGAGAATGACATTAATAATATAAAGGCAGTGTTTCTATTTACTTCCATTTTTTTAATATATAGAATTATAATTAGATAGTAATGAGTTTGGCTCTAATCTTATATAATAAAGAGGTAATAAGCAAATTGACCATCACACTCTCACACAAGATGGCCATCCTATGTGGTCACAAGATGGCCCCCATAAGATGGTCGGCAGGGGAGAGCAATTGTGGGTGATCAAGCCAGCAGGGGAGGGAAGTTGTAGGTGATCAGGCCAGCAGGGAGAGCAGTTAGGGGTGACCGGGCCAGAAGAGGAGTGCAGTTGGGGGGGACCAGGTCAGCAGGGGAGGGCAGTTGTGGGTACCAGACCTGAAGGGGAGAACTGTTGTGGGGGACTCAGGCCTACAGAGGAGGGCAGTTGGGGGTACCAGGCCTACAGGAGATGTCAGTTGAGAGGGGACCAGGCCTGCAGAGGGGGCAACTGTAGGCAATCAGGCCAGCAGGGAGGGCAGTTGGGGGAGACCAGGTCTGCAGAGGAGGGCAGTTGTGGGCGAGAAGTCCGGAAGGGAGGGCAGTTGGGGGCAACCAGGCCTGCTGGGAATCATTTAGGTGTCAATCAGGCTGGCAGGGGAGTGGTTAGGGCAGCCATGGGCAAACTACGGGCCCGAGGGCTGGATCCGCCCATTCGGCTGTTCTATCCAGCCCACAGAGCTGAAAGAGCTGAGGGTTCTCTTGCTCTCCCCTCCACTCCTTCACCAGCAGCCCAAGATGAGAGTCCCAGCATGGTCAGGTTGCTTTTGTTCCAGCCCTCTGGTTCAGTTTAAGAACCCATTGTGGCCCTCGAGTCAAAAAGTTTGCCCACCCCTGTGTTAGGGGGTTATCAGGTTTGTAGGCAGAAGTGGTTAGGGGCAATCAGGCAGAGGCAGGCAAGTGGTTGGGAGCCAGCAGTCCTGGATTGTGAGAGGGATGTCCCAGATTAGAAAAAGTGCAGGCTGGGCAGAGGGACATGCCATGCCCCCCCCCCCGCAATGCATGAATTTCATTCACCAGCCTCTAGTTGATTCTTAAGTAATTACTGTTGGTAAAATGAATTCACTGAAAAAAAATATTTAGGAATCATTCTTTGACAATATGTAATCTATTAGGTCTTTTATCATACATGAGAATTGTAATTTAAATCTATACATCAGATTTTTGTCATTGGTATTTTCTGATCAGGATTTGAGTATTATATGAAGTAGATTGAAAATTCTTTATATATATATATAAAGAAAATTCTTTATATATATATATATATATATATATATATATATATATATATATATATATAATACACACACACACACACCCACACACAAACAACTAGAGACTAATGTCCAACTGCTGGTTTGTGCCCCCACTTTTAACAGATGAAAGCTCCATTGTTGTTTCTTTCTTTTCATACTTAAACCCATTGGAATTAGTAGGTATTCAAAGTGTTTCTGCATTTTGTGGGGGTGGGAATACTCTGTATATCTCTAGTCAGTGGTGAATGGAACCAATGGCAGGTTTGGAACCCCAGACAGGGAACCTCACTTATTCCCTGCATGTATCCCCATTGCACTTTCCACCTTCATGTGTAGTGGGAGAATCAATGTTTTCTTTCATTAACTCGGAGAAGTATGTCTTGTCACATGCTTCCCAGCAGGAGTGCAATAGGCCACAGGTGAGTGGGCTCAGTCAGGGCAGCCTTTGCTCCTGTGTGCTGGCACCCAAAATGCATATTCTTCCTCTGCAGTTGCCCTGACTATCCAACTGTTTCACTGAGAGGACAGAACTAAAATGCTGACCAAAGGCAATTCAGTGAGGTCTGCCTGTGCCCAACAGGTGGGTCTGTCCACACCAGCTCCTGCCTCAGCACCTGCATTAGCCCCATGGAGGTGATCTTGTCATTGCACTGGCCTCCAAGGAGCAGGGCATCAGCACTCCACCCTCTCACTGTCATCTCACAGACACCCACCCTCAGCACCCAGAATGCCCAGACACTCTCCAAAGGATGTGAGCATGCCTGAGGGGACATGAGCACATCCTGTGGTGGATGTAGGAATGGTGGGGTTGAAGGAAGTGCAGCAGAGGGCGGCAGGGAGGGAGAACTTGCACGCACCATGGTCTAGGACTGTTGCAGGTGCATGTGGGTGACAGCATGCAGGGAGATGTTCACACTCCAGGGAAGGAAGAGTGGATATGTGCACCAGAGGCCTGCAGCTGCACAGATTCGCAAACCCCCGTGGTGCAGTCAGGAGGACATCAATCTGGCCCACCATGGTGGCTGTCCCTATGATCGCACACCTTCTGGGCCAGGAGGCAGGACTTGTGCAGCCACTCCTTGGTGTTAATGGCCTGCAGGTGCTACTTCACCTCGGCCCGCAAGGTCCACTTGGCACGCTCAGGGCTGGCATTGCCACCATGTGGGAAGTACAGGCTGCCCTCTGCTAGCCTACCTCCAAGCCTGCTGCCCACAAGCCTGGAGCAGCCTGGGTGGGCTGGGATGCCTGCCTTCACTGCCCACATACCTTCATCACCTTGGTGATGAAGCCAGACGTCCAGTCCTGCCCCTGCCACTCTGTGCCTCCACGCCTGCACACTGCCCACAGGCACTCCACACGTGTGGTGGGGTGGAATGCCTGCATCTTGGCCCAGCAGTCATCTTTGTCACATAGTGACCCCCAATTTGCATATTCCCTCCTTATTGGCTGTGGGCACTGCCATTTTTTGTCACAGAGTTATGGTAAATTTGCATATTCATTCTTTATTAGATAGGATTATTCCTCAGAAAGTACTCATGGCTCTAACTTCAAAATGTATCCTGTGTTCAGCTTCTTCTCCTACCATTACTATTCATCCACACAATCAACACCAGACTAATCTAGATAATAGTATTCTCTGGTTTTTCTACTTTTAACTTTCATATATAGCTGCACATGCAAATTTATATTATATATATACATATATATTAAAGGCCCAGTGCATGAAATTGGTGTGTGGGTAGGGTCTCTAGACCTAGCCTGCAATCAGGCCCATCTTCCACCCACTTGCCAGTCCCCAGTCTCACCCCTCCACCCCGCCAGCCCACCAGTTCCCCTCGCCATCGTAGATCCTACCCTGCCTCTGCCACCAGCCACCCAGTTCCCCTCACTGGCCCCGGGTCCTGCCCCACCGCCACCGCCAGCCACCCAGTTCCTTTTTTCTGGCCCTGGGTCCTGGCCTGCTGCTGTTGCCAGCCATCTGGCTCCCCTCATTGGTCCCCAACCTCATAGTGCTTGGGTGAGTGGTCCTTCTGGTCATTATGCTTATGGTCACTTGCCTTTTATTATATAGTGCACAACATTCACGCACTGAGGGGAGTCCCTCAGCCTGGCCTGTGCCCTCTCACAGTCAGGAATGTCCATTGAGGGGTCCTTAGCACTGCTTCAGAGGCAGGAGAGTCTCCCACCACTACCACTGCACTCACCAGCTGTGAGCCCAGCTTCTGGCTGAGAGGTGCTCGCCCTGTGAGAGTACACTGAGCACCAGGATGCAGCTCCTGCACTGACAGTCTGCACCCTGGTGGTCAGTGCACATCATAGCAACCAGTCTTTCTACCATTCAATTTTCATATTACCCTTTAATTATATAGTACTACACACACACACACACACACACACACACACACACACACACACACAAATAGATAATAGATGGAAAGATGAAGGAAGGAAATAAGGGTGGCCTTGATAGTATACTAGAGGCCTGGTGCATGAATTTTGTGCATGGGGATGTGTGTCCCTCAAACCAACCTACACCCTTTCCAAACTGGGGCCCCTAAAGGGATGTCCAACTGTTCATTTAAGGCCTATGATCAGCCTTAAATGAGCAGTCGGACATCCCTCTCCTAATCCCAAACTGCTGGATCTCACCTGCTCACCTGTGGGCTTGCCTGATTGCCCCTAACCATTCCCCTGCCAGCCGATTTGCCCCTTACTGCCCTCTCCTATAGGCCTGGTCACTCCTAACTCTCCTCCTCTGTAGGCCTGGTTCCCCACAACTGTCCTCCCATGCAGGCTTGATTGCCCCCAACTGCCCTCCCTTGCAGGCCTAGTCCCTCTCAACTGCCCTACCCTGCTGGTCATCTTGTGTCCTTATGGGAGTAGCCATCTGTGACCACATGGGTACAGTCATCTTGTGCATTGGAGTGATGGTCAATTTGGATATTATTTTTTTTATTAGATAGAATACTCTTAGGTAAATTATGTAATTTGTCCTCTAAAATTATTTTAATTTAATTATCTATTAGAGGTCCAGTGCACAAAATTTGTGCATCGTGGGGGGTGTCCCTCAGCCCAGCCTGCACCATCTCCAATATGGGACCCCTCAAGGACTGTCTGACTGCCTGTTTAGGCCCGATCCAAGTGGGGTCAGGCCTAAATGGATAGTTGGAAACCCCTCTCACAATCCAGAACTACTGACTCTCAACCGATTGCCTGCCTGTCTGCTTGCCTGATTGCCCCTAAATGATTCTGCCTGCCAACCTTTTCACCCCCTAATCACTCCTCTGCCAGCCTGATCAACGCCTAACTGCCCTCCCCTGCCAGCCTGGTAACCCTTAACTGTCCTCCCTTGCAGGCCTGGTCACCCCAACTGCCCTCCCCTGCCAGCCTGGTTGTCCTCAACAGCCCTCCCCTGCAAACCCAGTCACTACTAACTGTCCTCCCCTGTAGGCCAGTCACCCCAACTGTCTTCCCTTGCCAGCATGATTGTTCCTAACTGCCCTCCCCTGCCAGCCTGGTCACCCCCAATTGTCCTCCACTTCAGGCCTGGTCTCCTCCAACTGCCCTCCCCTGCAGACCTTGTCCCTCCCATCTGCTCTCCCCTTCAGATCTTATCTCCCAAACTTCCCTCCCCTGCAGGCTTCATCACTCCCAACTGCCATACCCTGCAGGCCTAATTGCCCCTAACTTCCCGTTCCTGATGGCCTAGTCCCCTTCAATTGCCTTCCCCTGCAGGCCTGGTCACCCCCAATTATCTTTCCCTGCAAGCCTGGTCACCCACCCTTAGCTGCCCTTCCATGCAGGCCTTTTCCCTCCCAACTGATCTCCCGTGCAGGCCTGGTCGCCCCCTACTGCCCTCTCCTGCAAGCTTGGTCACCCCAACTGCCCTCCCCTGCAGGCCTGGGTTCCTCCCAACTGCCCTCTCATGCAGGCCTGGGTCTCTCTCAACTGTCCTACCCTTCTGGCCTGATCACCCCTAATTGCCCTTCCCTGTTGGCCTGATTACCCACAACTGCCCTCCCCTACTGGCCATTTTGTGGTGGTTGGTTATCTTATGTCCACGTGGGGACAGCCATCTTTGACTACAAGGGGTGGCCATCTAGTGTGTTGGAGTGACAGTCAATTTGCATATTACTCTTTTATGCAAATTAAAAGAATAATTAAATTAAATAAAATTATTTAATTAAATTATCATAAAATTTAAAAATAATAAACACAGTAGAGTGCCTGGCATAAGAACCATACAATAAATGGAGTCTACTTCTAAATAGTATTACACACACACACACACACACACACACATGCACATACACACACACACACACACACATGCACATACACACACACAGACACACAAGTAATTGATTAATAATCACAATGATCAAGAATAAATCTTGTCCCGAGACCAGTTTGGCTCAGTGGATAGAGCATAGGCCTGTAGACTGAAAGGTCCCAGGTTTGATTCTGGTCAAGGGCATGTACCTTAGTTGCAGGTACATCCCCAGTACGGGGTGTGCAAGAGGCAGCTGATCGATGATTTTCTCTCATCGATGTTTCTAACTCTCTAGCCCTCTCTCTTCCTCTCTGTAAAAAATCAATAAAATATATATATTTTAAAAGAATAAATCTTGTATTATTTGTACGAACTATAAGTTCTACCTCAAATTTTCAGCTTATCTCAATATATCTATATAAATTAAAATACAAACATTTTTACCGATATATGAATACATGTACATTTATAAATATCTATTTAACTGATTAGCTTACTGTTTTATAAAATAAATCATAAAAAGTGTATGTATTATTTATAGTGGGCTTCTCCTCTGCCTATTTAAATTTTATAATCCAAAATTATTATTATTATTATTATTATTATTATTATTTAGAAATGTGCGCCTATCACTTTACTAAAATTTAATCCCTCAGTATTATTAAACAGGCTTATTCTATAGTACCCTGTCTCCTCTTCCTTAGTTTTAGTTATGCATCTTAACATAATTTGTTGCATAGGATGCAGAGTTTATGGATCTTAACAATTTGAAGTCATGCCCTTCCTTTACTGCCTAACTGAGTTTGGACAGGTTATTTCACTTTGCTGAAAATATCTCCTTGTCTGTCAAATGGTGGAATTGGATTAAAAATCTACAAGTTCTTCCTGTCCTAGTTAGAATTTAATAATTATGTTCCTTTCTGCTTACTTATGCCATGCCATACTTGCTTTTATGATATTTTTAAAAATCTTTATGTCTTTTAAATCATTTAATTTGGTCTTCTCTCAATTTGCTCCAGTTTCCGCATCATTTTGCCTATTATGGTGACTAAGGTTGGCTGCAGAATTCTGCATAAGCTTTCTGATTTCTAGGAGAGTAAGCTTCTAAATCAACTCAGAGGTATCACAAAATAAATATTTGATGGAAATTGTCACTAGCAACTTGATATTGAAGCTTTTTTGTTAGTTCAATTATGACTTATTTTAGCATTTTTTCTTCCTGAAATTTTTGATCTAACACAAATTTCCTTTCCTTTCATTATAACTTTTAAAAAATCCATCAGAGTAAAAATCTTGCCTCCAATACAAATAAATTTGCCCTTTTACTATTTTATTTATAGTCCAATTCTATTTTTAATCAATGGAAAATAGAACATATCCTTTCTTAAAGTTAATTAAAATTTAATACATGCAGTTTATTGGTATATAGAATTAACTTGCTCAAAAATACCCAATTTAATGTTTTTTAAAAACATAATAATTAAAATTATTTATGAGGAAAAAAAGATGACTTTATGAGATTAACTATGTTAGGTAATAAATAGAAAGCAGAAATATATTAATATAAAAACATTAAAAATAAACATTAACTTAGCACCTAAATGAAAATGACTAAGGAGGATATTTTAAATGTAGTTTATAGTCTAAAGTTAGCAATGTCTACATGTTTTCCAGATCATCTTACCAGAGCCTTCTTTGGATTTTGTAGAAAATGGTCTTGCTAACATTCTAAAGAGGTTTTGCCTTAGGTATATTCTATCCAAAAATTTCTCAGAAAGCTTGAAATATAATAGAAGGTGGACCAAGATTCTGAGATTCATTGTCTTGTTTATTTCTGATTTTTTTTCCACTCAGAGTTGTCAATAATAATTTTTATTTTTATTAGTCAGTTGTTTACCATTGAATGTTGTATAACTTCTTGAAAGGTAACATACTTTCAGATTTTTTTCCCTCTACGACTGTATAATTAGCCAAAGAATTTAACATAGGAAGTAAACTTACTTGTTTATGGTACATAATTCACAATCTGCAGTTAACATCAAGCAGTGAGAGTAAATTATCTGGAATGAAAAACAAAGAGTGTAACACTATCCTTTCCCTATCAATTTTGGGAGTTTTATAAAGCCAAATCCTCAAAGCCTTGTTGTAAATCAAATCAACAAAGCCATGATAAATAAATATTTGGGTACTTGAAAAATTAATAAATGTAATCACAAAATCATCAGTTATAATTTGAAGGACTATAGGATATGGATTAAGTACATAAAGCCTGCAAAGAGAAAATAGAAACTATGAGAATTATGCATCGGTTATTGTAATAAATGTGAGATCAATTTTGGAAGTATTGGAAGTACATGGAGTTAACAAAAGATGATACATGAAGATTTTACATAGTATTTCCCACTGTGGCTAAACATCAAGATTATTGTCAACTGGGAAAGCAAAAAAAGTCAATCTTTCTGTACTTCATTGAAATTCTGGATTTGATCCTGTACATCATTCTCCTTAGAATATTTATTTGAAGCTCACTTATAAACCCTAAACCACAGAGTATGAATGATAGTCTTCAGTGTCTACCTACTATACTATTAGGTAACTAATTGATAGGCTAAAATATATCTGAAACAACATATTAACACTGAACTTCTAATATTCACCCAATCCCCATATAATCCCTACCCCCAACTCATGCTTATACTGCTGTATTATTCTTCACTTAAGTAAATGAAAATTCTTAAATCGGGGATGGGATCCTTTCTTTCTTCAAAGGGACATTTGGATATTTATAACATTACTAGTGACCCGGTGAACATTGAAAGAAAATTAATTAGAGGGTGGTTGGTGGGCTGGGACTGGGAGAGATGGGCCTGAAACATCTAGGAGCCAACTTCCCAGAACCCTTCCCCAGCAGGCCACACCTGGGTGGCACTATGGCTCAAAGAGTGTCTGTGGAATTAACATGGTCCCTTCAGAAGTTGGAGTCTCTCTGGATGGCCTGGGGGGATCAGGCCAAAAACCAGCTCTCCAACATCCCCAGAGGGGTCCTGGAGTGCAAGAGGATCCCCTGCAAAGTTGCTGTTGTAAAGGGTGTGGAATGCAAATGCAAGTGTGCAGTAAACCAGATTTGGGGCCAACAGTGCCCCAGCAACAACATAACCCATGGCCCTGCGAGGAATTAGGCTCCCTCCTCTCTGGTTTTTGGGTGCATCACTGGAGAACTGCCACTGCCAAGTCACCGCACCTCAGCAGCTCCTCTGTTGTGTGTCTTCCCTGTCATGATAGTGGGTATCACAGCGACCAGTTGGACAGTCCACACTTTATCATATTACCCTTTTATATATAGTTTTGCAGGCCATACAAGATTATTAACTTAAAAATCAGCCGGCTAAATTTGGTCAAACATTTAATTAATTCATCCCTAATGCCTTGAAAGAGCCATACTGAAGGATTCTCTGGGCCTTATAGGGCCTGTGGGCTGGACATTCCCCACCTCTGCTCTAAATATCCAGGCTGAAACCTTGGTGTCATTATTTTCATCTTCTTATCACATCCCTTTATTTGTTCCTGCTGAAGGTCCTCTTGATTTTACCTTCAAATATATCTTTTGTTCAACTTCTTCTCATCACACCTACCATTACTAGTCACACATTCAATCAACACCTATGTCACCTGGATTATAGAATTCTACCATAATGAGTCTCTTAACTTAGAACATTGATTTCCTCCCTCCTCAGTGGATACATATAAAATTCATTCTAAAATATAAAATGATCCTATGTGATAAGTGGGATTATTAATGTTATGCCCAGTTTACATAGGGTAACCTAAAATACTGAGTGCATAAAGTTAGTAAGTGGTCAAACTAAGTAGATTCCATACTGAGAACAAACTTTAAAAAAATATTTTTATTGATTTCAGAGATGAGAGGAAACGAAAGATAGAAACATCAATGATGAGAGAGAATCATTGATTGGCTACTTCCTGCATGACCCACACTGAGTATTAAGCCACAACCAAGGCATGTCCCTGGGTTCATAGGTCAGCGCTCAACCACTGAGCCAAGCTGCCAGGCCAGAGAACAAAGGTTTAATCATTATTCTGTACTAGAGGCCTGGTGTAAACAATTTGTTTGGGGTGGAGGGTATCTCTCATCCCAGCCTGCACCCTTTCTAATCTGAGACCCTTCAAGGGCAGTTGGACATCCCTCTCACAATTCAGGACTGCTGAATCCAAAACACTCACCTAGTGCTCGCTTCGGCAGCACATATACCAAAACACTCACCTGCATGCCTGCCTGATCTACCCTAACCACTTTTGCCTGCCAGCTGATAACTCCTAAATAATTCCCTGCTAGCCTGATCAACACCTAACTGTTCCCTGCTGGCTTGATTGGCCCTAACTGCCCTCCCTTGCAGGCCTGGATTTCCCCCAACTGCCCTCCACTGTCGGTCAACTTGTGGTGGCCATCTTGTGGCTACATGGGAGTGGCCATCTTGTGTGTTGGAGTGATGGTCAATTTGCATATTACCTCTTTATTATATAGGATAGCTCTACAAAAAAATTAATTAATTAATTTAGTCAACTCAAACTCTAATGGATCAACTGATATATATATGAGAGAGGCTTCGGAGCCCTGGAAATCAACCCAGAAACACCGCCACACAGAGGCTGAATCACATATTGACCCTAGTGCAGGACCGGATTACAACACTGAGGAGTAGTGAAATGCAGGGAATGGCAGTGCTGCCCGGACTGGGAAACAGGTGTACCAGGCAGAGCAATGGAGGAGGTGAATGATCTTCATTAATGCAAATTTTATTTAATTTTTTTACTTATATTTTTTAATTGTTTGATTTTTGTTTTTTGTTTTCATTAGTTGCAACATTTACTCAAGAAATTATTTTTTTTCATCTTCCCTCACTTGATTTTACTTTTTAACTGGTACATTTTTATATGTAATCAGCATTGTTGCTGCTGCAATTTTGCCTTTTTTATCATATTTTCTTTTGTTTATTTTTATTGTTATTTTCTAAGTGTCATATTATTTGCCTTTTTTTTTTCTTTTTTCACGTTCGGGATTACTATTCTACAGGTTATTTATACCTTTCATTCCCCAACACATTGTTATATCTCAACCCTGTCTTTGTGCCATCACTCTCTTCCTAACCCTTTCCCTTTGGTGTTCTGCTTGTCTTGACCTTTTACTTCTCTAGATTTTCCCTACTCTTTCTGTTTACCCCCTCCTAAAGTGTCACCCTACCTATGTATATTGAGTTTCCATCCCCCTGCTCCAAGCCCATTCACACCTCCCTTGTAGCTGTCCTAAAAAAAATATACAAAAAACAGTAAAAACACACACACACACACAAGCATTTTCTCAGCTCATAGTAGGATAAAATTGAAAATCAACTACAATAAAAATGATCCAAAGAAATCAAACACATGGAGACTAAATAGCATGCTATTAAACAAGGACTGGGTTACCAAAGAAATCAAGGAAGAAATTAAAAACATCATGGCAACAAATGACAATGAAAACACAACAATCCAAAATGTATGGGACACAGTAAAGGAGTTTTGAGAGGGAAGTTCATATCTCTACAAGCCTGTTGCGAAAAACAAGAAAGAATGGTAACAAATTATCTAACCCTACAAATCAAAGAGTTAGAAAAAGAGCAACAAGAAAAGCCCAGTGTAAGAAGACAGAAGGAAATAATAAAAATCAGAGCTGAGATAAATGACATAGAGACCAAAGAAACAATACATAAGATCAACAAAACCAAGAGCTGTTCTTTGAAATGTTAAACAAGATTGATGAACCTCTACCCAGGATAACCAAGAAACAAAGAGAGGGGACCCAAATAAACAAAATCAGAAATGAAAGAGGTGAAATAACAACAGACCCAGCCGAAACACAAAGGATTGTTACAAAATACTACCAACAACTCTATTCCAACAAACTGGACAACCAGGAGGAAAGGGACATATTAGTAGAAAAATACAACCTTCCAAAACTCAATTAGGAAGAATCTCAAAATCTCAATAGACCAGTGACTTGGGAAGAAATTGAAGCAGTCATCAAAAAGCTTCCAGCAAACAAAAGCTCATGCAAGATGGCTTCACAGGAGAGTTTTACCAAACATTCAAGGAAGAAATTAAACCTATCCTCCTCAGACTTTTCCAAAAAATTTAAGAGGAAGGAACACTTCCAAAATCCTTTTATGAAGCCAGCATCACCCTAATACCAAAGTCAGATAAAGACAACACGATGAAAGAGAATTACAGGCCAATATTCCTCATAAACATAGATGCCAAAATCCTCAACAAAATTCTAGCAAATCGGCTCCAGCAGCACATCAGAAAGATCATACACCATGACCAAGTAGGATTTATTCTGGGAATGCAAGGATGGTACAATATTTGCAAATTAGTAAACGTGATATGTCACATAAACAAATTGAGAGATAAAAATCATATAGTCATATCAATAGATGCAGAAAAGGTTTTTGATAAAATCCAACACCCTTTCCTGATAAAAGCTCTCAACAAGGTGGGAGTACAAGGATCATACCTCAACATAATAAAAGCTGTATATGATAAACCCACAGCCAACATCATACTCAATGGGCAAAAACTAAAACCATTCCCTCTAAGAACAGGAAAAAGACAGGGATGCCCACTCTCACCACTCCTGTTTGACATAGTACTGGAAGTACTAGCCACTTCAATTAGACAAGAAGAGGAAATAAAAGCATCCAAATTGGAAAAGAAGAAGTAAAGTTATCTTTATTTGCCGATGACATGATACTGTAGATAAAAAAAACCCAAAAGACTCCATCAAAAAACTATTAGACTTAATAAATGAATTTGTCAATATAGCAGGATACAAAATTAATGCCAGGAAATCTATGGCATTTCTATACACCAATAGTGAACATATAGAAACAGTGATCAAAAAAGCAATCCCATTTACCATTGCACCAAAAAAATTAAGATACCTAGGAATAAACTTAACTAAGGAGGTAAAAGACCTATAAGCAGAAAACTATAGGACACTGAAAAAAGAGATAGAGGAAAATGTAAATAGATGGAAGAATATACCATGTTCATGGATTGGTAGAATCAACATCATCAAAATGTCCATACTTACCAAAGCAATTTATGGTTCAATGCACTCTCCATTAAAATACCAATGGCATATTTCATTGACCTAGAAAGAACTCTCCAAAAATTCATTTGGAACAATAAAAGACCCCGAATAGCCATAGCAAAACTGAAAAAGAAGAGTAAAGTAGGAAGGATCTCAATACCAGATTTCAAGCTGTATTACAAAGCCATTGTTCTCAAAATAGCCTGGTACTGGCACAAGAACAGAGATATAGATCAATGGAATAGAATAGAGAATCCAGATATCAACCCAAATCACTATGCTCAGTTAATATTTGGCAAAGGAGGTATGAATATGCAATTGAGTCAAGACAGTTTCTTCAATAAATGGTGTTGGGAAAATTGGACAGATACATACAAAAGAATGAAACTATATCACCAACTTACACCATACACAAAAATAAACTCAAAATGGATATAGGACTTAAACATAAGATGGGAAACCATAAAAATACTAGAGGCATCCACAGGCAGCAAAATCTCACACTTATGCCAAAAGAACTTCTTCACTGATACTGCCCCTAGGGCAATGGAAGCTAAAGTAAAAATAAACAAATGGGACTACATCAAAATAAAAAGCTTTTTCACAGCAAAAGAAACCATCAACAAAACAATAAGAAAGCGCATTGTATGGGAGAACATCTTTGCAAATGTTATAACTGATAAAGTTTTAATGTCCAACATCTACAGACAGCTCATACAACTTAATAAAAGGAAGATAAATGATCCAATTAAAAAATGGGCAATGGAACTAAATAGAATCTTCTCAAAAGAAGACAGAAGGAAAGCCAAGAGGCACATGAAAACATGCTCAAAGTCAGTATTTATCTGAGAGATGCAAATCAAAATAACAATGTAGTACCATCTCACACCTGTCAGAATGTCCAACATCAAAAACTCAACAAACAACAAGTGTTGGCAAGGTTGCGGAGACAAAGGAACCCTCGTGCACTGCTGGTGGGAATGCAGACTGGTGCAACCACTGTGGAGAACAGTATGGAGCTTCCTCAAAAAACTGAAAATGGAACTCCCATTTGACCCAGTAATCCCACTCCTAGGAATATATTCCAAAAAGTAGAAACATCAATCAGAAAGGATATATGCACCCCTATGTTCTTAGCAGCACAATTTACAATAGCCTAGATGCCCATCAGCAGATGATTGGACCAAAAAACTATGGTACATCTACACAATGGAATGTTATGCTGCCATAGAGAGAAGGAATTCTCATCATTTGCAGCAACCTGGATGGAATTGGAGAACATCATGCTGAGTGAAATAAGCCAATCAATGAAAGAGAAACACCACATGACCTCACTCATTTATGGATAATAAAGAACTTTATAAATTGATAACCAAAATATAGATATAGATACAGTGAAGCAACAAGCAGAATGTCAAATTACAGCGGGGAAGGTTGGGAGATCTGGGGGAGATAAGAGATCAACCGAAGGACATGTATGCATGCATATAATTATAAGCAATGGACACAAAACTCTGGGGAGGGAGGGCATGTATGGGGGGAAGAGGGGGCCAATGGTAATATATGTACACAGATAATAATTTAATTAAAAAAGTGGATTAATGCCTAAGGTCAAAACTTATCAGAAATTTTGGAAACTGGTTGAAGAATCATGCTGCAAAATTTTGGCACATCCAATGAAGTAGACAGGTATAGGAAAGATAAACTATAAACCATGTAATGTAAGTAGATGGGAGGTGAATAAAGACTGGCTCTATATAAGCCATGGAGACAGCTGGTTAGGTGTTACTCAAGGTCAAGATGGTATCTGGGAATGGGGCTCTTATTATGCCACAAGTGCCCTAGATAAGATTATAAAGTTGCCAAAGCAGTTACTCAAGCCTGGCACAAAATTTAAGGGCTTACTTACTTAACAGAAAGGTACTTTAAATTAATCAGAAATATTTATTCTATGATAAGTTAATTTCCCACCATCTCTAACCTAGGAAATATGTTTACTGAGTAGTTAATCAGTGGTCATGTCATTTTCTATCAATAAAGTATAACATATATGGAAAAAATATAAACGTTAATGAGAAAGCCTTTGCATTAAAGATTTTAGGGTTAATTGATATGCTTCAAGTTCAAAATTATCAAACAAAACTTGGCAAAATGAAGCTATTAGGATTAGATAAAAGTACAAAATGTGAAATTTTTAAAAGAGCAACTAGTATTCATGCACATAGACAACAGTGTGGTTATTCCTGGGGAAGGGATGTGGGGAAGTGAAGGAAGGTATAAGGGGGATAAATGATGATAAAAGGAGACTTGACTTGAGGTAGTGAGTACACAGTACTAGTTACAGATGATGTGTCATAGAATTGTGCACCTGAAATCTGTATAATTTTGTTATCCAATGTCACTTTAAGTCAATAAAGAATAAAAGAAAAGAGCAACTAATTAGTGATATCAGAATAAGCCCAGGATAAAGGGTCATTTCTTAATGGTTATCTTGAAAAAAGGAATATCCTAAAAAGGACAGCTTTCAAGTTTGTGAGATGGTAATTTCTTTTAGAAGTTTTGTTTACTTCTATACATTTGTAATCTAATCTGTTTTCAAATTTACTTCAATCTCAGAACTTGAATTGGACTTAGAAGATGAATATTTGTGATGATAACCTGATGCTTTTAAGGCCACACCACTAGCCTGGAAGTGTGAACTTGAGTATTTTAGGGCAGACCCAGATAATTTGTGTCCTAGAATTATCAGAGATAGAGGAAAATTGAGGCTTCCATTGCTAGAGAACAAACAAATTAGACTCTAGAAGCTTTTTTTGAAATGCTTATTTGGTTTTGCAAGGTATAAAATTTATAAAATTTGCTTGAATAGGCAGAGGTATTAAATTTAACACCTATGTTTCAAGCTTGCCTGACACTCGGTGTCAGGGCTACCGGGCCGAGGGGGACTCACCTACCTGACTGCAGCGAAATCTGAGCGCTCCTCTGAGACCAAGTGTTCACGCTGACTATGAGTGTTCAGGGTCTAACAGCTGCTTGGTGTTCCTTGGGGCTGTGGATATTCAGGTCTCCGACTCGAACCTCTTCCCTTCTAAGATGGAGAGATTTTCCCGTCCACGCCGGCAAGTATCTCCGGTAAGGGACCTAGCTGTGGGTGCTCAGCTGTCAAGGGCACCCTGATCAGCAGACCCCAAGTTTCCTCTGGTGTTTGCCAGTCTCCTGGCTTGTTGACCAGCACTCCTCGGGAGATCCTCAGCTGCTCTCTCTCTCTTCCTCGGGACAAGACTCAGAAACCGCCCATCTGCTCTTCCGCCATTTTTCTCTCAAAATGCTTTTTAGATATACAATATTAACAACACCCCAGAAAATGTTTATAATTAAGTCTTTTTAAAATATATATATATATATATATTTTAATATATTTTATTGATTTTTTACAGAGAGGAAGGGAGATAGAGAGCTAGAAACATCAATGAGAGAGAATCATCAATCAGCTGCCTCCTGCACATCCCCTACTGGAGATGTGCTCTCAACCAAGGTACATGCCCTTGACCGGAATCGAACCTAGGACCTTTCAGTCCGCAGGCCTACGCTCTATCCACTGAGCCAAACCGGTTCTGGCTATAATTAGGTCTTTAAGTTAGGTAATTTGTATTCTTCTTTTGGGAAGTTATTTTGGATATTCTAAGTCTATTGACCTTTCATATAAATTTTAGAATCTGTTAGATAATTTCTTCAAAGCAGCCTGTGGGTATTATAACTTAATGTACTAGTATAGATCAGTTTAAGTGAACTGAAATAATAATTATACTGAGTTCTTTAATACATAAATATCGTATATTGCATAATTTTTGAGTCTTTAAATTTTATTAGTGATATTTTGTTATTTTTGGTATACAGGACTTTATATTTATTTCTAAATATTTTGAGTTTAGGTATTATCGTAAGTGGGATAGTTTCCACTTTCATTTTCCAAATTTATTACTAATATAAAATATTACATTTGATTTTGTATCCATAAAGTCTTGAAAAATTATTTACTAGGACTTTTATTTTCTTATAGATTACATAGGACTTTCTATGTAAATAGTCATAACACTTGTAGAAAGAGAAAGTCTTAGTTCTCTGTTTCTGAACTTAATTACCTATCAGTTCTTTCAACTGTCTACTGTAAGACTGAATATAAGTGAGATACAGAACTATCTACATCTGTGCTTTTTCTCATTCTTTTTCTAAAAAGTACTTTATTGAGATACAATTGATATATAAATACCTGTATTTACTTAATATGTACAATTTAATGTTTGGACATATGTAAATACCTAGCACACTACCACTATTATCAAGTGAAGTCATAGTCAATACCTCCCTAAACTTCTGGTGTCTATCCCTTTTTAGTAAATTCACTAAAGTTGAGGTTTATCCCCTTAATAAAATTTGAAGTGCACAATACCGTATTGCTAACTATAAGCACTGTGTTGTACAATATATTTTATTTATCATGTATAACTGAAATTTATAACCACTGAACAATGACTCCTCATCTCTTCCTCTCCCAGGCCTTTAAAACCAGTACTATATTATCTGCTTCTATGAGTTTACTAGTTAAAATGTCTCAGCTAAATAGAATCATGCAATATTTGTTCTTCTATGGCTGACTTATTTCATTTAGCATGAAGTCTCTCGAGTTCATCCATGTTGTGACAAATGGCAGAATTTCCTTCTTTTTAAAAGCCAAATATTTCACTGTATGCGTTTTCTTTATCCATTCACTTATTGTGGAAAATAATTGTTCCCTTATTGTGGTTATTTCAAATAATGTGTTAATGAACATGGAAATGCAAATGTCGCTTTAGTTCCTTTGGATTATGGCCAGAAGTAGGGTTGCTGGATCATATGGTAGTTTTACATTTAACTTTTTTAAGACTCTCCATTCTGTTTTCCATAGCTGCTGCACCACTTTGCATTCCCACAGAAATTGTACGAGTTTCAATTTCTTACAATGATGTGACCACCTGTTATCTTTTTTAAAAATCTATAATTAGGTGTGAGTTGATATCTCTGGTGGTATTGATTTGGATTTTCCTAATGATTAGTGATGTTGATTATCTTTTGATGTAACAATTGGTCAACTGTATGTATTCTTTGAAAATGTGTCTATTTGGTTCCTTTGCCTATTTTTAAATTGGGGCATTTGGGCCCTGACTGGATTGGCTCAGTGGATAGAGTGTTGGCCTGTGGACTCAAGGGTCCCAGGCTCAATTCCAGTAGAGGGCATGTACCTTGGTTGCAGGCACATCCCCAGTAGGGGGTGTGAAGGAAGCAGTTGATAGATGTTTCTATCTCATCCATGTTTCTAACTCTCCCTCTCCCTTCCTCTCCGTAAAAAAAAAAAAAAAAAAAATCAGTAAAATAATTTTTAAAAATAAGAATAAATTGGGGCATTGTTTGGGTTTATTTTATAGCTTTTTATGTATTTTGGATATTAACCCTTTCAGACATATGGTTTACAAGTATTTTCATCAGAGATGTAAGACTTGTACACTGAAAACTACAAATCTCTGACGAAATATATTATAAAATACACAAACAAGCAGAAAGTTATGCCATGTGCATGGATAGGAAATTGTATTTAATATTGTGAAAATGTGCATACTACACAAAGAAATCTACAGATTCAATGTAATTACTATGAAAATCCCACTGACATTTTGTACAGAAATAGAAAGAACAACCTAAAATTCACATAGTACCAGAGATCCCCAAATAGCCAAAAACAATCTTGAAAAATAAGAACAAAGTTGGAGGCATCACACTTCTGATTTCAAAATATATTACAAAGCTACAATAATTAAAACAATAAGTATTGTACTGTCATAACATAGACACATGTATGAATGGGACAGAATCAAGAGCTCAGAAATCTACTCACACATATATGGTAAACTGATATTCAACAAGGGTGACAAGAACATAAAATAGGGAATATATAGTTTCTTCAACAAATGGTACTGAGAACAAAAGTATATTCACATGCAAAAGGATAGAATTGGATTTATATCTTACACATCCACAAAGATTAATTCAAAATGAATTAAAAATTTAAGCTTAAGATTGAAATCTATAAAACTCCTACAAGAAAATAATGGAGCTGAAACTGGTTTGGCTCAGTGGTAGAGCTTCGGTCTGCAGACTGAAAGGTCCTGGGTTCGATTCCGGTCAAGGGCATGTACCTTGGTTGCGGGCACATGCCCGGTAGGGGGTGTGCAAGAGGCAGCTGGTCGATGTTTCTCTCTCATCGACGTTTCTAGCTCTCTATCTCTCTCCCTTCCTCTCTGTAAAATATCAATAAAATATATTTTAAAAAAAGAAAATAATGGAGAAAATCTTTATGATGTTAATCTTCACAATGGTTTCATGGACCTAATACTCAAGTACAGTGGATGAAACATAAATAAACAAATAGGAATACATAAAATGAATAGCTGCTTGTTCACAATAAAAGAAATAATCATCAGTGACAAACCAATCTATAGAATGGTAATATACATAATTTTGATAATTACAAAGGGAAAAAAATAAGCTCATAAGAATAGGACAATATGCACAGCTACCATCAGTGAACTCTAGCAGACATAAAATTAAAGATTTTAGGGACTTAATCACATCTTGCCTCTAAACTGGCAAATTGTTTCTGAAGTTAGAATAGACTGGTCACATTGATTACACAGGTGAAGCCATAATAAAAGGATGGCATTTAAAAAAATTTCTTAAAAGCAAATTAAAAATTGTTAACTTTAAGTGCGTTTCAGAGTGCCTTTTCAAAAATGCTTCCAACATAACAGAAGTAGAAAATAATTAAAAGTTCTCTATCTTTGCTCAATATTCTTCACTTTACTACCATTATCTAAACATTTAGAAAGCCAATCATATATTTAATGGTACAGGTGATTCAAAGTAAATTCCACATATCTGACTCTTGCCTTAGGAGAAGTAACTATGGGATGAATACAAGTTTATATATTATGATTTCTCATAAGTAGAACTTGCTACTCAGATTCCTTGAAAGAAGAAAGACAGAAAGAAAACATATAGCAAGGACTTAGAATGAGTCAAGGGGAGCAGAAAAGAACTGAGCAGTAAGTGGATAAGTCTGTTAAGTAGACACTGGTCTTTGGAATTGGATACCCATCAGAGAATAGTGTAGGTAGGCCTTTGAGAGGGAAGAAAGTAATAGATTAAAAGAAAAATAAACTATCTCTGAAAGAAAAATAGCACCTGAGAGAGAAAACAAAGCTCTGAGAAAAGACACAACTAAAGGGGGTAGGCAGGAATTTGGAGTTGTTCCCAAACTTGCTACTTTTTTATCAGCTTCCAGTTTCCACTATCCATGAGAGAATCATGTGAAATACAAAAGCAGGAGCTCACTGAGGCATTTCATTGAACTCATGAATTGATGTTAAAATTTCATAAGTTAGAAATTTAAAGATATCATAATTTTAATCTAACTTGCTTTGACAGTACCACACAAAGGTAAACAAAAAGTAAAAATGTCCATTACTTTGAAATTGACAAAAAAAAGTCTGCAGAGCTATATTGATCAATATCTACTATGACATAGATATTTCTAGTTTTCCTCTTTAAAACAAATATTTTTATATATTTTACATAATAAGATTATTTCTAATTTAAGGCCTTATAATTTAAGTTTTTAATGTTTTTGAGTTTATTTTTGTATATGGCATAAAAGAGTGGTCAAGTTTCATTTTTTTTGCATATATCTGCCCTAGTTTTCCCAACACCACTTATTGAAGATATTGTCTTTACTCCTGTATATATTTTTACTTTTTTAATTGTAGATTAGTTGAGCATATAAATAAAGGTTTATTTTTGAGCTATCTATTCTGTTTCAGTGATCTAATATATAGGAAACTCATACAAAACAATAACAAAAAATAAATTTTAAAATGGACATAGGATATTAAAATACATTTCTATACAGAAGATATGCCTACAAACATATGAAAAGATGCTCAACATCATTAATCATCATATAAATGCAAATTAAAACCATATGAGATACCACTTCACACAGTCAGAATGGCTATTATAAAAAAGTCAACAAATAACACATATTGGCAAGGAAGTGGAGAAAAGGACACCCTTGTGCTTTGTTGGTAGGACCACACACTGGCACAACTCCTTTGGAAAATAGTGGAGATTCCTCCAAACACTAAAAATGAATATACCACATGACCCAGCAATTCTGCTTCTAGGTATTTATACAGGGAAAACAAAAACAGTAATTGGAAAATATATATGCACCCTCATGTTTATTGCAGTATTCTTTTTTTGCTTTTTTTAAATTTATTAAGGTATTATATGTGTACATAGCTTACCATTGCCGCCCCCCTCCCATTCATGCCCTCCCTCCCCAGAGTTTTGTGTCCATTGGTTGTATTTATATGCATGCATACCAGTCCTTCGGTTGATCTCTTATCTCCCCCAGATCTCTCTACCCCCCCCCCCGTGCTGTCATTTGACAGTCTGCTTGTTGTTTTACTGTCTTTATATCTATCTTTCTGTTCATTAGTGTATAATGTTCTTTAATATGCATAAATGAGTGAAGTCATGTGGTGTTTCTCTTTCATTGACTGGCTTATTTCACTCAGCATGATGCTCTCCAATTCCATCCAGGTTACTGCAAATGATGAGAATTCTTTCTTTTTTATGGCAGCATAGTATTCCATTGTGTAGATGTACCATAGTTTCTGATCCATTCATCTGCTGATGGGCACCTAGGCTGTTTCCAAATCCTAGCTATTGTAAATTGTGCTGCTATGAACACAGGGGTGCATATATCCTTTCTAATTGGTGTTTCTAGTTTCTTGGGGTATATTCCTAGTAGTGGGATTACTGGGTCAAATGGGAGAAAACATAAGACGGGAAACCATAAAAATACTAGAGACATCCACAGGCAGCAAAATCTCAGACATATGCCTAAAGAACTTCTTCACTGATACTAACCCTAGGGCAATGGAAGCTAAAGAGAAAATGAACAAATGGGACCACATCAAAATAAAGCTTTTTTACAGCAAAAGAAATCATCAACAAAACAACAAGAAGTCCCAGGGTATGGGAGAACATATTTGTAAATGACATCACTGATAAAGATTTAATCTCCAACATCTACAGTCATCTTATACAACTCAATAAACGGAAAATAAATGAGCCAATTAAAAAATGGGAAATGGACCTAAATAGAATCCTCTCAAAAGAAGAAGGATGGCCAAGAGGCACATGAAAACATGCTCAAAGTCACTAATTATCTGAGAGATGCAAATCAAAACAACAGTGCGGTACCATCTCACACCTGTCAGGATGGCCAACATCAACAAAACAACAAACAGCAAATGTTGGCGAGGTTGTGGAGAAAAAGGAACCCTTGTGCACTGCTGGTGGGATTGCAGGTTGGTGCAACCACTGTGGAGAACAGTATGGAGCTTCCTCAAAAAACTGAAAATGGAACTCCCATTTGACCCAGTAATCCCACTACTAGGAATATACCCCAGGAAACTAGAAAGCAGTATTCTTTACAATAGCCAAGCTTTGGATGCAACCGAGGTGTCATCAGTTGATGAATCGATAAAGAAGATGTGAAATATATGGTGAAATATTATGTAGCAATAAGAAAGAATGAAATTATGCCATTTGAAACAATATGAATGAGTCTAATGAATATGCTAAGTGAAATAAATCAGGTAAATAAAGACAAATACTGTATAGCTTCACTTACATGTGAAATATAAAAACAACATAAAACAAACAAAACAAAATAAAAATGGACTCATAGAAAAAGAGTCCAAGGGGATGGTCACCAGAAGATGGGTGCAAACAGGAAGTAGAATTTAGTCCATAATATGGTGATAAGTTTGCATGCTAATAGAAAATTACTAGAATTAGGGGGATGATCACATTGTAAAGTACAAAAATGTTGAATCATTATTCTGCATACCTGAAACTGATATAACCAATATAAGATTGAATACCAACTATACTTAAAAAAACAAACTAAAAATACAATCATTAATATAATACATCTCCAACTGACCAAAAAACAATTGAATAATGCATTAAAATTTTTAAGTTCAGACCACCAACCAGTGATGCTGTGGTGGGTGGGCGAGGCCAGGCAGCAATCACTCCACAGAGGGAGGCCCAGGTCAGCCAAGCAATCGCCCCCCATCCCTGTCACCCTCAGAGGGGCAAACAGTGCCAGGGGAAAGGGAGCAGTGCCACACAGATGGCAAACAGTGGCATTGGTGGGGGGCAGCTGCTGGCAGCCGGGGGAATAAAAGCCCCAATATGCCCTCATCACCAGCCAGGCCTAGGGAACCAACCCAAGGGGTCCCAGATTGAGAGAGGGTACAGACGGGGCTGAGGGATACATACCCCAGCCCCTGTGCTCGAATTTCGTGCATCAGGCCTCTAGTTGGACTATAAAGTATGAGAATTTCCCATCCTTACTTAACTACATAATATTACCTGTTGCTCATTAATTCATTCATTAAACAGAAAGCCAGTTAATATCTTTATTAGCTAAAAATTGTCCTGGAATTATATTTGAAAAGAAATGCATTGAAAAGTATGAATTACCATTGATAACAATCATCATTAATCACGAGTCAAACTTTTTAGCAGTGCATGATGGATCATTTCTTTCTTGAATAAAAATGAGAACTCAAATATAGTGATAAATTTTATTTAAAATAACCAGTCTATGAATTGGTTCCTTAAATGATATTTGATTATGTCTAAGATTCGACTGCTTTATTAAAAATAGTTTAAATGATAATTCCTTCTATTCAGTGTGTTTGGACAATGCATAGTTTAAAAAGTCAATTCCTAAAACAAACTACAAATAAAACCACAACAAAGCAGAAGGGAGGAGCCTGACAGATCTGTGCTAGCAAGTCCAGCTGTCTGAGAGGCACACTGTGGTTGTGCTGTCCATCACTGCTGCCAGCATTGGCCTCACCTTCTCCATTGACCTGGTTCTCTTTCCCAAGCTGTTTTGCTGTCAAGGAGAGCTGATCCAAGCTGAGGACAGGTGCACTGCATTAGGTAGTGGAGCTCTGTGAGCTTCTACTTCCTTGGGGTGCATGGCACAGCTGCCAACTACATTTGTTTCCTGATTCAAGAGAAAATTATTAAAGTTCTGGGTAAATTGGATTTCTGCAACCAATTTCTCCCCCAGAAATTACAAGAGCAGTGACTAACTCTGCGAGGACCCGGAGTGCAAGATCCATTGCCTATCCTGGAAGTCCTTTGAGGAAGACAGAATAATATGGAGCTTCTGGAAGCAGATAGAATTTGAATTTAAATTTTGCAATATCTGCCTTAGTTAGTAAACATTTAATTTCTGTATGGGTCGTGATTATCTGATTAAAATGTTTCCAATTAAAAGTGTGATTTAACACAAGGAGAAATATAAATATTAAGTTATATGATAGAAACCATAGAGAAAATTAACAGGTCAAAAGTTAGCTATTAGAAAAAATAAGATTGAGAAACTCCACCAGATCTGAAATAGCATGGCTGAAATGTACACATAAGGAAGTATTTGACATTGAAATTGGGACTCAAAAGAACTGTTGGCCCAGAAAGGAACTCACTACAGACTGGTTCATTTCCCTATCTGCATAATCATTATGGCTTGTCTCAGTTTAGGTTCTTACAAGGGTATTTCTTAGATCACATGATCTCACACATCTAGAGGAAATAATTAACAAGATAAACTGATCAATAAAAACAGACCCAGAGGAAGAAAAGCAGTGATCAGACTCTCAAGCCTTAGAGGGAAAGTAGGGGAGGGGGAGGGTAAGGGGAAAAGATCAACCAAAGGACTTGTGTGCATGCATATGGGCCTAGCCAGCGGCCATGGACAACAGGGGGGTGAGAGCATATGTAGGGAGGGGCTTGGGATGGGAATGGGGGGATGAGGACAATTATGTGATACTATAATCAATAAAAGAAATAAATTAATTTTAAAAAAATATTGAGAAACTCCACAAAGAGTGATGGGGGGGGGAGTAGGAGGAGGAGAAAGAAAAGGAGGAGGAGGGAAAGGAGGAGGAGAAGAAGAAAGAGGAGGAGAAGGAGGAGGAATTCAATATCAAGAATTAAATTGGAGCCCTGGTTGGTGTGGCTCTGTTGGTTGAGCATCATCTTGTGTACATCATCTTGTCTGCCTGTTTGAATCCCCATCAAGGCACATGCCCAGGCTGTGGGCTCGATCCACTGTGATCTTTAACAACTGTCCCTCAACAATGACTGTTGAGCTTTCATCTTTCATATATGCCAAGTACCTTTATTTTTGCCAGATTTCAGTTACTCTTGCTTACTACAATTGTATAATTTTGGTTTTTAGAACCCAGTATTTCTCATTAAAAGTTTTCAAACTTGAAATGGATTATGGCTCATTTTCTATTGCAGCACAGGTCTCCACATGTAGTATGGCAAGGGTGTGAGTTGGCTCTGACATGCCCTCACTCCTAACTAAGAACAAGATCTCCACTGCTGAGACTCTGAAGCGGGGTAGTTGAGGCAGATTGGTCTTCCTTCCTGGTCAGACACTTAGCAGTGGTGGGGAAGTAGTCCAGGACC
The DNA here is from genome assembly GCA_963924515.1 of Vespertilio murinus. Lineage (NCBI taxonomy): Eukaryota > Metazoa > Chordata > Mammalia > Chiroptera > Vespertilionidae > Vespertilio > Vespertilio murinus. The sequence goes on along the minus strand of OZ004704.1, from coordinate 109,970,366 downwards.
CATATGTTCTTGTCTGCATGGTCGGTATCCTTGTTGAAATCATTGTCACCACATTGACATTACATGGGCTTTTCCTGAAGAGGTGTTTAGTTTCAGTTCTACCACTGGAAGTTGTTCAGAGCTGCCAGTAGTAACTGTCTCAACCTTCTCCCTGGACTGTGTGCTCCATTGACTTTGCAGTGTCTCCTAATCCTGTTGCTCCATAACTTTGTGTTATTACATAGAGTGTGAAAGCCATGAGGCTTCTCTTCCATGACTTCTAAGGTACATTAGAAACTTTGTGGGTTCATTTCTTCTTACAGATTATTTTCCCTGGAAAGCAGACACTGCATGAAGGAAATCTATTAGAAAGAGTCTCAGGATCATCAAACTATATCTGAATAGTAACTGTGATTTTTCATAATTATCTGAGAAAATTGGTGCTTTTCATTTCTACTGGGCCACCTTGCTCATCAAGTCTCGCTCCTTTTGCATTAAGCTGAGCACTTCCACATTGCTTCTTTGAAATCTGCAGTATGTAGCCTGCAAGGGTTTAGCTCTGGAAAGTGCATTTCCCAATAATACAAATCAGAATACATGTGATACTCAAGGCTAAGACATTATAAGACAAAAATTTATAGGCCAATTTCCCTCAGAAATATAGTCCCCAAAAATCCTTCATAAAATATTGGCAAGTAAAATTCAGCAAAATATAGAAAGAAAAGAAAGATAATAAGCATTACAATTTAACCCAAGAAATCAAGGTTGTTTTAAGGTAAAAAAATTAATCAGTCTAATCCCTGATAAGAATGAAAAAAGGACAAAAATCAATTGATCATTTAAAAAACTGAATAAAACTAATTTTATAAAATTCATAATAAAACTTTTCAGGAAAGGAAGATTGAAATAACTTACACAAACTAAAAAATTACATTTAAAAAATAAACAAACAAAAGGGAGAAATGGGGGGCATCTGGAATACTGTCAACAACAAAATTAAAAAAAAAATTCCTAAATGCATATGAATGATTAAAAAAATAAACATTGCATTTAATGATGAAATTCTGAATATTTCTCCTTATAATTGAGAACAGGGCAATATAATGTAATGTCTTTAAATACTTTGAGGTATAATAGCTAGTATAATAAGTTAAAGATAAAAACATAGAGATTGTCCTAACTGGTTTGCCTCAGTGGATAGAGTATCTGCTGTGACCTGAAAGGTCCCAGGTTTGATTCCAGTCAAGGGCATGTACCTTGTTTACAGGCATATCCCCAGAAGGGGTGTCAGGAGGCAGCTGATTGATGTTTCTCTCTCATTGATATGTCTAATTCTCCATCCCTATCTGGTCCTCTTTTAAAAAAATCGATAAAATGTATTTTTTTAAAAACTCTAGAGTTTAAAATGGAATAATTAAAACTCTCCTTAGAAAACCATTTTCGCACTAAAAATCTTCAAGAAACTTATAAATCCACTAGAGGCCCAGTGCATAAAATTTGTGCACTGTGCGGCGGGGGGGGGGGGGGGGCGGGGGGGAGGGGTGTCCCTCAGCCAAGCCTGTCCCCTCTCACAGACTGGGAGCCCTCAGGAGATGTACTACTGACTGGGGGCAGGCCTAAGCCACAGTCTGGTCTTGCTCTGTGGGAGGTGACTGGGCTGATCAGGGTAAGGCACCAGCCCCATCACCCTGCTGCTGCTGCCACTGTCACAGCCACCAAAGTGTTTTCATCAACATGGACTCCAGTCTCTTCATCATGAAAAAATGACAACTTTCTTTAGGCACTTTCAACATGTGTCTTTCATAGGATATGACATTTATTTTCTTTCTTTTTTCATACTCACCTGATAAAGTCCTTTTCATGGCGCTAGATGTAGGAATCTCTTTCATGGACCATGTAGGAAGAGTTCCATTCAGGGTTCAGGTTCTGGAAAAGGGCCGCACACAAATGAAGAGACTTGAGACTTGAAAAAATTCAACTTGGCAATATGGGGGTCCAGGCTGTAGTCCAACTCTAGTGGGAGAACTACTCACTGCTCTGGCCCTGCCATCCCATTTATTGAGGCTTTGGGGAAAACATCTTAGGCAACATAAATAGAAATTTACATGTAGCCCCTAGGCAGGAAATAACAGAAACTTACATGGGACAAACAAGGTGGAGGCTGCTTCAGCTAACAATGTCTCAACTAAAGGTTAGAGCAAATAAGGTTGTTGACCAGCCTTCCTGGCTTCCTGTCAACATCTCTTTTTCAGTGAAACTCATTTATTTTCCAGAAAACTGAGGATATGTTTCCATTGTTTTTAGAGAGCTTAGGATAGGGAGAGACAGAGAGAAACATCAATGTGAGAGGGACACTTTGATTGGTTGCCTCCTGCATGATCCCTGGACAAAAATGAGCCTACAACCTAGGTATATGAATTTGATCAGAATTGAACCCAGACCCTACAATCAACAGGCCGAGGCTCTATCCACTGAGCCAAACCGGATAGGGTAGGATATGACATTTCTTAGTTGCTCCAGCAGCAGACCTTATTTTTTCCTCCAGGAGTGAAGTGAAAAAACCCTAGATTACCTTCTTGGATTCTTATTACTCAAGTTACCAAGAACACTGCAAGTGGCAGCTTACAGGAAGCTTAGCCAGTGAGCCTTCAGAAAAGGTGTTTACTCTGTAGCTCATACACAGAGGATACCCTGAATTGGGTCCGCAGGGCTTCTGTCCACAGGGCTGGGGGATGCCAGGGTATGCCACGAGCCCAGAAGCCCTGCTTTCTGTCAGCTGGGCTTCTGTCCACTGGGCCGGGGGTATGTCCCAAACCACACAGCAGTGGCTCTGAGCATGCCCCCAGCCCAGCATCTATCCACTTGGCATGCCCCAAGGCCCGTGGCAGTGGCTCAGAACTCACCTCCTCCCTCCACCCCAGCCCAGCACCCGCTGGGCTTCTGTCTGCTAGGCCAGGAGCATGTCCCAAGCCCTGCAGCGGCATCTCTGAGCATGCCTCCCACACAATGGCACAGTTCTGTCAGCTGAGTTTCTGTTTGCTGGGCTGGGGGCACGTCCCAAGTCGTGGGGCAACGGCTCAGATCACGCCCCGGCCCAGCAGCCAAGTCTGCAGCCCTTCCTCCACCTGCAGCCTGGGAGTGGGACACTAGTGTCATTACCATAGTGACAATGCCAGCATCCTGCCCTGGTGCTATAGTTTCCACCATCTTTGTAGTGGAGTGATGGTTAATTTGCATATTACTATTTTTATTAGATAGGATTTTGTTTGATAGGATTATTAGAATTAGAGTAGGCAACATTATTAAGAATGTAGGTTACAGATATAGGTCCATATTTGCTTATTTTATAGGGAATTCATATGACTAAATTGAGTAAAATTAAACAGACATAAATTGTTACATAGTGGTAACAACTAGAATATGCAATAAAATTTTATTTACATTACCAAACAACATTAAATAAATAGGAATAATAAAACACAAACCTCTAGAGTGGGATATATAAAATGATATTGAGAGAAATTAAAGACCTAAATAAAGAATTAATTATGTTCACAAATCAGAAATTTTAATATTGCTAAGATGTTAGTTCTACCTTATTAATTAATAAAATATCTAAATTCCAATAGATTTTTAATACAAACTGAGAAATTGATTCTACATGTTATATGGACTCATGGAATATAGAATAATAAAAGCAATTTTTTAAAAGAGCAAAATTGGAGACTGAGACAAGATGGCAGGCTAGGTAGTCTCCTAAGCTGCCACCTCATCAACAATTTGGAAAAAAAACAACAGCTAAAATCGAAAAGGATAGCACTAGACCCACAGGAAAGCTGGCAGAATGGGATGGCTACAACTAGACACAAAGCAAGGCGCCACTGTTGCCATATGGAGTTTAAAACTACAGTGGAATTGGACCTGCCGGAGCTGCCACCAGCGGAAATGAGGGAAGCCAGACCTTGCTCAGCCCCGGGCCCAAGGAGTGGGCCATCCCAGCTGGCCCGCCGTGGGAGCAAGGGAGCCAATGACGGGCCTCCACTGGGACTTCAGCTCATGCCCGGAAGTAGACGCCTTTGAGCGCGGTCTCCCTGCCTGCAACCATCTCAGCCCACAGCCTTCCCAGCCTGCCCACTGTGCAGGTGAGGAGTGGCGCAGGATCTCCCCACCTGCAGCCTTCTCAGCCAGGCCTCCACGCCCGCCGTGCTGGTGAGGAGCTGGCGCAGCGCCTTCCGTTCGCGGCCCTGGCAAGTCCTTCCTCTGCCGCAGCATGGCCGGGCCAAAGCTTCTGCCACTGCCGCCAGGTGGATTTTAAAACTACAGTGGAAATTGAGCCACAAAAGCAACCGCCTCCACCACACCCACCACCGCTGCAGCGAGTGAGGGAAGCCCACTGAGAATAGAGCTCACTCCACCCCAGGCCCAGGGAGTGGGCGGCTTCAGAGCTTGGCCTCCTCATCCGCAGCTATTCCACTGAGACTCCTTGGAGCGAGGTCTCCCCTCCCACAGCCATCCCAGCCTGCCCGCCCTGCTAGAGAGGAGGTAGCACGGCGCTTTCAGTTCAAGACCCCAGCGCCCCAGAGGGGCCGTGTGTCCTGGGTGAGCCCTGTGCTCCCCAGGGGGCCGTGTGCCCCGGGTGAGTCGTGTGTCCCAGGTGGCCGTGTGTCCCAGGAGAGCCATGTGGCCTGGGGGAGACATGTGCCCTGGGAGAGCTGTGTGCCCTGGGGAAGCAGTGTGACCCGGGGGGAGGGGCGGTGTGAACCAGAGGAGGAGCGGATTCTATTCGTAGGGTCCTGAGATAGTCACCATAAAACAAGCAGATTGTCAAATGACAGCAGGGAGGGGAAGGAGACCTGGGGGGGAGATAAGAGAACAACCAAAGGACTGGTATACATGCATATAAGCACAACCAACGAACACAGAACTCTGGGGAGGGAGGGCATGAATGGGAGGTGGGGGGGGGCAATGGTAAACTATGTACACATATAATACCTTAATAAATTTTAAAAAATAAATAAATAAACAATAAATAATTAAATAAATAAATAAAAGAGCAAAATTGGAAGCCATACTTTATGTCAAAACTTAATATAAACAATGTTAATCAACACTGCATGTCAATTTTACCTCATAGTGTCATACTTTTGATCATATTTTCTTTTCTAGCAGTTGTATTAAATTATTTAAAATCTGATTATTCTCAGTATTTCTAATGTCTTATAAAAGTCCAAAAGCATGCATTTATGTCTTTATTTTTTTTAAATATATTTTATTGATTTTTTTTTACAGAGAGGAAGAAGGGATAGAGAGTTAGAAACATCGATGAGAGAGAATCATCAATCAGCTGCCTCTTGTACATCTGCGCTGGGGATATGCCCACAACCAAGGTACGTGCTCTTGATCAGAATAGAACCTGGAACCTTTCAGTCCGCAGGCCGATGCTCTATCCACTGAGCCAAAACAGTTTCGGCCATTTTATGTCTATAAATATAGTGAACATTATTATTTTATAGTTATCTAATAATACTTATTTCTAAAATATCTAAAATTTCTGCTGGTCTACTTGTCATCACTGTTATTTGGTTGGCTCTCATACTTTATTAATAACATTTATTAATATTTTAAAGTTTTTGTTTTCCTTATAATAATATTTGTGGAAATTCATTTAGCATAGACATGCATCCCTTCAGTGAACAGCAATGGTGGTGGTGTCCCTCAGCCCAGCCTGCACCCTTTCCAATCTGGGATCCCTCTCACAATCCAGGACTGCTGGCTCTCAACTGCTCACCTGCCTGCCTTCCTGGATGTCTAACTTCTCCCCTGCCAGCCTGTTTGGCCCCCAACTTCCCTCCTCTGCTGGCCTGGTCACCCCTAACTGCCCTTTCCTGCAGGGTTGATCACCCCCAACTGCCCTCCCTTGCAGACCTGGTCCCTCCCAACTGCCCTCTCCTGCTGGCCATCTTGTGTCCAAATGGGGGTAGCCATCTTCTGTATTGGAGTGATGTTCAATCTGCATATTAATCTTTTATTAGATAGGATAGAGGCCTGGTGCATGGGTAGGGGCCAGCTGGTTTTCCCTGAAAAGTGTCCCAGATCAGAGTGGGAGTTCCCTTGAGGTGTGGGGTGGCCTGGGCGAGGGGCCTGTGGTGGTTTGCAGGCCAGCCACACCCCCTGGTGACCCAAGCATAGGCCTGATATCTGGAATTTATTTACCTTCTACAATTGAAACTTTGTAGCCTGGAGCAGAGCCAAGCCTTTTACTGGCTCTTTGACTGCCACCATTTTTGTTTGCATTTGTTTACCTTCTATAATTGAAACTTTTTAACCTTGAGTGGAGGCTTAGGCCAGCAAGGGCAGGCAGAAAGCTTGGCTTCTTCCATTGCCTGGGAAACCCAAGCCTCCCTTCTGCTGTGGCCATAGACATCTTAGTCGGGGTTAATTTACATACTCTCTCTAATTGGCTGGTGGGCGTAGCAGGTGGGCGTGGTAGGTGGGTATAACAGAGATATGGCCAATTTGCATATTACTCTTTTATTAGATAAGATTTTACCTTTTATTATTTAATAAGTTTATTTGAGACAATTAAGTAAATTCATATGTACCAAGCTACAGTCATCTACGAGTCTTAATCATTTAATTTTTTTTAAAAATATTTTTTATTGATATTTTACAGAGAGGAAGGGAGAGAGATAGAGAGCTAGAAACATCGATGAGAGAGAAACATCGACCCGCTGCCTCCTGCACACCCCCCACTGGGGATGTGCCCTCAACCAATGCACATGCCCTTGACTGGAATCGAACCCGGGACCCCCAGTCTGCAGACCAACGCTCTACCACTGAGCCAAACTGGTTTCAGCTTAATCATTTAATTTGAAATAATCAGACAAGATACCCAACATAACAGGAAAATGGCTAGAAGATATGTTTCAATTAGTTATATAATTTTATAATAAATTATTTATATTAGAAATGCTGAAAATATATTTTAAGGAAGACTAGTATACTTTATACATCCTGTAAGCAGCCGAGCTCTAACTGTACTTTAGTAAAAATGCTTTAGCTATATTAATCATTCATTAAATTGTGAAGAGCATTAATATTTTTAGAGAATGAAAGATGTTTAAATGGGGGGAGTGAGAGCTGAAAGAGAAATTTAATGAAAGCATTTATTCCATTGAAACATTTTTAGAATCATAAACATTAAACACTCACTATTTAAATAGAGTTATAAAAAGTTTCCATGAATTTCAAACTTGCATTTTCAGACATCCATTAAGCATTTTTATTTTTCTTCACTGCTCACTCTGTCTCTCCTGTGTCAGAATTACCTCTTGGTTTTCCTGTTTACTTTCCTAAAATTCAATCCACAGCTAATAATAACTAGTTATTATTGCTACATTTTACAATGTTCCAGAAATGAAGTAAGCATTTCATATGCATTAAATCTCAAGGAAGATCTGAAAGTTAATTCTTTCATTAACACATTTTAAGTTGATAAAAATGAGTAAACCAACAAGCCTAATGTCAAACATTAACTGACTGCAAAGATGGATGCTCTGCTGCTTCCACAATAATGTGTAAATGATACCTCAGAAGGGAATACATTGTAAGTAAAATAAGTTCAACAACATCATGCCAATAAGTTTGCCACCCTTCCACCCCATATTCACAAAGACCTGCCTTTTGCATCTATCATCCAACTGAAACTACCAACCAGGGATCAGAGATTCATTTTAGCGTGAAATTACCTTTAGAGAAACATGGTTCGGCAGCCATAAAGGTAATTTTAAAAGAATTCAATCCTTAAGCGCATCTTCCAAAAACTTTGTTGAAACTCTTAAGTTATAACACTGATAAATACTTCCTATATACCTTTTTTTTCAAATGCTTGCAGACACTGCCCAGAGTGTCTCTCTCTTCTTTGCCCTTTATTATATAGACTAGAGACCTGGTGCATGAAATTCATGCACTTGGGGGGGGGGAGAGGGGCAGTCCTCGAGGTTGGCCTCTGCCCTCACAGTGCAGGAGCCCCGTGATCAATTGTCCCAAAGAGGTAGGCCCTGCCCACCCATCCGGGGCTCCTTGATGGATTGTCCCAAAGAAGTAGCCCAGAGCTGAGGGTCCTGCCTCTATGGTGTGAATGGAACCACAGGAACCCCTGTAGAAACTGCATGGAGCAGCCACCAGGTCCTGCCCCTTTGGCGCATGCAGCCATCTGTGATGGTGTGAGGGCATCACAGTGTGACGGTGTGAGGACCACCTAGACTTGTATTAGTAAGATTACATAGATCAGTATAATTTTACTTTACGTTTCCACCTCTATGGTCTTTACTTTCTCTATTTGTTTTCTAATTGTCCATGACAATATTTACCAGTCGGCTGTTATAGAGGGACTCCCCTCTGAGAAATGAGGAGTCTGAAAATATATAAACACTTATATGGATGCATGTGTGTATGTGTGTGTGTGTGTGTGTGAGAGAGAGAGAGAGAAAGAGAGAGAGAGAGAGAGAGAGAGAGAGAGAGAGAGAGAGAAAGAGAAAGAGAGAGAGTGTGTGTGAACTGGGCTTGGGCATTGTAATGCCTTAACATAGAAAAATCTCTAGGGTAAAAAGGAAGACAAAAATGAGCTTCAAGTTGCTGGGGCCATATTTGCTTATTTTATAGGGAATTCATATGACTAAATGGAGTTATTTATTCTAAAATTCAATTAGAGTGAAAGATATGTTCTTTAAGACATTCTTTTATGCTGAAAGCATAATTATTCTTCGTTTTATATTTTAACTGAGTATGAAGTTTCTTAATATTTAGTTACTTCATAGAAATTAAAAATAAATATTTGCCGAAACTGGTTTGGCTCAGTGGATAGAGTGTCGGCCTGTGGACTGAAAGATCCCAGGTTTGATTCCAGTCAAGGGCATGTACCTTGGTTGTGGGCACATCCCCAGTGGGGGTGTGCAGGAAGCAGCTGATCTAGGTTTCTCTCTCATCAATGTTTCTAACTCTCTATCCCTCTCAATTCTTCTCTATAAAAAATCAATAAAATATATTAAAATATTTAATTTGTTATTTATATAAATTGTATATGTCTATTAAATTATGTTTTTCAACTGTTCAAAAATAGCTTTGAATGTCATTTCTACACACATTTTAACATGCTTGGGAGAATAACTATGAACAACCCCAAAGCCTTCCTAATTGAAAATGCTTCCTTGGGATTACCAGTCAGTTTAGGAAACTAAATTAGTTTTCTGCTCACTTGGTTTCACTGAATATCATGCTGCCTCAGTGCCCTGCTGCTGTGAACCTCTTTCAGGTAGAGCTTTATCCTTTTGAATTTTCGCAATGAGGAGCTCTGGATGGTAGAGTGCTTTCACAACACAGACTGCTGGGGGGCAGCCCCTCTGGGGTGAATGCGTGCTCAGGAGTAGGAGTCCTAGGAAAGGGGAGGCCCCCTTCTGCTTCTCATGAAGAAGCCAGCGGGGACACTGTGACAAGGGGGCCCGGAGGGGTGAAAGCAGCTTGTGATTCAAATGTCACAGAATTCATATCTTTAGCCAGATTTAGTAGGTTTTCTTGAAGAAATGTTTCTCAAATTGGTGTATGCATATAGGACCCTTTCCTGATAATTTAAGTAGCTACTTTTATTTTAGAATATTTCCACCAGATAAATGGTTGCTTTGCTGAGAGAGGGTTCATTGAGCTCCTCACACTGCCATTTCAGAAATACAAGGCAATTTTTTTTAATTGATCTTTCAGAATTTCAAAATTCCCTGATTAGTTTTCTTTATTTAATATTAGAGGATAATTATAACAATGATACTAACTAGGTGTCACAGATACTCTGAAAAAGTGTTTTTCAATATTTGTGGCCTATTTTTATTTAAAAACATGTTAAAGATGACAATTACTAAAGGAAGTGAAATATGTTGGTAAAATTTTAAATTTCATGTCTGCACAATATGGCAATTATTTATTGCTTGGTGGTTTCATGACAAGTATTTTGGAAAAGAGATGTGGAAGCATATGAAAGGTTTGAGAGGAAGAATATAGTGAAGCCATACAATTATTCACATAGAATTATTGCCCTAACTCTGTATATAAACCTCTGTGGTCACCTTGGTGGATCAGTAGCAAAGACAAACAGTAAGAACCTCCCAAATATCATGGTCTTACTGTATCCAAAATAAAAGGAGAAGTAGAAGCAGTATTTTTGGAGGCTTCATTCTAATTATTAGATTATTGCTCCATAAAGGATGGACATTTCATTTTACAATTGCTACAATAATTATTTTCTCCATTGTGATTTTACCTAATTATGCAAGTGGACTGTGGTTTTTATAAGATTATTATCATTAGTATGACAAATTTCTTTGCAAGTTTTAGTTTGTGAAGAGTTCACTATTAAAATCTATTGTCTTTTTTATTATTCAGTTCTTTTAAAAGTGTTAATTGACACTGTGACAAGATTACATAGAGTACCATTTTTCTGCCATTTGGAAAATTATCTGTAATAATTTAATTAAAATTTAAAAAGAAACTAATGTATTATAATCTAATCTACATTGTAAGAAATTATTGTATGTTATGTCAAAACAAAATATTACTCCATTTTTGCTACTTTTATTTTGAATAAAGAAGGTTAAGGTATTTAATATGCTGATATCTTAAGGACACATCTTCACTGTGTTGTTTTTTTTTGTTTTTGATTTTTTGTCTTCTAACCATCCTAGGGCATGTTATATTGGTAACTAACATATCTATCTATCTTTCATCTATCTATCTATCTATCTATCATCTATTTATCTATATGTATATATGCCTATAGATATATCTATATGTAGATATTATATATATTAATTTTTAGAGAGAGAGAGGGAGAAGGAGATAGAAACATCTATATGAGAGCAGAGCATCAATTAGTTGCTTCCTGCACATCTATTACTGGGGATCCAGCCCCAAAATTGCCTTGATCAGGAATTTAACTAGTAACCTTTTGGTGCAAATGATAATGCCCAACCAACTGAGCAACACAGGCCAGGGAAGTGTTACATACTAATTTTATAAAATACTAACTTTATAGTAATTAAAACTATATACATCTAAAATAAAAGTTTTAAGTCATAAAGTATGTTATTTGAAGCCAAAATAAAAGTGGAAACAGGAACAACCAACACCATCCATCATTTTAATAACTCACAAGTTTCACAGTTAGCATAAAAGCTATAGAGCCTTGAGCTGAATGTGACTTAAAGAGGTTGTTTGCCTGCATTCTCTATATTCAGATTGCAAAAACATTATTATGTCCTTATCTCTTACTGCCTTTTACCTTCATATCCCAAAATATCCAGTTCTTTTGATTCATTCTCCTGAATCTCTCTTAATCTTTTTTCCCCAACATCATTAATCCATTCTTCATATAAAAGAGTTATATTTGAAAAATAAGAATTGATATAATCAGTTGCCTTTTTTATAATTTCTTGATGTTGAACTGATCTTTGACAAAGAATAAAGACAATTCAATGAATAAAAGACAGTCTTTTACACAAATGAGGCTAGAACATTCATGTGTAAAAAAACAAAACAAAACATGAATGAATATTGGTATTGCCCTTATACCTCTCACAAAAATTAACTCATAATGGATCATAGGTCAAAATGTAAAATGAAAAATAGCAGAAGTCCTAGGAGAAAACATAGGAGAAAATCTAGATGACTTTGTGTTTGGTGATGACATCTTAGATCTAATACCAGCAGCATGACCCTTGGAAAAACAAAGTGAAAATTGGGCTCCATTAAAACTAAACCTTTCTGTTCTGCAAGACAGAGAAATGAGGGAACAAAAACACAAATCAATCACTGGAAAAATATCTTTCCAAAGCACATATATGATAACAGACTAGTATAAAATATATACAAATAACTCTTGAACTCAACAATAAGAAGTCAAACAACCCAATAAAAATAGAAACAATATTTGTGTAGACAGCTCACAAAAAGATGCAGAGATGCATATAAACATAAGAAAAAATGCTCAAAAAATGTCATCAGAAAATTAGAAGTTAAAACAAGAGTCTAATATATGTCTGTTAGAATATCTAAAATCCAAAATACACCCAACACCAAATGCTGACAAACATGCTGAACAAACAGGATTTCTTACTTATTGTTGGTTGGAATACAAAATGATATGACACTTTGAAATACAGTTTGACAGGTTCTCATGAAACTAATACTCTTTAGCATACAATCTAGTAATTACATTTCTTACTATTTATGTTCATGCATAAATTTTCACATGATGTACACAAACAAATAGCTTTATTTATAACTGCCAAAACTTGGATGTAACCAAGGGGTCCTTCAATAAGTGAATATATATAGAAATTGTAGTATGTCATGCAATGGAATATTATTCAGTAATAAAGAGAAATGAGTTATCATACCACAAAAAATATATGGAGGATCTGGTATGTATACTGCTAAATGAAATAAGCAATCTGAAAAGGTTACATAATGTACAGTTCTAATTAAATGACATTCTATAAAAGACAAAATTATGGAGACAGTAAAATGTTAAGTGATTGTTAAAAAGGGGATAAACCAGGAGCACAGGAAGTGTTTTGGGAAAGAAAACTATTTTATGCAACACTTTAATGGTGGATACATATCTCACATTTATCCAAGTCCATGGAAGGTACAACAAAAAGATTGAATCTGATTGTAAACTATGGAATTTAGTTAATAATATAATGATTGGCTCATCAATTGTAACAAATATACCACAATGTGGCAAGTTGTTAATAATAAGGCAAACTATATGTGTGGCGGAAGCAAGACAATGGGTTTATGCAGGAACTCTGTACTTTCAACTAAATTTTCCTGTAAACCTAAAATTGCTCTAAAATCTATTAATTTCTATAAAGGAGTTTCTGATGGCATCCATTGTTTTAGAATAAAAGTCAAATCCCATTCACTTTCTTTCATAACCCTACATGTTTCCTTCCTTTTTTCTTACTTCCTCTTCTATAACCTTTCACAGCTACCAAAGACCTTTCTTTGTGTCAATTAAATATAATAAATTATTTTGAACTCAGGACTTAAATAATTGCTATGCCCTTGGTGTTGATTTTACTATAAATTTTCATGCTTTTGGCTCTATTCATATGCCTTCAAATAGGACTTTAATTACCTTTGTATCTAACAGTGTTTTTATTTATTTATTTATTTATTTATTTATAAATATACTTTATTGATTTTTTACGTAGAGGAAGGGAGTGGGATACAGAGATAGAAACATCAGTGAGAAACATTGATAAGCTGCCTCCTGCACACCCCCTACTGGGGATGTGTCCTCAACCAAGGTACATGCCCCTGACTGGAATCAAACCCAGGACCCTTGCCTCTGAAGGCTGACACTATCCACTAAGCCAAACCAGTCAAGGCAGGATTTTTTAATATGTGAAATTTTCTTATGTAGCCTTAATCAGTTTAACATACCATGCAAAGGAAGTTTTGTAACATCAGCTAACTGATCTGTCCTGTTTACAAATGTCACTTTACAGATGTTTCACAGTCTAGAATAACTGACATGTAATAGTCACAAAATTAACGTTTGCTGCATAAATTAATAATTGGCATTCTGTAGGTGACAAAATTAGAACTTGAAAAGTTGATCATTTGTTAATGTCTATCCAGCTAGAATATCATAGAAAGGAAACCTCATTTCCTGCTGTCTCTGAGCAGTGGACACTTCTCTGTAATAGACTATGGAGCAATGCAGCATAGGATACTCACATCATCATTGGCATAACTCTAGAAAAGCAGAAGTGGTTTTGTTAATAAGTCACAATTAACATGATAGTAAATAATATATTATTTTAAAGTATATACATTTTTCCTAAAATTGACTGTTAAAAATATATTCTTATTTACTTTGATTTACATATTTTACAAATTGAAATAGAATTTATATCATTGTGGTCCACAAGTACTAGATCACCACATCTATTGCTCTATACAATGACAGGCTTTTTCTGTAGGCAACAGATCATCTGTAGGCTCTGATGTGAGTTAAAATGTGTTATAAAAGGGAAAAAAATAATTGAAATTCTCAAATTGTTTTGACATGAGAAATGAATGGTGTAATGCCACATGTAAATTAACAAATATTTGAGACCTCTTTTGGACAAAGGTATTAAACTATGGGCTATACAACTGTGTGCAATTTCTTTTTTTCCCCCTCAGGTTTATGCACATTTAGGGCCATTCATTTAATGTGAGAATAAGATTGCAGAAGTGAAAGGAAATCATAAAGCTTGTGTCACTTATCCATATCTTTAGATTAAATGCCCAGAAATACCTGAGCATTTAATAGGTCTAAAATAAAAATTTGGGAGGATGTCTCAATCAATGTTTTCAATAAAACTGAACTATGAATAGAAAAAAAGTAATTTATATAACCATTTAGAGCAATATAATATATAAGGGTAAATTATCATCTGTTACCTGTATTATAATTTAGTTCTATTCCACAGAATAATTTAAGTAGATTTTATTGAGATAATAAACATTTATCGATGAAGTGACTGGCCCATAATATATAGTGACATAACATTTTAGTTTCTTTAGAACTTGTTCTCTAAACCTTCAAAGTGACATTTGAGTGTCATAGTCATCTCATTAACATTGCACATCATTCTGACTTTAGTAAGAAAACAGCAGATTTTAATGAGATTCTAGTAGTAACAATATGTACTCTCATAAAATTTGTGAGCTTTCATGATGACATTAAGCTCAATGCTTATACTGAGTTGTAAACTTCCAGAGACAGCTCAAGTAAATGAGGACTGGTGCCCATGGCTAACTAAAGGCAGAATTTCTCTGGTGTGGTTTTATGTGCTCTTTCTTGATTGTCTGCTCCTTTATGGACAATTGGTTCTCACAGTAGCACTTGAGCCACTTAGTGTCCAGGGGCCTCCCTTCAAGCTTAGATGGACAGGTAGTCTCTCATAATTTAATCCATTCTCTTTACTTTGCGAAAAGACATGGAAGACAAGAGCGGCCCTGATCAATGATACACAGCTAACATGTTGCCAAAATAGACCAAGAAACATAACCTGTATTATTGTGTTGTTTCCAGTTAAAAGTAAGGAACCTGTAACTGTAATCTGGAATTTGCTGGCCAGAGCCCATATAAATGAAATGTTAAAGTTATTAATTCAATGTTTTTATAAGGGAGGGAAGGAAATGATTATGAGACCAATATCAGCGGTGACTGTATGCCAGAATAAGAATATGATGTGGTGGAAGTGAAACGTGTCTGTGCAGGAGCGAGGTGAGCGCGGGTGTTCATGTGCTTTGCCAAGATCCCCAATAACCTTCAAATTACTCAATCCATATTAACTCTTTGTTAAATAACTCCTATTATTTGAAGTACCCATAGCTCAGTTCAACTTCTCTTTCCACAATCATTATTCAGATAATCATATTTGTATGGAACTTCTGACTCTTACTGTTCCCCAAATCTGTTCCGCCAGTTTACCTCAGTAAAATGCCAAACTGTATCTAGCTGTTTTGACACAAATTCTTGGCATGATACTCAATTTTTATCCTTATTTTATAAATTCTATCCAGAGTCATTACTTGACCCCATCATTTAGAATTAAAATTATTTTCCCCCTGACAGTATCCATCTTTCTAACCTGCTTTAATTTTGACAACATACTCATTATAATCCACTATACTGTATTATTTATTTGCCTTATCTTTTGTCTATATTTTACTCAAAAGGGTAATCTCCATAAGCACAGGGGCTTTGTCTGTTTTGTTTATTGTTCTAGCTCCAGCACCTAAAACAGTGCCTGGCACCACCGTGGATGCAGCAATAAGAGAGAATGGTAAATAATTTAATTTATTGAGTTTGCTAAGGAGAATAAAATGTGACTTCAAGAAAAATTATAAGCCAAAACCGGTTTGGCTCAGTGGTAGAGCATCGGTCTGCGGACTGAAGGGTCCTAGGTTCGATTCCAGTCAAGGGCATGTACATTGGTTGCAGGCACATCCCTGGTGGGGGGTGTGCAAGAGGCAGCTGGTCGATGTTTCTCTCTCATCAATGTTTCTAGCTCTCTATCTCTCTCCCTTCCTCTCTGTAAAATATCAATAAAATATACTTTTTAAAAATTATAAATCAGTTGAGGTAAAAAAGCATTGATGTGAGTACAACGGAGTAGAAAAGGCCAGCTAGTTCTCTGTAGGATCCAAGAGTAATATAATTTAGGCCCTACACCCACAGTGATAGTCTGATAATCTGTAAATGTTAGTTGTCTGAAATTATATGCCCCACTAATGATAATTAAGTGAATATAATTATCCCTTTCAACAATTTTAGAATTCTTTTATATTTTATGCAAATTTGATATCTAACTCCATAATTTACACTAGAGGCCTGGTACACAAAATTCATGCATGGGAGGGGATCCCCTCAGCCCAAGTTATACCCTCTCTCCAATCCAGGACCTCTCGGGGATGTCTGGCTATCAGTTTAGGCCCAATTCCTGGCAGCTGGACATCCCTCGGGGGATGTCTGACTATCAATTTAGGCCCAAACCCTGACAGCTGGCTCTAACTGCTCACCTGCTTGCCAACCTGATCACCCCTAACCGCTTCTGCTTGCTGGCCTGACCACCCCTAATTGCCCCCCCCACACACACAGACCTGGTTGCCCCTTACTGCCCCCCCATGCCAGTCTGGTCACCACCAACTGCCCCCATCTGCCAAGCTGGTCACCCCTACCTGCCTCTGTGGCCAGCCTGGTCTCCTCCAACTGCCCTCCCCCCATACTGGCCTGGTTGCCCCATGCAGCCTGCTGTTCAGTCATTTGGTTGTCCCTCATTAACCCCCTGCTGGCCTGGTCACCTCACACAGCCTGCTGTTCATTCATCTATCTGGTTGTTTCAGTTGTGATGGCCCCTGGATTTTTATATATTAGGATACCTCTATGTCTATTTTAAAGATCTGTGATTTTTATTCTAAGAAATTGTTTACATCAATGAAATGTCATTTCTTTTTTTAAAATATATTTTATTGATATTTTACAGATAGGAAGGGAGAAAGACAGAGAGCTAGAAACATTGATGAGAGAGTAACATCAACCAGCTTCCCCCTGCACACCCCCCACCATGGATGTGCAACCAAGGCACATGCCCCTGACCGGAATCGAACTTGGGACCCTCCAGTCGGCAGACCGACACTTTACCACTGAGCCAAACCGGCTTCGGTGAAATGTCATTTCTTAAACACTATAATAGTTCTAATCAAAAGACCTTGGAAATAGAATTAACTGTTGAAGATTTAAATGACAGTGTACATATTATCTTCATTTACAGCAAGTACAGTTACTGGATTCTATCATTTAAAAATGTAGACAGTGATAAATGTAAAATTTTCTAAATAATCTCCAAGAAAGCAATATAAATATTGAAATAATGCTCTTACCAATAATTCTGCTTCTTTCTTCAATTATGAATAGGATCAGAAAAAAATGAACTAAAATTAAGTTTATTCTTTTTTAATATTTTATTGATTTTTTACAAAGAGGAAGGGAGGGGCATAGAGAGCTAGAAACATCAATGAGAGAGAAACTGCCTCCTACACATCCCATACCGGGGATATGCCTGCAACCAATGTACATGCCCTTCATTGGAATCGAACCTGGGACCTTTCAGTCCACAGACCGATGCTCTATCAACTGAACCAAACCGGTTTTGGCAAGTTTACTCTTAATTTACTATTTCAGACGTTACTTAAAATATATTTATAAACAACTATTTGCATGCAACTATGTAAAATTATGAACTATAAAAGTTTTCCAAATATGTACACATAATTAAAATGTTAGAGAAAGAACTATTTCCAAATACCCTAGCTATTTTAACAGAAATAAGTTACACACAAAATTAGGTATGCTTAGAGAACTTCAGAAGAGATTGAAGAACAATAGTCAGAAAAATATGTCCTTTCAAGAGATTAGGAGGCTGCAGACTATATACCAAACAGATTTTCAGTGAACTTCCCTTTCTGCATCCCCAAAGTGAGTAATCCTTTCACTCACATTTTCATACAAATCTTGTGTGTTTTCCACCACTGCCAGAGGAGGTTAACTGCTTCTTTTCTTCAGTCTTTCAGATCTTACATGAGTGCCTCTCAGTGGTATAATCTAACCTGGAATCCTGCTGACAAGAGACTCTGGGAGTGCATTTCCAAGGTTTCTCCCATGTAATTTAGGAAACAATGAAGTTGATTCGATAATGCACAATATAGCACAAATATAAATTATGGTATATTAAATGTCAGTGATTTATATATTTGAGAGGTATAATAGGCAGAAATTTATTTATTCTGCTCAACAGTAAAGAATTCCTCATCCATAAATATTTATTAAGCAACTACTAGGTTTTAATGTTAGAAAAACTGTCTAAAGAATACAGTTTAAATAACTTAAAATTGTATGCAAAACAATTAAAATTTTAAATAATTTATTATCATATTTAATTTTTTTAATTTTAATTAAATAATTTCAAATTGTATGTAAAAATAAAGGTGGGGAGAAAACAAAGATGTTTTATCTATTTTGTAAAAGGGGAAAAATAAAAACAAGATATTCAAGTAATAACAAAAATCACTACAACATGTTACACATTTTACATTGGCAATGGTGTGTAGTGTTTTTCATTATTTGCCTGCAATAATATATTTCTAGGATAATTCTTGTCATGATTCTTAATTCTAAAATAATTGTATGATGAGTTAGTGAAATTAAAGTCATATTTACTTAACATATTTTCTGTTACTACAGTCTAAAATTATCCTTTTAATGCAGCATTATATGTCTTGATATGAATTATAAAAACTAATTTGTGCTGCTATTATTCAACATTTAGTTACTTTTGACACAGAATAACAAATTTCAGGCATATAAGTATTTTATTGCTTATATAGGTGGGCTAGTAGAAGATCCTAGGAAAGGAAAATAGAACTATTTTAATGACTCTTGAAATATATGCCATTATTTTAATTTACATTTATTACTAGGATGTTTCATCTGAAATTTACATTATGTAATTAAATTTTATATTTATATTATGAGACATATCCTGCCTTTTATTATATACATTATATATATATATATTTCATATATATGTTTATACATATATAATACTCTCTTTCCATACCTCTCCATATATATTTTATGGCTCCTATCACATCTCAAGGCTCTTGTGGTTAGAATTTTTGCCTTGCCATTTTTTTTATCACATGCAATAACTAAAACACAAATGTACAGAAAATATATATATAATACTTTTAAATTACATTTAAATTGTATGACCATTTAAAATAATCTATAATAATAAAAGCTCAACTGCCTACCTAGTTGCTAATTAGACCAGACAGCCAAACAACCTTCTATCATTCTGGATATCCTTTTTGATGAAGCTGCAGGGTTAGGAGCGATCAGGCAGGCAGGGATGGTTAGGAGTGATCAGACAGGCATGCAGAATGATTAGGGATGATCAGGCAGGCAGGCAAAGTGGTTAGGGGCAATCAGGCAGGCAGGCAATTGGTTAGGGGCAATCAAGCAGGCAGACAGAGGGGTTAGGGATGATCAGGCAGGCAGGTATAGTGGTTAGGAGTGATCAGGCAGGCAGGCAGTTGAGCGGTTAGGAACCAGGGGTCTCAGACTGTGAGAGGGATGTGATATCCAACTGCTCCAGAATGATGTGTTCTCTCCTTTGGAGAAGAAGAAAAGGAAGGAAGAAAATGGGTCTGGACAGCAAGTAGCCTTGCTTTAGAAATACATGGAGAGGCGTTTCTTTTCTCTAAGTACATTGAAGTGCTATGTGGATTGGCATGAGGCACTTTTATTTTATTGGTCTCTCTGGATGATCTTCCTGAAGGAGGTGACTGAGTTGGCTTGCTGCTCAGGTACAGAAACAAGAGGGTGAGTGTGCTGTCCTATGTGCCAAGTTGCAAGGTGTTTGTGCTGTTCTGTGTTTCTGAGCCACTCTCACCATGTGAGTCAGGTCTGGCCAGAGACAAGGACAGTCATGAGTGGCTGTCCCCAGGCCTTTCTGACAGCACTCCTCTGTCCGACCTCTACCCCTTTGGTCTGTGCTCATTGCCAGCTGAATCCACAAGCCAGAGGAGGCAGGAGCCCTGAGTCACTGTGTGGAGAGTACGAGCTTTGGTGACTCCCTGGCCCACATCATGGTACACAAGGAGCAAGATTTTACTGGGTTCAGACACTGAAACGTCCTTCCTGACAGCCCCCTTTATTACCCTAATGTCTCAGTCTTTGACGAACAATTAGAACCTCCCTGACTGGACCACAGAGTAAAGTGCCAGACCTTTAATGAGTGATGCTCTGTCTCTCTCTTCTTCGGCTAACCCCTTAAAAATGGAGATGTGTTCATTTCACTCACCAGCATTACTTTTTTCATCTCCCAGTTATGTTGATAGGTAAATCGGAGCCATCACTGGAAGGAGAGAGCATATGAAGACAAGTTATTATTTTACAGTAATTTTGAGCCCCATGCTCCAGAGTAGACACAGAAAAATTGTTTATCCTTCCTGACCTTTAACAGAGCATAAGTGTCATGTCTGCAGTTGCCATCTATAGATTATTAAAAGGCATGTGCTTCCAAGGACAATGCTGCCTTCCTTCATCCTTCTCACTGGGTAGCATCACTCCTCCGTACTGTGCCCAAAGCAAACCAAGACATGGAGAAGAGAATCTGCTCTGTCCACAGGAACATGGCCCAGCATTCCTGGAATGGCACAACACAACCATAATTGTCACTGGGTGAATGTGGTTAATGAAGCAGAGGGTCACTGTGGGAAGGCTGTGCTGCCCATGTTATGTTTGTGAGAAGGTTAAAGGTTGGGAAGGTCCTTTAAGAACCCATGCAGTACAGCGATGGAGCTGTTCACCCGAGTGATCACATTACAAGTGGCTGAGACACAGCAGCTTATTAAAGGCTGGGAAAAGCCCATGATGGGATGAGAACGTACCTGTGGAGGGTCAGGGTCAGGGTTAGGGTTAGGGTTAGGGTTAGGGTGAGGGTTAGGGTTAGGGGTAAGGGTAGGGTTAGGGGTAGGGCTAGGGCTAGGTCTAGGGCTAGGGATAGGGCTAGGGTTAGGGTTAGGGTTAGGGTTAGGGTTAGGGTTAGGGATAGGGTTAGGGCTAGGGCTAGGGCTAGGTCTAGGGCTAAGAATAGGGTTAGGGTTAGGGTTAGGGTTTGGGTTAGGGTTAGGGCAAGGGCTAGGGCTACGGCTAGGGTTAGGGTTAGGGTTAGCATATGGGTTCTGGGAGAGTTTATCATGTATCAGCCTTTGAATTCACGGTGAAAGAGATGCCCTCACTGGAGTATGAGTGTAACAGGGCGAATTGAAAACTACAGGCCACAAACATTTTAGAATGGTACTTCCTACACTAGAAATGCATGTTCAACTAGATGTAGGACCCAAATAACATAATGTTGGCATTGGTAAAACCAGTTACAAGGCTGATAATTTAATGTGGTACAGTTTCCCTTTGATTTTAATTGTGAAATTGGCTTGGTGTTTGCGGGGTGGGGAAAGCTGGTGAAAAATTTCACAACTCCTCTTCACAGGACTGTACGACAGTATCTGAGTACTTGAAGAAGTCACCGAAACTGATTTGGCTCAGTGGTAGAGCATCGGTCTGCGGACTGAAAGGTGCTGGGTTCGATTCTGGTCAATGGCATGTACCTTGGTTGTGGGTACATCCCCAGTAGGGGATGTGCAGGAGGCAGCTGGTCGATGTTTCTCTCTCATAGATGTTCCTGGCTCTCTATCTCTCTCCCTTCCTCTGTAAAATATCAATAAAATATATATATTTTAAAAAAAGAACCAAGAGAGGTGAACAATAGCCAAGCTTGTGTTCAATTAGTAGTAAAGTCAACAAAAGGCCCTTATGATAACTGTATGAAAATGGAAAACCTGCCAGATCTCCAAATAAAAGAGCAGGACAATGTATGTGATAATAATTCTTTCGCGTGCTGGTAGTAATGTAAAAAAAAAATGTCATTTCACCTTGGAATTCATATGAAAGCAGCTACAGACCCTTGGAGGTGCTTACAGAACTCTGGAAACTCACAAACTGAAGTAAGCTTAATGTCTAAGAAGGTGTACATCAACAAAGAGCCTTGCTAACAGCAACACATTGTTTAATGACAGGAGAATGGTGTTGAAACATCAGAGAAAATAGGTTGCTATAGGTTACCGGCCTACCTCAGTGCCAGTGACTTGTCTTTTTTCAAAGAAGGCTGAGAAGCTTTGAAACAGGAAGTGCTGACGTCATCAAGTGGTCAGGGCCAGGTGAGTAGGCCCACGTGCACCGGTGATAATTATGTGGGCCTGAGTCAATCTGGGAGGAAGTTCATGCCTTAATTGAGGCTGCATACTGCCGATTGACAGCAGGTGTCGGAGGGGAGACCAGGGCCACTGTGTGCGGTGAGCGAGACAGCTGTTGTGGGAAGCTCTTCCAAAGACACCCCACCCCCTGAGACCACCTGCAGACCAGCTCTCTCCTCAGGCCTGTGGCCACCCAAGTGAGGGGAGAGGGGCCTGTCTCCCGGATGCAAGGTTGCCTGGTGACCAGAGTTCTACATTCCGTACTGCCCTGTGACTGAGCCAGTGACCTCAAGGGTGCAGGGCTCTATGGCCTGTATGCTTTCCTTTAAGCAGGATGACCTGCAGACCCCTCAGGGCTTTGGACTTTTGCCAAAGCAAGAGCCTACAAGATCCCTAAGGACACCCGAGGGATGATGCGGGAAAGCATTTTCTGGAGACCAGGGCACGTGTCTTCAAACCCGCCAGCCCTGCCGGTTAGGGTTAGAGTTAGGGTTAGGGTTAGGGTTAGGGTTAGGGTTAGGGTTAAGGTTAGGGGTAAGGGTAGGGTTAGGGGTAGGGCTAGGGCTGGGGCTAGGGCTAGGGCTAGGGCTAGGGTTAGGGTTAGGGTTAGGGGTAAGGGTAGGGTTAGGGGTAGGGCTAGGGCTAGGTCTAGGGCTTGGGATAGGGCTAGGGTTAGGGTTAGGGTTAGGGTTAGGGTTAGGGTTAGGGATAGGGTTAGGGCTAGGGATAGGGCTAGGTCTAGGGCTAAGACTAGGGTTAGGGTTAGGGTTAGGGTTTGGGTTAGGGTTAGGGCTAGGGCTAGGGCTACGGCTAGGGCTAGGGTTAGGGTTAGGGTTAGGGTTAGGGTTAGGGTTAGCATATGGGTTCTGGGAAAGTTTATCATGTATCAGCCTTTGAATTCACGGTGAAAGAGATGCCCTCACTGGAGTATGAGTGTAACACGGCGAATTGAAAACTACAGGCCACAAACATTTTAGAATGGTACTTCCTACACTAGAAATGCATGTTCAACTAGATGTAGGACCCGAATAACATAATGTTGGCATTGGTAAAACCAGTTACAAGGCTGATAATTTGATATGGTACAATTTCCCTTTGATTTTAATTGTGAAATTGGCTTGGTGTTTGCGGGGTGGGGAAAGCTGGTGAAAAATTTCACAACTCCTCTTCACAGGACTGTACGACAGTATCTGAGTACTTGAAGAAGTCACCGAAACTGGTTTGGCTCAGTGGTAGAGCGTCGGTCTGCGGACTGAAAGGTGCTGGGTTCGATTCTGGTCAATGGCATGTACCTTGGTTGCGGGTACATCCCCAGTAGGGGATGTGCTGGAGGCAGCTGGTCTATGTTTCTCTCTCATAGATGTTCCTGGCTCTCTATCTCTCTCCCTTCCTCTGTAAAATATCAAGAAAATATATATATATTTTAAAAAAGAACCAAGAGAGGTGAACAATAGCCAAGCTTGTGTTCAATTAGTAGTAAAGTCAACAAAAGGCCCTTATGATAACTGTATGAAAATGGAAAACCTGCCAGATCTCCAAATAAAAGAGCAGGACAATGTATGTGATAATAATTCTTTCGCGTGCTGGTAGTAATGTAAAAAAAAAATGTCATTTCACCTTGGAATTCATATGAAAGCAGCTACAGACCCTTGGAGGTGCTTACAGAACTCTGGAAACTCACAAACTGAAGTAAGCTTAATGTCTAAGAAGGTGTATAAGACACGAGGATTACATCAACAAAGAGCCTTGCTAACAGCAACACATTGTTTAATGACAGGAGAATGGTGTTGAAACATCAGAGAAAATAGGTTGCTATAGGTTACCGGCCTACCTCAGTGCCAGTGACTTGTCTTTTTTCAAAGAAGGCTGAGAAGCTTTGAAACAGGAAGTGCTGACGTCATCAAGTGGTCAGGGCCAGGTGAGTAGGCCCACGTGCACCGGTGATAATTATGTGGGCCTGAGTCAATCTGGGAGGAAGTTCATGCCTTAATTGAGGCTGCATACTGCCGATTGACAGCAGGTGTCGGAGGGGAGACCAGGGCCACTGTGTGCGGTGAGCGAGACAGCTGTTGTGGGAAGCTCTTCCAAAGACACCCCACCCCCTGAGACCACCTGCAGACCAGCTCTCTCCTCAGGCCTGTGGCCACCCAAGTGAGGGGAGAGGGGCCTGTCTCCCGGATGCAAGGTTGCCTGGTGACCAGAGTTCTACATTCCGTACTGCCCTGTGACTGAGCCAGTGACCTCAAGGGTGCAGGGCTCTATGGCCTGTATGCTTTCCTTTAAGCAGGATGACCTGCAGACCCCTCAGGGCTTTGGACTTTTGCCAAAGCAAGAGCCTACAAGATCCCTAAGGACACCCGAGGGATGATGTGGGAAAGCATTTTCTGGAGACCAGGGCACGTGTCTTCAAACCCGCCAGCCCTGCCGGTTAGGGTTAGAGTTAGGGTTAGGGTTAGGGTTAGGGTTAGGGTTAGGGTTAAGGTTAGGGGTAAGGGTAGGGTTAGGGGTAGGGCTAGGGCTGGGGCTAGGGCTAGGGCTAGGGCTAGGGTTAGGGTTAGGGTTAGGGGTAAGGGTAGGGTTAGGGGTAGGGCTAGGGCTAGGTCTAGGGCTTGGGATAGGGCTAGGGTTAGGGTTAGGGTTAGGGTTAGGGTTAGGGTTAGGGATAGGGTTAGGGCTAGGGATAGGGCTAGGTCTAGGGCTAAGACTAGGGTTAGGGTTAGGGTTAGGGTTAGGGTTTGGGTTAGGGTTAGGGCTAGGGCTAGGGCTACGGCTAGGGCTAGGGTTAGGGTTAGGGTTAGGGTTAGGGTTAGGGTTAGCATATGGGTTCTGGGAAAGTTTATCATGTATCAGCCTTTGAATTCACGGTGAAAGAGATGCCCTCACTGGAGTATGAGTGTAACACGGCGAATTGAAAACTACAGGCCACAAACATTTTAGAATGGTACTTCCTACACTAGAAATGCATGTTCAACTAGATGTAGGACCCGAATAACATAATGTTGGCATTGGTAAAACCAGTTACAAGGCTGATAATTTGATGTGGTACAGTTTCCCTTTGATTTTAATTGTGAAATTGGCTTGGTGTTTGCGGGGTGGGGAAAGCTGGTGAAAAATTTCACAACTCCTCTTCACCGGACTGTACGACAGTATCTGAGTACTTGAAGAAGTCACCGAAACTGGTTTGGCTCAGTGGTAGAGCGTCGGTCTGCGGACTGAAAGGTGCTGGGTTCGATTCTGGTCAATGGCATGTACCTTGGTTGCGGGTACATCCCCAGTAGGGGATGTGCTGGAGGCAGCTGGTCTATGTTTCTCTCTCATAGATGTTCCTGGCTCTCTATCTCTCTCCCTTCCTCTGTAAAATATCAAGAAAATATATATATATTTTAAAAAAGAACCAAGAGAGGTGAACAATAGCCAAGCTTGTGTTCAATTAGTAGTAAAGTCAACAAAAGGCCCTTATGATAACTGTATGAAAATGGAAAACCTGCCAGATCTCCAAATAAAAGAGCAGGACAATGTATGTGATAATAATTCTTTCGCGTGCTGGTAGTAATGTAAAAAAAAAATGTCATTTCACCTTGGAATTCATATGAAAGCAGCTACAGACCCTTGGAGGTGCTTACAGAACTCTGGAAACTCACAAACTGAAGTAAGCTTAATGTCTAAGAAGGTGTATAAGACACGAGGATTACATCAACAAAGAGCCTTGCTAACAGCAACACATTGTTTAATGACAGGAGAATGGTGTTGAAACATCAGAGAAAATAGGTTGCTATAGGTTACCGGCCTACCTCAGTGCCAGTGACTTGTCTTTTTTCAAAGAAGGCTGAGAAGCTTTGAAACAGGAAGTGCTGACGTCATCAAGTGGTCAGGGCCAGGTGAGTAGGCCCACGTGCACCGGTGATAATTATGTGGGCCTGAGTCAATCTGGGAGGAAGTTCATGCCTTAATTGAGGCTGCATACTGCCGATTGACAGCAGGTGTCGGAGGGGAGACCAGGGCCACTGTGTGCGGTGAGCGAGACAGCTGTTGTGGGAAGCTCTTCCAAAGACACCCCACCCCCTGAGACCACCTGCAGACCAGCTCTCTCCTCAGGCCTGTGGCCACCCAAGTGAGGGGAGAGGGGCCTGTCTCCCGGATGCAAGGTTGCCTGGTGACCAGAGTTCTACATTCCGTACTGCCCTGTGACTGAGCCAGTGACCTCAAGGGTGCAGGGCTCTATGGCCTGTATGCTTTCCTTTAAGCAGGATGACCTGCAGACCCCTCAGGGCTTTGGACTTTTGCCAAAGCAAGAGCCTACAAGATCCCTAAGGACACCCGAGGGATGATGTGGGAAAGCATTTTCTGGAGACCAGGGCACGTGTCTTCAAACCCGCCAGCCCTGCCGGTTAGGGTTAGAGTTAGGGTTAGGGTTAGGGTTAGGGTTAGGGTTAAGGTTAGGGGTAAGGGTAGGGTTAGGGGTAGGGCTAGGGCTGGGGCTAGGGCTAGGGCTAGGGCTAGGGTTAGGGTTAGGGTTAGGGGTAAGGGTAGGGTTAGGGGTAGGGCTAGGGCTAGGTCTAGGGCTTGGGATAGGGCTAGGGTTAGGGTTAGGGTTAGGGTTAGGGTTAGGGTTAGGGTTAGGGATAGGGTTAGGGCTAGGGATAGGGCTAGGTCTAGGGCTAAGACTAGGGTTAGGGTTAGGGTTAGGGTTAGGGTTTGGGTTAGGGTTAGGGCTAGGGCTAGGGCTACGGCTAGGGCTAGGGTTAGGGTTAGGGTTAGGGTTAGGGTTAGGGTTAGCATATGGGTTCTGGGAAAGTTTATCATGTATCAGCCTTTGAATTCACGGTGAAAGAGATGCCCTCACTGGAGTATGAGTGTAACACGGCGAATTGAAAACTACAGGCCACAAACATTTTAGAATGGTACTTCCTACACTAGAAATGCATGTTCAACTAGATGTAGGACCCGAATAACATAATGTTGGCATTGGTAAAACCAGTTACAAGGCTGATAATTTGATGTGGTACAGTTTCCCTTTGATTTTAATTGTGAAATTGGCTTGGTGTTTGCGGGGTGGGGAAAGCTGGTGAAAAATTTCACAACTCCTCTTCACCGGACTGTACGACAGTATCTGAGTACTTGAAGAAGTCACCGAAACTGGTTTGGCTCAGTGGTAGAGCGTCGGTCTGCGGACTGAAAGGTGCTGGGTTCGATTCTGGTCAATGGCATGTACCTTGGTTGCGGGTACATCCCCAGTAGGGGATGTGCTGGAGGCAGCTGGTCTATGTTTCTCTCTCATAGATGTTCCTGGCTCTCTATCTCTCTCCCTTCCTCTGTAAAATATCAAGAAAATATATATATATTTTAAAAAAGAACCAAGAGAGGTGAACAATAGCCAAGCTTGTGTTCAATTAGTAGTAAAGTCAACAAAAGGCCCTTATGATAACTGTATGAAAATGGAAAACCTGCCAGATCTCCAAATAAAAGAGCAGGACAATGTATGTGATAATAATTCTTTCGCGTGCTGGTAGTAATGTAAAAAAAAAATGTCATTTCACCTTGGAATTCATATGAAAGCAGCTACAGACCCTTGGAGGTGCTTACAGAACTCTGGAAACTCACAAACTGAAGTAAGCTTAATGTCTAAGAAGGTGTATAAGACACGAGGATTACATCAACAAAGAGCCTTGCTAACAGCAACACATTGTTTAATGACAGGAGAATGGTGTTGAAACATCAGAGAAAATAGGTTGCTATAGGTTACCGGCCTACCTCAGTGCCAGTGACTTGTCTTTTTTCAAAGAAGGCTGAGAAGCTTTGAAACAGGAAGTGCTGACGTCATCAAGTGGTCAGGGCCAGGTGAGTAGGCCCACGTGCACCGGTGATAATTATGTGGGCCTGAGTCAATCTGGGAGGAAGTTCATGCCTTAATTGAGGCTGCATACTGCCGATTGACAGCAGGTGTCGGAGGGGAGACCAGGGCCACTGTGTGCGGTGAGCGAGACAGCTGTTGTGGGAAGCTCTTCCAAAGACACCCCACCCCCTGAGACCACCTGCAGACCAGCTCTCTCCTCAGGCCTGTGGCCACCCAAGTGAGGGGAGAGGGGCCTGTCTCCCGGATGCAAGGTTGCCTGGTGACCAGAGTTCTACATTCCGTACTGCCCTGTGACTGAGCCAGTGACCTCAAGGGTGCAGGGCTCTATGGCCTGTATGCTTTCCTTTAAGCAGGATGACCTGCAGACCCCTCAGGGCTTTGGACTTTTGCCAAAGCAAGAGCCTACAAGATCCCTAAGGACACCCGAGGGATGATGCGGGAAAGCATTTTCTGGAGACCAGGGCACGTGTCTTCAAACCCGCCAGCCCTGCCGGTTAGGGTTAGAGTTAGGGTTAGGGTTAGGGTTAGGGTTAGGGTTAGGGTTAAGGTTAGGGGTAAGGGTAGGGTTAGGGGTAGGGCTAGGGCTGGGGCTAGGGCTAGGGCTAGGGCTAGGGTTAGGGTTAGGGTTAGGGGTAAGGGTAGGGTTAGGGGTAGGGCTAGGGCTAGGTCTAGGGCTTGGGATAGGGCTAGGGTTAGGGTTAGGGTTAGGGTTAGGGTTAGGGTTAGGGATAGGGTTAGGGCTAGGGATAGGGCTAGGTCTAGGGCTAAGACTAGGGTTAGGGTTAGGGTTAGGGTTTGGGTTAGGGTTAGGGCTAGGGCTAGGGCTACGGCTAGGGCTAGGGTTAGGGTTAGGGTTAGGGTTAGGGTTAGCATATGGGTTCTGGGAAAGTTTATCATGTATCAGCCTTTGAATTCACGGTGAAAGAGATGCCCTCACTGGAGTATGAGTGTAACACGGCGAATTGAAAACTACAGGCCACAAACATTTTAGAATGGTACTTCCTACACTAGAAATGCATGTTCAACTAGATGTAGGACCCGAATAACATAATGTTGGCATTGGTAAAACCAGTTACAAGGCTGATAATTTGATATGGTACAGTTTCCCTTTGATTTTAATTGTGAAATTGGCTTGGTGTTTGCGGGGTGGGGAAAGCTGGTGAAAAATTTCACAACTCCTCTTCACAGGACTGTACGACAGTATCTGAGTACTTGAAGAAGTCACCGAAACTGGTTTGGCTCAGTGGTAGAGCGTCGGTCTGCGGACTGAAAGGTGCTGGGTTCGATTCTGGTCAATGGCATGTACCTTGGTTGCGGGTACATCCCCAGTAGGGGATGTGCTGGAGGCAGCTGGTCTATGTTTCTCTCTCATAGATGTTCCTGGCTCTCTATCTCTCTCCCTTCCTCTGTAAAATATCAATAAAATATATATATTTTTTAAAAAAGAACCAAGAGAGGTGAACAATAGCCAAGCTTGTGTTCAATTAGTAGTAAAGTCAACAAAAGGCCCTTATGATAACTGTATGAAAATGGAAAACCTGCCAGATCTCCAAATAAAAGAGCAGGACAATGTATGTGATAATAATTCTTTCGCGTGCTGGTAGTAATGTAAAAAAAAAATGTCATTTCACCTTGGAATTCATATGAAAGCAGCTACAGACCCTTGGAGGTGCTTACAGAACTCTGGAAACTCACAAACTGAAGTAAGCTTAATGTCTAAGAAGGTGTATAAGACACGAGGATTACATCAACAAAGAGCCTTGCTAACAGCAACACATTGTTTAATGACAGGAGAATGGTGTTGAAACATCAGAGAAAATAGGTTGCTATAGGTTACCGGCCTACCTCAGTGCCAGTGACTTGTCTTTTTTCAAAGAAGGCTGAGAAGCTTTGAAACAGGAATTGCTGACGTCATCAAGTGGTCAGGGCCAGGTGAGTAGGCCCATGTGCACCGGTGATAATTATGTGGGCCTGAGTCAATCTGGGAGGAAGTTCATGCCTTAATTGAGGCTGCATACTGCCGATTGACAGCAGGTGTCGGAGGGGAGACCAGGGCCACTGTGTGCGGTGAGCGAGACAGCTGTTGTGGGAAGCTCTTCCAAAGACACCCCACCCCCTGAGACCACCTGCAGACCAGCTCTCTCCTCAGGCCTGTGGCCACCCAAGTGAGGGGAGAGGGGCCTGTCTCCCGGATGCAAGGTTGCCTGGTGACCAGAGTTCTACATTCCGTACTGCCCTGTGACTGAGCCAGTGACCTCAAGGGTGCAGGGCTCTATGGCCTGTATGCTTTCCTTTAAGCAGGATGACCTGCAGACCCCTCAGGGCTTTGGACTTTTGCCAAAGCAAGAGCCTACAAGATCCCTAAGGACACCCGAGGGATGATGCGGGAAAGCATTTTCTGGAGACCAGGGCACGTGTCTTCAAACCCGCCAGCCCTGCCGGTTAGGGTTAGAGTTAGGGTTAGGGTTAGGGTTAGGGTTAGGGTTAAGGTTAGGGGTAAGGGTAGGGTTAGGGGTAGGGCTAGGGCTGGGGCTAGGGCTAGGGCTAGGGCTAGGGTTAGGGTTAGGGTTAGGGGTAAGGGTAGGGTTAGGGGTAGGGCTAGGGCTAGGTCTAGGGCTTGGGATAGGGCTAGGGTTAGGGTTAGGGTTAGGGTTAGGGTTAGGGATAGGGTTAGGGCTAGGGATAGGGCTAGGTCTAGGGCTAAGACTAGGGTTAGGGTTAGGGTTAGGGTTTGGGTTAGGGTTAGGGCTAGGGCTAGGGCTACGGCTAGGGCTAGGGTTAGGGTTAGGGTTAGGGTTAGGGTTAGGGTTAGCATATGGGTTCTGGGAAAGTTTATCATGTATCAGCCTTTGAATTCACGGTGAAAGAGATGCCCTCACTGGAGTATGAGTGTAACACGGCGAATTGAAAACTACAGGCCACAAACATTTTAGAATGGTACTTCCTACACTAGAAATGCATGTTCAACTAGATGTAGGACCCGAATAACATAATGTTGGCATTGGTAAAACCAGTTACAAGGCTGATAATTTGATGTGGTACAGTTTCCCTTTGATTTTAATTGTGAAATTGGCTTGGTGTTTGCGGGGTGGGGAAAGCTGGTGAAAAATTTCACAACTCCTCTTCACCGGACTGTACGACAGTATCTGAGTACTTGAAGAAGTCACCGAAACTGGTTTGGCTCAGTGGTAGAGCGTCGGTCTGCGGACTGAAAGGTGCTGGGTTCGATTCTGGTCAATGGCATGTACCTTGGTTGCGGGTACATCCCCAGTAGGGGATGTGCTGGAGGCAGCTGGTCTATGTTTCTCTCTCATAGATGTTCCTGGCTCTCTATCTCTCTCCCTTCCTCTGTAAAATATCAAGAAAATATATATATATTTTAAAAAAGAACCAAGAGAGGTGAACAATAGCCAAGCTTGTGTTCAATTAGTAGTAAGGTCAACAAAAGGCCCTTATGATAACTGTATGAAAATGGAAAACCTGCCAGATCTCCAAATAAAAGAGCAGGACAATGTATGTGATAATAATTCTTTCGCGTGCTGGTAGTAATGTAAAAAAAAAATGTCATTTCACCTTGGAATTCATATGAAAGCAGCTACAGACCCTTGGAGGTGCTTACAGAACTCTGGAAACTCACAAACTGAAGTAAGCTTAATGTCTAAGAAGGTGTATAAGACACGAGGATTACATCAACAAAGAGCCTTGCTAACAGCAACACATTGTTTAATGACAGGAGAATGGTGTTGAAACATCAGAGAAAATAGGTTGCTATAGGTTACCGGCCTACCTCAGTGCCAGTGACTTGTCTTTTTTCAAAGAAGGCTGAGAAGCTTTGAAACAGGAAGTGCTGACGTCATCAAGTGGTCAGGGCCAGGTGAGTAGGCCCACGTGCACCGGTGATAATTATGTGGGCCTGAGTCAATCTGGGAGGAAGTTCATGCCTTAATTGAGGCTGCATACTGCCGATTGACAGCAGGTGTCGGAGGGGAGACCAGGGCCACTGTGTGCGGTGAGCGAGACAGCTGTTGTGGGAAGCTCTTCCAAAGACACCCCACCCCCTGAGACCACCTGCAGACCAGCTCTCTCCTCAGGCCTGTGGCCACCCAAGTGAGGGGAGAGGGGCCTGTCTCCCGGATGCAAGGTTGCCTGGTGACCAGAGTTCTACATTCCGTACTGCCCTGTGACTGAGCCAGTGACCTCAAGGGTGCAGGGCTCTATGGCCTGTATGCTTTCCTTTAAGCAGGATGACCTGCAGACCCCTCAGGGCTTTGGACTTTTGCCAAAGCAAGAGCCTACAAGATCCCTAAGGACACCCGAGGGATGATGCGGGAAAGCATTTTCTGGAGACCAGGGCACGTGTCTTCAAACCCGCCAGCCCTGCCGGTTAGGGTTAGAGTTAGGGTTAGGGTTAGGGTTAGGGTTAGGGTTAGGGTTAGGGTTAAGGTTAGGGGTAAGGGTAGGGTTAGGGGTAGGGCTAGGGCTGGGGCTAGGGCTAGGGCTAGGGCTAGGGTTAGGGTTAGGGTTAGGGGTAAGGGTAGGGTTAGGGGTAGGGCTAGGGCTAGGTCTAGGGCTTGGGATAGGGCTAGGGTTAGGGTTAGGGTTAGGGTTAGGGTTAGGGATAGGGTTAGGGCTAGGGATAGGGCTAGGTCTAGGGCTAAGACTAGGGTTAGGGTTAGGGTTAGGGTTTGGGTTAGGGTTAGGGCTAGGGCTAGGGCTACGGCTAGGGCTAGGGTTAGGGTTAGGGTTAGGGTTAGGGTTAGCATATGGGTTCTGGGAAAGTTTATCATGTATCAGCCTTTGAATTCACGGTGAAAGAGATGCCCTCACTGGAGTATGAGTGTAACACGGCGAATTGAAAACTACAGGCCACAAACATTTTAGAATGGTACTTCCTACACTAGAAATGCATGTTCAACTAGATGTAGGACCCGAATAACATAATGTTGGCATTGGTAAAACCAGTTACAAGGCTGATAATTTGATGTGGTACAGTTTCCCTTTGATTTTAATTGTGAAATTGGCTTGGTGTTTGCGGGGTGGGGAAAGCTGGTGAAAAATTTCACAACTCCTCTTCACAGGACTGTACGACAGTATCTGAGTACTTGAAGAAGTCACCGAAACTGGTTTGGCTCAGTGGTAGAGCGTCGGTCTGCGGACTGAAAGGTGCTGGGTTCGATTCTGGTCAATGGCATGTACCTTGGTTGCGGGTACATCCCCAGTAGGGGATGTGCTGGAGGCAGCTGGTCTATGTTTCTCTCTCATAGATGTTCCTGGCTCTCTATCTCTCTCCCTTCCTCTGTAAAATATCAATAAAATATATATATTTTTTAAAAAAGAACCAAGAGAGGTGAACAATAGCCAAGCTTGTGTTCAATTAGTAGTAAAGTCAACAAAAGGCCCTTATGATAACTGTATGAAAATGGAAAACCTGCCAGATCTCCAAATAAAAGAGCAGGACAATGTATGTGATAATAATTCTTTCGCGTGCTGGTAGTAATGTAAAAAAAAAATGTCATTTCACCTTGGAATTCATATGAAAGCAGCTACAGACCCTTGGAGGTGCTTACAGAACTCTGGAAACTCACAAACTGAAGTAAGCTTAATGTCTAAGAAGGTGTATAAGACACGAGGATTACATCAACAAAGAGCCTTGCTAACAGCAACACATTGTTTAATGACAGGAGAATGGTGTTGAAACATCAGAGAAAATAGGTTGCTATAGGTTACCGGCCTACCTCAGTGCCAGTGACTTGTCTTTTTTCAAAGAAGGCTGAGAAGCTTTGAAACAGGAAGTGCTGACGTCATCAAGTGGTCAGGGCCAGGTGAGTAGGCCCACGTGCACCGGTGATAATTATGTGGGCCTGAGTCAATCTGGGAGGAAGTTCATGCCTTAATTGAGGCTGCATACTGCCGATTGACAGCAGGTGTCGGAGGGGAGACCAGGGCCACTGTGTGCGGTGAGCGAGACAGCTGTTGTGGGAAGCTCTTCCAAAGACACCCCACCCCCTGAGACCACCTGCAGACCAGCTCTCTCCTCAGGCCTGTGGCCACCCAAGTGAGGGGAGAGGGGCCTGTCTCCCGGATGCAAGGTTGCCTGGTGACCAGAGTTCTACATTCCGTACTGCCCTGTGACTGAGCCAGTGACCTCAAGGGTGCAGGGCTCTATGGCCTGTATGCTTTCCTTTAAGCAGGATGACCTGCAGACCCCTCAGGGCTTTGGACTTTTGCCAAAGCAAGAGCCTACAAGATCCCTAAGGACGCCCGAGGGATGATGCGGGAAAGCATTTTCTGGAGACCAGGGCACGTGTCTTCAAACCCGCCAGCCCTGCCGGTTAGGGTTAGAGTTAGGGTTAGGGTTAGGGTTAGGGTTAGGGTTAGGGTTAGGGTTAAGGTTAGGGGTAAGGGTAGGGTTAGGGGTAGGGCTAGGGCTGGGGCTAGGGCTAGGGCTAGGGCTAGGGTTAGGGTTAGGGTTAGGGGTAAGGGTAGGGTTAGGGGTAGGCCTAGGGCTAGGTCTAGGGCTTGGGATAGGGCTAGGGTTAGGGTTAGGGTTAGGGTTAGGGTTAGGGTTAGGGATAGGGTTAGGGCTAGGGATAGGGCTAGGTCTAGGGCTAAGACTAGGGTTAGGGTTAGGGTTAGGGTTTGGGTTAGGGTTAGGGCTAGGGCTAGGGCTACGGCTAGGGCTAGGGTTAGGGTTAGGGTTAGGGTTAGGGTTAGCATATGGGTTCTGGGAAAGTTTATCATGTATCAGCCTTTGAATTCACGGTGAAAGAGATGCCCTCACTGGAGTATGAGTGTAACACGGCGAATTGAAAACTACAGGCCACAAACATTTTAGAATGGTACTTCCTACACTAGAAATGCATGTTCAACTAGATGTAGGACCCGAATAACATAATGTTGGCATTGGTAAAACCAGTTACAAGGCTGATAATTTGATGTGGTACAGTTTCCCTTTGATTTTAATTGTGAAATTGGCTTGGTGTTTGCGGGGTGGGGAAAGCTGGTGAAAAATTTCACAACTCCTCTTCACCGGACTGTACGACAGTATCTGAGTACTTGAAGAAGTCACCGAAACTGGTTTGGCTCAGTGGTAGAGCGTCGGTCTGCGGACTGAAAGGTGCTGGGTTCGATTCTGGTCAATGGCATGTACCTTGGTTGCGGGTACATCCCCAGTAGGGGATGTGCTGGAGGCAGCTGGTCTATGTTTCTCTCTCATAGATGTTCCTGGCTCTCTATCTCTCTCCCTTCCTCTGTAAAATATCAAGAAAATATATATATATTTTAAAAAAGAACCAAGAGAGGTGAACAATAGCCAAGCTTGTGTTCAATTAGTAGTAAAGTCAACAAAAGGCCCTTATGATAACTGTATGAAAATGGAAAACCTGCCAGATCTCCAAATAAAAGAGCAGGACAATGTATGTGATAATAATTCTTTCGCGTGCTGGTAGTAATGTAAAAAAAAAATGTCATTTCACCTTGGAATTCATATGAAAGCAGCTACAGACCCTTGGAGGTGCTTACAGAACTCTGGAAACTCACAAACTGAAGTAAGCTTAATGTCTAAGAAGGTGTATAAGACACGAGGATTACATCAACAAAGAGCCTTGCTAACAGCAACACATTGTTTAATGACAGGAGAATGGTGTTGAAACATCAGAGAAAATAGGTTGCTATAGGTTACCGGCCTACCTCAGTGCCAGTGACTTGTCTTTTTTCAAAGAAGGCTGAGAAGCTTTGAAACAGGAATTGCTGACGTCATCAAGTGGTCAGGGCCAGGTGAGTAGGCCCACGTGCACCGGTGATAATTATGTGGGCCTGAGTCAATCTGGGAGGAAGTTCATGCCTTAATTGAGGCTGCATACTGCCGATTGACAGCAGGTGTCGGAGGGGAGACCAGGGCCACTGTGTGCGGTGAGCGAGACAGCTGTTGTGGGAAGCTCTTCCAAAGACACCCCACCCCCTGAGACCACCTGCAGACCAGCTCTCTCCTCAGGCCTGTGGCCACCCAAGTGAGGGGAGAGGGGCCTGTCTCCCGGATGCAAGGTTGCCTGGTGACCAGAGTTCTACATTCCGTACTGCCCTGTGACTGAGCCAGTGACCTCAAGGGTGCAGGGCTCTATGGCCTGTATGCTTTCCTTTAAGCAGGATGACCTGCAGACCCCTCAGGGCTTTGGACTTTTGCCAAAGCAAGAGCCTACAAGATCCCTAAGGACACCCGAGGGATGATGCGGGAAAGCATTTTCTGGAGACCAGGGCACGTGTCTTCAAACCCGCCAGCCCTGCCGGTTAGGGTTAGAGTTAGGGTTAGGGTTAGGGTTAGGGTTAGGGTTAAGGTTAGGGGTAAGGGTAGGGTTAGGGGTAGGGCTAGGGCTGGGGCTAGGGCTAGGCCTAGGGCTAGGGTTAGGGTTAGGGTTAGGGGTAAGGGTAGGGTTAGGGGTAGGGCTAGGGCTAGGTCTAGGGCTTGGGATAGGGCTAGGGTTAGGGTTAGGGTTAGGGTTAGGGTTAGGGATAGGGTTAGGGCTAGGGATAGGGCTAGGTCTAGGGCTAAGACTAGGGTTAGGGTTAGGGTTAGGGTTTGGGTTAGGGTTAGGGCTAGGGCTAGGGCTACGGCTAGGGCTAGGGTTAGGGTTAGGGTTAGGGTTAGGGTTAGCATATGGGTTCTGGGAAAGTTTATCATGTATCAGCCTTTGAATTCACGGTGAAAGAGATGCCCTCACTGGAGTATGAGTGTAACACGGCGAATTGAAAACTACAGGCCACAAACATTTTAGAATGGTACTTCCTACACTAGAAATGCATGTTCAACTAGATGTAGGACCCGAATAACATAATGTTGGCATTGGTAAAACCAGTTACAAGGCTGATAATTTGATGTGGTACAGTTTCCCTTTGATTTTAATTGTGAAATTGGCTTGGTGTTTGCGGGGTGGGGAATGCTGGTGAAAAATTTCACAACTCCTCTTCACAGGACTGTACGACAGTATCTGAGTACTTGAAGAAGTCACCGAAACTGGTTTGGCTCAGTGGTAGAGCGTCGGTCTGCGGACTGAAAGGTGCTGGGTTCGATTCTGGTCAATGGCATGTACCTTGGTTGCGGGTACATCCCCAGTAGGGGATGTGCTGGAGGCAGCTGGTCTATGTTTCTCTCTCATAGATGTTCCTGGCTCTCTATCTCTCTCCCTTCCTCTGTAAAATATCAATAAAATATATATATTTTTTAAAAAAGAACCAAGAGAGGTGAACAATAGCCAAGCTTGTGTTCAATTAGTAGTAAAGTCAACAAAAGGCCCTTATGATAACTGTATGAAAATGGAAAACCTGCCAGATCTCCAAATAAAAGAGCAGGACAATGTATGTGATAATAATTCTTTCGCGTGCTGGTAGTAATGTAAAAAAAAAATGTCATTTCACCTTGGAATTCATATGAAAGCAGCTACAGACCCTTGGAGGTGCTTACAGAACTCTGGAAACTCACAAACTGAAGTAAGCTTAATGTCTAAGAAGGTGTATAAGACACGAGGATTACATCAACAAAGAGCCTTGCTAACAGCAACACATTGTTTAATGACAGGAGAATGGTGTTGAAACATCAGAGAAAATAGGTTGCTATAGGTTACCGGCCTACCTCAGTGCCAGTGACTTGTCTTTTTTCAAAGAAGGCTGAGAAGCTTTGAAACAGGAATTGCTGACGTCATCAAGTGGTCAGGGCCAGGTGAGTAGGCCCACGTGCACCGGTGATAATTATGTGGGCCTGAGTCAATCTGGGAGGAAGTTCATGCCTTAATTGAGGCTGCATACTGCCGATTGACAGCAGGTGTCGGAGGGGAGACCAGGGCCACTGTGTGCGGTGAGCGAGACAGCTGTTGTGGGAAGCTCTTCCAAAGACACCCCACCCCCTGAGACCACCTGCAGACCAGCTCTCTCCTCAGGCCTGTGGCCACCCAAGTGAGGGGAGAGGGGCCTGTCTCCCGGATGCAAGGTTGCCTGGTGACCAGAGTTCTACATTCCGTACTGCCCTGTGACTGAGCCAGTGACCTCAAGGGTGCAGGGCTCTATGGCCTGTATGCTTTCCTTTAAGCAGGATGACCTGCAGACCCCTCAGGGCTTTGGACTTTTGCCAAAGCAAGAGCCTACAAGATCCCTAAGGACACCCGAGGGATGATGCGGGAAAGCATTTTCTGGAGACCAGGGCACGTGTCTTCAAACCCGCCAGCCCTGCCGGTTAGGGTTAGAGTTAGGGTTAGGGTTAGGGTTAGGGTTAGGGTTAGGGTTAAGGTTAGAGGTAAGGGTAGGGTTAGGGGTAGGGCTAGGGCTGGGGCTAGGGCTAGGGCTAGGGCTAGGGTTAGGGTTAGGGTTAGGGGTAAGGGTAGGGTTAGGGGTAGGGCTAGGGCTAGGTCTAGGGCTTGGGATAGGGCTAGGGTTAGGGTTAGGGTTAGGGTTAGGGTTAGGGATAGGGTTAGGGCTAGGGATAGGGCTAGGTCTAGGGCTAAGACTAGGGTTAGGGTTAGGGTTAGGGTTTGGGTTAGGGTTAGGGCTAGGGCTAGGGCTACGGCTAGGGCTAGGGTTAGGGTTAGGGTTAGGGTTAGGGTTAGCATATGGGTTCTGGGAAAGTTTATCATGTATCAGCCTTTGAATTCACGGTGAAAGAGATGCCCTCACTGGAGTATGAGTGTAACACGGCGAATTGAAAACTACAGGCCACAAACATTTTAGAATGGTACTTCCTACACTAGAAATGCATGTTCAACTAGATGTAGGACCCGAATAACATAATGTTGGCATTGGTAAAACCAGTTACAAGGCTGATAATTTGATGTGGTACAGTTTCCCTTTGATTTTAATTGTGAAATTGGCTTGGTGTTTGCGGGGTGGGGAAAGCTGGTGAAAAATTTCACAACTCCTCTTCACAGGACTGTACGACAGTATCTGAGTACTTGAAGAAGTCACCGAAACTGGTTTGGCTCAGTGGTAGAGCGTCGGTCTGCGGACTGAAAGGTGCTGGGTTCGATTCTGGTCAATGGCATGTACCTTGGTTGCGGGTACATCCCCAGTAGGGGATGTGCTGGAGGCAGCTGGTCTATGTTTCTCTCTCATAGATGTTCCTGGCTCTCTATCTCTCTCCCTTCCTCTGTAAAATATCAATAAAATATATATATTTTTTAAAAAAGAACCAAGAGAGGTGAACAATAGCCAAGCTTGTGTTCAATTAGTAGTAAAGTCAACAAAAGGCCCTTATGATAACTGTATGAAAATGGAAAACCTGCCAGATCTCCAAATAAAAGAGCAGGACAATGTATGTGATAATAATTCTTTCGCGTGCTGGTAGTAATGTAAAAAAAAAATGTCATTTCACCTTGGAATTCATATGAAAGCAGCTACAGACCCTTGGAGGTGCTTACAGAACTCTGGAAACTCACAAACTGAAGTAAGCTTAATGTCTAAGAAGGTGTATAAGACACGAGGATTACATCAACAAAGAGCCTTGCTAACAGCAACACATTGTTTAATGACAGGAGAATGGTGTTGAAACATCAGAGAAAATAGGTTGCTATAGGTTACCGGCCTACCTCAGTGCCAGTGACTTGTCTTTTTTCAAAGAAGGCTGAGAAGCTTTGAAACAGGAAGTGCTGACGTCATCAAGTGGTCAGGGCCAGGTGAGTAGGCCCACGTGCACCGGTGATAATTATGTGGGCCTGAGTCAATCTGGGAGGAAGTTCATGCCTTAATTGAGGCTGCATACTGCCGATTGACAGCAGGTGTCGGAGGGGAGACCAGGGCCACTGTGTGCGGTGAGCGAGACAGCTGTTGTGGGAAGCTCTTCCAAAGACACCCCACCCCCTGAGACCACCTGCAGACCAGCTCTCTCCTCAGGCCTGTGGCCACCCAAGTGAGGGGAGAGGGGCCTGTCTCCCGGATGCAAGGTTGCCTGGTGACCAGAGTTCTACATTCCGTACTGCCCTGTGACTGAGCCAGTGACCTCAAGGGTGCAGGGCTCTATGGCCTGTATGCTTTCCTTTAAGCAGGATGACCTGCAGACCCCTCAGGGCTTTGGACTTTTGCCAAAGCAAGAGCCTACAAGATCCCTAAGGACACCCGAGGGATGATGCGGGAAAGCATTTTCTGGAGACCAGGGCACGTGTCTTCAAACCCGCCAGCCCTGCCGGTTAGGGTTAGAGTTAGGGTTAGGGTTAGGGTTAGGGTTAGGGTTAGGGTTAAGGTTAGGGGTAAGGGTAGGGTTAGGGGTAGGGCTAGGGCTGGGGCTAGGGCTAGGGCTAGGGCTAGGGTTAGGGTTAGGGTTAGGGTTAGGGGTAAGGGTAGGGTTAGGGGTAGGGCTAGGGCTAGGTCTAGGGCTTGGGAAAGGGCTAGGGTTAGGGTTAGGGTTAGGGTTAGGGTTAGGGTTAGGGATAGGGTTAGGGCTAGGGATAGGGCTAGGTCTAGGGCTAAGACTAGGGTTAGGGTTAGGGTTAGGGTTTGGGTTAGGGTTAGGGCTAGGGCT
Organism: Vespertilio murinus; assembly: GCA_963924515.1. Classification (NCBI taxonomy): domain Eukaryota; kingdom Metazoa; phylum Chordata; class Mammalia; order Chiroptera; family Vespertilionidae; genus Vespertilio; species Vespertilio murinus. Next base: position 109,929,606 of record OZ004704.1, on the reverse strand, counting down.
AGGGCTACGGCTAGGGCTAGGGTTAGGGTTAGGGTTAGGGTTAGGGTTAGGGTTAGCATATGGGTTCTGGGAAAGTTTATCATGTATCAGCCTTTGAATTCACGGTGAAAGAGATGCCCTCACTGGAGTATGAGTGTAACACGGCGAATTGAAAACTACAGGCCACAAACATTTTAGAATGGTACTTCCTACACTAGAAATGCATGTTCAACTAGATGTAGGACCCGAATAACATAATGTTGGCATTGGTAAAACCAGTTACAAGGCTGATAATTTGATGTGGTACAGTTTCCCTTTGATTTTAATTGTGAAATTGGCTTGGTGTTTTCGGGGTGGGGAAAGCTGGTGAAAAATTTCACAACTCCTCTTCACAGGACTGTACGACAGTATCTGAGTACTTGAAGAAGTCACCGAAACTGGTTTGGCTCAGTGGTAGAGCGTTGGTCTGCGGACTGAAAGGTGCTGGGTTCGATTCTGGTCAATGGCATGTACCTTGGTTGCGGGTACATCCCCAGTAGGGGATGTACAGGAGGCAGCTGGTCTATGTTTCTCTCTCATAGATGTTCCTGTCTCTCTATCTCTCCCTTCCTCTGTAAAATATCAATAAAATATATATTTTTTTAAAAAGAACCAAGAGAGGTGAACAATAGCCAAGCTTGTGTTCAATTAGTAGTAAAGTCAACAAAAGGCCCTTATGATAACTGTATGAAAATGGAAAACCTGCCAGATCTCCAAATAAAAGAGCAGGACAATGTATGTGATAATAATTCTTTCGCGTGCTGGTAGTAATGTAAAAAAAAAATGTCATTTCACCTTGGAATTCATATGAAAGCAGCTACAGACCCTTGGAGGTGCTTACAGAACTCTGGAAACTCACAAACTGAAGTAAGCTTAATGTCTAAGAAGGTGTATAAGACACGAGGATTACATCAACAAAGAGCCTTGCTAACAGCAACACATTGTTTAATGACAGGAGAATGGTGTTGAAACATCAGAGAAAATAGGTTGCTATAGGTTACCGGCCTACCTCAGTGCCAGTGACTTGTCTTTTTTCAAAGAAGGCTGAGAAGCTTTGAAACAGGAAGTGCTGACGTCATCAAGTGGTCAGGGCCAGGTGAGTAGGCCCACGTGCACCGGTGATAATTATGTGGGCCTGAGTCAATCTGGGAGGAAGTTCATGCCTTAATTGAGGCTGCATACTGCCGATTGACAGCAGGTGTCGGAGGGGAGACCAGGGCCACTGTGTGCGGTGAGCGAGACAGCTGTTGTGGGAAGCTCTTCCAAAGACACCCCACCCCCTGAGACCACCTGCAGACCAGCTCTCTCCTCAGGCCTGTGGCCACCCAAGTGAGGGGAGAGGGGCCTGTCTCCCGGATGCAAGGTTGCCTGGTGACCAGAGTTCTACATTCCGTACTGCCCTGTGACTGAGCCAGTGACCTCAAGGGTGCAGGGCTCTATGGCCTGTATGCTTTCCTTTAAGCAGGATGACCTGCAGACCCCTCAGGGCTTTGGACTTTTGCCAAAGCAAGAGCCTACAAGATCCCTAAGGACACCCGAGGGATGATGCGGGAAAGCATTTTCTGGAGACCAGGGCACGTGTCTTCAAACCCGCCAGCCCTGCCGGTTAGGGTTAGAGTTAGGGTTAGGGTTAGGGTTAGGGTTAGGGTTAGGGTTAAGGTTAGGGGTAAGGGTAGGGTTAGGGGTAGGGCTAGGGCTGGGGCTAGGGCTAGGGCTAGGGCTAGGGTTAGGGTTAGGGTTAGGGGTAAGGGTAGGGTTAGGGGTAGGGCTAGGGCTAGGTCTAGGGCTTGGGATAGGGCTAGGGTTAGGGTTAGGGTTAGGGTTAGGGTTAGGGATAGGGTTAGGGCTAGGGATAGGGCTAGGTCTAGGGCTAAGACTAGGGTTAGGGTTAGGGTTAGGGTTTGGGTTAGGGTTAGGGCTAGGGCTAGGGCTACGGCTAGGGCTAGGGTTAGGGTTAGGGTTAGGGTTAGGGTTAGGGTTAGCATATGGGTTCTGGGAAAGTTTATCATGTATCAGCCTTTGAATTCACGGTGAAAGAGATGCCCTCACTGGAGTATGAGTGTAACACGGCGAATTGAAAACTACAGGCCACAAACATTTTAGAATGGTACTTCCTACACTAGAAATGCATGTTCAACTAGATGTAGGACCCGAATAACATAATGTTGGCATTGGTAAAACCAGTTACAAGGCTGATAATTTGATGTGGTACAGTTTCCCTTTGATTTTAATTGTGAAATTGGCTTGGTGTTTGCGGGGTGGGGAAAGCTGGTGAAAAATTTCACAACTCCTCTTCACAGGACTGTACGACAGTATCTGAGTACTTGAAGAAGTCACCGAAACTGGTTTGGCTCAGTGGTAGAGCGTCGGTCTGCGGACTGAAAGGTGCTGGGTTCGATTCTGGTCAATGGCATGTACCTTGGTTGCGGGTACATCCCCAGTAGGGGATGTGCTGGAGGCAGCTGGTCTATGTTTCTCTCTCATAGATGTTCCTGGCTCTCTATCTCTCTCCCTTCCTCTGTAAAATATCAAGAAAATATATATATATTTTAAAAAAGAACCAAGAGAGGTGAACAATAGCCAAGCTTGTGTTCAATTAGTAGTAAAGTCAACAAAAGGCCCTTATGATAACTGTATGAAAATGGAAAACCTGCCAGATCTCCAAATAAAAGAGCAGGACAATGTATGTGATAATAATTCTTTCGCGTGCTGGTAGTAATGTAAAAAAAAAATGTCATTTCACCTTGGAATTCATATGAAAGCAGCTACAGACCCTTGGAGGTGCTTACAGAACTCTGGAAACTCACAAACTGAAGTAAGCTTAATGTCTAAGAAGGTGTATAAGACACGAGGATTACATCAACAAAGAGCCTTGCTAACAGCAACACATTGTTTAATGACAGGAGAATGGTGTTGAAACATCAGAGAAAATAGGTTGCTATAGGTTACCGGCCTACCTCAGTGCCAGTGACTTGTCTTTTTTCAAAGAAGGCTGAGAAGCTTTGAAACAGGAAGTGCTGACGTCATCAAGTGGTCAGGGCCAGGTGAGTAGGCCCACGTGCACCGGTGATAATTATGTGGGCCTGAGTCAATCTGGGAGGAAGTTCATGCCTTAATTGAGGCTGCATACTGCCGATTGACAGCAGGTGTCGGAGGGGAGACCAGGGCCACTGTGTGCGGTGAGCGAGACAGCTGTTGTGGGAAGCTCTTCCAAAGACACCCCACCCCCTGAGACCACCTGCAGACCAGCTCTCTCCTCAGGCCTGTGGCCACCCAAGTGAGGGGAGAGGGGCCTGTCTCCCGGATGCAAGGTTGCCTGGTGACCAGAGTTCTACATTCCGTACTGCCCTGTGACTGAGCCAGTGACCTCAAGGGTGCAGGGCTCTATGGCCTGTATGCTTTCCTTTAAGCAGGATGACCTGCAGACCCCTCAGGGCTTTGGACTTTTGCCAAAGCAAGAGCCTACAAGATCCCTAAGGACACCCGAGGGATGATGCGGGAAAGCATTTTCTGGAGACCAGGGCACGTGTCTTCAAACCCGCCAGCCCTGCCGGTTAGGGTTAGAGTTAGGGTTAGGGTTAGGGTTAGGGTTAGGGTTAGGGTTAGGGTTAGGGTTAAGGTTAGGGGTAAGGGTAGGGTTAGGGGTAGGGCTAGGGCTGGGGCTAGGGCTAGGGCTAGGGCTAGGGTTAGGGTTAGGGTTAGGGGTAAGGGTAGGGTTAGGGGTAGGGCTAGGGCTAGGTCTAGGGCTTGGGATAGGGCTAGGGTTAGGGTTAGGGTTAGGGTTAGGGTTAGGGATAGGGTTAGGGCTAGGGATAGGGCTAGGTCTAGGGCTAAGACTAGGGTTAGGGTTAGGGTTAGGGTTTGGGTTAGGGTTAGGGCTAGGGCTAGGGCTACGGCTAGGGCTAGGGTTAGGGTTAGGGTTAGGGTTAGGGTTAGGGTTAGCATATGGGTTCTGGGAAAGTTTATCATGTATCAGCCTTTGAATTCACGGTGAAAGAGATGCCCTCACTGGAGTATGAGTGTAACACGGCGAATTGAAAACTACAGGCCACAAACATTTTAGAATGGTACTTCCTACACTAGAAATGCATGTTCAACTAGATGTAGGACCCGAATAACATAATGTTGGCATTGGTAAAACCAGTTACAAGGCTGATAATTTGATATGGTACAGTTTCCCTTTGATTTTAATTGTGAAATTGGCTTGGTGTTTGCGGGGTGGGGAAAGCTGGTGAAAAATTTCACAACTCCTCTTCACAGGACTGTACGACAGTATCTGAGTACTTGAAGAAGTCACCGAAACTGGTTTGGCTCAGTGGTAGAGCGTCGGTCTGCGGACTGAAAGGTGCTGGGTTCGATTCTGGTCAATGGCATGTACCTTGGTTGCGGGTACATCCCCAGTAGGGGATGTGCTGGAGGCAGCTGGTCTATGTTTCTCTCTCATAGATGTTCCTGGCTCTCTATCTCTCTCCCTTCCTCTGCAAAATATCAATAAAATATATATATTTTTTAAAAAAGAACCAAGAGAGGTGAACAATAGCCAAGCTTGTGTTCAATTAGTAGTAAAGTCAACAAAAGGCCCTTATGATAACTGTATGAAAATGGAAAACCTGCCAGATCTCCAAATAAAAGAGCAGGACAATGTATGTGATAATAATTCTTTCGCGTGCTGGTAGTAATGTAAAAAAAAAATGTCATTTCACCTTGGAATTCATATGAAAGCAGCTACAGACCCTTGGAGGTGCTTACAGAACTCTGGAAACTCACAAACTGAAGTAAGCTTAATGTCTAAGAAGGTGTATAAGACACGAGGATTACATCAACAAAGAGCCTTGCTAACAGCAACACATTGTTTAATGACAGGAGAATGGTGTTGAAACATCAGAGAAAATAGGTTGCTATAGGTTACCGGCCTACCTCAGTGCCAGTGACTTGTCTTTTTTCAAAGAAGGCTGAGAAGCTTTGAAACAGGAAGTGCTGACGTCATCAAGTGGTCAGGGCCAGGTGAGTAGGCCCACGTGCACCGGTGATAATTATGTGGGCCTGAGTCAATCTGGGAGGAAGTTCATGCCTTAATTGAGGCTGCATACTGCCGATTGACAGCAGGTGTCGGAGGGGAGACCAGGGCCACTGTGTGCGGTGAGCGAGACAGCTGTTGTGGGAAGCTCTTCCAAAGACACCCCACCCCCTGAGACCACCTGCAGACCAGCTCTCTCCTCAGGCCTGTGGCCACCCAAGTGAGGGGAGAGGGGCCTGTCTCCCGGATGCAAGGTTGCCTGGTGACCAGAGTTCTACATTCCGTACTGCCCTGTGACTGAGCCAGTGACCTCAAGGGTGCAGGGCTCTATGGCCTGTATGCTTTCCTTTAAGCAGGATGACCTGCAGACCCCTCAGGGCTTTGGACTTTTGCCAAAGCAAGAGCCTACAAGATCCCTAAGGACACCCGAGGGATGATGCGGGAAAGCATTTTCTGGAGACCAGGGCACGTGTCTTCAAACCCGCCAGCCCTGCCGGTTAGGGTTAGAGTTAGGGTTAGGGTTAGGGTTAGGGTTAGGGTTACGGTTAAGGTTACGGGTAAGGGTAGGGTTAGGGGTAGGGCTAGGGCTGGGGCTAGGGCTAGGGCTAGGGCTAGGGTTAGGGTTAGGGTTAGGGGTAAGGGTAGGGTTAGGGGTAGGGCTAGGGCTAGGTCTAGGGCTTGGGATAGGGCTAGGGTTAGGGTTAGGGTTAGGGTTAGGGTTAGGGTTAGGGATAGGGTTAGGGCTAGGGATAGGGCTAGGTCTAGGGCTAAGACTAGGGTTAGGGTTAGGGTTAGGGTTTGGGTTAGGGTTAGGGCTAGGGCTAGGGCTACGGCTAGGGCTAGGGTTAGGGTTAAGGTTAGGGTTAGGGTTAGGGTTAGCATATGGGTTCTGGGAAAGTTTATCATGTATCAGCCTTTGAATTCACGGTGAAAGAGATGCCCTCACTGGAGTATGAGTGTAACACGGCGAATTGAAAACTACAGGCCACAAACATTTTAGAATGGTACTTCCTACACTAGAAATGCATGTTCAACTAGATGTAGGACCCGAATAACATAATGTTGGCATTGGTAAAACCAGTTACAAGGCTGATAATTTGATGTGGTACAGTTTCCCTTTGATTTTAATTGTGAAATTGGCTTGGTGTTTGCGGGGTGGGGAAAGCTGGTGAAAAATTTCACAACTCCTCTTCACAGGACTGTACGACAGTATCTGAGTACTTGAAGAAGTCACCGAAACTGGTTTGGCTCAGTGGTAGAGCGTTGGTCTGCGGACTGAAAGGTGCTGGGTTCGATTCTGGTCAATGGCATGTACCTTGGTTGCGGGTACATCCCCAGTAGGGGATGTACAGGAGGCAGCTGGTCTATGTTTCTCTCTCATAGATGTTCCTGTCTCTCTATCTCTCCCTTCCTCTGTAAAATATCAATAAAATATATATTTTTTTAAAAAGAACCAAGAGAGGTGAACAATAGCCAAGCTTGTGTTTAATGAGTAGTAAAGTCAACAAAAGGCCCTTATGATAACTGTATGAAAATGGAAAACCTGCCAGATCTCCAAATAAAAGAGCAGGACAATGTATGTGATAATAATTCTTTCGCGTGCTGGTAGTAATGTAAAAAAAAAATGTCATTTCACTTGGAATTCATATGAAAGCAGCTACAGACCCTTGGAGGTGCTTACAGAACTCTGGAAACTCACAAACTGAAGTAAGCTTAATGTCTAAGAAGGTGTATAAGACACGAGGATTACATCAACAAAGAGCCTTGCTAACAGCAACACATTGTTTAATGACAGGAGAATGGTGTTGAAACATCAGAGAAAATAGGTTGCTATAGGTTACCGGCCTACCTCAGTGCCAGTGACTTGTCTTTTTTCAAAGAAGGCTGAGAAGCTTTGAAACAGGAAGTGCTGACGTCATCAAGTGGTCAGGGCCAGGTGAGTAGGCCCACGTGCACCGGTGATAATTATGTGGGCCTGAGTCAATCTGGGAGGAAGTTCATGCCTTAATTGAGGCTGCATACTGCCGATTGACAGCAGGTGTCGGAGGGGAGACCAGGGCCACTGTGTGCGGTGAGCGAGACAGCTGTTGTGGGAAGCTCTTCCAAAGACACCCCACCCCCTGAGACCACCTGCAGACCAGCTCTCTCCTCAGGCCTGTGGCCACCCAAGTGAGGGGAGAGGGGCCTGTCTCCCGGATGCAAGGTTGCCTGGTGACCAGAGTTCTACATTCCGTACTGCCCTGTGACTGAGCCAGTGACCTCAAGGGTGCAGGGCTCTATGGCCTGTATGCTTTCCTTTAACTAGGATGACCTGCAGACACCTCAGGGCTTTGGACTTTTGCCAAAGCAGGAGCCTACAAGATCCCTAAGGACACCCGAGGGATGATGGGGAAAGCATTTTCTGGAGACCAGGGCACGTGTCTTCAAACCCGCCAGCCCTGCCGGTTAGGGTTAGAGTTAGGGTTAGGGTTAGGGTTAGGGTTAGGGTTAGGGTTAGGGTTAAGGTTAGGGGTAAGGGTAGGGTTAGGGGTAGGGCTAGGGCTGGGGCTAGGGCTAGGGCTAGGGCTAGGGTTAGGGTTAGGGTTAGGGGTAAGGGTAGGGTTAGGGGTAGGGCTAGGGCTAGGTCTAGGGCTTGGGATAGGGCTAGGGTTAGGGTTAGTGTTAGGGTTAGGGTTAGGGATAGGGTTAGGGCTAGGGATAGGGCTAGGTCTAGGGCTAAGACTAGGGTTAGGGTTAGGGTTAGGGTTTGGGTTAGGGTTAGGGCTAGGGCTAGGGCTACGGCTAGGGCTAGGGTTAGGGTTAGGGTTAGGGTTAGGGTTAGGGTTAGCATATGGGTTCTGGGAAAGTTTATCATGTATCAGCCTTTGAATTCACGGTGAAAGAGATGCCCTCACTGGAGTATGAGTGTAACACGGCGAATTGAAAACTACAGGCCACAAACATTTTAGAATGGTACTTCCTACACTAGAAATGCATGTTCAACTAGATGTAGGACCCGAATAACATAATGTTGGCATTGGTAAAACCAGTTACAAGGCTGATAATTTGATATGGTACAGTTTCCCTTTGATTTTAATTGTGAAATTGGCTTGGTGTTTGCGGGGTGGGGAAAGCTGGTGAAAAATTTCACATCTCCTCTTCACAGGACTGTACGACAGTATCTGAGTACTTGAAGAAGTCACCGAAACTGGTTTGGCTCAGTGGTAGAGCGTCGGTCTGCGGACTGAAAGGTGCTGGGTTCGATTCTGGTCAATGGCATGTACCTTGGTTGCGGGTACATCCCCAGTAGGTGATGTGCTGGAGGCAGCTGGTCTATGTTTCTCTCTCATAGATGTTCCTGGCTCTCTATCTCTCTCCCTTCCTCTGTAAAATATCAATAAAATATATATATATTTTAAAAAAGAACCAAGAGAGGTGAACAATAGCCAAGCTTGTGTTCAATTAGTAGTAAAGTCAACAAAAGGCCCTTATGATAACTGTATGAAAATGGAAAACCTGCCAGATCTCCAAATAAAAGAGCAGGACAATGTATGTGATAATAATTCTTTCGCGTGCTGGTAGTAATGTAAAAAAAAAATGTCATTTCACCTTGGAATTCATATGAAAGCAGCTACTGACCCTTGGAGGTGCTTACAGAACTCTGGAAACTCACAAACTGAAGTAAGCTTAATGTCTAAGAAGGTGTATAAGACACGAGGATTACATCAACAAAGAGCCTTGCTAACAGCAACACATTGTTTAATGACAGGAGAATGGTGTTGAAACATCAGAGAAAATAGGTTGCTATAGGTTACCGGCCTACCTCAGTGCCAGTGACTTGTCTTTTTTCAAAGAAGGCTGAGAAGCTTTGAAACAGGAAGTGCTGACGTCATCAAGTGGTCAGGGCCAGGTGAGTAGGCCCACGTGCACCGGTGATAATTATGTGGGCCTGAGTCAATCTGGGAGGAAGTTCATGCCTTAATTGAGGCTGCATACTGCCGATTGACAGCAGGTGTCGGAGGGGAGACCAGGGCCACTGTGTGCGGTGAGCGAGACAGCTGTTGTGGGAAGCTCTTCCAAAGACACCCCACCCCCTGAGACCACCTGCAGACCAGCTCTCTCCTCAGGCCTGTGGCCACCCAAGTGAGGGGAGAGGGGCCTGTCTCCCGGATGCAAGGTTGCCTGGTGACCAGAGTTCTACATTCCGTACTGCCCTGTGACTGAGCCAGTGACCTCAAGGGTGCAGGGCTCTATGGCCTGTATGCTTTCCTTTAAGCAGGATGACCTGCAGACCCCTCAGGGCTTTGGACTTTTGCCAAAGCAAGAGCCTACAAGATCCCTAAGGACACCCGAGGGATGATGCGGGAAAGCATTTTCTGGAGACCAGGGCACGTGTCTTCAAACCCGCCAGCCCTGCCGGTTAGGGTTAGAGTTAGGGTTAGGGTTAGGGTTAGGGTTAGGGTTAGGGTTAAGGTTAGGGGTAAGGGTAGGGTTAGGGGTAGGGCTAGGGCTGGGGCTAGGGCTAGGGCTAGGGCTAGGGTTAGGGTTAGGGTTAGGGGTAAGGGTAGGGTTAGGGGTAGGGCTAGGGCTAGGTCTAGGGCTTGGGATAGGGCTAGGGTTAGGGTTAGGGTTAGGGTTAGGGTTAGGGTTAGGGATAGGGTTAGGGCTAGGGATAGGGCTAGGTCTAGGGCTAAGACTAGGGTTAGGGTTAGGGTTAGGGTTTGGGTTAGGGTTAGGGCTAGGGCTAGGGCTACGGCTAGGGCTAGGGCTAGGGTTAGGGTTAGGGTTAGGGTTAGGGTTAGCATATGGGTTCTGGGAAAGTTTATCATGTATCAGCCTTTGAATTCACGGTGAAAGAGATGCCCTCACTGGAGTATGAGTGTAACACGGCGAATTGAAAACTACAGGCCACAAACATTTTAGAATGGTACTTCCTACACTAGAAATGCATGTTCAACTAGATGTAGGACCCGAATAACATAATGTTGGCATTGGTAAAACCAGTTACAAGGCTGATAATTTGATGTGGTACAGTTTCCCTTTGATTTTAATTGTGAAATTGGCTTGGTGTTTGCGGGGTGGGGAAAGCTGGTGAAAAATTTCACAACTCCTCTTCACAGGACTGTACGACAGTATCTGAGTACTTGAAGAAGTCACCGAAACTGGTTTGGCTCAGTGGTAGAGCGTCGGTCTGCGGACTGAAAGGTGCTGGGTTCGATTCTGGTCAATGGCATGTACCTTGGTTGCGGGTACATCCCCAGTAGGGGATGTGCTGGAGGCAGCTGGTCTATGTTTCTCTCTCATAGATGTTCCTGGCTCTCTATCTCTCTCCCTTCCTCTGTAAAATATCAATAAAATATATATATTTTTTAAAAAAGAACCAAGAGAGGTGAACAATAGCCAAGCTTGTGTTCAATTAGTAGTAAAGTCAACAAAAGGCCCTTATGATAACTGTATGAAAATGGAAAACCTGCCAGATCTCCAAATAAAAGAGCAGGACAATGTATGTGATAATAATTCTTTCGCGTGCTGGTAGTAATGTAAAAAAAAAAAGTCATTTCACCTTGGAATTCATATGAAAGCAGCTACAGACCCTTGGAGGTGCTTACAGAACTCTGGAAACTCACAAACTGAAGTAAGCTTAATGTCTAAGAAGGTGTATAAGACACGAGGATTACATCAACAAAGAGCCTTGCTAACAGCAACACATTGTTTAATGACAGGAGAATGGTGTTGAAACATCAGAGAAAATAGGTTGCTATAGGTTACCGGCCTACCTCAGTGCCAGTGACTTGTCTTTTTTCAAAGAAGGCTGAGAAGCTTTGAAACAGGAAGTGCTGACGTCATCAAGTGGTCAGGGCCAGGTGAGTAGGCCCACGTGCACCGGTGATAATTATGTGGGCCTGAGTCAATCTGGGAGGAAGTTCATGCCTTAATTGAGGCTGCATACTGCCGATTGACAGCAGGTGTCGGAGGGGAGACCAGGGCCACTGTGTGCGGTGAGCGAGACAGCTGTTGTGGGAAGCTCTTCCAAAGACACCCCACCCCCTGAGACCACCTGCAGACCAGCTCTCTCCTCAGGCCTGTGGCCACCCAAGTGAGGGGAGAGGGGCCTGTCTCCCGGATGCAAGGTTGCCTGGTGACCAGAGTTCTACATTCCGTACTGCCCTGTGACTGAGCCAGTGACCTCAAGGGTGCAGGGCTCTATGGCCTGTATGCTTTCCTTTAAGCAGGATGACCTGCAGACCCCTCAGGGCTTTGGACTTTTGCCAAAGCAAGAGCCTACAAGATCCCTAAGGACACCCGAGGGATGATGCGGGAAAGCATTTTCTGGAGACCAGGGCACGTGTCTTCAAACCCGCCAGCCCTGCCGGTTAGGGTTAGAGTTAGGGTTAGGGTTAGGGTTAGGGTTAGGGTTACGGTTAAGGTTACGGGTAAGGGTAGGGTTAGGGGTAGGGCTAGGGCTGGGGCTAGGGCTAGGGCTAGGGCTAGGGTTAGGGTTAGGGTTAGGGGTAAGGGTAGGGTTAGGGGTAGGGCTAGGGCTAGGTCTAGGGCTTGGGATAGGGCTAGGGTTAGGGTTAGGGTTAGGGTTAGGGTTAGGGTTAGGGATAGGGTTAGGGCTAGGGATAGGGCTAGGTCTAGGGCTAAGACTACGGTTAGGGTTAGGGTTAGGGTTTGGGTTAGGGTTAGGGCTAGGGCTAGGGCTACGGCTAGGGCTAGGGTTAGGGTTAAGGTTAGGGTTAGGGTTAGGGTTAGCATATGGGTTCTGGGAAAGTTTATCATGTATCAGCCTTTGAATTCACGGTGAAAGAGATGCCCTCACTGGAGTATGAGTGTAACACGGCGAATTGAAAACTACAGGCCACAAACATTTTAGAATGGTACTTCCTACACTAGAAATGCATGTTCAACTAGATGTAGGACCCGAATAACATAATGTTGGCATTGGTAAAACCAGTTACAAGGCTGATAATTTGATATGGTACAGTTTCCCTTTGATTTTAATTGTGAAATTGGCTTGGTGTTTGCGGGGTGGGGAAAGCTGGTGAAAAATTTCACAACTCCTCTTCACAGGACTGTACGACAGTATCTGAGTACTTGAAGAAGTCACCGAAACTGGTTTGGCTCAGTGGTAGAGCGTTGGTCTGCGGACTGAAAGGTGCTGGGTTCGATTCTGGTCAATGGCATGTACCTTGGTTGCGGGTACATCCCCAGTAGGGGATGTACAGGAGGCAGCTGGTCTATGTTTCTCTCTCATAGATGTTCCTGTCTCTCTATCTCTCCCTTCCTCTGTAAAATATCAATAAAATATATATTTTTTTAAAAAGAACCAAGAGAGGTGAACAATAGCCAAGCTTGTGTTTAATGAGTAGTAAAGTCAACAAAAGGCCCTTATGATAACTGTATGAAAATGGAAAACCTGCCAGATCTCCAAATAAAAGAGCAGGACAATGTATGTGATAATAATTCTTTCGCGTGCTGGTAGTAATGTAAAAAAAAAATGTCATTTCACTTGGAATTCATATGAAAGCAGCTACAGACCCTTGGAGGTGCTTACAGAACTCTGGAAACTCACAAACTGAAGTAAGCTTAATGTCTAAGAAGGTGTATAAGACACGAGGATTACATCAACAAAGAGCCTTGCTAACAGCAACACATTGTTTAATGACAGGAGAATGGTGTTGAAACATCAGAGAAAATAGGTTGCTATAGGTTACCGGCCTACCTCAGTGCCAGTGACTTGTCTTTTTTCAAAGAAGGCTGAGAAGCTTTGAAACAGGAAGTGGTGACGTCATCAAGTGGTCAGGGCCAGGTGAGTAGGCCCACGTGCACCGGTGATAATTATGTGGGCCTGAGTCAATCTGGGAGGAAGTTCATGCCTTAATTGAGGCTGCATACTGCCGATTGACAGCAGGTGTCGGAGGGGAGACCAGGGCCACTGTGTGCGGTGAGCGAGACAGCTGTTGTGGGAAGCTCTTCCAAAGACACCCCACCCCCTGAGACCACCTGCAGACCAGCTCTCTCCTCAGGCCTGTGGCCACCCAAGTGAGGGGAGAGGGGCCTGTCTCCCGGATGCAAGGTTGCCTGGTGACCAGAGTTCTACATTCCGTACTGCCCTGTGACTGAGCCAGTGACCTCAAGGGTGCAGGGCTCTATGGCCTGTATGCTTTCCTTTAAGCAGGATGACCTGCAGACACCTCAGGGCTTTGGACTTTTGCCAAAGCAGGAGCCTACAAGATCCCTAAGGACACCCGAGGGATGATGGGGAAAGCATTTTCTGGAGACCAGGGCACGTGTCTTCAAACCCGCCAGCCCTGCCGGTTAGGGTTAGAGTTAGGGTTAGGGTTAGGGTTAGGGTTAGGGTTAGGGTTAGGGTTAGGGTTAGGGTTAAGGTTAGGGGTAAGGGTAGGGTTAGGGGTAGGGCTAGGGCTGGGGCTAGGGCTAGGGCTAGGGCTAGGGTTAGGGTTAGGGTTAGGGGTAAGGGTAGGGTTAGGGGTAGGGCTAGGGCTAGGTCTAGGGCTTGGGATAGGGCTAGGGTTAGGGTTAGTGTTAGGGTTAGGGTTAGGGATAGGGTTAGGGCTAGGGATAGGGCTAGGTCTAGGGCTAAGACTAGGGTTAGGGTTAGGGTTAGGGTTTGGGTTAGGGTTAGGGCTAGGGCTAGGGCTACGGCTAGGGCTAGGGCTAGGGTTAGGGTTAGGGTTAGGGTTAGGGTTAGCATATGGGTTCTGGGAAAGTTTATCATGTATCAGCCTTTGAATTCACGGTGAAAGAGATGCCCTCACTGGAGTATGAGTGTAACACGGCGAATTGAAAACTACAGGCCACAAACATTTTAGAATGGTACTTCCTACACTAGAAATGCATGTTCAACTAGATGTAGGACCCGAATAACATAATGTTGGCATTGGTAAAACCAGTTACAAGGCTGATAATTTGATATGGTACAGTTTCCCTTTGATTTTAATTGTGAAATTGGCTTGGTGTTTGCGGGGTGGGGAAAGCTGGTGAAAAATTTCACAACTCCTCTTCACAGGACTGTACGACAGTATCTGAGTACTTGAAGAAGTCACCGAAACTGGTTTGGCTCAGTGGTAGAGCGTCGGTCTGCGGACTGAAAGGTGCTGGGTTCGATTCTGGTCAATGGCATGTACCTTGGTTGCGGGTACATCCCCAGTAGGGGATGTGCTGGAGGCAGCTGGTCTATGTTTCTCTCTCATAGATGTTCCTGGCTCTCTATCTCTCTCCCTTCCTCTGTAAAATATCAATAAAATATATATATATTTTAAAAAAGAACCAAGAGAGGTGAACAATAGCCAAGCTTGTGTTCAATTAGTAGTAAAGTCAACAAAAGGCCCTTATGATAACTGTATGAAAATGGAAAACCTGCCAGATCTCCAAATAAAAGAGCAGGACAATGTATGTGATAATAATTCTTTCGCGTGCTGGTAGTAATGTAAAAAAAAAATGTCATTTCACCTTGGAATTCATATGAAAGCAGCTACAGACCCTTGGAGGTGCTTACAGAACTCTGGAAACTCACAAACTGAAGTAAGCTTAATGTCTAAGAAGGTGTATAAGACACGAGGATTACATCAACAAAGAGCCTTGCTAACAGCAACACATTGTTTAATGACAGGAGAATGGTGTTGAAACATCAGAGAAAATAGGTTGCTATAGGTTACCGGCCTACCTCAGTGCCAGTGACTTGTCTTTTTTCAAAGAAGGCTGAGAAGCTTTGAAACAGGAAGTGGTGACGTCATCAAGTGGTCAGGGCCAGGTGAGTAGGCCCACGTGCACCGGTGATAATTATGTGGGCCTGAGTCAATCTGGGAGGAAGTTCATGCCTTAATTGAGGCTGCATACTGCCGATTGACAGCAGGTGTCGGAGGGGAGACCAGGGCCACTGTGTGCGGTGAGCGAGACAGCTGTTGTGGGAAGCTCTTCCAAAGACACCCCACCCCCTGAGACCACCTGCAGACCAGCTCTCTCCTCAGGCCTGTGGCCACCCAAGTGAGGGGAGAGGGGCCTGTCTCCCGGATGCAAGGTTGCCTGGTGACCAGAGTTCTACATTCCGTACTGCCCTGTGACTGAGCCAGTGACCTCAAGGGTGCAGGGCTCTATGGCCTGTATGCTTTCCTTTAAGCAGGATGACCTGCAGACACCTCAGGGCTTTGGACTTTTGCCAAAGCAGGAGCCTACAAGATCCCTAAGGACACCCGAGGGATGATGGGGAAAGCATTTTCTGGAGACCAGGGCACGTGTCTTCAAACCCGCCAGCCCTGCCGGTTAGGGTTAGAGTTAGGGTTAGGGTTAGGGTTAGGGTTAGGGTTAGGGTTAGGGTTAGGGTTAGGGTTAAGGTTAGGGGTAAGGGTAGGGTTAGGGGTAGGGCTAGGGCTGGGGCTAGGGCTAGGGCTAGGGCTAGGGTTAGGGTTAGGGTTAGGGGTAAGGGTAGGGTTAGGGGTAGGGCTAGGGCTAGGTCTAGGGCTTGGGATAGGGCTAGGGTTAGGGTTAGTGTTAGGGTTAGGGTTAGGGATAGGGTTAGGGCTAGGGATAGGGCTAGGTCTAGGGCTAAGACTAGGGTTAGGGTTAGGGTTAGGGTTTGGGTTAGGGTTAGGGCTAGGGCTAGGGCTACGGCTAGGGCTAGGGCTAGGGTTAGGGTTAGGGTTAGGGTTAGGGTTAGCATATGGGTTCTGGGAAAGTTTATCATGTATCAGCCTTTGAATTCACGGTGAAAGAGATGCCCTCACTGGAGTATGAGTGTAACACGGCGAATTGAAAACTACAGGCCACAAACATTTTAGAATGGTACTTCCTACACTAGAAATGCATGTTCAACTAGATGTAGGACCCGAATAACATAATGTTGGCATTGGTAAAACCAGTTACAAGGCTGATAATTTGATATGGTACAGTTTCCCTTTGATTTTAATTGTGAAATTGGCTTGGTGTTTGCGGGGTGGGGAAAGCTGGTGAAAAATTTCACAACTCCTCTTCACAGGACTGTACGACAGTATCTGAGTACTTGAAGAAGTCACCGAAACTGGTTTGGCTCAGTGGTAGAGCGTCGGTCTGCGGACTGAAAGGTGCTGGGTTCGATTCTGGTCAATGGCATGTACCTTGGTTGCGGGTACATCCCCAGTAGGGGATGTGCTGGAGGCAGCTGGTCTATGTTTCTCTCTCATAGATGTTCCTGGCTCTCTATCTCTCTCCCTTCCTCTGTAAAATATCAATAAAATATATATATATTTTAAAAAAGAACCAAGAGAGGTGAACAATAGCCAAGCTTGTGTTCAATTAGTAGTAAAGTCAACAAAAGGCCCTTATGATAACTGTATGAAAATGGAAAACCTGCCAGATCTCCAAATAAAAGAGCAGGACAATGTATGTGATAATAATTCTTTCGCGTGCTGGTAGTAATGTAAAAAAAAAATGTCATTTCACCTTGGAATTCATATGAAAGCAGCTACAGACCCTTGGAGGTGCTTACAGAACTCTGGAAACTCACAAACTGAAGTAAGCTTAATGTCTAAGAAGGTGTATAAGACACGAGGATTACATCAACAAAGAGCCTTGCTAACAGCAACACATTGTTTAATGACAGGAGAATGGTGTTGAAACATCAGAGAAAATAGGTTGCTATAGGTTACCGGCCTACCTCAGTGCCAGTGACTTGTCTTTTTTCAAAGAAGGCTGAGAAGCTTTGAAACAGGAAGTGGTGACGTCATCAAGTGGTCAGGGCCAGGTGAGTAGGCCCACGTGCACCGGTGATAATTATGTGGGCCTGAGTCAATCTGGGAGGAAGTTCATGCCTTAATTGAGGCTGCATACTGCCGATTGACAGCAGGTGTCGGAGGGGAGACCAGGGCCACTGTGTGCGGTGAGCGAGACAGCTGTTGTGGGAAGCTCTTCCAAAGACACCCCACCCCCTGAGACCACCTGCAGACCAGCTCTCTCCTCAGGCCTGTGGCCACCCAAGTGAGGGGAGAGGGGCCTGTCTCCCGGATGCAAGGTTGCCTGGTGACCAGAGTTCTACATTCCGTACTGCCCTGTGACTGAGCCAGTGACCTCAAGGGTGCAGGGCTCTATGGCCTGTATGCTTTCCTTTAAGCAGGATGACCTGCAGACCCCTCAGGGCTTTGGACTTTTGCCAAAGCAAGAGCCTACAAGATCCCTAAGGACACCCGAGGGATGATGCGGGAAAGCATTTTCTGGAGACCAGGGCACGTGTCTTCAAACCCGCCAGCCCTGCCGGTTAGGGTTAGAGTTAGGGTTAGGGTTAGGGTTAGGGTTAGGGTTAGGGTTAAGGTTAGGGGTAAGGGTAGGGTTAGGGGTAGGGCTAGGGCTGGGGCTAGGGCTAGGGCTAGGGCTAGGGTTAGGGTTAGGGTTAGGGGTAAGGGTAGGGTTAGGGGTAGGGCTAGGGCTAGGTCTAGGGCTTGGGATAGGGCTAGGGTTAGGGTTAGGGTTAGGGTTAGGGTTAGGGTTAGGGATAGGGTTAGGGCTAGGGATAGGGCTAGGTCTAGGGCTAAGACTACGGTTAGGGTTAGGGTTAGGGTTTGGGTTAGGGTTAGGGCTAGGGCTAGGGCTACGGCTAGGGCTAGGGTTAGGGTTAGGGTTAGGGTTAGGGTTAGCATATGGGTTCTGGGAAAGTTTATCATGTATCAGCCTTTGAATTCACGGTGAAAGAGATGCCCTCACTGGAGTATGAGTGTAACACGGCGAATTGAAAACTACAGGCCACAAACATTTTAGAATGGTACTTCCTACACTAGAAATGCATGTTCAACTAGATGTAGGACCCGAATAACATAATGTTGGCATTGGTAAAACCAGTTACAAGGCTGATAATTTGATATGGTACAGTTTCCCTTTGATTTTAATTGTGAAATTGGCTTGGTGTTTGCGGGGTGGGGAAAGCTGGTGAAAAATTTCACAACTCCTCTTCACAGGACTGTACGACAGTATCTGAGTACTTGAAGAAGTCACCGAAACTGGTTTGGCTCAGTGGTAGAGCGTCGGTCTGCGGACTGAAAGGTGCTGGGTTCGATTCTGGTCAATGGCATGTACCTTGGTTGCGGGTACATCCCCAGTAGGGGATGTGCTGGAGGCAGCTGGTCTATGTTTCTCTCTCATAGATGTTCCTGGCTCTCTATCTCTCTCCCTTCCTCTGTAAAATATCAATAAAATATATATATTTTTTAAAAAAGAACCAAGAGAGGTGAACAATAGCCAAGCTTGTGTTCAATTAGTAGTAAAGTCAACAAAAGGCCCTTATGATAACTGTATGAAAATGGAAAACCTGCCAGATCTCCAAATAAAAGAGCAGGACAATGTATGTGATAATAATTCTTTCGCGTGCTGGTAGTAATGTAAAAAAAAAATGTCATTTCACCTTGGAATTCATATGAAAGCAGCTACAGACCCTTGGCGGTGCTTACAGAACTCTGGAAACTCACAAACTGAAGTAAGCTTAATGTCTAAGAAGGTGTATAAGACACGAGGATTACATCAACAAAGAGCCTTGCTAACAGCAACACATTGTTTAATGACAGGAGAATGGTGTTGAAACATCAGAGAAAATAGGTTGCTATAGGTTACCGGCCTACCTCAGTGCCAGTGCCTTGTCTTTTTTCAAAGAAGGCTGAGAAGCTTTGAAACAGGAAGTGCTGACGTCATCAAGTGGTCAGGGCCAGGTGAGTAGGCCCACGTGCACCGGTGATAATTATGTGGGCCTGAGTCAATCTGGGAGGAAGTTCATGCCTTAATTGAGGCTGCATACTGCCGATTGACAGCAGGTGTCGGAGGGGAGACCAGGGCCACTGTGTGCGGTGAGCGAGACAGCTGTTGTGGGAAGCTCTTCCAAAGACACCCCACCCCCTGAGACCACCTGCAGACCAGCTCTCTCCTCAGGCCTGTGGCCACCCAAGTGAGGGGAGAGGGGCCTGTCTCCCGGATGCAAGGTTGCCTGGTGACCAGAGTTCTACATTCCGTACTGCCCTGTGACTGAGCCAGTGACCTCAAGGGTGCAGGGCTCTATGGCCTGTATGCTTTCCTTTAAGCAGGATGACCTGCAGACACCTCAGGGCTTTGGACTTTTGCCAAAGCAGGAGCCTACAAGATCCCTAAGGACACCCGAGGGATGATGGGGAAAGCATTTTCTGGAGACCAGGGCACGTGTCTTCAAACCCGCCAGCCCTGCCGGTTAGGGTTAGAGTTAGGGTTAGGGTTAGGGTTAGGGTTAGGGTTAGGGTTAGGGTTAGGGTTAAGGTTAGGGGTAAGGGTAGGGTTAGGGGTAGGGCTAGGGCTGGGGCTAGGGCTAGGGCTAGGGCTAGGGTTAGGGTTAGGGTTAGGGGTAAGGGTAGGGTTAGGGGTAGGGCTAGGGCTAGGTCTAGGGCTTGGGATAGGGCTAGGGTTAGGGTTAGTGTTAGGGTTAGGGTTAGGGATAGGGTTAGGGCTAGGGATAGGGCTAGGTCTAGGGCTAAGACTAGGGTTAGGGTTAGGGTTAGGGTTTGGGTTAGGGTTAGGGCTAGGGCTAGGGCTACGGCTAGGGCTAGGGCTAGGGTTAGGGTTAGGGTTAGGGTTAGGGTTAGCATATGGGTTCTGGGAAAGTTTATCATGTATCAGCCTTTGAATTCACGGTGAAAGAGATGCCCTCACTGGAGTATGAGTGTAACACGGCGAATTGAAAACTACAGGCCACAAACATTTTAGAATGGTACTTCCTACACTAGAAATGCATGTTCAACTAGATGTAGGACCCGAATAACATAATGTTGGCATTGGTAAAACCAGTTACAAGGCTGATAATTTGATATGGTACAGTTTCCCTTTGATTTTAATTGTGAAATTGGCTTGGTGTTTGCGGGGTGGGGAAAGCTGGTGAAAAATTTCACAACTCCTCTTCACAGGACTGTACGACAGTATCTGAGTACTTGAAGAAGTCACCGAAACTGGTTTGGCTCAGTGGTAGAGCGTCGGTCTGCGGACTGAAAGGTGCTGGGTTCGATTCTGGTCAATGGCATGTACCTTGGTTGCGGGTACATCCCCAGTAGGGGATGTGCTGGAGGCAGCTGGTCTATGTTTCTCTCTCATAGATGTTCCTGGCTCTCTATCTCTCTCCCTTCCTCTGTAAAATATCAATAAAATATATATATATTTTAAAAAAGAACCAAGAGAGGTGAACAATAGCCAAGCTTGTGTTCAATTAGTAGTAAAGTCAACAAAAGGCCCTTATGATAACTGTATGAAAATGGAAAACCTGCCAGATCTCCAAATAAAAGAGCAGGACAATGTATGTGATAATAATTCTTTCGCGTGCTGGTAGTAATGTAAAAAAAAAATGTCATTTCACCTTGGAATTCATATGAAAGCAGCTACAGACCCTTGGAGGTGCTTACAGAACTCTGGAAACTCACAAACTGAAGTAAGCTTAATGTCTAAGAAGGTGTATAAGACACGAGGATTACATCAACAAAGAGCCTTGCTAACAGCAACACATTGTTTAATGACAGGAGAATGGTGTTGAAACATCAGAGAAAATAGGTTGCTATAGGTTACCGGCCTACCTCAGTGCCAGTGACTTGTCTTTTTTCAAAGAAGGCTGAGAAGCTTTGAAACAGGAAGTGGTGACGTCATCAAGTGGTCAGGGCCAGGTGAGTAGGCCCACGTGCACCGGTGATAATTATGTGGGCCTGAGTCAATCTGGGAGGAAGTTCATGCCTTAATTGAGGCTGCATACTGCCGATTGACAGCAGGTGTCGGAGGGGAGACCAGGGCCACTGTGTGCGGTGAGCGAGACAGCTGTTGTGGGAAGCTCTTCCAAAGACACCCCACCCCCTGAGACCACCTGCAGACCAGCTCTCTCCTCAGGCCTGTGGCCACCCAAGTGAGGGGAGAGGGGCCTGTCTCCCGGATGCAAGGTTGCCTGGTGACCAGAGTTCTACATTCCGTACTGCCCTGTGACTGAGCCAGTGACCTCAAGGGTGCAGGGCTCTATGGCCTGTATGCTTTCCTTTAAGCAGGATGACCTGCAGACCCCTCAGGGCTTTGGACTTTTGCCAAAGCAAGAGCCTACAAGATCCCTAAGGACACCCGAGGGATGATGCGGGAAAGCATTTTCTGGAGACCAGGGCACGTGTCTTCAAACCCGCCAGCCCTGCCGGTTAGGGTTAGAGTTAGGGTTAGGGTTAGGGTTAGGGTTAGGGTTAGGGTTAAGGTTAGGGGTAAGGGTAGGGTTAGGGGTAGGGCTAGGGCTGGGGCTAGGGCTAGGGCTAGGGCTAGGGTTAGGGTTAGGGTTAGGGGTAAGGGTAGGGTTAGGGGTAGGGCTAGGGCTAGGTCTAGGGCTTGGGATAGGGCTAGGGTTAGGGTTAGGGTTAGGGTTAGGGTTAGGGTTAGGGATAGGGTTAGGGCTAGGGATAGGGCTAGGTCTAGGGCTAAGACTACGGTTAGGGTTAGGGTTAGGGTTTGGGTTAGGGTTAGGGCTAGGGCTAGGGCTACGGCTAGGGCTAGGGTTAGGGTTAGGGTTAGGGTTAGGGTTAGCATATGGGTTCTGGGAAAGTTTATCATGTATCAGCCTTTGAATTCACGGTGAAAGAGATGCCCTCACTGGAGTATGAGTGTAACACGGCGAATTGAAAACTACAGGCCACAAACATTTTAGAATGGTACTTCCTACACTAGAAATGCATGTTCAACTAGATGTAGGACCCGAATAACATAATGTTGGCATTGGTAAAACCAGTTACAAGGCTGATAATTTGATATGGTACAGTTTCCCTTTGATTTTAATTGTGAAATTGGCTTGGTGTTTGCGGGGTGGGGAAAGCTGGTGAAAAATTTCACAACTCCTCTTCACAGGACTGTACGACAGTATCTGAGTACTTGAAGAAGTCACCGAAACTGGTTTGGCTCAGTGGTAGAGCGTCGGTCTGCGGACTGAAAGGTGCTGGGTTCGATTCTGGTCAATGGCATGTACCTTGGTTGCGGGTACATCCCCAGTAGGGGATGTGCTGGAGGCAGCTGGTCTATGTTTCTCTCTCATAGATGTTCCTGGCTCTCTATCTCTCTCCCTTCCTCTGTAAAATATCAATAAAATATATATATTTTTTAAAAAAGAACCAAGAGAGGTGAACAATAGCCAAGCTTGTGTTCAATTAGTAGTAAAGTCAACAAAAGGCCCTTATGATAACTGTATGAAAATGGAAAACCTGCCAGATCTCCAAATAAAAGAGCAGGACAATGTATGTGATAATAATTCTTTCGCGTGCTGGTAGTAATGTAAAAAAAAAATGTCATTTCACCTTGGAATTCATATGAAAGCAGCTACAGACCCTTGGCGGTGCTTACAGAACTCTGGAAACTCACAAACTGAAGTAAGCTTAATGTCTAAGAAGGTGTATAAGACACGAGGATTACATCAACAAAGAGCCTTGCTAACAGCAACACATTGTTTAATGACAGGAGAATGGTGTTGAAACATCAGAGAAAATAGGTTGCTATAGGTTACCGGCCTACCTCAGTGCCAGTGCCTTGTCTTTTTTCAAAGAAGGCTGAGAAGCTTTGAAACAGGAAGTGCTGACGTCATCAAGTGGTCAGGGCCAGGTGAGTAGGCCCACGTGCACCGGTGATAATTATGTGGGCCTGAGTCAATCTGGGAGGAAGTTCATGCCTTAATTGAGGCTGCATACTGCCGATTGACAGCAGGTGTCGGAGGGGAGACCAGGGCCACTGTGTGCGGTGAGCGAGACAGCTGTTGTGGGAAGCTCTTCCAAAGACACCCCACCCCCTGAGACCACCTGCAGACCAGCTCTCTCCTCAGGCCTGTGGCCACCCAAGTGAGGGGAGAGGGGCCTGTCTCCCGGATGCAAGGTTGCCTGGTGACCAGAGTTCTACATTCCGTACTGCCCTGTGACTGAGCCAGTGACCTCAAGGGTGCAGGGCTCTATGGCCTGTATGCTTTCCTTTAAGCAGGATGACCTGCAGACCCCTCAGGGCTTTGGACTTTTGCCAAAGCAAGAGCCTACAAGATCCCTAAGGACACCCGAGGGATGATGCGGGAAAGCATTTTCTGGAGACCAGGGCACGTGTCTTCAAACCCGCCAGCCCTGCCGGTTAGGTTTAGAGTTAGGGTTAGGGTTAGGGTTAGGGTTAGGGTTACGGTTAAGGTTACGGGTAAGGGTAGGGTTAGGGGTAGGGCTAGGGCTGGGGCTAGGGCTAGGGCTAGGGCTAGGGTTAGAGTTAGGGTTAGGGGTAAGGGTAGGGTTAGGGGTAGGGCTAGGGCTAGGTCTAGGGCTTGGGATAGGGCTAGGGTTAGGGTTAGGGTTAGGGTTAGGGTTAGGGTTAGGGATAGGGTTAGGGCTAGGGATAGGGCTAGGTCTAGGGCTAAGACTAGGGTTAGGGTTAGGGTTAGGGTTTGGGTTAGGGTTAGGGCTAGGGCTAGGGCTACGGCTAGGGCTAGGGTTAGGGTTAAGGTTAGGGTTAGGGTTAGGGTTAGCATATGGGTTCTGGGAAAGTTTATCATGTATCAGCCTTTGAATTCACGGTGAAAGAGATGCCCTCACTGGAGTATGAGTGTAACACGGCGAATTGAAAACTACAGGCCACAAACATTTTAGAATGGTACTTCCTACACTAGAAATGCATGTTCAACTAGATGTAGGACCCGAATAACATAATGTTGGAATTGGTAAAACCAGTTACAAGGCTGATAATTTGATGTGGTACAGTTTCCCTTTGATTTTAATTGTGAAATTGGCTTGGTGTTTGCGGGGTGGGGAAAGCTGGTGAAAAATTTCACAACTCCTCTTCACAGGACTGTACGACAGTATCTGAGTACTTGAAGAAGTCACCGAAACTGGTTTGGCTCAGTGGTAGAGCGTTGGTCTGCGGACTGAAAGGTGCTGGGTTCGATTCTGGTCAATGGCATGTACCTTGGTTGCGGGTACATCCCCAGTAGGGGATGTACAGGAGGCAGCTGGTCTATGTTTCTCTCTCATAGATGTTCCTGTCTCTCTATCTCTCCCTTCCTCTGTAAAATATCAATAAAATATATATTTTTTTAAAAAGAACCAAGAGAGGTGAACAATAGCCAAGCTTGTGTTCAATTAGTAGTAAAGTCAACAAAAGGCCCTTATGATAACTGTATGAAAATGGAAAACCTGCCAGATCTCCAAATAAAAGAGCAGGACAATGTATGTGATAATAATTCTTTCGCGTGCTGGTAGTAATGTAAAAAAAAAATGTCATTTCACTTGGAATTCATATGAAAGCAGCTACAGACCCTTGGAGGTGCTTACAGAACTCTGGAAACTCACAAACTGAAGTAAGCTTAATGTCTAAGAAGGTGTATAAGACACGAGGATTACATCAACAAAGAGCCTTGCTAACAGCAACACATTGTTTAATGACAGGAGAATGGTGT
Organism: Vespertilio murinus; assembly: GCA_963924515.1. Lineage (NCBI taxonomy): Eukaryota > Metazoa > Chordata > Mammalia > Chiroptera > Vespertilionidae > Vespertilio > Vespertilio murinus. The sequence continues at coordinate 109,905,175 of OZ004704.1, read as the reverse complement.
TGAAACATCAGAGAAAATAGGTTGCTATAGGTTACCGGCCTACCTCAGTGCCAGTGACTTGTCTTTTTTCAAAGAAGGCTGAGAAGCTTTGAAACAGGAAGTGGTGACGTCATCAAGTGGTCAGGGCCAGGTGAGTAGGCCCACGTGCACCGGTGATAATTATGTGGGCCTGAGTCAATCTGGGAGGAAGTTCATGCCTTAATTGAGGCTGCATACTGCCGATTGACAGCAGGTGTCGGAGGGGAGACCAGGGCCACTGTGTGCGGTGAGCGAGACAGCTGTTGTGGGAAGCTCTTCCAAAGACACCCCACCCCCTGAGACCACCTGCAGACCAGCTCTCTCCTCAGGCCTGTGGCCACCCAAGTGAGGGGAGAGGGGCCTGTCTCCCGGATGCAAGGTTGCCTGGTGACCAGAGTTCTACATTCCGTACTGCCCTGTGACTGAGCCAGTGACCTCAAGGGTGCAGGGCTCTATGGCCTGTATGCTTTCCTTTAAGCAGGATGACCTGCAGACACCTCAGGGCTTTGGACTTTTGCCAAAGCAGGAGCCTACAAGATCCCTAAGGACACCCGAGGGATGATGGGGAAAGCATTTTCTGGAGACCAGGGCACGTGTCTTCAAACCCGCCAGCCCTGCCGGTTAGGGTTAGAGTTAGGGTTAGGGTTAGGGTTAGGGTTAGGGTTAGGGTTAGGGTTAGGGTTAAGGTTAGGGGTAAGGGTAGGGTTAGGGGTAGGGCTAGGGCTGGGGCTAGGGCTAGGGCTAGGGCTAGGGTTAGGGTTAGGGTTAGGGGTAAGGGTAGGGTTAGGGGTAGGGCTAGGGCTAGGTCTAGGGCTTGGGATAGGGCTAGGGTTAGGGTTAGTGTTAGGGTTAGGGTTAGGGATAGGGTTAGGGCTAGGGATAGGGCTAGGTCTAGGGCTAAGACTAGGGTTAGGGTTAGGGTTAGGGTTTGGGTTAGGGTTAGGGCTAGGGCTAGGGCTACGGCTAGGGCTAGGGTTAGGGTTAGGGTTAGGGTTAGGGTTAGGGTTAGCATATGGGTTCTGGGAAAGTTTATCATGTATCAGCCTTTGAATTCACGGTGAAAGAGATGCCCTCACTGGAGTATGAGTGTAACACGGCGAATTGAAAACTACAGGCCACAAACATTTTAGAATGGTACTTCCTACACTAGAAATGCATGTTCAACTAGATGTAGGACCCGAATAACATAATGTTGGCATTGGTAAAACCAGTTACAAGGCTGATAATTTGATATGGTACAGTTTCCCTTTGATTTTAATTGTGAAATTGGCTTGGTGTTTGCGGGGTGGGGAAAGCTGGTGAAAAATTTCACAACTCCTCTTCACAGGACTGTACGACAGTATCTGAGTACTTGAAGAAGTCACCGAAACTGGTTTGGCTCAGTGGTAGAGCGTCGGTCTGCGGACTGAAAGGTGCTGGGTTCGATTCTGGTCAATGGCATGTACCTTGGTTGCGGGTACATCCCCAGTAGGGGATGTGCTGGAGGCAGCTGGTCTATGTTTCTCTCTCATAGATGTTCCTGGCTCTCTATCTCTCTCCCTTCCTCTGTAAAATATCAATAAAATATATATATTTTTTAAAAAAGAACCAAGAGAGGTGAACAATAGCCAAGCTTGTGTTCAATTAGTAGTAAAGTCAACAAAAGGCCCTTATGATAACTGTATGAAAATGGAAAACCTGCCAGATCTCCAAATAAAAGAGCAGGACAATGTATGTGATAATAATTCTTTCGCGTGCTGGTAGTAATGTAAAAAAAAAATGTCATTTCACCTTGGAATTCATATGAAAGCAGCTACAGACCCTTGGAGGTGCTTACAGAACTCTGGAAACTCACAAACTGAAGTAAGCTTAATGTCTAAGAAGGTGTATAAGACACGAGGATTACATCAACAAAGAGCCTTGCTAACAGCAACACATTGTTTAATGACAGGAGAATGGTGTTGAAACATCAGAGAAAATAGGTTGCTATAGGTTACCGGCCTACCTCAGTGCCAGTGACTTGTCTTTTTTCAAAGAAGGCTGAGAAGCTTTGAAACAGGAAGTGCTGACGTCATCAAGTGGTCAGGGCCAGGTGAGTAGGCCCACGTGCACCGGTGATAATTATGTGGGCCTGAGTCAATCTGGGAGGAAGTTCATGCCTTAATTGAGGCTGCATACTGCCGATTGACAGCAGGTGTCGGAGGGGAGACCAGGGCCACTGTGTGCGGTGAGCGAGACAGCTGTTGTGGGAAGCTCTTCCAAAGACACCCCACCCCCTGAGACCACCTGCAGACCAGCTCTCTCCTCAGGCCTGTGGCCACCCAAGTGAGGGGAGAGGGGCCTGTCTCCCGGATGCAACGTTGCCTGGTGACCAGAGTTCTACATTCCGTACTGCCCTGTGACTGAGCCAGTGACCTCAAGGGTGCAGGGCTCTATGGCCTGTATGCTTTCCTTTAAGCAGGATGACCTGCAGACCCCTCAGGGCTTTGGACTTTTGCCAAAGCAAGAGCCTACAAGATCCCTAAGGACACCCGAGGGATGATGCGGGAAAGCATTTTCTGGAGACCAGGGCACGTGTCTTCAAACCCGCCAGCCCTGCCGGTTAGGGTTAGAGTTAGGGTTAGGGTTAGGGTTAGGGTTAGGGTTAGGGTTAGGGTTAAGGTTAGGGGTAAGGGTAGGGTTAGGGGTAGGGCTAGGGCTGGGGCTAGGGCTAGGGCTAGGGCTAGGGTTAGGGTTAGGGTTAGGGGTAAGGGTAGGGTTAGGGGTAGGGCTAGGGCTAGGTCTAGGGCTTGGGAAAGGGCTAGGGTTAGGGTTAGGGTTAGGGTTAGGGTTAGGGATAGGGTTAGGGCTAGGGATAGGGCTATGTCTAGGGCTAAGACTAGGGTTAGGGTTAGGGTTAGGGTTTGGGTTAGGGTTAGGGCTAGGGCTAGGGCTACGGCTAGGGCTAGGGTTAGGGTTAAGGTTAGGGTTAGGGTTAGGGTTAGCATATGGGTTCTGGGAAAGTTTATCATGTATCAGCCTTTGAATTCACGGTGAAAGAGATGCCCTCACTGGAGTATGAGTGTAACACGGCGAATTGAAAACTACAGGCCACAAACATTTTAGAATGGTACTTCCTACACTAGAAATGCATGTTCAACTAGATGTAGGACCCGAATAACATAATGTTGGCATTGGTAAAACCAGTTACAAGGCTGATAATTTGATGTGGTACAGTTTCCCTTTGATTTTAATTGTGAAATTGGCTTGGTGTTTTCGGGGTGGGGAAAGCTGGTGAAAAATTTCACAACTCCTCTTCACAGGACTGTACGACAGTATCTGAGTACTTGAAGAAGTCACCGAAACTGGTTTGGCTCAGTGGTAGAGCGTCGGTCTGCGGACTGAAAGGTGCTGGGTTCGATTCTGGTCAATGGCATGTACCTTGGTTGCGGGTACATCCCCAGTAGGGGATGTACAGGAGGCAGCTGGTCTATGTTTCTCTCTCATAGATGTTCCTGTCTCTCTATCTCTCCCTTCCTCTGTAAAATATCAATAAAATATATATTTTTTTAAAAAGAACCAAGAGAGGTGAACAATAGCCAAGCTTGTGTTTAATGAGTAGTAAAGTCAACAAAAGGCCCTTATGATAACTGTATGAAAATGGAAAACCTGCCAGATCTCCAAATAAAAGAGCAGGACAATGTATGTGATAATAATTCTTTCGCGTGCTGGTAGTAATGTAAAAAAAAAATGTCATTTCACTTGGAATTCATATGAAAGCAGCTACAGACCCTTGGAGGTGCTTACAGAACTCTGGAAACTCACAAACTGAAGTAAGCTTAATGTCTAAGAAGGTGTATAAGACACGAGGATTACATCAACAAAGAGCCTTGCTAACAGCAACACATTGTTTAATGACAGGAGAATGGTGTTGAAACATCAGAGAAAATAGGTTGCTATAGGTTACCGGCCTACCTCAGTGCCAGTGACTTGTCTTTTTTCAAAGAAGGCTGAGAAGCTTTGAAACAGGAAGTGCTGACGTCATCAAGTGGTCAGGGCCAGGTGAGTAGGCCCACGTGCACCGGTGATAATTATGTGGGCCTGAGTCAATCTGGGAGGAAGTTCATGCCTTAATTGAGGCTGCATACTGCCGATTGACAGCAGGTGTCGGAGGGGAGACCAGGGCCACTGTGTGCGGTGAGCGAGACAGCTGTTGTGGGAAGCTCTTCCAAAGACACCCCACCCCCTGAGACCACCTGCAGACCAGCTCTCTCCTCAGGCCTGTGGCCACCCAAGTGAGGGGAGAGGGGCCTGTCTCCCGGATGCAAGGTTGCCTGGTGACCAGAGTTCTACATTCCGTACTGCCCTGTGACTGAGCCAGTGACCTCAAGGGTGCAGGGCTCTATGGCCTGTATGCTTTCCTTTAAGCAGGATGACCTGCAGACCCCTCAGGGCTTTGGACTTTTGCCAAAGCAAGAGCCTACAAGATCCCTAAGGACACCCGAGGGATGATGGGGAAAGCATTTTCTGGAGACCAGGGCACGTGTCTTCAAACCCGCCAGCCCTGCCGGTTAGGGTTAGAGTTAGGGTTAGGGTTAGGGTTAGGGTTAGGGTTAGGGTTAGGGTTAAGGTTAGGGGTAAGGGTAGGGTTAGGGGTAGGGCTAGGGCTGGGGCTAGGGCTAGGGCTAGGGCTAGGGTTAGGGTTAGGGTTAGGGGTAAGGGTAGGGTTAGGGGTAGGGCTAGGGCTAGGTCTAGGGCTTGGGATAGGGCTAGGGTTAGGGTTAGTGTTAGGGTTAGGGTTAGGGATAGGGTTAGGGCTAGGGATAGGGCTAGGTCTAGGGCTAAGACTAGGGTTAGGGTTAGGGTTAGGGTTTGGGTTAGGGTTAGGGCTAGGGCTAGGGCTACGGCTAGGGCTAGGGTTAGGGTTAGGGTTAGGGTTAGGGTTAGGGTTAGGGTTAGCATATGGGTTCTGGGAAAGTTTATCATGTATCAGCCTTTGAATTCACGGTGAAAGAGATGCCCTCACTGGAGTATGAGTGTAACACGGCGAATTGAAAACTACAGGCCACAAACATTTTAGAATGGTACTTCCTACACTAGAAATGCATGTTCAACTAGATGTAGGACCCGAATAACATAATGTTGGCATTGGTAAAACCAGTTACAAGGCTGATAATTTGATGTGGTACAGTTTCCCTTTGATTTTAATTGTGAAATTGGCTTGGTGTTTGCGGGGTGGGGAAAGCTGGTGAAAAATTTCACAACTCCTCTTCACAGGACTGTACGACAGTATCTGAGTACTTGAAGAAGTCACCGAAACTGGTTTGGCTCAGTGGTAGAGCGTCGGTCTGCGGACTGAAAGGTGCTGGGTTCGATTCTGGTCAATGGCATGTACCTTGGTTGCGGGTACATCCCCAGTAGGGGATGTGCTGGAGGCAGCTGGTCTATGTTTCTCTCTCATAGATGTTCCTGGCTCTCTATCTCTCTCCCTTCCTCTGTAAAATATCAATAAAATATATATATTTTTTAAAAAAGAACCAAGAGAGGTGAACAATAGCCAAGCTTGTGTTCAATTAGTAGTAAAGTCAACAAAAGGCCCTTATGATAACTGTATGAAAATGGAAAACCTGCCAGATCTCCAAATAAAAGAGCAGGACAATGTATGTGATAATAATTCTTTCGCGTGCTGGTAGTAATGTAAAAAAAAAATGTCATTTCACCTTGGAATTCATATGAAAGCAGCTACAGACCCTTGGAGGTGCTTACAGAACTCTGGAAACTCACAAACTGAAGTAAGCTTAATGTCTAAGAAGGTGTATAAGACACGAGGATTACATCAACAAAGAGCCTTGCTAACAGCAACACATTGTTTAATGACAGGAGAATGGTGTTGAAACATCAGAGAAAATAGGTTGCTATAGGTTACCGGCCTACCTCAGTGCCAGTGACTTGTCTTTTTTCAAAGAAGGCTGAGAAGCTTTGAAACAGGAAGTGCTGACGTCATCAAGTGGTCAGGGCCAGGTGAGTAGGCCCACGTGCACCGGTGATAATTATGTGGGCCTGAGTCAATCTGGGAGGAAGTTAATGCCTTAATTGAGGCTGCATACTGCCGATTGACAGCAGGTGTCGGAGGGGAGACCAGGGCCACTGTGTGCGGTGAGCGAGACAGCTGTTGTGGGAAGCTCTTCCAAAGACACCCCACCCCCTGAGACCACCTGCAGACCAGCTCTCTCCTCAGGCCTGTGGCCACCCAAGTGAGGGGAGAGGGGCCTGTCTCCCGGATGCAAGGTTGCCTGGTGACCAGAGTTCTACATTCCGTACTGCCCTGTGACTGAGCCAGTGACCTCAAGGGTGCAGGGCTCTATGGCCTGTATGCTTTCCTTTAAGCAGGATGACCTGCAGACCCCTCAGGGCTTTGGACTTTTGCCAAAGCAAGAGCCTACAAGATCCCTAAGGACACCCGAGGGATGATGCGGGAAAGCATTTTCTGGAGACCAGGGCACGTGTCTTCAAACCCGCCAGCCCTGCCGGTTAGGGTTAGAGTTAGGGTTAGGGTTAGGGTTAGGGTTAGGGTTAGGGTTAAGGTTAGGGGTAAGGGTAGGGTTAGGGGTAGGGCTAGGGCTGGGGCTAGGGCTAGGGCTAGGGCTAGGGTTAGGGTTAGGGGTAAGGGTAGGGTTAGGGGTAGGGCTAGGGCTAGGTCTAGGGCTTGGGATAGGGCTAGGGTTAGGGTTAGGGTTAGGGTTAGGGTTAGGGTTAGGGATAGGGTTAGGGCTAGGGATAGGGCTAGGTCTAGGGCTAAGACTACGGTTAGGGTTAGGGTTAGGGTTTGGGTTAGGGTTAGGGCTAGGGCTAGGGCTACGGCTAGGGCTAGGGTTAGGGTTAGGGTTAGGGTTAGGGTTAGCATATGGGTTCTGGGAAAGTTTATCATGTATCAGCCTTTGAATTCACGGTGAAAGAGATGCCCTCACTGGAGTATGAGTGTAACACGGCGAATTGAAAACTACAGGCCACAAACATTTTAGAATGGTACTTCCTACACTAGAAATGCATGTTCAACTAGATGTAGGACCCGAATAACATAATGTTGGCATTGGTAAAACCAGTTACAAGGCTGATAATTTGATGTGGTACAGTTTCCCTTTGATTTTAATTGTGAAATTGGCTTGGTGTTTGCGGGGTGGGGAAAGCTGGTGAAAAATTTCACAACTCCTCTTCACCGGACTGTACGACAGTATCTGAGTACTTGAAGAAGTCACCGAAACTGGTTTGGCTCAGTGGTAGAGCGTCGGTCTGCGGACTGAAAGGTGCTGGGTTCGATTCTGGTCAATGGCATGTACCTTGGTTGCGGGTACATCCCCAGTAGGGGATGTGCTGGAGGCAGCTGGTCTATGTTTCTCTCTCATAGATGTTCCTGGCTCTCTATCTCTCTCCCTTCCTCTGTAAAATATCAATAAAATATATATATTTTTTAAAAAAGAACCAAGAGAGGTGAACAATAGCCAAGCTTGTGTTCAATTAGTAGTAAAGTCAACAAAAGGCCCTTATGATAACTGTATGAAAATGGAAAACCTGCCAGATCTCCAAATAAAAGAGCAGGACAATGTATGTGATAATAATTCTTTCGCGTGCTGGTAGTAATGTAAAAAAAAAATGTCATTTCACCTTGGAATTCATATGAAAGCAGCTACAGACCCTTGGAGGTGCTTACAGAACTCTGGAAACTCACAAACTGAAGTAAGCTTAATGTCTAAGAAGGTGTATAAGACACGAGGATTACATCAACAAAGAGCCTTGCTAACAGCAACACATTGTTTAATGACAGGAGAATGGTGTTGAAACATCAGAGAAAATAGGTTGCTATAGGTTACCGGCCTACCTCAGTGCCAGTGACTTGTCTTTTTTCAAAGAAGGCTGAGAAGCTTTGAAACAGGAAGTGCTGACGTCATCAAGTGGTCAGGGCCAGGTGAGTAGGCCCACGTGCACCGGTGATAATTATGTGGGCCTGAGTCAATCTGGGAGGAAGTTCATGCCTTAATTGAGGCTGCATACTGCCGATTGACAGCAGGTGTCGGAGGGGAGACCAGGGCCACTGTGTGCGGTGAGCGAGACAGCTGTTGTGGGAAGCTCTTCCAAAGACACCCCACCCCCTGAGACCACCTGCAGACCAGCTCTCTCCTCAGGCCTGTGGCCACCCAAGTGAGGGGAGAGGGGCCTGTCTCCCGGATGCAAGGTTGCCTGGTGACCAGAGTTCTACATTCCGTACTGCCCTGTGACTGAGCCAGTGACCTCAAGGGTGCAGGGCTCTATGGCCTGTATGCTTTCCTTTAAGCAGGATGACCTGCAGACCCCTCAGGGCTTTGGACTTTTGCCAAAGCAAGAGCCTACAAGATCCCTAAGGACACCCGAGGGATGATGCGGGAAAGCATTTTCTGGAGACCAGGGCACGTGTCTTCAAACCCGCCAGCCCTGCCGGTTAGGGTTAGAGTTAGGGTTAGGGTTAGGGTTAGGGTTAGGGTTAAGGTTAGGGGTAAGGGTAGGGTTAGGGGTAGGGCTAGGGCTGGGGCTAGGGCTAGGGCTAGGGCTAGGGTTAGGGTTAGGGGTAAGGGTAGGGTTAGGGGTAGGGCTAGGGCTAGGTCTAGGGCTTGGGATAGGGCTAGGGTTAGGGTTAGGGTTAGGGTTAGGGTTAGGGTTAGGGATAGGGTTAGGGCTAGGGATAGGGCTAGGTCTAGGGCTAAGACTACGGTTAGGGTTAGGGTTAGGGTTTGGGTTAGGGTTAGGGCTAGGGCTAGGGCTACGGCTAGGGCTAGGGTTAGGGTTAGGGTTAGGGTTAGGGTTAGCATATGGGTTCTGGGAAAGTTTATCATGTATCAGCCTTTGAATTCACGGTGAAAGAGATGCCCTCACTGGAGTATGAGTGTAACACGGCGAATTGAAAACTACAGGCCACAAACATTTTAGAATGGTACTTCCTACACTAGAAATGCATGTTCAACTAGATGTAGGACCCGAATAACATAATGTTGGCATTGGTAAAACCAGTTACAAGGCTGATAATTTGATGTGGTACAGTTTCCCTTTGATTTTAATTGTGAAATTGGCTTGGTGTTTGCGGGGTGGGGAAAGCTGGTGAAAAATTTCACAACTCCTCTTCACCGGACTGTACGACAGTATCTGAGTACTTGAAGAAGTCACCGAAACTGGTTTGGCTCAGTGGTAGAGCGTCGGTCTGCGGACTGAAAGGTGCTGGGTTCGATTCTGGTCAATGGCATGTACCTTGGTTGCGGGTACATCCCCAGTAGGGGATGTGCTGGAGGCAGCTGGTCTATGTTTCTCTCTCATAGATGTTCCTGGCTCTCTATCTCTCTCCCTTCCTCTGTAAAATATCAATAAAATATATATATTTTTTAAAAAAGAACCAAGAGAGGTGAACAATAGCCAAGCTTGTGTTCAATTAGTAGTAAAGTCAACAAAAGGCCCTTATGATAACTGTATGAAAATGGAAAACCTGCCAGATCTCCAAATAAAAGAGCAGGACAATGTATGTGATAATAATTCTTTCGCGTGCTGGTAGTAATGTAAAAAAAAAATGTCATTTCACCTTGGAATTCATATGAAAGCAGCTACAGACCCTTGGAGGTGCTTACAGAACTCTGGAAACTCACAAACTGAAGTAAGCTTAATGTCTAAGAAGGTGTATAAGACACGAGGATTACATCAACAAAGAGCCTTGCTAACAGCAACACATTGTTTAATGACAGGAGAATGGTGTTGAAACATCAGAGAAAATAGGTTGCTATAGGTTACCGGCCTACCTCAGTGCCAGTGACTTGTCTTTTTTCAAAGAAGGCTGAGAAGCTTTGAAACAGGAAGTGCTGACGTCATCAAGTGGTCAGGGCCAGGTGAGTAGGCCCACGTGCACCGGTGATAATTATGTGGGCCTGAGTCAATCTGGGAGGAAGTTCATGCCTTAATTGAGGCTGCATACTGCCGATTGACAGCAGGTGTCGGAGGGGAGACCAGGGCCACTGTGTGCGGTGAGCGAGACAGCTGTTGTGGGAAGCTCTTCCAAAGACACCCCACCCCCTGAGACCACCTGCAGACCAGCTCTCTCCTCAGGCCTGTGGCCACCCAAGTGAGGGGAGAGGGGCCTGTCTCCCGGATGCAAGGTTGCCTGGTGACCAGAGTTCTACATTCCGTACTGCCCTGTGACTGAGCCAGTGACCTCAAGGGTGCAGGGCTCTATGGCCTGTATGCTTTCCTTTAAGCAGGATGACCTGCAGACCCCTCAGGGCTTTGGACTTTTGCCAAAGCAAGAGCCTACAAGATCCCTAAGGACACCCGAGGGATGATGCGGGAAAGCATTTTCTGGAGACCAGGGCACGTGTCTTCAAACCCGCCAGCCCTGCCGGTTAGGGTTAGAGTTAGGGTTAGGGTTAGGGTTAGGGTTAGGGTTAGGGTTAGGGTTAAGGTTAGGGGTAAGGGTAGGGTTAGGGGTAGGGCTAGGGCTGGGGCTAGGGCTAGGGCTAGGGCTAGGGCTAGGGTTAGGGTTAGGGGTAAGGGTAGGGTTAGGGGTAGGGCTAGGGCTAGGTCTAGGGCTTGGGATAGGGCTAGGGTTAGGGTTAGGGTTAGGGTTAGGGTTAGGGTTAGGGATAGGGTTAGGGCTAGGGATAGGGCTAGGTCTAGGGCTAAGACTACGGTTAGGGTTAGGGTTAGGGTTTGGGTTAGGGTTAGGGCTAGGGCTAGGGCTACGGCTAGGGCTAGGGTTAGGGTTAGGGTTAGGGTTAGGGTTAGCATATGGGTTCTGGGAAAGTTTATCATGTATCAGCCTTTGAATTCACGGTGAAAGAGATGCCCTCACTGGAGTATGAGTGTAACACGGCGAATTGAAAACTACAGGCCACAAACATTTTAGAATGGTACTTCCTACACTAGAAATGCATGTTCAACTAGATGTAGGACCCGAATAACATAATGTTGGCATTGGTAAAACCAGTTACAAGGCTGATAATTTGATGTGGTACAGTTTCCCTTTGATTTTAATTGTGAAATTGGCTTGGTGTTTGCGGGGTGGGGAAAGCTGGTGAAACATTTCACAACTCCTCTTCACCGGACTGTACGACAGTATCTGAGTACTTGAAGAAGTCACCGAAACTGGTTTGGCTCAGTGGTAGAGCGTCGGTCTGCGGACTGAAAGGTGCTGGGTTCGATTCTGGTCAATGGCATGTACCTTGGTTGCGGGTACATCCCCAGTAGGGGATGTGCTGGAGGCAGCTGGTCTATGTTTCTCTCTCATAGATGTTCCTGGCTCTCTATCTCTCTCCCTTCCTCTGTAAAATATCAATAAAATATATATATTTTTTAAAAAAGAACCAAGAGAGGTGAACAATAGCCAAGCTTGTGTTCAATTAGTAGTAAAGTCAACAAAAGGCCCTTATGATAACTGTATGAAAATGGAAAACCTGCCAGATCTCCAAATAAAAGAGCAGGACAATGTATGTGATAATAATTCTTTCGCGTGCTGGTAGTAATGTAAAAAAAAAATGTCATTTCACCTTGGAATTCATATGAAAGCAGCTACAGACCCTTGGAGGTGCTTACAGAACTCTGGAAACTCACAAACTGAAGTAAGCTTAATGTCTAAGAAGGTGTATAAGACACGAGGATTACATCAACAAAGAGCCTTGCTAACAGCAACACATTGTTTAATGACAGGAGAATGGTGTTGAAACATCAGAGAAAATAGGTTGCTATAGGTTACCGGCCTACCTCAGTGCCAGTGACTTGTCTTTTTTCAAAGAAGGCTGAGAAGCTTTGAAACAGGAAGTGCTGACGTCATCAAGTGGTCAGGGCCAGGTGAGTAGGCCCACGTGCACCGGTGATAATTATGTGGGCCTGAGTCAATCTGGGAGGAAGTTCATGCCTTAATTGAGGCTGCATACTGCCGATTGACAGCAGGTGTCGGAGGGGAGACCAGGGCCACTGTGTGCGGTGAGCGAGACAGCTGTTGTGGGAAGCTCTTCCAAAGACACCCCACCCCCTGAGACCACCTGCAGACCAGCTCTCTCCTCAGGCCTGTGGCCACCCAAGTGAGGGGAGAGGGGCCTGTCTCCCGGATGCAAGGTTGCCTGGTGACCAGAGTTCTACATTCCGTACTGCCCTGTGACTGAGCCAGTGACCTCAAGGGTGCAGGGCTCTATGGCCTGTATGCTTTCCTTTAAGCAGGATGACCTGCAGACCCCTCAGGGCTTTGGACTTTTGCCAAAGCAAGAGCCTACAAGATCCCTAAGGACACCCGAGGGATGATGCGGGAAAGCATTTTCTGGAGACCAGGGCACGTGTCTTCAAACCCGCCAGCCCTGCCGGTTAGGGTTAGAGTTAGGGTTAGGGTTAGGGTTAGGGTTAGGGTTAGGGTTAGGGTTAAGGTTAGGGGTAAGGGTAGGGTTAGGGGTAGGGCTAGGGCTGGGGCTAGGGCTAGGGCTAGGGCTAGGGCTAGGGTTAGGGTTAGGGGTAAGGGTAGGGTTAGGGGTAGGGCTAGGGCTAGGTCTAGGGCTTGGGATAGGGCTAGGGTTAGGGTTAGGGTTAGGGTTAGGGTTAGGGTTAGGGATAGGGTTAGGGCTAGGGATAGGGCTAGGTCTAGGGCTAAGACTACGGTTAGGGTTAGGGTTAGGGTTTGGGTTAGGGTTAGGGCTAGGGCTAGGGCTACGGCTAGGGCTAGGGTTAGGGTTAGGGTTAGGGTTAGGGTTAGCATATGGGTTCTGGGAAAGTTTATCATGTATCAGCCTTTGAATTCACGGTGAAAGAGATGCCCTCACTGGAGTATGAGTGTAACACGGCGAATTGAAAACTACAGGCCACAAACATTTTAGAATGGTACTTCCTACACTAGAAATGCATGTTCAACTAGATGTAGGACCCGAATAACATAATGTTGGCATTGGTAAAACCAGTTACAAGGCTGATAATTTGATGTGGTACAGTTTCCCTTTGATTTTAATTGTGAAATTGGCTTGGTGTTTGCGGGGTGGGGAAAGCTGGTGAAACATTTCACAACTCCTCTTCACCGGACTGTACGACAGTATCTGAGTACTTGAAGAAGTCACCGAAACTGGTTTGGCTCAGTGGTAGAGCGTCGGTCTGCGGACTGAAAGGTGCTGGGTTCGATTCTGGTCAATGGCATGTACCTTGGTTGCGGGTACATCCCCAGTAGGGGATGTGCTGGAGGCAGCTGGTCTATGTTTCTCTCTCATAGATGTTCCTGGCTCTCTATCTCTCTCCCTTCCTCTGTAAAATATCAATAAAATATATATATTTTTTAAAAAAGAACCAAGAGAGGTGAACAATAGCCAAGCTTGTGTTCAATTAGTAGTAAAGTCAACAAAAGGCCCTTATGATAACTGTATGAAAATGGAAAACCTGCCAGATCTCCAAATAAAAGAGCAGGACAATGTATGTGATAATAATTCTTTCGCGTGCTGGTAGTAATGTAAAAAAAAAAATGTCATTTCACCTTGGAATTCATATGAAAGCAGCTACAGACCCTTGGAGGTGCTTACAGAACTCTGGAAACTCACAAACTGAAGTAAGCTTAATGTCTAAGAAGGTGTATAAGACACGAGGATTACATCAACAAAGAGCCTTGCTAACAGCAACACATTGTTTAATGACAGGAGAATGGTGTTGAAACATCAGAGAAAATAGGTTGCTATAGGTTACCGGCCTACCTCAGTGCCAGTGACTTGTCTTTTTTCAAAGAAGGCTGAGAAGCTTTGAAACAGGAAGTGGTGACGTCATCAAGTGGTCAGGGCCAGGTGAGTAGGCCCACGTGCACCGGTGATAATTATGTGGGCCTGAGTCAATCTGGGAGGAAGTTCATGCCTTAATTGAGGCTGCATACTGCCGATTGACAGCAGGTGTCGGAGGGGAGACCAGGGCCACTGTGTGCGGTGAGCGAGACAGCTGTTGTGGGAAGCTCTTCCAAAGACACCCCACCCCCTGAGACCACCTGCAGACCAGCTCTCTCCTCAGGCCTGTGGCCACCCAAGTGAGGGGAGAGGGGCCTGTCTCCCGGATGCAAGGTTGCCTGGTGACCAGAGTTCTACATTCCGTACTGCCCTGTGACTGAGCCAGTGACCTCAAGGGTGCAGGGCTCTATGGCCTGTATGCTTTCCTTTAAGCAGGATGACCTGCAGACCCCTCAGGGCTTTGGACTTTTGCCAAAGCAAGAGCCTACAAGATCCCTAAGGACACCCGAGGGATGATGCGGGAAAGCATTTTCTGGAGACCAGGGCACGTGTCTTCAAACCCGCCAGCCCTGCCGGTTAGGGTTAGAGTTAGGGTTAGGGTTAGGGTTAGGGTTAGGGTTAGGGTTAAGGTTAGGGGTAAGGGTAGGGTTAGGGGTAGGGCTAGGGCTGGGGCTAGGGCTAGGGCTAGGGCTAGGGTTAGGGTTAGGGTTAGGGGTAAGGGTAGGGTTAGGGGTAGGGCTAGGGCTAGGTCTAGGGCTTGGGATAGGGCTAGGGTTAGGGTTAGGGTTAGGGTTAGGGTTAGGGTTAGGGATAGGGTTAGGGCTAGGGATAGGGCTAGGTCTAGGGCTAAGACTACGGTTAGGGTTAGGGTTAGGGTTTGGGTTAGGGTTAGGGCTAGGGCTAGGGCTACGGCTAGGGCTAGGGTTAGGGTTAGGGTTAGGGTTAGGGTTAGCATATGGGTTCTGGGAAAGTTTATCATGTATCAGCCTTTGAATTCACGGTGAAAGAGATGCCCTCACTGGAGTATGAGTGTAACACGGCGAATTGAAAACTACAGGCCACAAACATTTTAGAATGGTACTTCCTACACTAGAAATGCATGTTCAACTAGATGTAGGACCCGAATAACATAATGTTGGCATTGGTAAAACCAGTTACAAGGCTGATAATTTGATGTGGTACAGTTTCCCTTTGATTTTAATTGTGAAATTGGCTTGGTGTTTGCGGGGTGGGGAAAGCTGGTGAAAAATTTCACAACTCCTCTTCACCGGACTGTACGACAGTATCTGAGTACTTGAAGAAGTCACCGAAACTGGTTTGGCTCAGTGGTAGAGCGTCGGTCTGCGGACTGAAAGGTGCTGGGTTCGATTCTGGTCAATGGCATGTACCTTGGTTGCGGGTACATCCCCAGTAGGGGATGTGCTGGAGGCAGCTGGTCTATGTTTCTCTCTCATAGATGTTCCTGGCTCTCTATCTCTCTCCCTTCCTCTGTAAAATATCAATAAAATATATATATTTTTTAAAAAAGAACCAAGAGAGGTGAACAATAGCCAAGCTTGTGTTCAATTAGTAGTAAAGTCAACAAAAGGCCCTTATGATAACTGTATGAAAATGGAAAACCTGCCAGATCTCCAAATAAAAGAGCAGGACAATGTATGTGATAATAATTCTTTCGCGTGCTGGTAGTAATGTAAAAAAAAAATGTCATTTCACCTTGGAATTCATATGAAAGCAGCTACAGACCCTTGGAGGTGCTTACAGAACTCTGGAAACTCACAAACTGAAGTAAGCTTAATGTCTAAGAAGGTGTATAAGACACGAGGATTACATCAACAAAGAGCCTTGCTAACAGCAACACATTGTTTAATGACAGGAGAATGGTGTTGAAACATCAGAGAAAATAGGTTGCTATAGGTTACCGGCCTACCTCAGTGCCAGTGACTTGTCTTTTTTCAAAGAAGGCTGAGAAGCTTTGAAACAGGAAGTGCTGACGTCATCAAGTGGTCAGGGCCAGGTGAGTAGGCCCACGTGCACCGGTGATAATTATGTGGGCCTGAGTCAATCTGGGAGGAAGTTCATGCCTTAATTGAGGCTGCATACTGCCGATTGACAGCAGGTGTCGGAGGGGAGACCAGGGCCACTGTGTGCGGTGAGCGAGACAGCTGTTGTGGGAAGCTCTTCCAAAGACACCCCACCCCCTGAGACCACCTGCAGACCAGCTCTCTCCTCAGGCCTGTGGCCACCCAAGTGAGGGGAGAGGGGCCTGTCTCCCGGATGCAAGGTTGCCTGGTGACCAGAGTTCTACATTCCGTACTGCCCTGTGACTGAGCCAGTGACCTCAAGGGTGCAGGGCTCTATGGCCTGTATGCTTTCCTTTAAGCAGGATGACCTGCAGACCCCTCAGGGCTTTGGACTTTTGCCAAAGCAAGAGCCTACAAGATCCCTAAGGACACCCGAGGGATGATGCGGGAAAGCATTTTCTGGAGACCAGGGCACGTGTCTTCAAACCCGCCAGCCCTGCCGGTTAGGGTTAGAGTTAGGGTTAGGGTTAGGGTTAGGGTTAGGGTTAGGGTTAAGGTTAGGGGTAAGGGTAGGGTTAGGGGTAGGGCTAGGGCTGGGGCTAGGGCTAGGGCTAGGGCTAGGGTTAGGGTTAGGGTTAGGGGTAAGGGTAGGGTTAGGGGTAGGGCTAGGGCTAGGTCTAGGGCTTGGGATAGGGCTAGGGTTAGGGTTAGGGTTAGGGTTAGGGTTAGGGTTAGGGATAGGGTTAGGGCTAGGGATAGGGCTAGCTCTAGGGCTAAGACTAGGGTTAGGGTTAGGGTTAGGGTTTGGGTTAGGGTTAGGGCTAGGGCTAGGGCTACGGCTAGGGCTAGGGTTAGGGTTAGGGTTAGGGTTAGGGTTAGCATATGGGTTCTGGGAAAGTTTATCATGTATCAGCCTTTGAATTCACGGTGAAAGAGATGCCCTCACTGGAGTATGAGTGTAACACGGCGAATTGAAAACTACAGGCCACAAACATTTTAGAATGGTACTTCCTACACTAGAAATGCATGTTCAACTAGATGTAGCACCCGAATAACATAATGTTGGCATTGGTAAAACCAGTTACAAGGCTGATAATTTGATGTGGTACAGTTTCCCTTTGATTTTAATTGTGAAATTGGCTTGGTGTTTGCGGGGTGGGGAAAGCTGGTGAAAAATTTCACAACTCCTCTTCACAGGACTGTACGACAGTATCTGAGTACTTGAAGAAGTCACCGAAACTGGTTTGGCTCAGTGGTAGAGCGTCGGTCTGCGGACTGAAAGGTGCTGGGTTCGATTCTGGTCAATGGCATGTACCTTGGTTGCGGGTACATCCCCAGTAGGGGATGTGCTGGAGGCAGCTGGTCTATGTTTCTCTCTCATAGATGTTCCTGGCTCTCTATCTCTCTCCCTTCCTCTGTAAAATATCAATAAAATATATATATATTTTAAAAAAGAACCAAGAGAGGTGAACAATAGCCAAGCTTGTGTTCAATTAGTAGTAAAGTCAACAAAAGGCCCTTATGATAACTGTATGAAAATGGAAAACCTGCCAGATCTCCAAATAAAAGAGCAGGACAATGTATGTGATAATAATTCTTTCGCGTGCTGGTAGTAATGTAAAAAAAAAATGTCATTTCACCTTGGAATTCATATGAAAGCAGCTACAGACCCTTGGAGGTGCTTACAGAACTCTGGAAACTCACAAACTGAAGTAAGCTTAATGTCTAAGAAGGTGTATAAGACACGAGGATTACATCAACAAAGAGCCTTGCTAACAGCAACACATTGTTTAATGACAGGAGAATGGTGTTGAAACATCAGAGAAAATAGGTTGCTATAGGTTACCGGCCTACCTCAGTGCCAGTGACTTGTCTTTTTTCAAAGAAGGCTGAGAAGCTTTGAAACAGGAAGTGCTGACGTCATCAAGTGGTCAGGGCCAGGTGAGTAGGCCCACGTGCACCGGTGATAATTATGTGGGCCTGAGTCAATCTGGGAGGAAGTTCATGCCTTAATTGAGGCTGCATACTGCCGATTGACAGCAGGTGTCGGAGGGGAGACCAGGGCCACTGTGTGCGGTGAGCGAGACAGCTGTTGTGGGAAGCTCTTCCAAAGACACCCCACCCCCTGAGACCACCTGCAGACCAGCTCTCTCCTCGGCCTGTGGCCACCCAAGTGAGGGGAGAGGGGCCTGTCTCCCGGATGCAAGGTTGCCTGGTGACCAGAGTTCTACATTCCGTACTGCCCTGTGACTGAGCCAGTGACCTCAAGGGTGCAGGGCTCTATGGCCTGTATGCTTTCCTTTAAGCAGGATGACCTGCAGACCCCTCAGGGCTTTGGACTTTTGCCAAAGCAAGAGCCTACAAGATCCCTAAGGACACCCGAGGGATGATGCGGGAAAGCATTTTCTGGAGACCAGGGCACGTGTCTTCAAACCCGCCAGCCCTGCCGGTTAGGGTTAGAGTTAGGGTTAGGGTTAGGGTTAGGGTTAGGGTTAGGGTTAAGGTTAGGGGTAAGGGTAGGGTTAGGGGTAGGGCTAGGGCTGGGGCTAGGGCTAGGGCTAGGGCTAGGGTTAGGGTTAGGGTTAGGGGTAAGGGTAGGGTTAGGGGTAGGGCTAGGGCTAGGTCTAGGGCTTGGGATAGGGCTAGGGTTAGGGTTAGGGTTAGGGTTAGGGTTAGGGATAGGGTTAGGGCTAGGGATAGGGCTAGCTCTAGGGCTAAGACTAGGGTTAGGGTTAGGGTTAGGGTTTGGGTTAGGGTTAGGGCTAGGGCTAGGGCTACGGCTAGGGCTAGGGTTAGGGTTAGGGTTAGGGTTAGGGTTAGCATATGGGTTCTGGGAAAGTTTATCATGTATCAGCCTTTGAATTCACGGTGAAAGAGATGCCCTCACTGGAGTATGAGTGTAACACGGCGAATTGAAAACTACAGGCCACAAACATTTTAGAATGGTACTTCCTACACTAGAAATGCATGTTCAACTAGATGTAGGACCCGAATAACATAATGTTGGCATTGGTAAAACCAGTTACAAGGCTGATAATTTGATGTGGTACAGTTTCCCTTTGATTTTAATTGTGAAATTGGCTTGGTGTTTGCGGGGTGGGGAAAGCTGGTGAAAAATTTCACAACTCCTCTTCACCGGACTGTACGACAGTATCTGAGTACTTGAAGAAGTCACCGAAACTGGTTTGGCTCAGTGGTAGAGCGTCGGTCTGCGGACTGAAAGGTGCTGGGTTCGATTCTGGTCAATGGCATGTACCTTGGTTGCGGGTACATCCCCAGTAGGGGATGTGCTGGAGGCAGCTGGTCTATGTTTCTCTCTCATAGATGTTCCTGGCTCTCTATCTCTCTCCCTTCCTCTGTAAAATATCAATAAAATATATATATTTTTTAAAAAAGAACCAAGAGAGGTGAACAATAGCCAAGCTTGTGTTCAATTAGTAGTAAAGTCAACAAAAGGCCCTTATGATAACTGTATGAAAATGGAAAACCTGCCAGATCTCCAAATAAAAGAGCAGGACAATGTATGTGATAATAATTCTTTCGCGTGCTGGTAGTAATGTAAAAAAAAAATGTCATTTCACCTTGGAATTCATATGAAAGCAGCTACAGACCCTTGGAGGTGCTTACAGAACTCTGGAAACTCACAAACTGAAGTAAGCTTAATGTCTAAGAAGGTGTATAAGACACGAGGATTACATCAACAAAGAGCCTTGCTAACAGCAACACATTGTTTAATGACAGGAGAATGGTGTTGAAACATCAGAGAAAATAGGTTGCTATAGGTTACCGGCCTACCTCAGTGCCAGTGACTTGTCTTTTTTCAAAGAAGGCTGAGAAGCTTTGAAACAGGAAGTGCTGACGTCATCAAGTGGTCAGGGCCAGGTGAGTAGGCCCACGTGCACCGGTGATAATTATGTGGGCCTGAGTCAATCTGGGAGGAAGTTCATGCCTTAATTGAGGCTGCATACTGCCGATTGACAGCAGGTGTCGGAGGGGAGACCAGGGCCACTGTGTGCGGTGAGCGAGACAGCTGTTGTGGGAAGCTCTTCCAAAGACACCCCACCCCCTGAGACCACCTGCAGACCAGCTCTCTCCTCAGGCCTGTGGCCACCCAAGTGAGGGGAGAGGGGCCTGTCTCCCGGATGCAAGGTTGCCTGGTGACCAGAGTTCTACATTCCGTACTGCCCTGTGACTGAGCCAGTGACCTCAAGGGTGCAGGGCTCTATGGCCTGTATGCTTTCCTTTAAGCAGGATGACCTGCAGACCCCTCAGGGCTTTGGACTTTTGCCAAAGCAAGAGCCTACAAGATCCCTAAGGACACCCGAGGGATGATGCGGGAAAGCATTTTCTGGAGACCAGGGCACGTGTCTTCAAACCCGCCAGCCCTGCCGGTTAGGGTTAGAGTTAGGGTTAGGGTTAGGGTTAGGGTTAGGGTTAGGGTTAAGGTTAGGGGTAAGGGTAGGGTTAGGGGTAGGGCTAGGGCTGGGGCTAGGGCTAGGGCTAGGGCTAGGGTTAGGGTTAGGGTTAGGGGTAAGGGTAGGGTTAGGGGTAGGGCTAGGGCTAGGTCTAGGGCTTGGGATAGGGCTAGGGTTAGGGTTAGGGTTAGGGTTAGGGTTAGGGATAGGGTTAGGGCTAGGGATAGGGCTAGCTCTAGGGCTAAGACTAGGGTTAGGGTTAGGGTTAGGGTTTGGGTTAGGGTTAGGGCTAGGGCTAGGGCTACGGCTAGGGCTAGGGTTAGGGTTAGGGTTAGGGTTAGGGTTAGCATATGGGTTCTGGGAAAGTTTATCATGTATCAGCCTTTGAATTCACGGTGAAAGAGATGCCCTCACTGGAGTATGAGTGTAACACGGCGAATTGAAAACTACAGGCCACAAACATTTTAGAATGGTACTTCCTACACTAGAAATGCATGTTCAACTAGATGTAGCACCCGAATAACATAATGTTGGCATTGGTAAAACCAGTTACAAGGCTGATAATTTGATGTGGTACAGTTTCCCTTTGATTTTAATTGTGAAATTGGCTTGGTGTTTGCGGGGTGGGGAAAGCTGGTGAAAAATTTCACAACTCCTCTTCACAGGACTGTACGACAGTATCTGAGTACTTGAAGAAGTCACCGAAACTGGTTTGGCTCAGTGGTAGAGCGTCGGTCTGCGGACTGAAAGGTGCTGGGTTCGATTCTGGTCAATGGCATGTACCTTGGTTGCGGGTACATCCCCAGTAGGGGATGTGCTGGAGGCAGCTGGTCTATGTTTCTCTCTCATAGATGTTCCTGGCTCTCTATCTCTCTCCCTTCCTCTGTAAAATATCAATAAAATATATATATATTTTAAAAAAGAACCAAGAGAGGTGAACAATAGCCAAGCTTGTGTTCAATTAGTAGTAAAGTCAACAAAAGGCCCTTATGATAACTGTATGAAAATGGAAAACCTGCCAGATCTCCAAATAAAAGAGCAGGACAATGTATGTGATAATAATTCTTTCGCGTGCTGGTAGTAATGTAAAAAAAAAATGTCATTTCACCTTGGAATTCATATGAAAGCAGCTACAGACCCTTGGAGGTGCTTACAGAACTCTGGAAACTCACAAACTGAAGTAAGCTTAATGTCTAAGAAGGTGTATAAGACACGAGGATTACATCAACAAAGAGCCTTGCTAACAGCAACACATTGTTTAATGACAGGAGAATGGTGTTGAAACATCAGAGAAAATAGGTTGCTATAGGTTACCGGCCTACCTCAGTGCCAGTGACTTGTCTTTTTTCAAAGAAGGCTGAGAAGCTTTGAAACAGGAAGTGCTGACGTCATCAAGTGGTCAGGGCCAGGTGAGTAGGCCCACGTGCACCGGTGATAATTATGTGGGCCTGAGTCAATCTGGGAGGAAGTTCATGCCTTAATTGAGGCTGCATACTGCCGATTGACAGCAGGTGTCGGAGGGGAGACCAGGGCCACTGTGTGCGGTGAGCGAGACAGCTGTTGTGGGAAGCTCTTCCAAAGACACCCCACCCCCTGAGACCACCTGCAGACCAGCTCTCTCCTCGGCCTGTGGCCACCCAAGTGAGGGGAGAGGGGCCTGTCTCCCGGATGCAAGGTTGCCTGGTGACCAGAGTTCTACATTCCGTACTGCCCTGTGACTGAGCCAGTGACCTCAAGGGTGCAGGGCTCTATGGCCTGTATGCTTTCCTTTAAGCAGGATGACCTGCAGACCCCTCAGGGCTTTGGACTTTTGCCAAAGCAAGAGCCTACAAGATCCCTAAGGACACCCGAGGGATGATGCGGGAAAGCATTTTCTGGAGACCAGGGCACGTGTCTTCAAACCCGCCAGCCCTGCCGGTTAGGGTTAGAGTTAGGGTTAGGGTTAGGGTTAGGGTTAGGGTTAGGGTTAAGGTTAGGGGTAAGGGTAGGGTTAGGGGTAGGGCTAGGGCTGGGGCTAGGGCTAGGGCTAGGGCTAGGGTTAGGGTTAGGGTTAGGGGTAAGGGTAGGGTTAGGGGTAGGGCTAGGGCTAGGTCTAGGGCTTGGGATAGGGCTAGGGTTAGGGTTAGGGTTAGGGTTAGGGTTAGGGTTAGGGATAGGGTTAGGGCTAGGGATAGGGCTAGCTCTAGGGCTAAGACTAGGGTTAGGGTTAGGGTTAGGGTTTGGGTTAGGGTTAGGGCTAGGGCTAGGGCTACGGCTAGGGCTAGGGTTAGGGTTAGGGTTAGGGTTAGGGTTAGCATATGGGTTCTGGGAAAGTTTATCATGTATCAGCCTTTGAATTCACGGTGAAAGAGATGCCCTCACTGGAGTATGAGTGTAACACGGCGAATTGAAAACTACAGGCCACAAACATTTTAGAATGGTACTTCCTACACTAGAAATGCATGTTCAACTAGATGTAGGACCCGAATAACATAATGTTGGCATTGGTAAAACCAGTTACAAGGCTGATAATTTGATGTGGTACAGTTTCCCTTTGATTTTAATTGTGAAATTGGCTTGGTGTTTGCGGGGTGGGGAAAGCTGGTGAAACATTTCACAACTCCTCTTCACCGGACTGTACGACAGTATCTGAGTACTTGAAGAAGTCACCGAAACTGGTTTGGCTCAGTGGTAGAGCGTCGGTCTGCGGACTGAAAGGTGCTGGGTTCGATTCTGGTCAATGGCATGTACCTTGGTTGCGGGTACATCCCCAGTAGGGGATGTGCTGGAGGCAGCTGGTCTATGTTTCTCTCTCATAGATGTTCCTGGCTCTCTATCTCTCTCCCTTCCTCTGTAAAATATCAATAAAATATATATATTTTTTAAAAAAGAACCAAGAGAGGTGAACAATAGCCAAGCTTGTGTTCAATTAGTAGTAAAGTCAACAAAAGGCCCTTATGATAACTGTATGAAAATGGAAAACCTGCCAGATCTCCAAATAAAAGAGCAGGACAATGTATGTGATAATAATTCTTTCGCGTGCTGGTAGTAATGTAAAAAAAAAATGTCATTTCACCTTGGAATTCATATGAAAGCAGCTACAGACCCTTGGAGGTGCTTACAGAACTCTGGAAACTCACAAACTGAAGTAAGCTTAATGTCTAAGAAGGTGTATAAGACACGAGGATTACATCAACAAAGAGCCTTGCTAACAGCAACACATTGTTTAATGACAGGAGAATGGTGTTGAAACATCAGAGAAAATAGGTTGCTATAGGTTACCGGCCTACCTCAGTGCCAGTGACTTGTCTTTTTTCAAAGAAGGCTGAGAAGCTTTGAAACAGGAAGTGCTGACGTCATCAAGTGGTCAGGGCCAGGTGAGTAGGCCCACGTGCACCGGTGATAATTATGTGGGCCTGAGTCAATCTGGGAGGAAGTTCATGCCTTAATTGAGGCTGCATACTGCCGATTGACAGCAGGTGTCGGAGGGGAGACCAGGGCCACTGTGTGCGGTGAGCGAGACAGCTGTTGTGGGAAGCTCTTCCAAAGACACCCCACCCCCTGAGACCACCTGCAGACCAGCTCTCTCCTCAGGCCTGTGGCCACCCAAGTGAGGGGAGAGGGGCCTGTCTCCCGGATGCAAGGTTGCCTGGTGACCAGAGTTCTACATTCCGTACTGCCCTGTGACTGAGCCAGTGACCTCAAGGGTGCAGGGCTCTATGGCCTGTATGCTTTCCTTTAAGCAGGATGACCTGCAGACCCCTCAGGGCTTTGGACTTTTGCCAAAGCAAGAGCCTACAAGATCCCTAAGGACACCCGAGGGATGATGCGGGAAAGCATTTTCTGGAGACCAGGGCACGTGTCTTCAAACCCGCCAGCCCTGCCGGTTAGGGTTAGAGTTAGGGTTAGGGTTAGGGTTAGGGTTAGGGTTAGGGTTAAGGTTAGGGGTAAGGGTAGGGTTAGGGGTAGGGCTAGGGCTGGGGCTAGGGCTAGGGCTAGGGCTAGGGTTAGGGTTAGGGTTAGGGGTAAGGGTAGGGTTAGGGGTAGGGCTAGGGCTAGGTCTAGGGCTTGGGATAGGGCTAGGGTTAGGGTTAGGGTTAGGGTTAGGGTTAGGGTTAGGGATAGGGTTAGGGCTAGGGATAGGGCTAGGTCTAGGGCTAAGACTACGGTTAGGGTTAGGGTTAGGGTTTGGGTTAGGGTTAGGGCTAGGGCTAGGGCTACGGCTAGGGCTAGGGTTAGGGTTAGGGTTAGGGTTAGGGTTAGCATATGGGTTCTGGGAAAGTTTATCATGTATCAGCCTTTGAATTCACGGTGAAAGAGATGCCCTCACTGGAGTATGAGTGTAACACGGCGAATTGAAAACTACAGGCCACAAACATTTTAGAATGGTACTTCCTACACTAGAAATGCATGTTCAACTAGATGTAGGACCCGAATAACATAATGTTGGCATTGGTAAAACCAGTTACAAGGCTGATAATTTGATGTGGTACAGTTTCCCTTTGATTTTAATTGTGAAATTGGCTTGGTGTTTGCGGGGTGGGGAAAGCTGGTGAAAAATTTCACAACTCCTCTTCACCGGACTGTACGACAGTATCTGAGTACTTGAAGAAGTCACCGAAACTGGTTTGGCTCAGTGGTAGAGCGTCGGTCTGCGGACTGAAAGGTGCTGGGTTCGATTCTGGTCAATGGCATGTACCTTGGTTGCGGGTACATCCCCAGTAGGGGATGTGCTGGAGGCAGCTGGTCTATGTTTCTCTCTCATAGATGTTCCTGGCTCTCTATCTCTCTCCCTTCCTCTGTAAAATATCAATAAAATATATATATTTTTTAAAAAAGAACCAAGAGAGGTGAACAATAGCCAAGCTTGTGTTCAATTAGTAGTAAAGTCAACAAAAGGCCCTTATGATAACTGTATGAAAATGGAAAACCTGCCAGATCTCCAAATAAAAGAGCAGGACAATGTATGTGATAATAATTCTTTCGCGTGCTGGTAGTAATGTAAAAAAAAAATGTCATTTCACCTTGGAATTCATATGAAAGCAGCTACAGACCCTTGGAGGTGCTTACAGAACTCTGGAAACTCACAAACTGAAGTAAGCTTAATGTCTAAGAAGGTGTATAAGACACGAGGATTACATCAACAAAGAGCCTTGCTAACAGCAACACATTGTTTAATGACAGGAGAATGGTGTTGAAACATCAGAGAAAATAGGTTGCTATAGGTTACCGGCCTACCTCAGTGCCAGTGACTTGTCTTTTTTCAAAGAAGGCTGAGAAGCTTTGAAACAGGAAGTGCTGACGTCATCAAGTGGTCAGGGCCAGGTGAGTAGGCCCACGTGCACCGGTGATAATTATGTGGGCCTGAGTCAATCTGGGAGGAAGTTCATGCCTTAATTGAGGCTGCATACTGCCGATTGACAGCAGGTGTCGGAGGGGAGACCAGGGCCACTGTGTGCGGTGAGCGAGACAGCTGTTGTGGGAAGCTCTTCCAAAGACACCCCACCCCCTGAGACCACCTGCAGACCAGCTCTCTCCTCAGGCCTGTGGCCACCCAAGTGAGGGGAGAGGGGCCTGTCTCCCGGATGCAAGGTTGCCTGGTGACCAGAGTTCTACATTCCGTACTGCCCTGTGACTGAGCCAGTGACCTCAAGGGTGCAGGGCTCTATGGCCTGTATGCTTTCCTTTAAGCAGGATGACCTGCAGACCCCTCAGGGCTTTGGACTTTTGCCAAAGCAAGAGCCTACAAGATCCCTAAGGACACCCGAGGGATGATGCGGGAAAGCATTTTCTGGAGACCAGGGCACGTGTCTTCAAACCCGCCAGCCCTGCCGGTTAGGGTTAGAGTTAGGGTTAGGGTTAGGGTTAGGGTTAGGGTTAGGGTTAGGGTTAAGGTTAGGGGTAAGGGTAGGGTTAGGGGTAGGGCTAGGGCTGGGGCTAGGGCTTGGGATAGGGCTAGGGTTAGGGTTAGGGTTAGGGGTAAGGGTAGGGTTAGGGGTAGGGCTAGGGCTAGGTCTAGGGCTTGGGATAGGGCTAGGGCTAGGGTTAGGGTTAGGGTTAGGGTTAGGGTTAGGGATAGGGTTAGGGCTAGGGATAGGGCTAGGTCTAGGGCTAAGACTAGGGTTAGGGTTAGGGTTAGGGTTTGGGTTAGGGTTAGGGCTAGGGCTAGGGCTACGGCTAGGGCTAGGGTTAGGGTTAGGGTTAGGGTTAGGGTTAGGGTTAGCATATGGGTTCTGGGAAAGTTTATCATGTATCAGCCTTTGAATTCACGGTGAAAGAGATGCCCTCACTGGAGTATGAGTGTAACACGGCGAATTGAAAACTACAGGCCACAAACATTTTAGAATGGTACTTCCTACACTAGAAATGCATGTTCAACTAGATGTAGCACCCGAATAACATAATGTTGGCATTGGTAAAACCAGTTACAAGGCTGATAATTTGATGTGGTACAGTTTCCCTTTGATTTTAATTGTGAAATTGGCTTGGTGTTTGCGGGGTGGGGAAAGCTGGTGAAAAATTTCACAACTCCTCTTCACAGGACTGTACGACAGTATCTGAGTACTTGAAGAAGTCACCGAAACTGGTTTGGCTCAGTGGTAGAGCGTCGGTCTGCGGACTGAAAGGTGCTGGGTTCGATTCTGGTCAATGGCATGTACCTTGGTTGCGGGTACATCCCCAGTAGGGGATGTGCTGGAGGCAGCTGGTCTATGTTTCTCTCTCATAGATGTTCCTGGCTCTCTATCTCTCTCCCTTCCTCTGTAAAATATCAATAAAATATATATATATTTTAAAAAAGAACCAAGAGAGGTGAACAATAGCCAAGCTTGTGTTCAATTAGTAGTAAAGTCAACAAAAGGCCCTTATGATAACTGTATGAAAATGGAAAACCTGCCAGATCTCCAAATAAAAGAGCAGGACAATGTATGTGATAATAATTCTTTCGCGTGCTGGTAGTAATGTAAAAAAAAAATGTCATTTCACCTTGGAATTCATATGAAAGCAGCTACAGACCCTTGGAGGTGCTTACAGAACTCTGGAAACTCACAAACTGAAGTAAGCTTAATGTCTAAGAAGGTGTATAAGACACGAGGATTACATCAACAAAGAGCCTTGCTAACAGCAACACATTGTTTAATGACAGGAGAATGGTGTTGAAACATCAGAGAAAATAGGTTGCTATAGGTTACCGGCCTACCTCAGTGCCAGTGACTTGTCTTTTTTCAAAGAAGGCTGAGAAGCTTTGAAACAGGAATTGCTGACGTCATCAAGTGGTCAGGGCCAGGTGAGTAGGCCCACGTGCACCGGTGATAATTATGTGGGCCTGAGTCAATCTGGGAGGAAGTTCATGCCTTAATTGAGGCTGCATACTGCCGATTGACAGCAGGTGTCGGAGGGGAGACCAGGGCCACTGTGTGCGGTGAGCGAGACAGCTGTTGTGGGAAGCTCTTCCAAAGACACCCCACCCCCTGAGACCACCTGCAGACCAGCTCTCTCCTCAGGCCTGTGGCCACCCAAGTGAGGGGAGAGGGGCCTGTCTCCCGGATGCAAGGTTGCCTGGTGACCAGAGTTCTACATTCCGTACTGCCCTGTGACTGAGCCAGTGACCTCAAGGGTGCAGGGCTCTATGGCCTGTATGCTTTCCTTTAAGCAGGATGACCTGCAGACCCCTCAGGGCTTTGGACTTTTGCCAAAGCAAGAGCCTACAAGATCCCTAAGGACACCCGAGGGATGATGCGGGAAAGCATTTTCTGGAGACCAGGGCACGTGTCTTCAAACCCGCCAGCCCTGCCGGTTAGGGTTAGAGTTAGGGTTAGGGTTAGGGTTAGGGTTAGGGTTAGGGTTAAGGTTAGGGGTAAGGGTAGGGTTAGGGGTAGGGCTAGGGCTGGGGCTAGGGCTAGGGCTAGGGCTAGGGTTAGGGTTAGGGTTAGGGGTAAGGGTAGGGTTAGGGGTAGGGCTAGGGCTAGGTCTAGGGCTTGGGATAGGGCTAGGGTTAGGGTTAGGGTTAGGGTTAGGGTTAGGGTTAGGGATAGGGTTAGGGCTAGGGATAGGGCTAGGTCTAGGGCTAAGACTACGGTTAGGGTTAGGGTTAGGGTTTGGGTTAGGGTTAGGGCTAGGGCTAGGGCTACGGCTAGGGCTAGGGTTAGGGTTAGGGTTAGGGTTAGGGTTAGCATATGGGTTCTGGGAAAGTTTATCATGTATCAGCCTTTGAATTCACGGTGAAAGAGATGCCCTCACTGGAGTATGAGTGTAACACGGCGAATTGAAAACTACAGGCCACAAACATTTTAGAATGGTACTTCCTACACTAGAAATGCATGTTCAACTAGATGTAGGACCCGAATAACATAATGTTGGCATTGGTAAAACCAGTTACAAGGCTGATAATTTGATGTGGTACAGTTTCCCTTTGATTTTAATTGTGAAATTGGCTTGGTGTTTGCGGGGTGGGGAAAGCTGGTGAAAAATTTCACAACTCCTCTTCACCGGACTGTACGACAGTATCTGAGTACTTGAAGAAGTCACCGAAACTGGTTTGGCTCAGTGGTAGAGCGTCGGTCTGCGGACTGAAAGGTGCTGGGTTCGATTCTGGTCAATGGCATGTACCTTGGTTGCGGGTACATCCCCAGTAGGGGATGTGCTGGAGGCAGCTGGTCTATGTTTCTCTCTCATAGATGTTCCTGGCTCTCTATCTCTCTCCCTTCCTCTGTAAAATATCAATAAAATATATATATTTTTTAAAAAAGAACCAAGAGAGGTGAACAATAGCCAAGCTTGTGTTCAATTAGTAGTAAAGTCAACAAAAGGCCCTTATGATAACTGTATGAAAATGGAAAACCTGCCAGATCTCCAAATAAAAGAGCAGGACAATGTATGTGATAATAATTCTTTCGCGTGCTGGTAGTAATGTAAAAAAAAAATGTCATTTCACCTTGGAATTCATATGAAAGCAGCTACAGACCCTTGGAGGTGCTTACAGAACTCTGGAAACTCACAAACTGAAGTAAGCTTAATGTCTAAGAAGGTGTATAAGACACGAGGATTACATCAACAAAGAGCCTTGCTAACAGCAACACATTGTTTAATGACAGGAGAATGGTGTTGAAACATCAGAGAAAATAGGTTGCTATAGGTTACCGGCCTACCTCAGTGCCAGTGACTTGTCTTTTTTCAAAGAAGGCTGAGAAGCTTTGAAACAGGAAGTGCTGACGTCATCAAGTGGTCAGGGCCAGGTGAGTAGGCCCACGTGCACCGGTGATAATTATGTGGGCCTGAGTCAATCTGGGAGGAAGTTCATGCCTTAATTGAGGCTGCATACTGCCGATTGACAGCAGGTGTCGGAGGGGAGACCAGGGCCACTGTGTGCGGTGAGCGAGACAGCTGTTGTGGGAAGCTCTTCCAAAGACACCCCACCCCCTGAGACCACCTGCAGACCAGCTCTCTCCTCAGGCCTGTGGCCACCCAAGTGAGGGGAGAGGGGCCTGTCTCCCGGATGCAAGGTTGCCTGGTGACCAGAGTTCTACATTCCGTACTGCCCTGTGACTGAGCCAGTGACCTCAAGGGTGCAGGGCTCTATGGCCTGTATGCTTTCCTTTAAGCAGGATGACCTGCAGACCCCTCAGGGCTTTGGACTTTTGCCAAAGCAAGAGCCTACAAGATCCCTAAGGACACCCGAGGGATGATGCGGGAAAGCATTTTCTGGAGACCAGGGCACGTGTCTTCAAACCCGCCAGCCCTGCCGGTTAGGGTTAGAGTTAGGGTTAGGGTTAGGGTTAGGGTTAGGGTTAGGGTTAAGGTTAGGGGTAAGGGTAGGGTTAGGGGTAGGGCTAGGGCTGGGGCTAGGGCTTGGGATAGGGCTAGGGTTAGGGTTAGGGTTAGGGGTAAGGGTAGGGTTAGGGGTAGGGCTAGGGCTAGGTCTAGGGCTTGGGATAGGGCTAGGGTTAGGGTTAGGGTTAGGGTTAGGGTTAGGGTTAGGGATAGGGTTAGGGCTAGGGATAGGGCTAGGTCTAGGGCTAAGACTAGGGTTAGGGTTAGGGTTAGGGTTTGGGTTAGGGTTAGGGCTAGGGCTAGGGCTACGGCTAGGGCTAGGGTTAGGGTTAGGGTTAGGGTTAGGGTTAGGGTTAGCATATGGGTTCTGGGAAAGTTTATCATGTATCAGCCTTTGAATTCACGGTGAAAGAGATGCCCTCACTGGAGTATGAGTGTAACACGGCGAATTGAAAACTACAGGCCACAAACATTTTAGAATGGTACTTCCTACACTAGAAATGCATGTTCAACTAGATGTAGCACCCGAATAACATAATGTTGGCATTGGTAAAACCAGTTACAAGGCTGATAATTTGATGTGGTACAGTTTCCCTTTGATTTTAATTGTGAAATTGGCTTGGTGTTTGCGGGGTGGGGAAAGCTGGTGAAAAATTTCACAACTCCTCTTCACAGGACTGTACGACAGTATCTGAGTACTTGAAGAAGTCACCGAAACTGGTTTGGCTCAGTGGTAGAGCGTCGGTCTGCGGACTGAAAGGTGCTGGGTTCGATTCTGGTCAATGGCATGTACCTTGGTTGCGGGTACATCCCCAGTAGGGGATGTGCTGGAGGCAGCTGGTCTATGTTTCTCTCTCATAGATGTTCCTGGCTCTCTATCTCTCTCCCTTCCTCTGTAAAATATCAATAAAATATATATATATTTTAAAAAAGAACCAAGAGAGGTGAACAATAGCCAAGCTTGTGTTCAATTAGTAGTAAAGTCAACAAAAGGCCCTTATGATAACTGTATGAAAATGGAAAACCTGCCAGATCTCCAAATAAAAGAGCAGGACAATGTATGTGATAATAATTCTTTCGCGTGCTGGTAGTAATGTAAAAAAAAAATGTCATTTCACCTTGGAATTCATATGAAAGCAGCTACAGACCCTTGGAGGTGCTTACAGAACTCTGGAAACTCACAAACTGAAGTAAGCTTAATGTCTAAGAAGGTGTATAAGACACGAGGATTACATCAACAAAGAGCCTTGCTAACAGCAACACATTGTTTAATGACAGGAGAATGGTGTTGAAACATCAGAGAAAATAGGTTGCTATAGGTTACCGGCCTACCTCAGTGCCAGTGACTTGTCTTTTTTCAAAGAAGGCTGAGAAGCTTTGAAACAGGAATTGCTGACGTCATCAAGTGGTCAGGGCCAGGTGAGTAGGCCCACGTGCACCGGTGATAATTATGTGGGCCTGAGTCAATCTGGGAGGAAGTTCATGCCTTAATTGAGGCTGCATACTGCCGATTGACAGCAGGTGTCGGAGGGGAGACCAGGGCCACTGTGTGCGGTGAGCGAGACAGCTGTTGTGGGAAGCTCTTCCAAAGACACCCCACCCCCTGAGACCACCTGCAGACCAGCTCTCTCCTCAGGCCTGTGGCCACCCAAGTGAGGGGAGAGGGGCCTGTCTCCCGGATGCAAGGTTGCCTGGTGACCAGAGTTCTACATTCCGTACTGCCCTGTGACTGAGCCAGTGACCTCAAGGGTGCAGGGCTCTATGGCCTGTATGCTTTCCTTTAAGCAGGATGACCTGCAGACCCCTCAGGGCTTTGGACTTTTGCCAAAGCAAGAGCCTACAAGATCCCTAAGGACACCCGAGGGATGATGCGGGAAAGCATTTTCTGGAGACCAGGGCACGTGTCTTCAAACCCGCCAGCCCTGCCGGTTAGGGTTAGAGTTAGGGTTAGGGTTAGGGTTAGGGTTAGGGTTAGGGTTAAGGTTAGGGGTAAGGGTAGGGTTAGGGGTAGGGCTAGGGCTGGGGCTAGGGCTAGGGCTAGGGCTAGGGTTAGGGTTAGGGTTAGGGGTAAGGGTAGGGTTAGGGGTAGGGCTAGGGCTAGGTCTAGGGCTTGGGATAGGGCTAGGGTTAGGGTTAGGGTTAGGGTTAGGGTTAGGGTTAGGGATAGGGTTAGGGCTAGGGATAGGGCTAGGTCTAGGGCTAAGACTACGGTTAGGGTTAGGGTTAGGGTTTGGGTTAGGGTTAGGGCTAGGGCTAGGGCTACGGCTAGGGCTAGGGTTAGGGTTAGGGTTAGGGTTAGGGTTAGCATATGGGTTCTGGGAAAGTTTATCATGTATCAGCCTTTGAATTCACGGTGAAAGAGATGCCCTCACTGGAGTATGAGTGTAACACGGCGAATTGAAAACTACAGGCCACAAACATTTTAGAATGGTACTTCCTACACTAGAAATGCATGTTCAACTAGATGTAGCACCCGAATAACATAATGTTGGCATTGGTAAAACCAGTTACAAGGCTGATAATTTGATGTGGTACAGTTTCCCTTTGATTTTAATTGTGAAATTGGCTTGGTGTTTGCGGGGTGGGGAAAGCTGGTGAAAAATTTCACAACTCCTCTTCACAGGACTGTACGACAGTATCTGAGTACTTGAAGAAGTCACCAAAACTGGTTTGGCTCAGTGGTAGAGCGTCGGTCTGCGGACTGAAAGGTGCTGGGTTCGATTCTGGTCAATGGCATGTACCTTGGTTGCGGGTACATCCCCAGTAGGGGATGTGCTGGAGGCAGCTGGTCTATGTTTCTCTCTCATAGATGTTCCTGGCTCTCTATCTCTCTCCCTTCCTATGTAAAATATCAATAAAATATATATATTTTTTAAAAAAGAACCAAGAGAGGTGAACAATAGCCAAGCTTGTGTTCAATGAGTAGTAAAGTCAACAAAAGGCCCTTATGATAACTGTATGAAAATGGAAAACCTGCCAGATCTCCAAATAAAAGAGCAGGACAATGTATGTGATAATAATTCTTTCGCGTGCTGGTAGTAATGTAAAAAAAAAAATGTCGTTTCACCTTGGAATTCATATGAAAGCAGCTACAGACCCTTGGAGGTGCTTACAGAACTCTGGAAACTCACAAACTGAAGTAAGCTTAATGTCTAAGAAGGTGTATAAGACACGAGGATTACATCAACAAAGAGCCTTGCTAACAGCAACACATTGTTTAATGACAGGAGAATGGTGTTGAAACATCAGAGAAAATAGGTTGCTATAGGTTACCGGCCTACCTCAGTGCCAGTGACTTGTCTTTTTTCAAAGAAGGCTGAGAAGCTTTGAAACAGGAAGTGGTGACGTCATCAAGTGGTCAGGGCCAGGTGAGTAGGCCCACGTGCACCGGTGATAATTATGTGGGCCTGAGTCAATCTGGGAGGAAGTTCATGCCTTAATTGAGGCTGCATACTGCCGATTGACAGCAGGTGTCGGAGGGGAGACCAGGGCCACTGTGTGCGGTGAGCGAGACAGCTGTTGTGGGAAGCTCTTCCAAAGACACCCCACCCCCTGAGACCACCTGCAGACCAGCTCTCTCCTCAGGCCTGTGGCCACCCAAGTGAGGGGAGAGGGGCCTGTCTCCCGGATGCAAGGTTGCCTGGTGACCAGAGTTCTACATTCCGTACTGCCCTGTGACTGAGCCAGTGACCTCAAGGGTGCAGGGCTCTATGGCCTGTATGCTTTCCTTTAAGCAGGATGACCTGCAGACCCCTCAGGGCTTTGGACTTTTGCCAAAGCAAGAGCCTACAAGATCCCTAAGGACACCCGAGGGATGATGCGGGAAAGCATTTTCTGGAGACCAGGGCACGTGTCTTCAAACCCGCCAGCCCTGCCGGTTAGGGTTAGAGTTAGGGTTAGGGTTAGGGTTAGGGTTAGGGTTAGGGTTAAGGTTAGGGGTAAGGGTAGGGTTAGGGGTAGGGCTAGGGCTGGGGCTAGGGCTAGGGCTAGGGCTAGGGTTAGGGTTAGGGTTAGGGGTAAGGGTAGGGTTAGGGGTAGGGCTAGGGCTAGGTCTAGGGCTTGGGATAGGGCTAGGGTTAGGGTTAGGGTTAGGGTTAGGGTTAGGGTTAGGGATAGGGTTAGGGCTAGGGATAGGGCTAGGTCTAGGGCTAAGACTACGGTTAGGGTTAGGGTTAGGGTTTGGGTTAGGGTTAGGGCTAGGGCTAGGGCTACGGCTAGGGCTAGGGTTAGGGTTAGGGTTAGGGTTAGGGTTAGCATATGGGTTCTGGGAAAGTTTATCATGTATCAGCCTTTGAATTCACGGTGAAAGAGATGCCCTCACTGGAGTATGAGTGTAACACGGCGAATTGAAAACTACAGGCCACAAACATTTTAGAATGGTACTTCCTACACTAGAAATGCATGTTCAACTAGATGTAGGACCCGAATAACATAATGTTGGCATTGGTAAAACCAGTTACAAGGCTGATAATTTGATGTGGTACAGTTTCCCTTTGATTTTAATTGTGAAATTGGCTTGGTGTTTGCGGGGTGGGGAAAGCTGGTGAAAAATTTCACAACTCCTCTTCACCGGACTGTACGACAGTATCTGAGTACTTGAAGAAGTCACCGAAACTGGTTTGGCTCAGTGGTAGAGCGTCGGTCTGCGGACTGAAAGGTGCTGGGTTCGATTCTGGTCAATGGCATGTACCTTGGTTGCGGGTACATCCCCAGTAGGGGATGTGCTGGAGGCAGCTGGTCTATGTTTCTCTCTCATAGATGTTCCTGGCTCTCTATCTCTCTCCCTTCCTCTGTAAAATATCAATAAAATATATATATTTTTTAAAAAAGAACCAAGAGAGGTGAACAATAGCCAAGCTTGTGTTCAATTAGTAGTAAAGTCAACAAAAGGCCCTTATGATAACTGTATGAAAATGGAAAACCTGCCAGATCTCCAAATAAAAGAGCAGGACAATGTATGTGATAATAATTCTTTCGCGTGCTGGTAGTAATGTAAAAAAAAAATGTCATTTCACCTTGGAATTCATATGAAAGCAGCTACAGACCCTTGGAGGTGCTTACAGAACTCTGGAAACTCACAAACTGAAGTAAGCTTAATGTCTAAGAAGGTGTATAAGACACGAGGATTACATCAACAAAGAGCCTTGCTAACAGCAACACATTGTTTAATGACAGGAGAATGGTGTTGAAACATCAGAGAAAATAGGTTGCTATAGGTTACCGGCCTACCTCAGTGCCAGTGACTTGTCTTTTTTCAAAGAAGGCTGAGAAGCTTTGAAACAGGAAGTGCTGACGTCATCAAGTGGTCAGGGCCAGGTGAGTAGGCCCACGTGCACCGGTGATAATTATGTGGGCCTGAGTCAATCTGGGAGGAAGTTCATGCCTTAATTGAGGCTGCATACTGCCGATTGACAGCAGGTGTCGGAGGGGAGACCAGGGCCACTGTGTGCGGTGAGCGAGACAGCTGTTGTGGGAAGCTCTTCCAAAGACACCCCACCCCCTGAGACCACCTGCAGACCAGCTCTCTCCTCAGGCCTGTGGCCACCCAAGTGAGGGGAGAGGGGCCTGTCTCCCGGATGCAAGGTTGCCTGGTGACCAGAGTTCTACATTCCGTACTGCCCTGTGACTGAGCCAGTGACCTCAAGGGTGCAGGGCTCTATGGCCTGTATGCTTTCCTTTAAGCAGGATGACCTGCAGACCCCTCAGGGCTTTGGACTTTTGCCAAAGCAAGAGCCTACAAGATCCCTAAGGACACCCGAGGGATGATGCGGGAAAGCATTTTCTGGAGACCAGGGCACGTGTCTTCAAACCCGCCAGCCCTGCCGGTTAGGGTTAGAGTTAGGGTTAGGGTTAGGGTTAGGGTTAGGGTTAGGGTTAAGGTTAGGGGTAAGGGTAGGGTTAGGGGTAGGGCTAGGGCTGGGGCTAGGGCTTGGGATAGGGCTAGGGTTAGGGTTAGGGTTAGGGGTAAGGGTAGGGTTAGGGGTAGGGCTAGGGCTAGGTCTAGGGCTTGGGATAGGGCTAGGGTTAGGGTTAGGGTTAGGGTTAGGGTTAGGGTTAGGGATAGGGTTAGGGCTAGGGATAGGGCTAGGTCTAGGGCTAAGACTAGGGTTAGGGTTAGGGTTAGGGTTTGGGTTAGGGTTAGGGCTAGGGCTAGGGCTACGGCTAGGGCTAGGGTTAGGGTTAGGGTTAGGGTTAGGGTTAGGGTTAGCATATGGGTTCTGGGAAAGTTTATCATGTATCAGCCTTTGAATTCACGGTGAAAGAGATGCCCTCACTGGAGTATGAGTGTAACACGGCGAATTGAAAACTACAGGCCACAAACATTTTAGAATGGTACTTCCTACACTAGAAATGCATGTTCAACTAGATGTAGCACCCGAATAACATAATGTTGGCATTGGTAAAACCAGTTACAAGGCTGATAATTTGATGTGGTACAGTTTCCCTTTGATTTTAATTGTGAAATTGGCTTGGTGTTTGCGGGGTGGGGAAAGCTGGTGAAAAATTTCACAACTCCTCTTCACAGGACTGTACGACAGTATCTGAGTACTTGAAGAAGTCACCGAAACTGGTTTGGCTCAGTGGTAGAGCGTCGGTCTGCGGACTGAAAGGTGCTGGGTTCGATTCTGGTCAATGGCATGTACCTTGGTTGCGGGTACATCCCCAGTAGGGGATGTGCTGGAGGCAGCTGGTCTATGTTTCTCTCTCATAGATGTTCCTGGCTCTCTATCTCTCTCCCTTCCTCTGTAAAATATCAATAAAATATATATATATTTTAAAAAAGAACCAAGAGAGGTGAACAATAGCCAAGCTTGTGTTCAATTAGTAGTAAAGTCAACAAAAGGCCCTTATGATAACTGTATGAAAATGGAAAACCTGCCAGATCTCCAAATAAAAGAGCAGGACAATGTATGTGATAATAATTCTTTCGCGTGCTGGTAGTAATGTAAAAAAAAAATGTCATTTCACCTTGGAATTCATATGAAAGCAGCTACAGACCCTTGGAGGTGCTTACAGAACTCTGGAAACTCACAAACTGAAGTAAGCTTAATGTCTAAGAAGGTGTATAAGACACGAGGATTACATCAACAAAGAGCCTTGCTAACAGCAACACATTGTTTAATGACAGGAGAATGGTGTTGAAACATCAGAGAAAATAGGTTGCTATAGGTTACCGGCCTACCTCAGTGCCAGTGACTTGTCTTTTTTCAAAGAAGGCTGAGAAGCTTTGAAACAGGAATTGCTGACGTCATCAAGTGGTCAGGGCCAGGTGAGTAGGCCCACGTGCACCGGTGATAATTATGTGGGCCTGAGTCAATCTGGGAGGAAGTTCATGCCTTAATTGAGGCTGCATACTGCCGATTGACAGCAGGTGTCGGAGGGGAGACCAGGGCCACTGTGTGCGGTGAGCGAGACAGCTGTTGTGGGAAGCTCTTCCAAAGACACCCCACCCCCTGAGACCACCTGCAGACCAGCTCTCTCCTCAGGCCTGTGGCCACCCAAGTGAGGGGAGAGGGGCCTGTCTCCCGGATGCAAGGTTGCCTGGTGACCAGAGTTCTACATTCCGTACTGCCCTGTGACTGAGCCAGTGACCTCAAGGGTGCAGGGCTCTATGGCCTGTATGCTTTCCTTTAAGCAGGATGACCTGCAGACCCCTCAGGGCTTTGGACTTTTGCCAAAGCAAGAGCCTACAAGATCCCTAAGGACACCCGAGGGATGATGCGGGAAAGCATTTTCTGGAGACCAGGGCACGTGTCTTCAAACCCGCCAGCCCTGCCGGTTAGGGTTAGAGTTAGGGTTAGGGTTAGGGTTAGGGTTAGGGTTAGGGTTAAGGTTAGGGGTAAGGGTAGGGTTAGGGGTAGGGCTAGGGCTGGGGCTAGGGCTAGGGCTAGGGCTAGGGTTAGGGTTAGGGTTAGGGGTAAGGGTAGGGTTAGGGGTAGGGCTAGGGCTAGGTCTAGGGCTTGGGATAGGGCTAGGGTTAGGGTTAGGGTTAGGGTTAGGGTTAGGGTTAGGGATAGGGTTAGGGCTAGGGATAGGGCTAGGTCTAGGGCTAAGACTACGGTTAGGGTTAGGGTTAGGGTTTGGGTTAGGGTTAGGGCTAGGGCTAGGGCTACGGCTAGGGCTAGGGTTAGGGTTAGGGTTAGGGTTAGGGTTAGCATATGGGTTCTGGGAAAGTTTATCATGTATCAGCCTTTGAATTCACGGTGAAAGAGATGCCCTCACTGGAGTATGAGTGTAACACGGCGAATTGAAAACTACAGGCCACAAACATTTTAGAATGGTACTTCCTACACTAGAAATGCATGTTCAACTAGATGTAGCACCCGAATAACATAATGTTGGCATTGGTAAAACCAGTTACAAGGCTGATAATTTGATGTGGTACAGTTTCCCTTTGATTTTAATTGTGAAATTGGCTTGGTGTTTGCGGGGTGGGGAAAGCTGGTGAAAAATTTCACAACTCCTCTTCACAGGACTGTACGACAGTATCTGAGTACTTGAAGAAGTCACCAAAACTGGTTTGGCTCAGTGGTAGAGCGTCGGTCTGCGGACTGAAAGGTGCTGGGTTCGATTCTGGTCAATGGCATGTACCTTGGTTGCGGGTACATCCCCAGTAGGGGATGTGCTGGAGGCAGCTGGTCTATGTTTCTCTCTCATAGATGTTCCTGGCTCTCTATCTCTCTCCCTTCCTATGTAAAATATCAATAAAATATATATATTTTTTAAAAAAGAACCAAGAGAGGTGAACAATAGCCAAGCTTGTGTTCAATGAGTAGTAAAGTCAACAAAAGGCCCTTATGATAACTGTATGAAAATGGAAAACCTGCCAGATCTCCAAATAAAAGAGCAGGACAATGTATGTGATAATAATTCTTTCGCGTGCTGGTAGTAATGTAAAAAAAAAAATGTCGTTTCACCTTGGAATTCATATGAAAGCAGCTACAGACCCTTGGAGGTGCTTACAGAACTCTGGAAACTCACAAACTGAAGTAAGCTTAATGTCTAAGAAGGTGTATAAGACACGAGGATTACATCAACAAAGAGCCTTGCTAACAGCAACACATTGTTTAATGACAGGAGAATGGTGTTGAAACATCAGAGAAAATAGGTTGCTATAGGTTACCGGCCTACCTCAGTGCCAGTGACTTGTCTTTTTTCAAAGAAGGCTGAGAAGCTTTGAAACAGGAAGTGGTGACGTCATCAAGTGGTCAGGGCCAGGTGAGTAGGCCCACGTGCACCGGTGATAATTATGTGGGCCTGAGTCAATCTGGGAGGAAGTTCATGCCTTAATTGAGGCTGCATACTGCCGATTGACAGCAGGTGTCGGAGGGGAGACCAGGGCCACTGTGTGCGGTGAGCGAGACAGCTGTTGTGGGAAGCTCTTCCTAAGACACCCCACCCCCTGAGACCACCTGCAGACCAGCTCTCTCCTCAGGCCTGTGGCCACCCAAGTGAGGGGAGAGGGGCCTGTCTCCCGGATGCAAGGTTGCCTGGTGACCAGAGTTCTACATTCCGTACTGCCCTGTGACTGAGCCAGTGACCTCAAGGGTGCAGGGCTCTATGGCCTGTATGCTTTCCTTTAAGCAGGATGACCTGCAGACCCCTCAGGGCTTTGGACTTTTGCCAAAGCAAGAGCCTACAAGATCCCTAAGGACACCCGAGGGATGATGGGGAAAGCATTTTCTGGAGACCAGGGCACGTGTCTTCAAACCTGCCAGCCCTGCCGGTTAGGATTAGAGTTAGGGTTAGGGTTAGGGTTAGGGTTAGGGTTAGGGTTAGGGTTAAGGTTAGGGGTAAGGGTAGGGTTAGGGGTAGGGCTAGGGCTGGGGCTAGGGCTAGGGCTAGGGCTAGGGTTAGGGTTAGGGTTAGGGGTAAGGGTAGGGTTAGGGGTAGGGCTAGGGCTAGGTCTAGGGCTTGGGATAGGGTTAGGGTTAGGGTTAGGGTTAGGGTTAGGGTTAGCATATGGGTTCTGGGAAAGTTTATCATGTATCAGCCTTTGAATTCACGGTGAAAGAGATGCCCTCACTGGAGTATGAGTGTAACACGGCGAATTGAAAACTACAGGCCACAAACATTTTAGAATGGTACTTCCTACACTAGAAATGCATGTTCAACTAGATGTAGCACCCGAATAACATAATGTTGGCATTGGTAAAACCAGTTACAAGGCTGATAATTTGATGTGGTACAGTTTCCCTTTGATTTTAATTGTGAAATTGGCTTGGTGTTTGCGGGGAGGGGAAAGCTGGTGAAAAATTTCACAACTCCTCTTCACAGGACTGTACGACAGTATCTGAGTACTTGAAGAAGTCACCGAAACTGGTTTGGCTCAGTGGTAGAGCGTCGGTTTTCGGACTGAAAGGTGCTGGGTTCGATTCTGGTCAATGGCATGTACCTTGGTTGCGGGTACATCCCCAGTAGGGGATGTGCTGGAGGCAGCTGGTCTGTTTCTCTCTCATAGATGTTCCTGGCTCTCTATCTCTCTCCCTTCCTCTGTAAAATATCAATAAAATATATATATATTTTAAAAAAGAACCAAGAGAGGTGAACAATAGCCAAGCTTGTGTTCAATTAGTAGTAAAGTCAACAAAAGGCCCTTATGATAACTGTATGAAAATGGAAAACCTGCCAGATCTCCAAATAAAAGAGCAGGACAATGTATGTGATAATAATTCTTTCGCGTGCTGGTAGTAATGTAAAAAAAAAATGTCATTTCACCTTGGAATTCATATGAAAGCAGCTACAGACCCTTGGAGGTGCTTACAGAACTCTGGAAACTCACAAACTGAAGTAAGCTTAATGTCTAAGAAGGTGTATAAGACACGAGGATTACATCAACAAAGAGCCTTGCTAACAGCAACACATTGTTTAATGACAGGAGAATGGTGTTGAAACATCAGAGAAAATAGGTTGCTATAGGTTACCGGCCTACCTCAGTGCCAGTGACTTGTCTTTTTTCAAAGAAGGCTGAGAAGCTTTGAAACAGGAAGTGCTGACGTCATCAAGTGGTCAGGGCCAGGTGAGTAGGCCCACGTGCACCGGTGATAATTATGTGGGCCTGAGTCAATCTGGGAGGAAGTTCATGCCTTAATTGAGGCTGCATACTGCCGATTGACAGCAGGTGTCGGAGGCGAGACCAGGGCCACTGTGTGCGGTGAGCGAGACAGCTGTTGTGGGAAGCTCTTCCAAAGACACCCCACCCCCTGAGACCACCTGCAGACCAGCTCTCTCCTCAGGCCTGTGGCCACCCAAGTGAGGGGAGAGGGGCCTGTCTCCCGGATGCAAGGTTGCCTGGTGACCAGAGTTCTACATTCCGTACTGCCCTGTGACTGAGCCAGTGACCTCAAGGGTGCAGGGCTCTATGGCCTGTATGCTTTCCTTTAAGCAGGATGACCTGCAGACCCCTCAGGGCTTTGGACTTTTGCCAAAGCAAGAGCCTACAAGATCCCTAAGGACACCCGAGGGATGATGCGGGAAAGCATTTTCTGGAGACCAGGGCACGTGTCTTCAAACCCGCCAGCCCTGCCGGTTAGGGTTAGAGTTAGGGTTAGGGTTAGGGTTAGGGTTAGGGTTAGGGTTAGGGTTAAGGTTAGGGGTAAGGGTAGGGTTAGGGGTAGGGCTAGGGCTGAGGCTAGGGCTAGGGCTAGGGCTAGGGTTAGGGTTAGGGTTAGGGGTAAGGGTAGGGTTAGGGGTAGGGCTAGGGCTAGGTCTAGGGCTTGGGATAGGGCTAGGGTTAGGGTTAGGGTTAGGGTTAGGGTTAGGGTTAGGGATAGGGTTAGGGCTAGGGATAGGGCTAGGTCTAGGGCTAAGACTACGGTTAGGGTTAGGGTTAGGGTTTGGGTTAGGGTTAGGGCTAGGGCTAGGGCTACGGCTAGGGCTAGGGTTAGGGTTAGGGTTAGGGTTAGGGTTAGGGTTAGGGTTAGGGTTAGCATATGGGTTCTGGGAAAGTTTATCATGTATCAGCCTTTGAATTCACGGTGAAAGAGATGCCCTCACTGGAGTATGAGTGTAACACGGCGAATTGAATACTACAGGCCACAAACATTTTAGAATGGTACTTCCTACACTAGAAATGCATGTTCAACTAGATGTAGCACCCGAATAACATAATGTTGGCATTGGTAAAACCAGTTACAAGGCTGATAATTTGATGTGGTACAGTTTCCCTTTGATTTTAATTGTGAAATTGGCTTGGTGTTTGCGGGGTGGGGAAAGCTGGTGAAAAATTTCACAACTCCTCTTCACAGGACTGTACGACAGTATCTGAGTACTTGAAGAAGTCACCGAAACTGGTTTGGCTCAGTGGTAGAGCGTCGGTCTGCGGACTGAAAGGTGCTGGGTTCGATTCTGGTCAATGGCATGTACCTTGGTTGCGGGTACATCCCCAGTAGGGGATGTGCTGGAGGCAGCTGGTCTATGTTTCTCTCTCATAGATGTTCCTGGCTCTCTATCTCTCTCCCTTCCTCTGTAAAATATCAATAAAATATATATATATTTTAAAAAAGAACCAAGAGAGGTGAACAATAGCCAAGCTTGTGTTCAATTAGTAGTAAAGTCAACAAAAGGCCCTTATGATAACTGTATGAAAATGGAAAACCTGCCAGATCTCCAAATAAAAGAGCAGGACAATGTATGTGATAATAATTCTTTCGCATGCTGGTAGTAATGTAAAAAAAAAATGTCATTTCACCTTGGAATTCATATGAAAGCAGCTACAGACCCTTGGAGGTGCTTACAGAACTCTGGAAACTCACAAACTGAAGTAAGCTTAATGTCTAAGAAGGTGTATAAGACACGAGGATTACATCAACAAAGAGCCTTGCTAACAGCAACACATTGTTTAATGACAGGAGAATGGTGTTGAAACATCAGAGAAAATAGGTTGCTATAGGTTACCGGCCTACCTCAGTGCCAGTGACTTGTCTTTTTTCAAAGAAGGCTGAGAAGCTTTGAAACAGGAAGTGCTGACGTCATCAAGTGGTCAGGGCCAGGTGAGTAGGCCCACGTGCACCGGTGATAATTATGTGGGCCTGAGTCAATCTGGGAGGAAGTTCATGCCTTAATTGAGGCTGCATACTGCCGATTGACAGCAGGTGTCGGAGGGGAGACCAGGGCCACTGTGTGCGGTGAGCGAGACAGCTGTTGTGGGAAGCTCTTCCAAAGACACCCCACCCCCTGAGACCACCTGCAGACCAGCTCTCTCCTCAGGCCTGTGGCCACCCAAGTGAGGGGAGAGGGGCCTGTCTCCCGGATGCAAGGTTGCCTGGTGACCAGAGTTCTACATTCCGTACTGCCCTGTGACTGAGCCAGTGACCTCAAGGGTGCAGGGCTCTATGGCCTGTATGCTTTCCTTTAAGCAGGATGACCTGCAGACCCCTCAGGGCTTTGGACTTTTGCCAAAGCAAGAGCCTACAAGATCCCTAAGGACACCCGAGGGATGATGCGGGAAAGCATTTTCTGGAGACCAGGGCACGTGTCTTCAAACCCGCCAGCCCTGCCGGTTAGGGTTAGAGTTAGGGTTAGGGTTAGGGTTAGGGTTAGGGTTAGGGTTAAGGTTAGGGGTAAGGGTAGGGTTAGGGGTAGGGCTAGGGCTGGGGCTAGGGCTAGGGCTAGGGCTAGGGTTAGGGTTAGGGTTAGGGGTAAGGGTAGGGTTAGGGGTAGGGCTAGGGCTAGGTCTAGGGCTTGGGATAGGGCTAGGGTTAGGGTTAGGGTTAGGGTTAGGGTTAGGGTTAGGGATAGGGTTAGGGCTAGGGATAGGGCTAGGTCTAGGGCTAAGACTACGGTTAGGGTTAGGGTTAGGGTTTGGGTTAGGGTTAGGGCTAGGGCTAGGGCTACGGCTAGGGCTAGGGTTAGGGTTAGGGTTAGGGTTAGGGTTAGGGTTAGGGTTAGCATATGGGTTCTGGGAAAGTTTATCATGTATCAGCCTTTGAATTCACGGTGAAAGAGATGCCCTCACTGGAGTATGAGTGTAACACGGCGAATTGAAAACTACAGGCCACAAACATTTTAGAATGGTACTTCCTACACTAGAAA
Source organism: Vespertilio murinus (assembly GCA_963924515.1). NCBI lineage: Eukaryota > Metazoa > Chordata > Mammalia > Chiroptera > Vespertilionidae > Vespertilio > Vespertilio murinus. Next base: position 109,861,240 of record OZ004704.1, on the reverse strand, counting down.
TGCATGTTCAACTAGATGTAGCACCCGAATAACATAATGTTGGCATTGGTAAAACCAGTTACAAGGCTGATAATTTGATGTGGTACAGTTTCCCTTTGATTTTAATTGTGAAATTGGCTTGGTGTTTGCGGGGTGGGGAAAGCTGGTGAAAAATTTCACAACTCCTCTTCACAGGACTGTACGACAGTATCTGAGTACTTGAAGAAGTCACCAAAACTGGTTTGGCTCAGTGGTAGAGCGTCGGTCTGCGGACTGAAAGGTGCTGGGTTCGATTCTGGTCAATGGCATGTACCTTGGTTGCGGGTACATCCCCAGTAGGGGATGTGCTGGAGGCAGCTGGTCTATGTTTCTCTCTCATAGATGTTCCTGGCTCTCTATCTCTCTCCCTTCCTATGTAAAATATCAATAAAATATATATATTTTTTAAAAAAGAACCAAGAGAGGTGAACAATAGCCAAGCTTGTGTTCAATGAGTAGTAAAGTCAACAAAAGGCCCTTATGATAACTGTATGAAAATGGAAAACCTGCCAGATCTCCAAATAAAAGAGCAGGACAATGTATGTGATAATAATTCTTTCGCGTGCTGGTAGTAATGTAAAAAAAAAAATGTCGTTTCACCTTGGAATTCATATGAAAGCAGCTACAGACCCTTGGAGGTGCTTACAGAACTCTGGAAACTCACAAACTGAAGTAAGCTTAATGTCTAAGAAGGTGTATAAGACACGAGGATTACATCAACAAAGAGCCTTGCTAACAGCAACACATTGTTTAATGACAGGAGAATGGTGTTGAAACATCAGAGAAAATAGGTTGCTATAGGTTACCGGCCTACCTCAGTGCCAGTGACTTGTCTTTTTTCAAAGAAGGCTGAGAAGCTTTGAAACAGGAAGTGGTGACGTCATCAAGTGGTCAGGGCCAGGTGAGTAGGCCCACGTGCACCGGTGATAATTATGTGGGCCTGAGTCAATCTGGGAGGAAGTTCATGCCTTAATTGAGGCTGCATACTGCCGATTGACAGCAGGTGTCGGAGGGGAGACCAGGGCCACTGTGTGCGGTGAGCGAGACAGCTGTTGTGGGAAGCTCTTCCAAAGACACCCCACCCCCTGAGACCACCTGCAGACCAGCTCTCTCCTCAGGCCTGTGGCCACCCAAGTGAGGGGAGAGGGGCCTGTCTCCCGGATGCAAGGTTGCCTGGTGACCAGAGTTCTACATTCCGTACTGCCCTGTGACTGAGCCAGTGACCTCAAGGGTGCAGGGCTCTATGGCCTGTATGCTTTCCTTTAAGCAGGATGACCTGCAGACCCCTCAGGGCTTTGGACTTTTGCCAAAGCAAGAGCCTACAAGATCCCTAAGGACACCCGAGGGATGATGGGGAAAGCATTTTCTGGAGACCAGGGCACGTGTCTTCAAACCTGCCAGCCCTGCCGGTTAGGATTAGAGTTAGGGTTAGGGTTAGGGTTAGGGTTAGGGTTAGGGTTAAGGTTAGGGGTAAGGGTAGGGTTAGGGGTAGGGCTAGGGCTGGGGCTAGGGCTAGGGCTAGGGCTAGGGTTAGGGTTAGGGTTAGGGGTAAGGGTAGGGTTAGGGGTAGGGCTACGGCTAGGTCTAGGGCTTGGGATAGGGTTAGGGTTAGGGTTAGGGTTAGGGTTAGGGTTAGCATATGGGTTCTGGGAAAGTTTATCATGTATCAGCCTTTGAATTCACGGTGAAAGAGATGCCCTCACTGGAGTATGAGTGTAACACGGCGAATTGAAAACTACAGGCCACAAACATTTTAGAATGGTACTTCCTACACTAGAAATGCATGTTCAACTAGATGTAGCACCCGAATAACATAATGTTGGCATTGGTAAAACCAGTTACAAGGCTGATAATTTGATGTGGTACAGTTTCCCTTTGATTTTAATTGTGAAATTGGCTTGGTGTTTGCGGGGTGGGGAAAGCTGGTGAAAAATTTCACAACTCCTCTTCACAGGACTGTACGACAGTATCTGAGTACTTGAAGAAGTCACCGAAACTGGTTTGGCTCAGTGGTAGAGCGTCGGTTTTCGGACTGAAAGGTGCTGGGTTCGATTCTGGTCAATGGCATGTACCTTGGTTGCGGGTACATCCCCAGTAGGGGATGTGCTGGAGGCAGCTGGTCTGTTTCTCTCTCATAGATGTTCCTGGCTCTCTATCTCTCTCCCTTCCTCTGTAAAATATCAATAAAATATATATATATTTTAAAAAAGAACCAAGAGAGGTGAACAATAGCCAAGCTTGTGTTCAATTAGTAGTAAAGTCAACAAAAGGCCCTTATGATAACTGTATGAAAATGGAAAACCTGCCAGATCTCCAAATAAAAGAGCAGGACAATGTATGTGATAATAATTCTTTCGCGTGCTGGTAGTAATGTAAAAAAAAAATGTCATTTCACCTTGGAATTCATATGAAAGCAGCTACAGACCCTTGGAGGTGCTTACAGAACTCTGGAAACTCACAAACTGAAGTAAGCTTAATGTCTAAGAAGGTGTATAAGACACGAGGATTACATCAACAAAGAGCCTTGCTAACAGCAACACATTGTTTAATGACAGGAGAATGGTGTTGAAACATCAGAGAAAATAGGTTGCTATAGGTTACCGGCCTACCTCAGTGCCAGTGACTTGTCTTTTTTCAAAGAAGGCTGAGAAGCTTTGAAACAGGAAGTGCTGACGTCATCAAGTGGTCAGGGCCAGGTGAGTAGGCCCACGTGCACCGGTGATAATTATGTGGGCCTGAGTCAATCTGGGAGGAAGTTCATGCCTTAATTGAGGCTGCATACTGCCGATTGACAGCAGGTGTCGGAGGGGAGACCAGGGCCACTGTGTGCGGTGAGCGAGACAGCTGTTGTGGGAAGCTCTTCCAAAGACACCCCACCCCCTGAGACCACCTGCAGACCAGCTCTCTCCTCAGGCCTGTGGCCACCCAAGTGAGGGGAGAGGGGCCTGTCTCCCGGATGCAAGGTTGCCTGGTGACCAGAGTTCTACATTCCGTACTGCCCTGTGACTGAGCCAGTGACCTCAAGGGTGCAGGGCTCTATGGCCTGTATGCTTTCCTTTAAGCAGGATGACCTGCAGACCCCTCAGGGCTTTGGACTTTTGCCAAAGCAAGAGCCTACAAGATCCCTAAGGACACCCGAGGGATGATGCGGGAAAGCATTTTCTGGAGACCAGGGCACGTGTCTTCAAACCCGCCAGCCCTGCCGGTTAGGGTTAGAGTTAGGGTTAGGGTTAGGGTTAGGGTTAGGGTTAGGGTTAGGGTTAGGGTTAAGGTTAGGGGTAAGGGTAGGGTTAGGGGTAGGGCTAGGGCTGGGGCTAGGGCTAGGGCTAGGGCTAGGGTTAGGGTTAGGGTTAGGGGTAAGGGTAGGGTTAGGGGTAGGGCTAGGGCTAGGTCTAGGGCTTGGGATAGGGCTAGGGTTAGGGTTAGGGTTAGGGTTAGGGTTAGGGTTAGGGATAGGGTTAGGGCTAGGGATAGGGCTAGGTCTAGGGCTAAGACTACGGTTAGGGTTAGGGTTAGGGTTTGGGTTAGGGTTAGGGCTAGGGCTAGGGCTACGGCTAGGGCTAGGGTTAGGGTTAGGGTTAGGGTTAGGGTTAGGGTTAGCATATGGGTTCTGGGAAAGTTTATCATGTATCAGCCTTTGAATTCACGGTGAAAGAGATGCCCTCACTGGAGTATGAGTGTAACACGGCGAATTGAAAACTACAGGCCACAAACATTTTAGAATGGTACTTCCTACACTAGAAATGCATGTTCAACTAGATGTAGCACCCGAATAACATAATGTTGGCATTGGTAAAACCAGTTACAAGGCTGATAATTTGATGTGGTACAGTTTCCCTTTGATTTTAATTGTGAAATTGGCTTGGTGTTTGCGGGGTGGGGAAAGCTGGTGAAAAATTTCACAACTCCTCTTCACCGGACTGTACGACAGTATCTGAGTACTTGAAGAAGTCACCGAAACTGGTTTGGCTCAGTGGTAGAGCGTCGGTCTGCGGACTGAAAGGTGCTGGGTTCGATTCTGGTCAATGGCATGTACCTTGGTTGCGGGTACATCCCCAGTAGGGGATGTGCTGGAGGCAGCTGGTCTATGTTTCTCTCTCATAGATGTTCCTGGCTCTCTATCTCTCTCCCTTCCTCTGTAAAATATCAATAAAATATATATATATTTTAAAAAAGAACCAAGAGAGGTGAACAATAGCCAAGCTTGTGTTCAATTAGTAGTAAAGTCAACAAAAGGCCCTTATGATAACTGTATGAAAATGGAAAACCTGCCAGATCTCCAAATAAAAGAGCAGGACAATGTATGTGATAATAATTCTTTCGCGTGCTGGTAGTAATGTAAAAAAAAAATGTCATTTCACCTTGGAATTCATATGAAAGCAGCTACAGACCCTTGGAGGTGCTTACAGAACTCTGGAAACTCACAAACTGAAGTAAGCTTAATGTCTAAGAAGGTGTATAAGACACGAGGATTACATCAACAAAGAGCCTTGCTAACAGCAACACATTGTTTAATGACAGGAGAATGGTGTTGAAACATCAGAGAAAATAGGTTGCTATAGGTTACCGGCCTACCTCAGTGCCAGTGACTTGTCTTTTTTCAAAGAAGGCTGAGAAGCTTTGAAACAGGAAGTGCTGACGTCATCAAGTGGTCAGGGCCAGGTGAGTAGGCCCACGTGCACCGGTGATAATTATGTGGGCCTGAGTCAATCTGGGAGGAAGTTCATGCCTTAATTGAGGCTGCATACTGCCGATTGACAGCAGGTGTCGGAGGGGAGACCAGGGCCACTGTGTGCGGTGAGCGAGACAGCTGTTGTGGGAAGCTCTTCCAAAGACACCCCACCCCCTGAGACCACCTGCAGACCAGCTCTCTCCTCAGGCCTGTGGCCACCCAAGTGAGGGGAGAGGGGCCTGTCTCCCGGATGCAAGGTTGCCTGGTGACCAGAGTTCTACATTCCGTACTGCCCTGTGACTGAGCCAGTGACCTCAAGGGTGCAGGGCTCTATGGCCTGTATGCTTTCCTTTAAGCAGGATGACCTGCAGACCCCTCAGGGCTTTGGACTTTTGCCAAAGCAAGAGCCTACAAGATCCCTAAGGACACCCGAGGGATGATGCGGGAAAGCATTTTCTGGAGACCAGGGCACGTGTCTTCAAACCCGCCAGCCCTGCCGGTTAGGGTTAGAGTTAGGGTTAGGGTTAGGGTTAGGGTTAGGGTTAGGGTTAGGGTTAGGGTTAAGGTTAGGGGTAAGGGTAGGGTTAGGGGTAGGGCTAGGGCTGGGGCTAGGGCTAGGGCTAGGGCTAGGGCTAGGGTTAGGGTTAGGGGTAAGGGTAGGGTTAGGGGTAGGGCTAGGGCTAGGTCTAGGGCTTGGGATAGGGCTAGGGTTAGGGTTAGGGTTAGGGTTAGGGTTAGGGATAGGGTTAGGGCTAGGGATAGGGCTAGGTCTAGGGCTAAGACTACGGTTAGGGTTAGGGTTAGGGTTTGGGTTAGGGTTAGGGCTAGGGCTAGGGCTACGGCTAGGGCTAGGGTTAGGGTTAGGGTTAGGGTTAGGGTTAGGGTTAGCATATGGGTTCTGGGAAAGTTTATCATGTATCAGCCTTTGAATTCACGGTGAAAGAGATGCCCTCACTGGAGTATGAGTGTAACACGGCGAATTGAAAACTACAGGCCACAAACATTTTAGAATGGTACTTCCTACACTAGAAATGCATGTTCAACTAGATGTAGCACCCGAATAACATAATGTTGGCATTGGTAAAACCAGTTACAAGGCTGATAATTTGATGTGGTACAGTTTCCCTTTGATTTTAATTGTGAAATTGGCTTGGTGTTTGCGGGGTGGGGAAAGCTGGTGAAAAATTTCACAACTCCTCTTCACAGGACTGTACGACAGTATCTGAGTACTTGAAGAAGTCACCGAAACTGGTTTGGCTCAGTGGTAGAGCGTCGGTCTGCGGACTGAAAGGTGCTGGGTTCGATTCTGGTCAATGGCATGTACCTTGGTTGCGGGTACATCCCCAGTAGGGGATGTGCTGGAGGCAGCTGGTCTATGTTTCTCTCTCATAGATGTTCCTGGCTCTCTATCTCTCTCCCTTCCTCTGTAAAATATCAATAAAATATATATATATTTTAAAAAAGAACCAAGAGAGGTGAACAATAGCCAAGCTTGTGTTCAATTAGTAGTAAAGTCAACAAAAGGCCCTTATGATAACTGTATGAAAATGGAAAACCTGCCAGATCTCCAAATAAAAGAGCAGGACAATGTATGTGATAATAATTCTTTCGCGTGCTGGTAGTAATGTAAAAAAAAAATGTCATTTCACCTTGGAATTCATATGAAAGCAGCTACAGACCCTTGGAGGTGCTTACAGAACTCTGGAAACTCACAAACTGAAGTAAGCTTAATGTCTAAGAAGGTGTATAAGACACGAGGATTACATCAACAAAGAGCCTTGCTAACAGCAACACATTGTTTAATGACAGGAGAATGGTGTTGAAACATCAGAGAAAATAGGTTGCTATAGGTTACCGGCCTACCTCAGTGCCAGTGACTTGTCTTTTTTCAAAGAAGGCTGAGAAGCTTTGAAACAGGAAGTGCTGACGTCATCAAGTGGTCAGGGCCAGGTGAGTAGGCCCACGTGCACCGGTGATAATTATGTGGGCCTGAGTCAATCTGGGAGGAAGTTCATGCCTTAATTGAGGCTGCATACTGCCGATTGACAGCAGGTGTCGGAGGGGAGACCAGGGCCACTGTGTGCGGTGAGCGAGACAGCTGTTGTGGGAAGCTCTTCCAAAGACACCCCACCCCCTGAGACCACCTGCAGACCAGCTCTCTCCTCAGGCCTGTGGCCACCCAAGTGAGGGGAGAGGGGCCTGTCTCCCGGATGCAAGGTTGCCTGGTGACCAGAGTTCTACATTCCGTACTGCCCTGTGACTGAGCCAGTGACCTCAAGGGTGCAGGGCTCTATGGCCTGTATGCTTTCCTTTAAGCAGGATGACCTGCAGACCCCTCAGGGCTTTGGACTTTTGCCAAAGCAAGAGCCTACAAGATCCCTAAGGACACCCGAGGGATGATGCGGGAAAGCATTTTCTGGAGACCAGGGCACGTGTCTTCAAACCCGCCAGCCCTGCCGGTTAGGGTTAGAGTTAGGGTTAGGGTTAGGGTTAGGGTTAGGGTTAGGGTTAGGGTTAGGGTTAGGGTTAAGGTTAGGGGTAAGGGTAGGGTTAGGGGTAGGGCTAGGGCTGGGGCTAGGGCTAGGGCTAGGGCTAGGGCTAGGGTTAGGGTTAGGGGTAAGGGTAGGGTTAGGGGTAGGGCTAGGGCTAGGTCTAGGGCTTGGGATAGGGCTAGGGTTAGGGTTAGGGTTAGGGTTAGGGTTAGGGTTAGGGATAGGGTTAGGGCTAGGGATAGGGCTAGGTCTAGGGCTAAGACTACGGTTAGGGTTAGGGTTAGGGTTTGGGTTAGGGTTAGGGCTAGGGCTAGGGCTACGGCTAGGGCTAGGGTTAGGGTTAGGGTTAGGGTTAGGGTTAGGGTTAGCATATGGGTTCTGGGAAAGTTTATCATGTATCAGCCTTTGAATTCACGGTGAAAGAGATGCCCTCACTGGAGTATGAGTGTAACACGGCGAATTGAAAACTACAGGCCACAAACATTTTAGAATGGTACTTCCTACACTAGAAATGCATGTTCAACTAGATGTAGCACCCGAATAACATAATGTTGGCATTGGTAAAACCAGTTACAAGGCTGATAATTTGATGTGGTACAGTTTCCCTTTGATTTTAATTGTGAAATTGGCTTGGTGTTTGCGGGGTGGGGAAAGCTGGTGAAAAATTTCACAACTCCTCTTCACAGGACTGTACGACAGTATCTGAGTACTTGAAGAAGTCACCGAAACTGGTTTGGCTCAGTGGTAGAGCGTCGGTCTGCGGACTGAAAGGTGCTGGGTTCGATTCTGGTCAATGGCATGTACCTTGGTTGCGGGTACATCCCCAGTAGGGGATGTGCTGGAGGCAGCTGGTCTATGTTTCTCTCTCATAGATGTTCCTGGCTCTCTATCTCTCTCCCTTCCTCTGTAAAATATCAATAAAATATATATATATTTTAAAAAAGAACCAAGAGAGGTGAACAATAGCCAAGCTTGTGTTCAATTAGTAGTAAAGTCAACAAAAGGCCCTTATGATAACTGTATGAAAATGGAAAACCTGCCAGATCTCCAAATAAAAGAGCAGGACAATGTATGTGATAATAATTCTTTCGCGTGCTGGTAGTAATGTAAAAAAAAAATGTCATTTCACCTTGGAATTCATATGAAAGCAGCTACAGACCCTTGGAGGTGCTTACAGAACTCTGGAAACTCACAAACTGAAGTAAGCTTAATGTCTAAGAAGGTGTATAAGACACGAGGATTACATCAACAAAGAGCCTTGCTAACAGCAACACATTGTTTAATGACAGGAGAATGGTGTTGAAACATCAGAGAAAATAGGTTGCTATAGGTTACCGGCCTACCTCAGTGCCAGTGACTTGTCTTTTTTCAAAGAAGGCTGAGAAGCTTTGAAACAGGAAGTGCTGACGTCATCAAGTGGTCAGGGCCAGGTGAGTAGGCCCACGTGCACCGGTGATAATTATGTGGGCCTGAGTCAATCTGGGAGGAAGTTCATGCCTTAATTGAGGCTGCATACTGCCGATTGACAGCAGGTGTCGGAGGGGAGACCAGGGCCACTGTGTGCGGTGAGCGAGACAGCTGTTGTGGGAAGCTCTTCCAAAGACACCCCACCCCCTGAGACCACCTGCAGACCAGCTCTCTCCTCAGGCCTGTGGCCACCCAAGTGAGGGGAGAGGGGCCTGTCTCCCGGATGCAAGGTTGCCTGGTGACCAGAGTTCTACATTCCGTACTGCCCTGTGACTGAGCCAGTGACCTCAAGGGTGCAGGGCTCTATGGCCTGTATGCTTTCCTTTAAGCAGGATGACCTGCAGACCCCTCAGGGCTTTGGACTTTTGCCAAAGCAAGAGCCTACAAGATCCCTAAGGACACCCGAGGGATGATGCGGGAAAGCATTTTCTGGAGACCAGGGCACGTGTCTTCAAACCCGCCAGCCCTGCCGGTTAGGGTTAGAGTTAGGGTTAGGGTTAGGGTTAGGGTTAGGGTTAGGGTTAGGGTTAAGGTTAGGGGTAAGGGTAGGGTTAGGGGTAGGGCTAGGGCTGGGGCTAGGGCTAGGGCTAGGGCTAGGGCTAGGGTTAGGGTTAGGGGTAAGGGTAGGGTTAGGGGTAGGGCTAGGGCTAGGTCTAGGGCTTGGGATAGGGCTAGGGTTAGGGTTAGGGTTAGGGTTAGGGTTAGGGTTAGGGATAGGGTTAGGGCTAGGGATAGGGCTAGGTCTAGGGCTAAGACTACGGTTAGGGTTAGGGTTAGGGTTTGGGTTAGGGTTAGGGCTAGGGCTAGGGCTACGGCTAGGGCTAGGGTTAGGGTTAGGGTTAGGGTTAGGGTTAGGGTTAGCATATGGGTTCTGGGAAAGTTTATCATGTATCAGCCTTTGAATTCACGGTGAAAGAGATGCCCTCACTGGAGTATGAGTGTAACACGGCGAATTGAAAACTACAGGCCACAAACATTTTAGAATGGTACTTCCTACACTAGAAATGCATGTTCAACTAGATGTAGCACCCGAATAACATAATGTTGGCATTGGTAAAACCAGTTACAAGGCTGATAATTTGATGTGGTACAGTTTCCCTTTGATTTTAATTGTGAAATTGGCTTGGTGTTTGCGGGGTGGGGAAAGCTGGTGAAAAATTTCACAACTCCTCTTCACAGGACTGTACGACAGTATCTGAGTACTTGAAGAAGTCACCGAAACTGGTTTGGCTCAGTGGTAGAGCGTCGGTCTGCGGACTGAAAGGTGCTGGGTTCGATTCTGGTCAATGGCATGTACCTTGGTTGCGGGTACATCCCCAGTAGGGGATGTGCTGGAGGCAGCTGGTCTATGTTTCTCTCTCATAGATGTTCCTGGCTCTCTATCTCTCTCCCTTCCTCTGTAAAATATCAATAAAATATATATATATTTTAAAAAAGAACCAAGAGAGGTGAACAATAGCCAAGCTTGTGTTCAATTAGTAGTAAAGTCAACAAAAGGCCCTTATGATAACTGTATGAAAATGGAAAACCTGCCAGATCTCCAAATAAAAGAGCAGGACAATGTATGTGATAATAATTCTTTCGCGTGCTGGTAGTAATGTAAAAAAAAAATGTCATTTCACCTTGGAATTCATATGAAAGCAGCTACAGACCCTTGGAGGTGCTTACAGAACTCTGGAAACTCACAAACTGAAGTAAGCTTAATGTCTAAGAAGGTGTATAAGACACGAGGATTACATCAACAAAGAGCCTTGCTAACAGCAACACATTGTTTAATGACAGGAGAATGGTGTTGAAACATCAGAGAAAATAGGTTGCTATAGGTTACCGGCCTACCTCAGTGCCAGTGACTTGTCTTTTTTCAAAGAAGGCTGAGAAGCTTTGAAACAGGAAGTGCTGACGTCATCAAGTGGTCAGGGCCAGGTGAGTAGGCCCACGTGCACCGGTGATAATTATGTGGGCCTGAGTCAATCTGGGAGGAAGTTCATGCCTTAATTGAGGCTGCATACTGCCGATTGACAGCAGGTGTCGGAGGGGAGACCAGGGCCACTGTGTGCGGTGAGCGAGACAGCTGTTGTGGGAAGCTCTTCCAAAGACACCCCACCCCCTGAGACCACCTGCAGACCAGCTCTCTCCTCAGGCCTGTGGCCACCCAAGTGAGGGGAGAGGGGCCTGTCTCCCGGATGCAAGGTTGCCTGGTGACCAGAGTTCTACATTCCGTACTGCCCTGTGACTGAGCCAGTGACCTCAAGGGTGCAGGGCTCTATGGCCTGTATGCTTTCCTTTAAGCAGGATGACCTGCAGACCCCTCAGGGCTTTGGACTTTTGCCAAAGCAAGAGCCTACAAGATCCCTAAGGACACCCGAGGGATGATGCGGGAAAGCATTTTCTGGAGACCAGGGCACGTGTCTTCAAACCCGCCAGCCCTGCCGGTTAGGGTTAGAGTTAGGGTTAGGGTTAGGGTTAGGGTTAGGGTTAGGGTTAGGGTTAAGGTTAGGGGTAAGGGTAGGGTTAGGGGTAGGGCTAGGGCTGGGGCTAGGGCTAGGGCTAGGGCTAGGGCTAGGGCTAGGGTTAGGGTTAGGGGTAAGGGTAGGGTTAGGGGTAGGGCTAGGGCTAGGTCTAGGGCTTGGGATAGGGCTAGGGTTAGGGTTAGGGTTAGGGTTAGGGTTAGGGTTAGGGATAGGGTTAGGGCTAGGGATAGGGCTAGGTCTAGGGCTAAGACTACGGTTAGGGTTAGGGTTAGGGTTTGGGTTAGGGTTAGGGCTAGGGCTAGGGCTACGGCTAGGGCTAGGGTTAGGGTTAGGGTTAGGGTTAGGGTTAGGGTTAGCATATGGGTTCTGGGAAAGTTTATCATGTATCAGCCTTTGAATTCACGGTGAAAGAGATGCCCTCACTGGAGTATGAGTGTAACACGGCGAATTGAAAACTACAGGCCACAAACATTTTAGAATGGTACTTCCTACACTAGAAATGCATGTTCAACTAGATGTAGCACCCGAATAACATAATGTTGGCATTGGTAAAACCAGTTACAAGGCTGATAATTTGATGTGGTACAGTTTCCCTTTGATTTTAATTGTGAAATTGGCTTGGTGTTTGCGGGGTGGGGAAAGCTGGTGAAAAATTTCACAACTCCTCTTCACAGGACTGTACGACAGTATCTGAGTACTTGAAGAAGTCACCGAAACTGGTTTGGCTCAGTGGTAGAGCGTCGGTCTGCGGACTGAAAGGTGCTGGGTTCGATTCTGGTCAATGGCATGTACCTTGGTTGCGGGTACATCCCCAGTAGGGGATGTGCTGGAGGCAGCTGGTCTATGTTTCTCTCTCATAGATGTTCCTGGCTCTCTATCTCTCTCCCTTCCTCTGTAAAATATCAATAAAATATATATATATTTTAAAAAAGAACCAAGAGAGGTGAACAATAGCCAAGCTTGTGTTCAATTAGTAGTAAAGTCAACAAAAGGCCCTTATGATAACTGTATGAAAATGGAAAACCTGCCAGATCTCCAAATAAAAGAGCAGGACAATGTATGTGATAATAATTCTTTCGCGTGCTGGTAGTAATGTAAAAAAAAAATGTCATTTCACCTTGGAATTCATATGAAAGCAGCTACAGACCCTTGGAGGTGCTTACAGAACTCTGGAAACTCACAAACTGAAGTAAGCTTAATGTCTAAGAAGGTGTATAAGACACGAGGATTACATCAACAAAGAGCCTTGCTAACAGCAACACATTGTTTAATGACAGGAGAATGGTGTTGAAACATCAGAGAAAATAGGTTGCTATAGGTTACCGGCCTACCTCAGTGCCAGTGACTTGTCTTTTTTCAAAGAAGGCTGAGAAGCTTTGAAACAGGAAGTGCTGACGTCATCAAGTGGTCAGGGCCAGGTGAGTAGGCCCACGTGCACCGGTGATAATTATGTGGGCCTGAGTCAATCTGGGAGGAAGTTCATGCCTTAATTGAGGCTGCATACTGCCGATTGACAGCAGGTGTCGGAGGGGAGACCAGGGCCACTGTGTGCGGTGAGCGAGACAGCTGTTGTGGGAAGCTCTTCCAAAGACACCCCACCCCCTGAGACCACCTGCAGACCAGCTCTCTCCTCAGGCCTGTGGCCACCCAAGTGAGGGGAGAGGGGCCTGTCTCCCGGATGCAAGGTTGCCTGGTGACCAGAGTTCTACATTCCGTACTGCCCTGTGACTGAGCCAGTGACCTCAAGGGTGCAGGGCTCTATGGCCTGTATGCTTTCCTTTAAGCAGGATGACCTGCAGACCCCTCAGGGCTTTGGACTTTTGCCAAAGCAAGAGCCTACAAGATCCCTAAGGACACCCGAGGGATGATGCGGGAAAGCATTTTCTGGAGACCAGGGCACGTGTCTTCAAACCCGCCAGCCCTGCCGGTTAGGGTTAGAGTTAGGGTTAGGGTTAGGGTTAGGGTTAGGGTTAGGGTTAGGGTTAAGGTTAGGGGTAAGGGTAGGGTTAGGGGTAGGGCTAGGGCTGGGGCTAGGGCTAGGGCTAGGGCTAGGGCTAGGGTTAGGGTTAGGGGTAAGGGTAGGGTTAGGGGTAGGGCTAGGGCTAGGTCTAGGGCTTGGGATAGGGCTAGGGTTAGGGTTAGGGTTAGGGTTAGGGTTAGGGTTAGGGATAGGGTTAGGGCTAGGGATAGGGCTAGGTCTAGGGCTAAGACTACGGTTAGGGTTAGGGTTAGGGTTTGGGTTAGGGTTAGGGCTAGGGCTAGGGCTACGGCTAGGGCTAGGGTTAGGGTTAGGGTTAGGGTTAGGGTTAGGGTTAGCATATGGGTTCTGGGAAAGTTTATCATGTATCAGCCTTTGAATTCACGGTGAAAGAGATGCCCTCACTGGAGTATGAGTGTAACACGGCGAATTGAAAACTACAGGCCACAAACATTTTAGAATGGTACTTCCTACACTAGAAATGCATGTTCAACTAGATGTAGCACCCGAATAACATAATGTTGGCATTGGTAAAACCAGTTACAAGGCTGATAATTTGATGTGGTACAGTTTCCCTTTGATTTTAATTGTGAAATTGGCTTGGTGTTTGCGGGGTGGGGAAAGCTGGTGAAAAATTTCACAACTCCTCTTCACAGGACTGTACGACAGTATCTGAGTACTTGAAGAAGTCACCGAAACTGGTTTGGCTCAGTGGTAGAGCGTCGGTCTGCGGACTGAAAGGTGCTGGGTTCGATTCTGGTCAATGGCATGTACCTTGGTTGCGGGTACATCCCCAGTAGGGGATGTGCTGGAGGCAGCTGGTCTATGTTTCTCTCTCATAGATGTTCCTGGCTCTCTATCTCTCTCCCTTCCTCTGTAAAATATCAATAAAATATATATATATTTTAAAAAAGAACCAAGAGAGGTGAACAATAGCCAAGCTTGTGTTCAATTAGTAGTAAAGTCAACAAAAGGCCCTTATGATAACTGTATGAAAATGGAAAACCTGCCAGATCTCCAAATAAAAGAGCAGGACAATGTATGTGATAATAATTCTTTCGCGTGCTGGTAGTAATGTAAAAAAAAAATGTCATTTCACCTTGGAATTCATATGAAAGCAGCTACAGACCCTTGGAGGTGCTTACAGAACTCTGGAAACTCACAAACTGAAGTAAGCTTAATGTCTAAGAAGGTGTATAAGACACGAGGATTACATCAACAAAGAGCCTTGCTAACAGCAACACATTGTTTAATGACAGGAGAATGGTGTTGAAACATCAGAGAAAATAGGTTGCTATAGGTTACCGGCCTACCTCAGTGCCAGTGACTTGTCTTTTTTCAAAGAAGGCTGAGAAGCTTTGAAACAGGAAGTGCTGACGTCATCAAGTGGTCAGGGCCAGGTGAGTAGGCCCACGTGCACCGGTGATAATTATGTGGGCCTGAGTCAATCTGGGAGGAAGTTCATGCCTTAATTGAGGCTGCATACTGCCGATTGACAGCAGGTGTCGGAGGGGAGACCAGGGCCACTGTGTGCGGTGAGCGAGACAGCTGTTGTGGGAAGCTCTTCCAAAGACACCCCACCCCCTGAGACCACCTGCAGACCAGCTCTCTCCTCAGGCCTGTGGCCACCCAAGTGAGGGGAGAGGGGCCTGTCTCCCGGATGCAAGGTTGCCTGGTGACCAGAGTTCTACATTCCGTACTGCCCTGTGACTGAGCCAGTGACCTCAAGGGTGCAGGGCTCTATGGCCTGTATGCTTTCCTTTAAGCAGGATGACCTGCAGACCCCTCAGGGCTTTGGACTTTTGCCAAAGCAAGAGCCTACAAGATCCCTAAGGACACCCGAGGGATGATGCGGGAAAGCATTTTCTGGAGACCAGGGCACGTGTCTTCAAACCCGCCAGCCCTGCCGGTTAGGGTTAGAGTTAGGGTTAGGGTTAGGGTTAGGGTTAGGGTTAGGGTTAGGGTTAGGGTTAAGGTTAGGGGTAAGGGTAGGGTTAGGGGTAGGGCTAGGGCTGGGGCTAGGGCTAGGGCTAGGGCTAGGGCTAGGGTTAGGGTTAGGGGTAAGGGTAGGGTTAGGGGTAGGGCTAGGGCTAGGTCTAGGGCTTGGGATAGGGCTAGGGTTAGGGTTAGGGTTAGGGTTAGGGTTAGGGTTAGGGATAGGGTTAGGGCTAGGGATAGGGCTAGGTCTAGGGCTAAGACTACGGTTAGGGTTAGGGTTAGGGTTTGGGTTAGGGTTAGGGCTAGGGCTAGGGCTACGGCTAGGGCTAGGGTTAGGGTTAGGGTTAGGGTTAGGGTTAGGGTTAGCATATGGGTTCTGGGAAAGTTTATCATGTATCAGCCTTTGAATTCACGGTGAAAGAGATGCCCTCACTGGAGTATGAGTGTAACACGGCGAATTGAAAACTACAGGCCACAAACATTTTAGAATGGTACTTCCTACACTAGAAATGCATGTTCAACTAGATGTAGCACCCGAATAACATAATGTTGGCATTGGTAAAACCAGTTACAAGGCTGATAATTTGATGTGGTACAGTTTCCCTTTGATTTTAATTGTGAAATTGGCTTGGTGTTTGCGGGGTGGGGAAAGCTGGTGAAAAATTTCACAACTCCTCTTCACAGGACTGTACGACAGTATCTGAGTACTTGAAGAAGTCACCGAAACTGGTTTGGCTCAGTGGTAGAGCGTCGGTCTGCGGACTGAAAGGTGCTGGGTTCGATTCTGGTCAATGGCATGTACCTTGGTTGCGGGTACATCCCCAGTAGGGGATGTGCTGGAGGCAGCTGGTCTATGTTTCTCTCTCATAGATGTTCCTGGCTCTCTATCTCTCTCCCTTCCTCTGTAAAATATCAATAAAATATATATATATTTTAAAAAAGAACCAAGAGAGGTGAACAATAGCCAAGCTTGTGTTCAATTAGTAGTAAAGTCAACAAAAGGCCCTTATGATAACTGTATGAAAATGGAAAACCTGCCAGATCTCCAAATAAAAGAGCAGGACAATGTATGTGATAATAATTCTTTCGCGTGCTGGTAGTAATGTAAAAAAAAAATGTCATTTCACCTTGGAATTCATATGAAAGCAGCTACAGACCCTTGGAGGTGCTTACAGAACTCTGGAAACTCACAAACTGAAGTAAGCTTAATGTCTAAGAAGGTGTATAAGACACGAGGATTACATCAACAAAGAGCCTTGCTAACAGCAACACATTGTTTAATGACAGGAGAATGGTGTTGAAACATCAGAGAAAATAGGTTGCTATAGGTTACCGGCCTACCTCAGTGCCAGTGACTTGTCTTTTTTCAAAGAAGGCTGAGAAGCTTTGAAACAGGAAGTGCTGACGTCATCAAGTGGTCAGGGCCAGGTGAGTAGGCCCACGTGCACCGGTGATAATTATGTGGGCCTGAGTCAATCTGGGAGGAAGTTCATGCCTTAATTGAGGCTGCATACTGCCGATTGACAGCAGGTGTCGGAGGGGAGACCAGGGCCACTGTGTGCGGTGAGCGAGACAGCTGTTGTGGGAAGCTCTTCCAAAGACACCCCACCCCCTGAGACCACCTGCAGACCAGCTCTCTCCTCAGGCCTGTGGCCACCCAAGTGAGGGGAGAGGGGCCTGTCTCCCGGATGCAAGGTTGCCTGGTGACCAGAGTTCTACATTCCGTACTGCCCTGTGACTGAGCCAGTGACCTCAAGGGTGCAGGGCTCTATGGCCTGTATGCTTTCCTTTAAGCAGGATGACCTGCAGACCCCTCAGGGCTTTGGACTTTTGCCAAAGCAAGAGCCTACAAGATCCCTAAGGACACCCGAGGGATGATGCGGGAAAGCATTTTCTGGAGACCAGGGCACGTGTCTTCAAACCCGCCAGCCCTGCCGGTTAGGGTTAGAGTTAGGGTTAGGGTTAGGGTTAGGGTTAGGGTTAGGGTTAGGGTTAGGGTTAAGGTTAGGGGTAAGGGTAGGGTTAGGGGTAGGGCTAGGGCTGGGGCTAGGGCTAGGGCTAGGGCTAGGGCTAGGGTTAGGGTTAGGGGTAAGGGTAGGGTTAGGGGTAGGGCTAGGGCTAGGTCTAGGGCTTGGGATAGGGCTAGGGTTAGGGTTAGGGTTAGGGTTAGGGTTAGGGTTAGGGATAGGGTTAGGGCTAGGGATAGGGCTAGGTCTAGGGCTAAGACTACGGTTAGGGTTAGGGTTAGGGTTTGGGTTAGGGTTAGGGCTAGGGCTAGGGCTACGGCTAGGGCTAGGGTTAGGGTTAGGGTTAGGGTTAGGGTTAGGGTTAGCATATGGGTTCTGGGAAAGTTTATCATGTATCAGCCTTTGAATTCACGGTGAAAGAGATGCCCTCACTGGAGTATGAGTGTAACACGGCGAATTGAAAACTACAGGCCACAAACATTTTAGAATGGTACTTCCTACACTAGAAATGCATGTTCAACTAGATGTAGCACCCGAATAACATAATGTTGGCATTGGTAAAACCAGTTACAAGGCTGATAATTTGATGTGGTACAGTTTCCCTTTGATTTTAATTGTGAAATTGGCTTGGTGTTTGCGGGGTGGGGAAAGCTGGTGAAAAATTTCACAACTCCTCTTCACAGGACTGTACGACAGTATCTGAGTACTTGAAGAAGTCACCGAAACTGGTTTGGCTCAGTGGTAGAGCGTCGGTCTGCGGACTGAAAGGTGCTGGGTTCGATTCTGGTCAATGGCATGTACCTTGGTTGCGGGTACATCCCCAGTAGGGGATGTGCTGGAGGCAGCTGGTCTATGTTTCTCTCTCATAGATGTTCCTGGCTCTCTATCTCTCTCCCTTCCTCTGTAAAATATCAATAAAATATATATATATTTTAAAAAAGAACCAAGAGAGGTGAACAATAGCCAAGCTTGTGTTCAATTAGTAGTAAAGTCAACAAAAGGCCCTTATGATAACTGTATGAAAATGGAAAACCTGCCAGATCTCCAAATAAAAGAGCAGGACAATGTATGTGATAATAATTCTTTCGCGTGCTGGTAGTAATGTAAAAAAAAAATGTCATTTCACCTTGGAATTCATATGAAAGCAGCTACAGACCCTTGGAGGTGCTTACAGAACTCTGGAAACTCACAAACTGAAGTAAGCTTAATGTCTAAGAAGGTGTATAAGACACGAGGATTACATCAACAAAGAGCCTTGCTAACAGCAACACATTGTTTAATGACAGGAGAATGGTGTTGAAACATCAGAGAAAATAGGTTGCTATAGGTTACCGGCCTACCTCAGTGCCAGTGACTTGTCTTTTTTCAAAGAAGGCTGAGAAGCTTTGAAACAGGAAGTGCTGACGTCATCAAGTGGTCAGGGCCAGGTGAGTAGGCCCACGTGCACCGGTGATAATTATGTGGGCCTGAGTCAATCTGGGAGGAAGTTCATGCCTTAATTGAGGCTGCATACTGCCGATTGACAGCAGGTGTCGGAGGGGAGACCAGGGCCACTGTGTGCGGTGAGCGAGACAGCTGTTGTGGGAAGCTCTTCCAAAGACACCCCACCCCCTGAGACCACCTGCAGACCAGCTCTCTCCTCAGGCCTGTGGCCACCCAAGTGAGGGGAGAGGGGCCTGTCTCCCGGATGCAAGGTTGCCTGGTGACCAGAGTTCTACATTCCGTACTGCCCTGTGACTGAGCCAGTGACCTCAAGGGTGCAGGGCTCTATGGCCTGTATGCTTTCCTTTAAGCAGGATGACCTGCAGACCCCTCAGGGCTTTGGACTTTTGCCAAAGCAAGAGCCTACAAGATCCCTAAGGACACCCGAGGGATGATGCGGGAAAGCATTTTCTGGAGACCAGGGCACGTGTCTTCAAACCCGCCAGCCCTGCCGGTTAGGGTTAGAGTTAGGGTTAGGGTTAGGGTTAGGGTTAGGGTTAGGGTTAGGGTTAAGGTTAGGGGTAAGGGTAGGGTTAGGGGTAGGGCTAGGGCTGGGGCTAGGGCTAGGGCTAGGGCTAGGGCTAGGGTTAGGGTTAGGGGTAAGGGTAGGGTTAGGGGTAGGGCTAGGGCTAGGTCTAGGGCTTGGGATAGGGCTAGGGTTAGGGTTAGGGTTAGGGTTAGGGTTAGGGTTAGGGATAGGGTTAGGGCTAGGGATAGGGCTAGGTCTAGGGCTAAGACTACGGTTAGGGTTAGGGTTAGGGTTTGGGTTAGGGTTAGGGCTAGGGCTAGGGCTACGGCTAGGGCTAGGGTTAGGGTTAGGGTTAGGGTTAGGGTTAGGGTTAGCATATGGGTTCTGGGAAAGTTTATCATGTATCAGCCTTTGAATTCACGGTGAAAGAGATGCCCTCACTGGAGTATGAGTGTAACACGGCGAATTGAAAACTACAGGCCACAAACATTTTAGAATGGTACTTCCTACACTAGAAATGCATGTTCAACTAGATGTAGCACCCGAATAACATAATGTTGGCATTGGTAAAACCAGTTACAAGGCTGATAATTTGATGTGGTACAGTTTCCCTTTGATTTTAATTGTGAAATTGGCTTGGTGTTTGCGGGGTGGGGAAAGCTGGTGAAAAATTTCACAACTCCTCTTCACAGGACTGTACGACAGTATCTGAGTACTTGAAGAAGTCACCGAAACTGGTTTGGCTCAGTGGTAGAGCGTCGGTCTGCGGACTGAAAGGTGCTGGGTTCGATTCTGGTCAATGGCATGTACCTTGGTTGCGGGTACATCCCCAGTAGGGGATGTGCTGGAGGCAGCTGGTCTATGTTTCTCTCTCATAGATGTTCCTGGCTCTCTATCTCTCTCCCTTCCTCTGTAAAATATCAATAAAATATATATATATTTTAAAAAAGAACCAAGAGAGGTGAACAATAGCCAAGCTTGTGTTCAATTAGTAGTAAAGTCAACAAAAGGCCCTTATGATAACTGTATGAAAATGGAAAACCTGCCAGATCTCCAAATAAAAGAGCAGGACAATGTATGTGATAATAATTCTTTCGCGTGCTGGTAGTAATGTAAAAAAAAAATGTCATTTCACCTTGGAATTCATATGAAAGCAGCTACAGACCCTTGGAGGTGCTTACAGAACTCTGGAAACTCACAAACTGAAGTAAGCTTAATGTCTAAGAAGGTGTATAAGACACGAGGATTACATCAACAAAGAGCCTTGCTAACAGCAACACATTGTTTAATGACAGGAGAATGGTGTTGAAACATCAGAGAAAATAGGTTGCTATAGGTTACCGGCCTACCTCAGTGCCAGTGACTTGTCTTTTTTCAAAGAAGGCTGAGAAGCTTTGAAACAGGAAGTGCTGACGTCATCAAGTGGTCAGGGCCAGGTGAGTAGGCCCACGTGCACCGGTGATAATTATGTGGGCCTGAGTCAATCTGGGAGGAAGTTCATGCCTTAATTGAGGCTGCATACTGCCGATTGACAGCAGGTGTCGGAGGGGAGACCAGGGCCACTGTGTGCGGTGAGCGAGACAGCTGTTGTGGGAAGCTCTTCCAAAGACACCCCACCCCCTGAGACCACCTGCAGACCAGCTCTCTCCTCAGGCCTGTGGCCACCCAAGTGAGGGGAGAGGGGCCTGTCTCCCGGATGCAAGGTTGCCTGGTGACCAGAGTTCTACATTCCGTACTGCCCTGTGACTGAGCCAGTGACCTCAAGGGTGCAGGGCTCTATGGCCTGTATGCTTTCCTTTAAGCAGGATGACCTGCAGACCCCTCAGGGCTTTGGACTTTTGCCAAAGCAAGAGCCTACAAGATCCCTAAGGACACCCGAGGGATGATGCGGGAAAGCATTTTCTGGAGACCAGGGCACGTGTCTTCAAACCCGCCAGCCCTGCCGGTTAGGGTTAGAGTTAGGGTTAGGGTTAGGGTTAGGGTTAGGGTTAGGGTTAGGGTTAAGGTTAGGGGTAAGGGTAGGGTTAGGGGTAGGGCTAGGGCTGGGGCTAGGGCTAGGGCTAGGGCTAGGGCTAGGGTTAGGGTTAGGGGTAAGGGTAGGGTTAGGGGTAGGGCTAGGGCTAGGTCTAGGGCTTGGGATAGGGCTAGGGTTAGGGTTAGGGTTAGGGTTAGGGTTAGGGTTAGGGATAGGGTTAGGGCTAGGGATAGGGCTAGGTCTAGGGCTAAGACTACGGTTAGGGTTAGGGTTAGGGTTTGGGTTAGGGTTAGGGCTAGGGCTAGGGCTACGGCTAGGGCTAGGGTTAGGGTTAGGGTTAGGGTTAGGGTTAGCATATGGGTTCTGGGAAAGTTTATCATGTATCAGCCTTTGAATTCACGGTGAAAGAGATGCCCTCACTGGAGTATGAGTGTAACACGGCGAATTGAAAACTACAGGCCACAAACATTTTAGAATGGTACTTCCTACACTAGAAATGCATGTTCAACTAGATGTAGCACCCGAATAACATAATGTTGGCATTGGTAAAACCAGTTACAAGGCTGATAATTTGATGTGGTACAGTTTCCCTTTGATTTTAATTGTGAAATTGGCTTGGTGTTTGCGGGGTGGGGAAAGCTGGTGAAAAATTTCACAACTCCTCTTCACAGGACTGTACGACAGTATCTGAGTACTTGAAGAAGTCACCGAAACTGGTTTGGCTCAGTGGTAGAGCGTCGGTCTGCGGACTGAAAGGTGCTGGGTTCGATTCTGGTCAATGGCATGTACCTTGGTTGCGGGTACATCCCCAGTAGGGGATGTGCTGGAGGCAGCTGGTCTATGTTTCTCTCTCATAGATGTTCCTGGCTCTCTATCTCTCTCCCTTCCTCTGTAAAATATCAATAAAATATATATATATTTTAAAAAAGAACCAAGAGAGGTGAACAATAGCCAAGCTTGTGTTCAATTAGTAGTAAAGTCAACAAAAGGCCCTTATGATAACTGTATGAAAATGGAAAACCTGCCAGATCTCCAAATAAAAGAGCAGGACAATGTATGTGATAATAATTCTTTCGCGTGCTGGTAGTAATGTAAAAAAAAAATGTCATTTCACCTTGGAATTCATATGAAAGCAGCTACAGACCCTTGGAGGTGCTTACAGAACTCTGGAAACTCACAAACTGAAGTAAGCTTAATGTCTAAGAAGGTGTATAAGACACGAGGATTACATCAACAAAGAGCCTTGCTAACAGCAACACATTGTTTAATGACAGGAGAATGGTGTTGAAACATCAGAGAAAATAGGTTGCTATAGGTTACCGGCCTACCTCAGTGCCAGTGACTTGTCTTTTTTCAAAGAAGGCTGAGAAGCTTTGAAACAGGAAGTGCTGACGTCATCAAGTGGTCAGGGCCAGGTGAGTAGGCCCACGTGCACCGGTGATAATTATGTGGGCCTGAGTCAATCTGGGAGGAAGTTCATGCCTTAATTGAGGCTGCATACTGCCGATTGACAGCAGGTGTCGGAGGGGAGACCAGGGCCACTGTGTGCGGTGAGCGAGACAGCTGTTGTGGGAAGCTCTTCCAAAGACACCCCACCCCCTGAGACCACCTGCAGACCAGCTCTCTCCTCAGGCCTGTGGCCACCCAAGTGAGGGGAGAGGGGCCTGTCTCCCGGATGCAAGGTTGCCTGGTGACCAGAGTTCTACATTCCGTACTGCCCTGTGACTGAGCCAGTGACCTCAAGGGTGCAGGGCTCTATGGCCTGTATGCTTTCCTTTAAGCAGGATGACCTGCAGACCCCTCAGGGCTTTGGACTTTTGCCAAAGCAAGAGCCTACAAGATCCCTAAGGACACCCGAGGGATGATGCGGGAAAGCATTTTCTGGAGACCAGGGCACGTGTCTTCAAACCCGCCAGCCCTGCCGGTTAGGGTTAGAGTTAGGGTTAGGGTTAGGGTTAGGGTTAGGGTTAGGGTTAGGGTTAAGGTTAGGGGTAAGGGTAGGGTTAGGGGTAGGGCTAGGGCTGGGGCTAGGGCTAGGGCTAGGGCTAGGGCTAGGGTTAGGGTTAGGGGTAAGGGTAGGGTTAGGGGTAGGGCTAGGGCTAGGTCTAGGGCTTGGGATAGGGCTAGGGTTAGGGTTAGGGTTAGGGTTAGGGTTAGGGTTAGGGATAGGGTTAGGGCTAGGGATAGGGCTAGGTCTAGGGCTAAGACTACGGTTAGGGTTAGGGTTAGGGTTTGGGTTAGGGTTAGGGCTAGGGCTAGGGCTACGGCTAGGGCTAGGGTTAGGGTTAGGGTTAGGGTTAGGGTTAGGGTTAGCATATGGGTTCTGGGAAAGTTTATCATGTATCAGCCTTTGAATTCACGGTGAAAGAGATGCCCTCACTGGAGTATGAGTGTAACACGGCGAATTGAAAACTACAGGCCACAAACATTTTAGAATGGTACTTCCTACACTAGAAATGCATGTTCAACTAGATGTAGCACCCGAATAACATAATGTTGGCATTGGTAAAACCAGTTACAAGGCTGATAATTTGATGTGGTACAGTTTCCCTTTGATTTTAATTGTGAAATTGGCTTGGTGTTTGCGGGGTGGGGAAAGCTGGTGAAAAATTTCACAACTCCTCTTCACAGGACTGTACGACAGTATCTGAGTACTTGAAGAAGTCACCGAAACTGGTTTGGCTCAGTGGTAGAGCGTCGGTCTGCGGACTGAAAGGTGCTGGGTTCGATTCTGGTCAATGGCATGTACCTTGGTTGCGGGTACATCCCCAGTAGGGGATGTGCTGGAGGCAGCTGGTCTATGTTTCTCTCTCATAGATGTTCCTGGCTCTCTATCTCTCTCCCTTCCTCTGTAAAATATCAATAAAATATATATATATTTTAAAAAAGAACCAAGAGAGGTGAACAATAGCCAAGCTTGTGTTCAATTAGTAGTAAAGTCAACAAAAGGCCCTTATGATAACTGTATGAAAATGGAAAACCTGCCAGATCTCCAAATAAAAGAGCAGGACAATGTATGTGATAATAATTCTTTCGCGTGCTGGTAGTAATGTAAAAAAAAAATGTCATTTCACCTTGGAATTCATATGAAAGCAGCTACAGACCCTTGGAGGTGCTTACAGAACTCTGGAAACTCACAAACTGAAGTAAGCTTAATGTCTAAGAAGGTGTATAAGACACGAGGATTACATCAACAAAGAGCCTTGCTAACAGCAACACATTGTTTAATGACAGGAGAATGGTGTTGAAACATCAGAGAAAATAGGTTGCTATAGGTTACCGGCCTACCTCAGTGCCAGTGACTTGTCTTTTTTCAAAGAAGGCTGAGAAGCTTTGAAACAGGAAGTGCTGACGTCATCAAGTGGTCAGGGCCAGGTGAGTAGGCCCACGTGCACCGGTGATAATTATGTGGGCCTGAGTCAATCTGGGAGGAAGTTCATGCCTTAATTGAGGCTGCATACTGCCGATTGACAGCAGGTGTCGGAGGGGAGACCAGGGCCACTGTGTGCGGTGAGCGAGACAGCTGTTGTGGGAAGCTCTTCCAAAGACACCCCACCCCCTGAGACCACCTGCAGACCAGCTCTCTCCTCAGGCCTGTGGCCACCCAAGTGAGGGGAGAGGGGCCTGTCTCCCGGATGCAAGGTTGCCTGGTGACCAGAGTTCTACATTCCGTACTGCCCTGTGACTGAGCCAGTGACCTCAAGGGTGCAGGGCTCTATGGCCTGTATGCTTTCCTTTAAGCAGGATGACCTGCAGACCCCTCAGGGCTTTGGACTTTTGCCAAAGCAAGAGCCTACAAGATCCCTAAGGACACCCGAGGGATGATGCGGGAAAGCATTTTCTGGAGACCAGGGCACGTGTCTTCAAACCCGCCAGCCCTGCCGGTTAGGGTTAGAGTTAGGGTTAGGGTTAGGGTTAGGGTTAGGGTTAGGGTTAGGGTTAGGGTTAGGGTTAAGGTTAGGGGTAAGGGTAGGGTTAGGGGTAGGGCTAGGGCTGGGGCTAGGGCTAGGGCTAGGGCTAGGGCTAGGGTTAGGTTTAGGGGTAAGGGTAGGGTTAGGGGTAGGGCTAGGGCTAGGTCTAGGGCTTGGGATAGGGCTAGGGTTAGGGTTAGGGTTAGGGTTAGGGTTAGGGATAGGGTTAGGGCTAGGGATAGGGCTAGGTCTAGGGCTAAGACTACGGTTAGGGTTAGGGTTAGGGTTTGGGTTAGGGTTAGGGCTAGGGCTAGGGCTACGGCTAGGGCTAGGGTTAGGGTTAGGGTTAGGGTTAGGGTTAGGGTTAGCATATGGGTTCTGGGAAAGTTTATCATGTATCAGCCTTTGAATTCACGGTGAAAGAGATGCCCTCACTGGAGTATGAGTGTAACACGGCGAATTGAAAACTACAGGCCACAAACATTTTAGAATGGTACTTCCTACACTAGAAATGCATGTTCAACTAGATGTAGCACCCGAATAACATAATGTTGGCATTGGTAAAACCAGTTACAAGGCTGATAATTTGATGTGGTACAGTTTCCCTTTGATTTTAATTGTGAAATTGGCTTGGTGTTTGCGGGGTGGGGAAAGCTGGTGAAAAATTTCACAACTCCTCTTCACAGGACTGTACGACAGTATCTGAGTACTTGAAGAAGTCACCGAAACTGGTTTGGCTCAGTGGTAGAGCGTCGGTCTGCGGACTGAAAGGTGCTGGGTTCGATTCTGGTCAATGGCATGTACCTTGGTTGCGGGTACATCCCCAGTAGGGGATGTGCTGGAGGCAGCTGGTCTATGTTTCTCTCTCATAGATGTTCCTGGCTCTCTATCTCTCTCCCTTCCTCTGTAAAATATCAATAAAATATATATATATTTTAAAAAAGAACCAAGAGAGGTGAACAATAGCCAAGCTTGTGTTCAATTAGTAGTAAAGTCAACAAAAGGCCCTTATGATAACTGTATGAAAATGGAAAACCTGCCAGATCTCCAAATAAAAGAGCAGGACAATGTATGTGATAATAATTCTTTCGCGTGCTGGTAGTAATGTAAAAAAAAAATGTCATTTCACCTTGGAATTCATATGAAAGCAGCTACAGACCCTTGGAGGTGCTTACAGAACTCTGGAAACTCACAAACTGAAGTAAGCTTAATGTCTAAGAAGGTGTATAAGACACGAGGATTACATCAACAAAGAGCCTTGCTAACAGCAACACATTGTTTAATGACAGGAGAATGGTGTTGAAACATCAGAGAAAATAGGTTGCTATAGGTTACCGGCCTACCTCAGTGCCAGTGACTTGTCTTTTTTCAAAGAAGGCTGAGAAGCTTTGAAACAGGAAGTGCTGACGTCATCAAGTGGTCAGGGCCAGGTGAGTAGGCCCACGTGCACCGGTGATAATTATGTGGGCCTGAGTCAATCTGGGAGGAAGTTCATGCCTTAATTGAGGCTGCATACTGCCGATTGACAGCAGGTGTCGGAGGGGAGACCAGGGCCACTGTGTGCGGTGAGCGAGACAGCTGTTGTGGGAAGCTCTTCCAAAGACACCCCACCCCCTGAGACCACCTGCAGACCAGCTCTCTCCTCAGGCCTGTGGCCACCCAAGTGAGGGGAGAGGGGCCTGTCTCCCGGATGCAAGGTTGCCTGGTGACCAGAGTTCTACATTCCGTACTGCCCTGTGACTGAGCCAGTGACCTCAAGGGTGCAGGGCTCTATGGCCTGTATGCTTTCCTTTAAGCAGGATGACCTGCAGACCCCTCAGGGCTTTGGACTTTTGCCAAAGCAAGAGCCTACAAGATCCCTAAGGACACCCGAGGGATGATGCGGGAAAGCATTTTCTGGAGACCAGGGCACGTGTCTTCAAACCCGCCAGCCCTGCCGGTTAGGGTTAGAGTTAGGGTTAGGGTTAGGGTTAGGGTTAGGGTTAGGGTTAGGGTTAAGGTTAGGGGTAAGGGTAGGGTTAGGGGTAGGGCTAGGGCTGGGGCTAGGGCTAGGGCTAGGGCTAGGGCTAGGGTTAGGGTTAGGGGTAAGGGTAGGGTTAGGGGTAGGGCTAGGGCTAGGTCTAGGGCTTGGGATAGGGCTAGGGTTAGGGTTAGGGTTAGGGTTAGGGTTAGGGATAGGGTTAGGGCTAGGGATAGGGCTAGGTCTAGGGCTAAGACTACGGTTAGGGTTAGGGTTAGGGTTTGGGTTAGGGTTAGGGCTAGGGCTAGGGCTACGGCTAGGGCTAGGGTTAGGGTTAGGGTTAGGGTTAGGGTTAGGGTTAGCATATGGGTTCTGGGAAAGTTTATCATGTATCAGCCTTTGAATTCACGGTGAAAGAGATGCCCTCACTGGAGTATGAGTGTAACACGGCGAATTGAAAACTACAGGCCACAAACATTTTAGAATGGTACTTCCTACACTAGAAATGCATGTTCAACTAGATGTAGCACCCGAATAACATAATGTTGGCATTGGTAAAACCAGTTACAAGGCTGATAATTTGATGTGGTACAGTTTCCCTTTGATTTTAATTGTGAAATTGGCTTGGTGTTTGCGGGGTGGGGAAAGCTGGTGAAAAATTTCACAACTCCTCTTCACAGGACTGTACGACAGTATCTGAGTACTTGAAGAAGTCACCGAAACTGGTTTGGCTCAGTGGTAGAGCGTCGGTCTGCGGACTGAAAGGTGCTGGGTTCGATTCTGGTCAATGGCATGTACCTTGGTTGCGGGTACATCCCCAGTAGGGGATGTGCTGGAGGCAGCTGGTCTATGTTTCTCTCTCATAGATGTTCCTGGCTCTCTATCTCTCTCCCTTCCTCTGTAAAATATCAATAAAATATATATATATTTTAAAAAAGAACCAAGAGAGGTGAACAATAGCCAAGCTTGTGTTCAATTAGTAGTAAAGTCAACAAAAGGCCCTTATGATAACTGTATGAAAATGGAAAACCTGCCAGATCTCCAAATAAAAGAGCAGGACAATGTATGTGATAATAATTCTTTCGCGTGCTGGTAGTAATGTAAAAAAAAAATGTCATTTCACCTTGGAATTCATATGAAAGCAGCTACAGACCCTTGGAGGTGCTTACAGAACTCTGGAAACTCACAAACTGAAGTAAGCTTAATGTCTAAGAAGGTGTATAAGACACGAGGATTACATCAACAAAGAGCCTTGCTAACAGCAACACATTGTTTAATGACAGGAGAATGGTGTTGAAACATCAGAGAAAATAGGTTGCTATAGGTTACCGGCCTACCTCAGTGCCAGTGACTTGTCTTTTTTCAAAGAAGGCTGAGAAGCTTTGAAACAGGAAGTGCTGACGTCATCAAGTGGTCAGGGCCAGGTGAGTAGGCCCACGTGCACCGGTGATAATTATGTGGGCCTGAGTCAATCTGGGAGGAAGTTCATGCCTTAATTGAGGCTGCATACTGCCGATTGACAGCAGGTGTCGGAGGGGAGACCAGGGCCACTGTGTGCGGTGAGCGAGACAGCTGTTGTGGGAAGCTCTTCCAAAGACACCCCACCCCCTGAGACCACCTGCAGACCAGCTCTCTCCTCAGGCCTGTGGCCACCCAAGTGAGGGGAGAGGGGCCTGTCTCCCGGATGCAAGGTTGCCTGGTGACCAGAGTTCTACATTCCGTACTGCCCTGTGACTGAGCCAGTGACCTCAAGGGTGCAGGGCTCTATGGCCTGTATGCTTTCCTTTAAGCAGGATGACCTGCAGACCCCTCAGGGCTTTGGACTTTTGCCAAAGCAAGAGCCTACAAGATCCCTAAGGACACCCGAGGGATGATGCGGGAAAGCATTTTCTGGAGACCAGGGCACGTGTCTTCAAACCCGCCAGCCCTGCCGGTTAGGGTTAGAGTTAGGGTTAGGGTTAGGGTTAGGGTTAGGGTTAGGGTTAGGGTTAGGGTTAAGGTTAGGGGTAAGGGTAGGGTTAGGGGTAGGGCTAGGGCTGGGGCTAGGGCTAGGGCTAGGGCTAGGGCTAGGGTTAGGGTTAGGGGTAAGGGTAGGGTTAGGGGTAGGGCTAGGGCTAGGTCTAGGGCTTGGGATAGGGCTAGGGTTAGGGTTAGGGTTAGGGTTAGGGTTAGGGTTAGGGTTAGGGATAGGGTTAGGGCTAGGGATAGGGCTAGGTCTAGGGCTAAGACTACGGTTAGGGTTAGGGTTAGGGTTTGGGTTAGGGTTAGGGCTAGGGCTAGGGCTACGGCTAGGGCTAGGGTTAGGGTTAGGGTTAGGGTTAGGGTTAGGGTTAGCATATGGGTTCTGGGAAAGTTTATCATGTATCAGCCTTTGAATTCACGGTGAAAGAGATGCCCTCACTGGAGTATGAGTGTAACACGGCGAATTGAAAACTACAGGCCACAAACATTTTAGAATGGTACTTCCTACACTAGAAATGCATGTTCAACTAGATGTAGCACCCGAATAACATAATGTTGGCATTGGTAAAACCAGTTACAAGGCTGATAATTTGATGTGGTACAGTTTCCCTTTGATTTTAATTGTGAAATTGGCTTGGTGTTTGCGGGGTGGGGAAAGCTGGTGAAAAATTTCACAACTCCTCTTCACAGGACTGTACGACAGTATCTGAGTACTTGAAGAAGTCACCGAAACTGGTTTGGCTCAGTGGTAGAGCGTCGGTCTGCGGACT
This sequence comes from Vespertilio murinus, assembly GCA_963924515.1. NCBI lineage: Eukaryota > Metazoa > Chordata > Mammalia > Chiroptera > Vespertilionidae > Vespertilio > Vespertilio murinus. The sequence continues at coordinate 109,831,708 of OZ004704.1, read as the reverse complement.
GAAAGGTGCTGGGTTCGATTCTGGTCAATGGCATGTACCTTGGTTGCGGGTACATCCCCAGTAGGGGATGTGCTGGAGGCAGCTGGTCTATGTTTCTCTCTCATAGATGTTCCTGGCTCTCTATCTCTCTCCCTTCCTCTGTAAAATATCAATAAAATATATATATATTTTAAAAAAGAACCAAGAGAGGTGAACAATAGCCAAGCTTGTGTTCAATTAGTAGTAAAGTCAACAAAAGGCCCTTATGATAACTGTATGAAAATGGAAAACCTGCCAGATCTCCAAATAAAAGAGCAGGACAATGTATGTGATAATAATTCTTTCGCGTGCTGGTAGTAATGTAAAAAAAAAATGTCATTTCACCTTGGAATTCATATGAAAGCAGCTACAGACCCTTGGAGGTGCTTACAGAACTCTGGAAACTCACAAACTGAAGTAAGCTTAATGTCTAAGAAGGTGTATAAGACACGAGGATTACATCAACAAAGAGCCTTGCTAACAGCAACACATTGTTTAATGACAGGAGAATGGTGTTGAAACATCAGAGAAAATAGGTTGCTATAGGTTACCGGCCTACCTCAGTGCCAGTGACTTGTCTTTTTTCAAAGAAGGCTGAGAAGCTTTGAAACAGGAAGTGCTGACGTCATCAAGTGGTCAGGGCCAGGTGAGTAGGCCCACGTGCACCGGTGATAATTATGTGGGCCTGAGTCAATCTGGGAGGAAGTTCATGCCTTAATTGAGGCTGCATACTGCCGATTGACAGCAGGTGTCGGAGGGGAGACCAGGGCCACTGTGTGCGGTGAGCGAGACAGCTGTTGTGGGAAGCTCTTCCAAAGACACCCCACCCCCTGAGACCACCTGCAGACCAGCTCTCTCCTCAGGCCTGTGGCCACCCAAGTGAGGGGAGAGGGGCCTGTCTCCCGGATGCAAGGTTGCCTGGTGACCAGAGTTCTACATTCCGTACTGCCCTGTGACTGAGCCAGTGACCTCAAGGGTGCAGGGCTCTATGGCCTGTATGCTTTCCTTTAAGCAGGATGACCTGCAGACCCCTCAGGGCTTTGGACTTTTGCCAAAGCAAGAGCCTACAAGATCCCTAAGGACACCCGAGGGATGATGCGGGAAAGCATTTTCTGGAGACCAGGGCACGTGTCTTCAAACCCGCCAGCCCTGCCGGTTAGGGTTAGAGTTAGGGTTAGGGTTAGGGTTAGGGTTAGGGTTAGGGTTAGGGTTAGGGTTAAGGTTAGGGGTAAGGGTAGGGTTAGGGGTAGGGCTAGGGCTGGGGCTAGGGCTAGGGCTAGGGCTAGGGCTAGGGTTAGGGTTAGGGGTAAGGGTAGGGTTAGGGGTAGGGCTAGGGCTAGGTCTAGGGCTTGGGATAGGGCTAGGGTTAGGGTTAGGGTTAGGGTTAGGGTTAGGGATAGGGTTAGGGCTAGGGATAGGGCTAGGTCTAGGGCTAAGACTACGGTTAGGGTTAGGGTTAGGGTTTGGGTTAGGGTTAGGGCTAGGGCTAGGGCTACGGCTAGGGCTAGGGTTAGGGTTAGGGTTAGGGTTAGGGTTAGGGTTAGCATATGGGTTCTGGGAAAGTTTATCATGTATCAGCCTTTGAATTCACGGTGAAAGAGATGCCCTCACTGGAGTATGAGTGTAACACGGCGAATTGAAAACTACAGGCCACAAACATTTTAGAATGGTACTTCCTACACTAGAAATGCATGTTCAACTAGATGTAGCACCCGAATAACATAATGTTGGCATTGGTAAAACCAGTTACAAGGCTGATAATTTGATGTGGTACAGTTTCCCTTTGATTTTAATTGTGAAATTGGCTTGGTGTTTGCGGGGTGGGGAAAGCTGGTGAAAAATTTCACAACTCCTCTTCACAGGACTGTACGACAGTATCTGAGTACTTGAAGAAGTCACCGAAACTGGTTTGGCTCAGTGGTAGAGCGTCGGTCTGCGGACTGAAAGGTGCTGGGTTCGATTCTGGTCAATGGCATGTACCTTGGTTGCGGGTACATCCCCAGTAGGGGATGTGCTGGAGGCAGCTGGTCTATGTTTCTCTCTCATAGATGTTCCTGGCTCTCTATCTCTCTCCCTTCCTCTGTAAAATATCAATAAAATATATATATATTTTAAAAAAGAACCAAGAGAGGTGAACAATAGCCAAGCTTGTGTTCAATTAGTAGTAAAGTCAACAAAAGGCCCTTATGATAACTGTATGAAAATGGAAAACCTGCCAGATCTCCAAATAAAAGAGCAGGACAATGTATGTGATAATAATTCTTTCGCGTGCTGGTAGTAATGTAAAAAAAAAATGTCATTTCACCTTGGAATTCATATGAAAGCAGCTACAGACCCTTGGAGGTGCTTACAGAACTCTGGAAACTCACAAACTGAAGTAAGCTTAATGTCTAAGAAGGTGTATAAGACACGAGGATTACATCAACAAAGAGCCTTGCTAACAGCAACACATTGTTTAATGACAGGAGAATGGTGTTGAAACATCAGAGAAAATAGGTTGCTATAGGTTACCGGCCTACCTCAGTGCCAGTGACTTGTCTTTTTTCAAAGAAGGCTGAGAAGCTTTGAAACAGGAAGTGCTGACGTCATCAAGTGGTCAGGGCCAGGTGAGTAGGCCCACGTGCACCGGTGATAATTATGTGGGCCTGAGTCAATCTGGGAGGAAGTTCATGCCTTAATTGAGGCTGCATACTGCCGATTGACAGCAGGTGTCGGAGGGGAGACCAGGGCCACTGTGTGCGGTGAGCGAGACAGCTGTTGTGGGAAGCTCTTCCAAAGACACCCCACCCCCTGAGACCACCTGCAGACCAGCTCTCTCCTCAGGCCTGTGGCCACCCAAGTGAGGGGAGAGGGGCCTGTCTCCCGGATGCAAGGTTGCCTGGTGACCAGAGTTCTACATTCCGTACTGCCCTGTGACTGAGCCAGTGACCTCAAGGGTGCAGGGCTCTATGGCCTGTATGCTTTCCTTTAAGCAGGATGACCTGCAGACCCCTCAGGGCTTTGGACTTTTGCCAAAGCAAGAGCCTACAAGATCCCTAAGGACACCCGAGGGATGATGCGGGAAAGCATTTTCTGGAGACCAGGGCACGTGTCTTCAAACCCGCCAGCCCTGCCGGTTAGGGTTAGAGTTAGGGTTAGGGTTAGGGTTAGGGTTAGGGTTAGGGTTAGGGTTAGGGTTAAGGTTAGGGGTAAGGGTAGGGTTAGGGGTAGGGCTAGGGCTGGGGCTAGGGCTAGGGCTAGGGCTAGGGCTAGGGTTAGGTTTAGGGGTAAGGGTAGGGTTAGGGGTAGGGCTAGGGCTAGGTCTAGGGCTTGGGATAGGGCTAGGGTTAGGGTTAGGGTTAGGGTTAGGGTTAGGGTTAGGGATAGGGTTAGGGCTAGGGATAGGGCTAGGTCTAGGGCTAAGACTACGGTTAGGGTTAGGGTTAGGGTTTGGGTTAGGGTTAGGGCTAGGGCTAGGGCTACGGCTAGGGCTAGGGTTAGGGTTAGGGTTAGGGTTAGGGTTAGGGTTAGCATATGGGTTCTGGGAAAGTTTATCATGTATCAGCCTTTGAATTCACGGTGAAAGAGATGCCCTCACTGGAGTATGAGTGTAACACGGCGAATTGAAAACTACAGGCCACAAACATTTTAGAATGGTACTTCCTACACTAGAAATGCATGTTCAACTAGATGTAGCACCCGAATAACATAATGTTGGCATTGGTAAAACCAGTTACAAGGCTGATAATTTGATGTGGTACAGTTTCCCTTTGATTTTAATTGTGAAATTGGCTTGGTGTTTGCGGGGTGGGGAAAGCTGGTGAAAAATTTCACAACTCCTCTTCACAGGACTGTACGACAGTATCTGAGTACTTGAAGAAGTCACCGAAACTGGTTTGGCTCAGTGGTAGAGCGTCGGTCTGCGGACTGAAAGGTGCTGGGTTCGATTCTGGTCAATGGCATGTACCTTGGTTGCGGGTACATCCCCAGTAGGGGATGTGCTGGAGGCAGCTGGTCTATGTTTCTCTCTCATAGATGTTCCTGGCTCTCTATCTCTCTCCCTTCCTCTGTAAAATATCAATAAAATATATATATATTTTAAAAAAGAACCAAGAGAGGTGAACAATAGCCAAGCTTGTGTTCAATTAGTAGTAAAGTCAACAAAAGGCCCTTATGATAACTGTATGAAAATGGAAAACCTGCCAGATCTCCAAATAAAAGAGCAGGACAATGTATGTGATAATAATTCTTTCGCGTGCTGGTAGTAATGTAAAAAAAAAATGTCATTTCACCTTGGAATTCATATGAAAGCAGCTACAGACCCTTGGAGGTGCTTACAGAACTCTGGAAACTCACAAACTGAAGTAAGCTTAATGTCTAAGAAGGTGTATAAGACACGAGGATTACATCAACAAAGAGCCTTGCTAACAGCAACACATTGTTTAATGACAGGAGAATGGTGTTGAAACATCAGAGAAAATAGGTTGCTATAGGTTACCGGCCTACCTCAGTGCCAGTGACTTGTCTTTTTTCAAAGAAGGCTGAGAAGCTTTGAAACAGGAAGTGCTGACGTCATCAAGTGGTCAGGGCCAGGTGAGTAGGCCCACGTGCACCGGTGATAATTATGTGGGCCTGAGTCAATCTGGGAGGAAGTTCATGCCTTAATTGAGGCTGCATACTGCCGATTGACAGCAGGTGTCGGAGGGGAGACCAGGGCCACTGTGTGCGGTGAGCGAGACAGCTGTTGTGGGAAGCTCTTCCAAAGACACCCCACCCCCTGAGACCACCTGCAGACCAGCTCTCTCCTCAGGCCTGTGGCCACCCAAGTGAGGGGAGAGGGGCCTGTCTCCCGGATGCAAGGTTGCCTGGTGACCAGAGTTCTACATTCCGTACTGCCCTGTGACTGAGCCAGTGACCTCAAGGGTGCAGGGCTCTATGGCCTGTATGCTTTCCTTTAAGCAGGATGACCTGCAGACCCCTCAGGGCTTTGGACTTTTGCCAAAGCAAGAGCCTACAAGATCCCTAAGGACACCCGAGGGATGATGCGGGAAAGCATTTTCTGGAGACCAGGGCACGTGTCTTCAAACCCGCCAGCCCTGCCGGTTAGGGTTAGAGTTAGGGTTAGGGTTAGGGTTAGGGTTAGGGTTAGGGTTAGGGTTAAGGTTAGGGGTAAGGGTAGGGTTAGGGGTAGGGCTAGGGCTGGGGCTAGGGCTAGGGCTAGGGCTAGGGTTAGGGTTAGGGTTAGGGGTAAGGGTAGGGTTAGGGGTAGGGCTAGGGCTAGGTCTAGGGCTTGGGATAGGGCTAGGGTTAGGGTTAGGGTTAGGGTTAGGGTTAGGGTTAGGGATAGGGTTAGGGCTAGGGATAGGGCTAGGTCTAGGGCTAAGACTACGGTTAGGGTTAGGGTTAGGGTTTGGGTTAGGGTTAGGGCTAGGGCTAGGGCTATGGCTAGGGCTAGGGTTAGGGTTAGGGTTAGGGTTAGGGTTAGGGTTAGCATATGGGTTCTGGGAAAGTTTATCATGTATCAGCCTTTGAATTCACGGTGAAAGAGATGCCCTCACTGGAGTATGAGTGTAACACGGCGAATTGAAAACTACAGGCCACAAACATTTTAGAATGGTACTTCCTACACTAGAAATGCATGTTCAACTAGATGTAGCACCCGAATAACATAATGTTGGCATTGGTAAAACCAGTTACAAGGCTGATAATTTGATGTGGTACAGTTTCCCTTTGATTTTAATTGTGAAATTGGCTTGGTGTTTGCGGGGTGGGGAAAGCTGGTGAAAAATTTCACAACTCCTCTTCACAGGACTGTACGACAGTATCTGAGTACTTGAAGAAGTCACCGAAACTGGTTTGGCTCAGTGGTAGAGCGTCGGTCTGCGGACTGAAAGGTGCTGGGTTCGATTCTGGTCAATGGCATGTACCTTGGTTGCGGGTACATCCCCAGTAGGGGATGTGCTGGAGGCAGCTGGTCTATGTTTCTCTCTCATAGATGTTCCTGGCTCTCTATCTCTCTCCCTTCCTCTGTAAAATATCAATAAAATATATATATATTTTAAAAAAGAACCAAGAGAGGTGAACAATAGCCAAGCTTGTGTTCAATTAGTAGTAAAGTCAACAAAAGGCCCTTATGATAACTGTATGAAAATGGAAAACCTGCCAGATCTCCAAATAAAAGAGCAGGACAATGTATGTGATAATAATTCTTTCGCGTGCTGGTAGTAATGTAAAAAAAAAATGTCATTTCACCTTGGAATTCATATGAAAGCAGCTACAGACCCTTGGAGGTGCTTACAGAACTCTGGAAACTCACAAACTGAAGTAAGCTTAATGTCTAAGAAGGTGTATAAGACACGAGGATTACATCAACAAAGAGCCTTGCTAACAGCAACACATTGTTTAATGACAGGAGAATGGTGTTGAAACATCAGAGAAAATAGGTTGCTATAGGTTACCGGCCTACCTCAGTGCCAGTGACTTGTCTTTTTTCAAAGAAGGCTGAGAAGCTTTGAAACAGGAAGTGCTGACGTCATCAAGTGGTCAGGGCCAGGTGAGTAGGCCCACGTGCACCGGTGATAATTATGTGGGCCTGAGTCAATCTGGGAGGAAGTTCATGCCTTAATTGAGGCTGCATACTGCCGATTGACAGCAGGTGTCGGAGGGGAGACCAGGGCCACTGTGTGCGGTGAGCGAGACAGCTGTTGTGGGAAGCTCTTCCAAAGACACCCCACCCCCTGAGACCACCTGCAGACCAGCTCTCTCCTCAGGCCTGTGGCCACCCAAGTGAGGGGAGAGGGGCCTGTCTCCCGGATGCAAGGTTGCCTGGTGACCAGAGTTCTACATTCCGTACTGCCCTGTGACTGAGCCAGTGACCTCAAGGGTGCAGGGCTCTATGGCCTGTATGCTTTCCTTTAAGCAGGATGACCTGCAGACCCCTCAGGGCTTTGGACTTTTGCCAAAGCAAGAGCCTACAAGATCCCTAAGGACACCCGAGGGATGATGCGGGAAAGCATTTTCTGGAGACCAGGGCACGTGTCTTCAAACCCGCCAGCCCTGCCGGTTAGGGTTAGAGTTAGGGTTAGGGTTAGGGTTAGGGTTAGGGTTAGGGTTAGGGTTAAGGTTAGGGGTAAGGGTAGGGTTAGGGGTAGGGCTAGGGCTGGGGCTAGGGCTAGGGCTAGGGCTAGGGCTAGGGTTAGGGTTAGGGGTAAGGGTAGGGTTAGGGGTAGGGCTAGGGCTAGGTCTAGGGCTTGGGATAGGGCTAGGGTTAGGGTTAGGGTTAGGGTTAGGGTTAGGGTTAGGGATAGGGTTAGGGCTAGGGATAGGGCTAGGTCTAGGGCTAAGACTACGGTTAGGGTTAGGGTTAGGGTTTGGGTTAGGGTTAGGGCTAGGGCTAGGGCTACGGCTAGGGCTAGGGTTAGGGTTAGGGTTAGGGTTAGGGTTAGGGTTAGCATATGGGTTCTGGGAAAGTTTATCATGTATCAGCCTTTGAATTCACGGTGAAAGAGATGCCCTCACTGGAGTATGAGTGTAACACGGCGAATTGAAAACTACAGGCCACAAACATTTTAGAATGGTACTTCCTACACTAGAAATGCATGTTCAACTAGATGTAGCACCCGAATAACATAATGTTGGCATTGGTAAAACCAGTTACAAGGCTGATAATTTGATGTGGTACAGTTTCCCTTTGATTTTAATTGTGAAATTGGCTTGGTGTTTGCGGGGTGGGGAAAGCTGGTGAAAAATTTCACAACTCCTCTTCACAGGACTGTACGACAGTATCTGAGTACTTGAAGAAGTCACCGAAACTGGTTTGGCTCAGTGGTAGAGCGTCGGTCTGCGGACTGAAAGGTGCTGGGTTCGATTCTGGTCAATGGCATGTACCTTGGTTGCGGGTACATCCCCAGTAGGGGATGTGCTGGAGGCAGCTGGTCTATGTTTCTCTCTCATAGATGTTCCTGGCTCTCTATCTCTCTCCCTTCCTCTGTAAAATATCAATAAAATATATATATATTTTAAAAAAGAACCAAGAGAGGTGAACAATAGCCAAGCTTGTGTTCAATTAGTAGTAAAGTCAACAAAAGGCCCTTATGATAACTGTATGAAAATGGAAAACCTGCCAGATCTCCAAATAAAAGAGCAGGACAATGTATGTGATAATAATTCTTTCGCGTGCTGGTAGTAATGTAAAAAAAAAATGTCATTTCACCTTGGAATTCATATGAAAGCAGCTACAGACCCTTGGAGGTGCTTACAGAACTCTGGAAACTCACAAACTGAAGTAAGCTTAATGTCTAAGAAGGTGTATAAGACACGAGGATTACATCAACAAAGAGCCTTGCTAACAGCAACACATTGTTTAATGACAGGAGAATGGTGTTGAAACATCAGAGAAAATAGGTTGCTATAGGTTACCGGCCTACCTCAGTGCCAGTGACTTGTCTTTTTTCAAAGAAGGCTGAGAAGCTTTGAAACAGGAAGTGCTGACGTCATCAAGTGGTCAGGGCCAGGTGAGTAGGCCCACGTGCACCGGTGATAATTATGTGGGCCTGAGTCAATCTGGGAGGAAGTTCATGCCTTAATTGAGGCTGCATACTGCCGATTGACAGCAGGTGTCGGAGGGGAGACCAGGGCCACTGTGTGCGGTGAGCGAGACAGCTGTTGTGGGAAGCTCTTCCAAAGACACCCCACCCCCTGAGACCACCTGCAGACCAGCTCTCTCCTCAGGCCTGTGGCCACCCAAGTGAGGGGAGAGGGGCCTGTCTCCCGGATGCAAGGTTGCCTGGTGACCAGAGTTCTACATTCCGTACTGCCCTGTGACTGAGCCAGTGACCTCAAGGGTGCAGGGCTCTATGGCCTGTATGCTTTCCTTTAAGCAGGATGACCTGCAGACCCCTCAGGGCTTTGGACTTTTGCCAAAGCAAGAGCCTACAAGATCCCTAAGGACACCCGAGGGATGATGCGGGAAAGCATTTTCTGGAGACCAGGGCACGTGTCTTCAAACCCGCCAGCCCTGCCGGTTAGGGTTAGAGTTAGGGTTAGGGTTAGGGTTAGGGTTAGGGTTAGGGTTAGGGTTAGGGTTAAGGTTAGGGGTAAGGGTAGGGTTAGGGGTAGGGCTAGGGCTGGGGCTAGGGCTAGGGCTAGGGCTAGGGCTAGGGTTAGGGTTAGGGGTAAGGGTAGGGTTAGGGGTAGGGCTAGGGCTAGGTCTAGGGCTTGGGATAGGGCTAGGGTTAGGGTTAGGGTTAGGGTTAGGGTTAGGGTTAGGGATAGGGTTAGGGCTAGGGATAGGGCTAGGTCTAGGGCTAAGACTACGGTTAGGGTTAGGGTTAGGGTTTGGGTTAGGGTTAGGGCTAGGGCTAGGGCTACGGCTAGGGCTAGGGTTAGGGTTAGGGTTAGGGTTAGGGTTAGGGTTAGCATATGGGTTCTGGGAAAGTTTATCATGTATCAGCCTTTGAATTCACGGTGAAAGAGATGCCCTCACTGGAGTATGAGTGTAACACGGCGAATTGAAAACTACAGGCCACAAACATTTTAGAATGGTACTTCCTACACTAGAAATGCATGTTCAACTAGATGTAGCACCCGAATAACATAATGTTGGCATTGGTAAAACCAGTTACAAGGCTGATAATTTGATGTGGTACAGTTTCCCTTTGATTTTAATTGTGAAATTGGCTTGGTGTTTGCGGGGTGGGGAAAGCTGGTGAAAAATTTCACAACTCCTCTTCACAGGACTGTACGACAGTATCTGAGTACTTGAAGAAGTCACCGAAACTGGTTTGGCTCAGTGGTAGAGCGTCGGTCTGCGGACTGAAAGGTGCTGGGTTCGATTCTGGTCAATGGCATGTACCTTGGTTGCGGGTACATCCCCAGTAGGGGATGTGCTGGAGGCAGCTGGTCTATGTTTCTCTCTCATAGATGTTCCTGGCTCTCTATCTCTCTCCCTTCCTCTGTAAAATATCAATAAAATATATATATATTTTAAAAAAGAACCAAGAGAGGTGAACAATAGCCAAGCTTGTGTTCAATTAGTAGTAAAGTCAACAAAAGGCCCTTATGATAACTGTATGAAAATGGAAAACCTGCCAGATCTCGAAATAAAAGAGCAGGACAATGTATGTGATAATAATTCTTTCGCGTGCTGGTAGTAATGTAAAAAAAAAATGTCATTTCACCTTGGAATTCATATGAAAGCAGCTACAGACCCTTGGAGGTGCTTACAGAACTCTGGAAACTCACAAACTGAAGTAAGCTTAATGTCTAAGAAGGTGTATAAGACACGAGGATTACATCAACAAAGAGCCTTGCTAACAGCAACACATTGTTTAATGACAGGAGAATGGTGTTGAAACATCAGAGAAAATAGGTTGCTATAGGTTACCGGCCTACCTCAGTGCCAGTGACTTGTCTTTTTTCAAAGAAGGCTGAGAAGCTTTGAAACAGGAAGTGCTGACGTCATCAAGTGGTCAGGGCCAGGTGAGTAGGCCCACGTGCACCGGTGATAATTATGTGGGCCTGAGTCAATCTGGGAGGAAGTTCATGCCTTAATTGAGGCTGCATACTGCCGATTGACAGCAGGTGTCGGAGGGGAGACCAGGGCCACTGTGTGCGGTGAGCGAGACAGCTGTTGTGGGAAGCTCTTCCAAAGACACCCCACCCCCTGAGACCACCTGCAGACCAGCTCTCTCCTCAGGCCTGTGGCCACCCAAGTGAGGGGAGAGGGGCCTGTCTCCCGGATGCAAGGTTGCCTGGTGACCAGAGTTCTACATTCCGTACTGCCCTGTGACTGAGCCAGTGACCTCAAGGGTGCAGGGCTCTATGGCCTGTATGCTTTCCTTTAAGCAGGATGACCTGCAGACCCCTCAGGGCTTTGGACTTTTGCCAAAGCAAGAGCCTACAAGATCCCTAAGGACACCCGAGGGATGATGCGGGAAAGCATTTTCTGGAGACCAGGGCACGTGTCTTCAAACCCGCCAGCCCTGCCGGTTAGGGTTAGAGTTAGGGTTAGGGTTAGGGTTAGGGTTAGGGTTAGGGTTAGGGTTAGGGTTAAGGTTAGGGGTAAGGGTAGGGTTAGGGGTAGGGCTAGGGCTGGGGCTAGGGCTAGGGCTAGGGCTAGGGCTAGGGTTAGGGTTAGGGGTAAGGGTAGGGTTAGGGGTAGGGCTAGGGCTAGGTCTAGGGCTTGGGATAGGGCTAGGGTTAGGGTTAGGGTTAGGGTTAGGGTTAGGGTTAGGGATAGGGTTAGGGCTAGGGATAGGGCTAGGTCTAGGGCTAAGACTACGGTTAGGGTTAGGGTTAGGGTTTGGGTTAGGGTTAGGGCTAGGGCTAGGGCTACGGCTAGGGCTAGGGTTAGGGTTAGGGTTAGGGTTAGGGTTAGGGTTAGCATATGGGTTCTGGGAAAGTTTATCATGTATCAGCCTTTGAATTCACGGTGAAAGAGATGCCCTCACTGGAGTATGAGTGTAACACGGCGAATTGAAAACTACAGGCCACAAACATTTTAGAATGGTACTTCCTACACTAGAAATGCATGTTCAACTAGATGTAGCACCCGAATAACATAATGTTGGCATTGGTAAAACCAGTTACAAGGCTGATAATTTGATGTGGTACAGTTTCCCTTTGATTTTAATTGTGAAATTGGCTTGGTGTTTGCGGGGTGGGGAAAGCTGGTGAAAAATTTCACAACTCCTCTTCACAGGACTGTACGACAGTATCTGAGTACTTGAAGAAGTCACCGAAACTGGTTTGGCTCAGTGGTAGAGCGTCGGTCTGCGGACTGAAAGGTGCTGGGTTCGATTCTGGTCAATGGCATGTACCTTGGTTGCGGGTACATCCCCAGTAGGGGATGTGCTGGAGGCAGCTGGTCTATGTTTCTCTCTCATAGATGTTCCTGGCTCTCTATCTCTCTCCCTTCCTCTGTAAAATATCAATAAAATATATATATATTTTAAAAAAGAACCAAGAGAGGTGAACAATAGCCAAGCTTGTGTTCAATTAGTAGTAAAGTCAACAAAAGGCCCTTATGATAACTGTATGAAAATGGAAAACCTGCCAGATCTCCAAATAAAAGAGCAGGACAATGTATGTGATAATAATTCTTTCGCGTGCTGGTAGTAATGTAAAAAAAAAATGTCATTTCACCTTGGAATTCATATGAAAGCAGCTACAGACCCTTGGAGGTGCTTACAGAACTCTGGAAACTCACAAACTGAAGTAAGCTTAATGTCTAAGAAGGTGTATAAGACACGAGGATTACATCAACAAAGAGCCTTGCTAACAGCAACACATTGTTTAATGACAGGAGAATGGTGTTGAAACATCAGAGAAAATAGGTTGCTATAGGTTACCGGCCTACCTCAGTGCCAGTGACTTGTCTTTTTTCAAAGAAGGCTGAGAAGCTTTGAAACAGGAAGTGCTGACGTCATCAAGTGGTCAGGGCCAGGTGAGTAGGCCCACGTGCACCGGTGATAATTATGTGGGCCTGAGTCAATCTGGGAGGAAGTTCATGCCTTAATTGAGGCTGCATACTGCCGATTGACAGCAGGTGTCGGAGGGGAGACCAGGGCCACTGTGTGCGGTGAGCGAGACAGCTGTTGTGGGAAGCTCTTCCAAAGACACCCCACCCCCTGAGACCACCTGCAGACCAGCTCTCTCCTCAGGCCTGTGGCCACCCAAGTGAGGGGAGAGGGGCCTGTCTCCCGGATGCAAGGTTGCCTGGTGACCAGAGTTCTACATTCCGTACTGCCCTGTGACTGAGCCAGTGACCTCAAGGGTGCAGGGCTCTATGGCCTGTATGCTTTCCTTTAAGCAGGATGACCTGCAGACCCCTCAGGGCTTTGGACTTTTGCCAAAGCAAGAGCCTACAAGATCCCTAAGGACACCCGAGGGATGATGCGGGAAAGCATTTTCTGGAGACCAGGGCACGTGTCTTCAAACCCGCCAGCCCTGCCGGTTAGGGTTAGAGTTAGGGTTAGGGTTAGGGTTAGGGTTAGGGTTAGGGTTAGGGTTAGGGTTAGGGTTAAGGTTAGGGGTAAGGGTAGGGTTAGGGGTAGGGCTAGGGCTGGGGCTAGGGCTAGGGCTAGGGCTAGGGCTAGGGTTAGGGTTAGGGGTAAGGGTAGGGTTAGGGGTAGGGCTAGGGCTAGGTCTAGGGCTTGGGATAGGGCTAGGGTTAGGGTTAGGGTTAGGGTTAGGGTTAGGGTTAGGGATAGGGTTAGGGCTAGGGATAGGGCTAGGTCTAGGGCTAAGACTACGGTTAGGGTTAGGGTTAGGGTTTGGGTTAGGGTTAGGGCTAGGGCTAGGGCTACGGCTAGGGCTAGGGTTAGGGTTAGGGTTAGGGTTAGGGTTAGGTTTAGCATATGGGTTCTGGGAAAGTTTATCATGTATCAGCCTTTGAATTCACGGTGAAAGAGATGCCCTCACTGGAGTATGAGTGTAACACGGCGAATTGAAAACTACAGGCCACAAACATTTTAGAATGGTACTTCCTACACTAGAAATGCATGTTCAACTAGATGTAGCACCCGAATAACATAATGTTGGCATTGGTAAAACCAGTTACAAGGCTGATAATTTGATGTGGTACAGTTTCCCTTTGATTTTAATTGTGAAATTGGCTTGGTGTTTGCGGGGTGGGGAAAGCTGGTGAAAAATTTCACAACTCCTCTTCACAGGACTGTACGACAGTATCTGAGTACTTGAAGAAGTCACCGAAACTGGTTTGGCTCAGTGGTAGAGCGTCGGTCTGCGGACTGAAAGGTGCTGGGTTCGATTCTGGTCAATGGCATGTACCTTGGTTGCGGGTACATCCCCAGTAGGGGATGTGCTGGAGGCAGCTGGTCTATGTTTCTCTCTCATAGATGTTCCTGGCTCTCTATCTCTCTCCCTTCCTCTGTAAAATATCAATAAAATATATATATATTTTAAAAAAGAACCAAGAGAGGTGAACAATAGCCAAGCTTGTGTTCAATTAGTAGTAAAGTCAACAAAAGGCCCTTATGATAACTGTATGAAAATGGAAAACCTGCCAGATCTCCAAATAAAAGAGCAGGACAATGTATGTGATAATAATTCTTTCGCGTGCTGGTAGTAATGTAAAAAAAAAATGTCATTTCACCTTGGAATTCATATGAAAGCAGCTACAGACCCTTGGAGGTGCTTACAGAACTCTGGAAACTCACAAACTGAAGTAAGCTTAATGTCTAAGAAGGTGTATAAGACACGAGGATTACATCAACAAAGAGCCTTGCTAACAGCAACACATTGTTTAATGACAGGAGAATGGTGTTGAAACATCAGAGAAAATAGGTTGCTATAGGTTACCGGCCTACCTCAGTGCCAGTGACTTGTCTTTTTTCAAAGAAGGCTGAGAAGCTTTGAAACAGGAAGTGCTGACGTCATCAAGTGGTCAGGGCCAGGTGAGTAGGCCCACGTGCACCGGTGATAATTATGTGGGCCTGAGTCAATCTGGGAGGAAGTTCATGCCTTAATTGAGGCTGCATACTGCCGATTGACAGCAGGTGTCGGAGGGGAGACCAGGGCCACTGTGTGCGGTGAGCGAGACAGCTGTTGTGGGAAGCTCTTCCAAAGACACCCCACCCCCTGAGACCACCTGCAGACCAGCTCTCTCCTCAGGCCTGTGGCCACCCAAGTGAGGGGAGAGGGGCCTGTCTCCCGGATGCAAGGTTGCCTGGTGACCAGAGTTCTACATTCCGTACTGCCCTGTGACTGAGCCAGTGACCTCAAGGGTGCAGGGCTCTATGGCCTGTATGCTTTCCTTTAAGCAGGATGACCTGCAGACCCCTCAGGGCTTTGGACTTTTGCCAAAGCAAGAGCCTACAAGATCCCTAAGGACACCCGAGGGATGATGCGGGAAAGCATTTTCTGGAGACCAGGGCACGTGTCTTCAAACCCGCCAGCCCTGCCGGTTAGGGTTAGAGTTAGGGTTAGGGTTAGGGTTAGGGTTAGGGTTAGGGTTAGGGTTAGGGTTAAGGTTAGGGGTAAGGGTAGGGTTAGGGGTAGGGCTAGGGCTGGGGCTAGGGCTAGGGCTAGGGCTAGGGCTAGGGTTAGGGTTAGGGGTAAGGGTAGGGTTAGGGGTAGGGCTAGGGCTAGGTCTAGGGCTTGGGATAGGGCTAGGGTTAGGGTTAGGGTTAGGGTTAGGGTTAGGGATAGGGTTAGGGCTAGGGATAGGGCTAGGTCTAGGGCTAAGACTACGGTTAGGGTTAGGGTTAGGGTTTGGGTTAGGGTTAGGGCTAGGGCTAGGGCTACGGCTAGGGCTAGGGTTAGGGTTAGGGTTAGGGTTAGGGTTAGGGTTAGCATATGGGTTCTGGGAAAGTTTATCATGTATCAGCCTTTGAATTCACGGTGAAAGAGATGCCCTCACTGGAGTATGAGTGTAACACGGCGAATTGAAAACTACAGGCCACAAACATTTTAGAATGGTACTTCCTACACTAGAAATGCATGTTCAACTAGATGTAGCACCCGAATAACATAATGTTGGCATTGGTAAAACCAGTTACAAGGCTGATAATTTGATGTGGTACAGTTTCCCTTTGATTTTAATTGTGAAATTGGCTTGGTGTTTGCGGGGTGGGGAAAGCTGGTGAAAAATTTCACAACTCCTCTTCACAGGACTGTACGACAGTATCTGAGTACTTGAAGAAGTCACCGAAACTGGTTTGGCTCAGTGGTAGAGCGTCGGTCTGCGGACTGAAAGGTGCTGGGTTCGATTCTGGTCAATGGCATGTACCTTGGTTGCGGGTACATCCCCAGTAGGGGATGTGCTGGAGGCAGCTGGTCTATGTTTCTCTCTCATAGATGTTCCTGGCTCTCTATCTCTCTCCCTTCCTCTGTAAAATATCAATAAAATATATATATATTTTAAAAAAGAACCAAGAGAGGTGAACAATAGCCAAGCTTGTGTTCAATTAGTAGTAAAGTCAACAAAAGGCCCTTATGATAACTGTATGAAAATGGAAAACCTGCCAGATCTCCAAATAAAAGAGCAGGACAATGTATGTGATAATAATTCTTTCGCGTGCTGGTAGTAATGTAAAAAAAAAATGTCATTTCACCTTGGAATTCATATGAAAGCAGCTACAGACCCTTGGAGGTGCTTACAGAACTCTGGAAACTCACAAACTGAAGTAAGCTTAATGTCTAAGAAGGTGTATAAGACACGAGGATTACATCAACAAAGAGCCTTGCTAACAGCAACACATTGTTTAATGACAGGAGAATGGTGTTGAAACATCAGAGAAAATAGGTTGCTATAGGTTACCGGCCTACCTCAGTGCCAGTGACTTGTCTTTTTTCAAAGAAGGCTGAGAAGCTTTGAAACAGGAAGTGCTGACGTCATCAAGTGGTCAGGGCCAGGTGAGTAGGCCCACGTGCACCGGTGATAATTATGTGGGCCTGAGTCAATCTGGGAGGAAGTTCATGCCTTAATTGAGGCTGCATACTGCCGATTGACAGCAGGTGTCAGAGGGGAGACCAGGGCCACTGTGTGCGGTGAGCGAGACAGCTGTTGTGGGAAGCTCTTCCAAAGACACCCCACCCCCTGAGACCACCTGCAGACCAGCTCTCTCCTCAGGCCTGTGGCCACCCAAGTGAGGGGAGAGGGGCCTGTCTCCCGGATGCAAGGTTGCCTGGTGACCAGAGTTCTACATTCCGTACTGCCCTGTGACTGAGCCAGTGACCTCAAGGGTGCAGGGCTCTATGGCCTGTATGCTTTCCTTTAAGCAGGATGACCTGCAGACCCCTCAGGGCTTTGGACTTTTGCCAAAGCAAGAGCCTACAAGATCCCTAAGGACACCCGAGGGATGATGCGGGAAAGCATTTTCTGGAGACCAGGGCACGTGTCTTCAAACCCGCCAGCCCTGCCGGTTAGGGTTAGAGTTAGGGTTAGGGTTAGGGTTAGGGTTAGGGTTAGGGTTAGGGTTAGGGTTAAGGTTAGGGGTAAGGGTAGGGTTAGGGGTAGGGCTAGGGCTGGGGCTAGGGCTAGGGCTAGGGCTAGGGCTAGGGTTAGGGTTAGGGGTAAGGGTAGGGTTAGGGGTAGGGCTAGGGCTAGGTCTAGGGCTTGGGATAGGGCTAGGGTTAGGGTTAGGGTTAGGGTTAGGGTTAGGGATAGGGTTAGGGCTAGGGATAGGGCTAGGTCTAGGGCTAAGACTACGGTTAGGGTTAGGGTTAGGGTTTGGGTTAGGGTTAGGGCTAGGGCTAGGGCTACGGCTAGGGCTAGGGTTAGGGTTAGGGTTAGGGTTAGGGTTAGGGTTAGCATATGGGTTCTGGGAAAGTTTATCATGTATCAGCCTTTGAATTCACGGTGAAAGAGATGCCCTCACTGGAGTATGAGTGTAACACGGCGAATTGAAAACTACAGGCCACAAACATTTTAGAATGGTACTTCCTACACTAGAAATGCATGTTCAACTAGATGTAGCACCCGAATAACATAATGTTGGCATTGGTAAAACCAGTTACAAGGCTGATAATTTGATGTGGTACAGTTTCCCTTTGATTTTAATTGTGAAATTGGCTTGGTGTTTGCGGGGTGGGGAAAGCTGGTGAAAAATTTCACAACTCCTCTTCACAGGACTGTACGACAGTATCTGAGTACTTGAAGAAGTCACCGAAACTGGTTTGGCTCAGTGGTAGAGCGTCGGTCTGCGGACTGAAAGGTGCTGGGTTCGATTCTGGTCAATGGCATGTACCTTGGTTGCGGGTACATCCCCAGTAGGGGATGTGCTGGAGGCAGCTGGTCTATGTTTCTCTCTCATAGATGTTCCTGGCTCTCTATCTCTCTCCCTTCCTCTGTAAAATATCAATAAAATATATATATATTTTAAAAAAGAACCAAGAGAGGTGAACAATAGCCAAGCTTGTGTTCAATTAGTAGTAAAGTCAACAAAAGGCCCTTATGATAACTGTATGAAAATGGAAAACCTGCCAGATCTCCAAATAAAAGAGCAGGACAATGTATGTGATAATAATTCTTTCGCGTGCTGGTAGTAATGTAAAAAAAAAATGTCATTTCACCTTGGAATTCATATGAAAGCAGCTACAGACCCTTGGAGGTGCTTACAGAACTCTGGAAACTCACAAACTGAAGTAAGCTTAATGTCTAAGAAGGTGTATAAGACACGAGGATTACATCAACAAAGAGCCTTGCTAACAGCAACACATTGTTTAATGACAGGAGAATGGTGTTGAAACATCAGAGAAAATAGGTTGCTATAGGTTACCGGCCTACCTCAGTGCCAGTGACTTGTCTTTTTTCAAAGAAGGCTGAGAAGCTTTGAAACAGGAAGTGCTGACGTCATCAAGTGGTCAGGGCCAGGTGAGTAGGCCCACGTGCACCGGTGATAATTATGTGGGCCTGAGTCAATCTGGGAGGAAGTTCATGCCTTAATTGAGGCTGCATACTGCCGATTGACAGCAGGTGTCGGAGGGGAGACCAGGGCCACTGTGTGCGGTGAGCGAGACAGCTGTTGTGGGAAGCTCTTCCAAAGACACCCCACCCCCTGAGACCACCTGCAGACCAGCTCTCTCCTCAGGCCTGTGGCCACCCAAGTGAGGGGAGAGGGGCCTGTCTCCCGGATGCAAGGTTGCCTGGTGACCAGAGTTCTACATTCCGTACTGCCCTGTGACTGAGCCAGTGACCTCAAGGGTGCAGGGCTCTATGGCCTGTATGCTTTCCTTTAAGCAGGATGACCTGCAGACCCCTCAGGGCTTTGGACTTTTGCCAAAGCAAGAGCCTACAAGATCCCTAAGGACACCCGAGGGATGATGCGGGAAAGCATTTTCTGGAGACCAGGGCACGTGTCTTCAAACCCGCCAGCCCTGCCGGTTAGGGTTAGAGTTAGGGTTAGGGTTAGGGTTAGGGTTAGGGTTAGGGTTAGGGTTAAGGTTAGGGGTAAGGGTAGGGTTAGGGGTAGGGCTAGGGCTGGGGCTAGGGCTAGGGCTAGGGCTAGGGCTAGGGTTAGGGTTAGGGGTAAGGGTAGGGTTAGGGGTAGGGCTAGGGCTAGGTCTAGGGCTTGGGATAGGGCTAGGGTTAGGGTTAGGGTTAGGGTTAGGGTTAGGGTTAGGGATAGGGTTAGGGCTAGGGATAGGGCTAGGTCTAGGGCTAAGACTACGGTTAGGGTTAGGGTTAGGGTTTGGGTTAGGGTTAGGGCTAGGGCTAGGGCTACGGCTAGGGCTAGGGTTAGGGTTAGGGTTAGGGTTAGGGTTAGGGTTAGCATATGGGTTCTGGGAAAGTTTATCATGTATCAGCCTTTGAATTCACGGTGAAAGAGATGCCCTCACTGGAGTATGAGTGTAACACGGCGAATTGAAAACTACAGGCCACAAACATTTTAGAATGGTACTTCCTACACTAGAAATGCATGTTCAACTAGATGTAGCACCCGAATAACATAATGTTGGCATTGGTAAAACCAGTTACAAGGCTGATAATTTGATGTGGTACAGTTTCCCTTTGATTTTAATTGTGAAATTGGCTTGGTGTTTGCGGGGTGGGGAAAGCTGGTGAAAAATTTCACAACTCCTCTTCACAGGACTGTACGACAGTATCTGAGTACTTGAAGAAGTCACCGAAACTGGTTTGGCTCAGTGGTAGAGCGTCGGTCTGCGGACTGAAAGGTGCTGGGTTCGATTCTGGTCAATGGCATGTACCTTGGTTGCGGGTACATCCCCAGTAGGGGATGTGCTGGAGGCAGCTGGTCTATGTTTCTCTCTCATAGATGTTCCTGGCTCTCTATCTCTCTCCCTTCCTCTGTAAAATATCAATAAAATATATATATATTTTAAAAAAGAACCAAGAGAGGTGAACAATAGCCAAGCTTGTGTTCAATTAGTAGTAAAGTCAACAAAAGGCCCTTATGATAACTGTATGAAAATGGAAAACCTGCCAGATCTCCAAATAAAAGAGCAGGACAATGTATGTGATAATAATTCTTTCGCGTGCTGGTAGTAATGTAAAAAAAAAAATGTCATTTCACCTTGGAATTCATATGAAAGCAGCTACAGACCCTTGGAGGTGCTTACAGAACTCTGGAAACTCACAAACTGAAGTAAGCTTAATGTCTAAGAAGGTGTATAAGACACGAGGATTACATCAACAAAGAGCCTTGCTAACAGCAACACATTGTTTAATGACAGGAGAATGGTGTTGAAACATCAGAGAAAATAGGTTGCTATAGGTTACCGGCCTACCTCAGTGCCAGTGACTTGTCTTTTTTCAAAGAAGGCTGAGAAGCTTTGAAACAGGAAGTGCTGACGTCATCAAGTGGTCAGGGCCAGGTGAGTAGGCCCACGTGCACCGGTGATAATTATGTGGGCCTGAGTCAATCTGGGAGGAAGTTCATGCCTTAATTGAGGCTGCATACTGCCGATTGACAGCAGGTGTCGGAGGGGAGACCAGGGCCACTGTGTGCGGTGAGCGAGACAGCTGTTGTGGGAAGCTCTTCCAAAGACACCCCACCCCCTGAGACCACCTGCAGACCAGCTCTCTCCTCAGGCCTGTGGCCACCCAAGTGAGGGGAGAGGGGCCTGTCTCCCGGATGCAAGGTTGCCTGGTGACCAGAGTTCTACATTCCGTACTGCCCTGTGACTGAGCCAGTGACCTCAAGGGTGCAGGGCTCTATGGCCTGTATGCTTTCCTTTAAGCAGGATGACCTGCAGACCCCTCAGGGCTTTGGACTTTTGCCAAAGCAAGAGCCTACAAGATCCCTAAGGACACCCGAGGGATGATGCGGGAAAGCATTTTCTGGAGACCAGGGCACGTGTCTTCAAACCCGCCAGCCCTGCCGGTTAGGGTTAGAGTTAGGGTTAGGGTTAGGGTTAGGGTTAGGGTTAGGGTTAGGGTTAGGGTTAAGGTTAGGGGTAAGGGTAGGGTTAGGGGTAGGGCTAGGGCTGGGGCTAGGGCTAGGGCTAGGGCTAGGGCTAGGGTTAGGGTTAGGGGTAAGGGTAGGGTTAGGGGTAGGGCTAGGGCTAGGTCTAGGGCTTGGGATAGGGCTAGGGTTAGGGTTAGGGTTAGGGTTAGGGTTAGGGATAGGGTTAGGGCTAGGGATAGGGCTAGGTCTAGGGCTAAGACTACGGTTAGGGTTAGGGTTAGGGTTTGGGTTAGGGTTAGGGCTAGGGCTAGGGCTACGGCTAGGGCTAGGGTTAGGGTTAGGGTTAGGGTTAGGGTTAGGGTTAGCATATGGGTTCTGGGAAAGTTTATCATGTATCAGCCTTTGAATTCACGGTGAAAGAGATGCCCTCACTGGAGTATGAGTGTAACACGGCGAATTGAAAACTACAGGCCACAAACATTTTAGAATGGTACTTCCTACACTAGAAATGCATGTTCAACTAGATGTAGCACCCGAATAACATAATGTTGGCATTGGTAAAACCAGTTACAAGGCTGATAATTTGATGTGGTACAGTTTCCCTTTGATTTTAATTGTGAAATTGGCTTGGTGTTTGCGGGGTGGGGAAAGCTGGTGAAAAATTTCACAACTCCTCTTCACAGGACTGTACGACAGTATCTGAGTACTTGAAGAAGTCACCGAAACTGGTTTGGCTCAGTGGTAGAGCGTCGGTCTGCGGACTGAAAGGTGCTGGGTTCGATTCTGGTCAATGGCATGTACCTTGGTTGCGGGTACATCCCCAGTAGGGGATGTGCTGGAGGCAGCTGGTCTATGTTTCTCTCTCATAGATGTTCCTGGCTCTCTATCTCTCTCCCTTCCTCTGTAAAATATCAATAAAATATATATATATTTTAAAAAAGAACCAAGAGAGGTGAACAATAGCCAAGCTTGTGTTCAATTAGTAGTAAAGTCAACAAAAGGCCCTTATGATAACTGTATGAAAATGGAAAACCTGCCAGATCTCCAAATAAAAGAGCAGGACAATGTATGTGATAATAATTCTTTCGCGTGCTGGTAGTAATGTAAAAAAAAAATGTCATTTCACCTTGGAATTCATATGAAAGCAGCTACAGACCCTTGGAGGTGCTTACAGAACTCTGGAAACTCACAAACTGAAGTAAGCTTAATGTCTAAGAAGGTGTATAAGACACGAGGATTACATCAACAAAGAGCCTTGCTAACAGCAACACATTGTTTAATGACAGGAGAATGGTGTTGAAACATCAGAGAAAATAGGTTGCTATAGGTTACCGGCCTACCTCAGTGCCAGTGACTTGTCTTTTTTCAAAGAAGGCTGAGAAGCTTTGAAACAGGAAGTGCTGACGTCATCAAGTGGTCAGGGCCAGGTGAGTAGGCCCACGTGCACCGGTGATAATTATGTGGGCCTGAGTCAATCTGGGAGGAAGTTCATGCCTTAATTGAGGCTGCATACTGCCGATTGACAGCAGGTGTCGGAGGGGAGACCAGGGCCACTGTGTGCGGTGAGCGAGACAGCTGTTGTGGGAAGCTCTTCCAAAGACACCCCACCCCCTGAGACCACCTGCAGACCAGCTCTCTCCTCAGGCCTGTGGCCACCCAAGTGAGGGGAGAGGGGCCTGTCTCCCGGATGCAAGGTTGCCTGGTGACCAGAGTTCTACATTCCGTACTGCCCTGTGACTGAGCCAGTGACCTCAAGGGTGCAGGGCTCTATGGCCTGTATGCTTTCCTTTAAGCAGGATGACCTGCAGACCCCTCAGGGCTTTGGACTTTTGCCAAAGCAAGAGCCTACAAGATCCCTAAGGACACCCGAGGGATGATGTGGGAAAGCATTTTCTGGAGACCAGGGCACGTGTCTTCAAACCCGCCAGCCCTGCCGGTTAGGGTTAGAGTTAGGGTTAGGGTTAGGGTTAGGGTTAGGGTTAGGGTTAGGGTTAGGGTTAAGGTTAGGGGTAAGGGTAGGGTTAGGGGTAGGGCTAGGGCTGGGGCTAGGGCTAGGGCTAGGGCTAGGGCTAGGGTTAGGGTTAGGGGTAAGGGTAGGGTTAGGGGTAGGGCTAGGGCTAGGTCTAGGGCTTGGGATAGGGCTAGGGTTAGGGTTAGGGTTAGGGTTAGGGTTAGGGTTAGGGATAGGGTTAGGGCTAGGGATAGGGCTAGGTCTAGGGCTAAGACTACGGTTAGGGTTAGGGTTAGGGTTTGGGTTAGGGTTAGGGCTAGGGCTAGGGCTACGGCTAGGGCTAGGGTTAGGGTTAGGGTTAGGGTTAGGGTTAGGGTTAGCATATGGGTTCTGGGAAAGTTTATCATGTATCAGCCTTTGAATTCACGGTGAAAGAGATGCCCTCACTGGAGTATGAGTGTAACACGGCGAATTGAAAACTACAGGCCACAAACATTTTAGAATGGTACTTCCTACACTAGAAATGCATGTTCAACTAGATGTAGCACCCGAATAACATAATGTTGGCATTGGTAAAACCAGTTACAAGGCTGATAATTTGATGTGGTACAGTTTCCCTTTGATTTTAATTGTGAAATTGGCTTGGTGTTTGCGGGGTGGGGAAAGCTGGTGAAAAATTTCACAACTCCTCTTCACAGGACTGTACGACAGTATCTGAGTACTTGAAGAAGTCACCGAAACTGGTTTGGCTCAGTGGTAGAGCGTCGGTCTGCGGACTGAAAGGTGCTGGGTTCGATTCTGGTCAATGGCATGTACCTTGGTTGCGGGTACATCCCCAGTAGGGGATGTGCTGGAGGCAGCTGGTCTATGTTTCTCTCTCATAGATGTTCCTGGCTCTCTATCTCTCTCCCTTCCTCTGTAAAATATCAATAAAATATATATATATTTTAAAAAAGAACCAAGAGAGGTGAACAATAGCCAAGCTTGTGTTCAATTAGTAGTAAAGTCAACAAAAGGCCCTTATGATAACTGTATGAAAATGGAAAACCTGCCAGATCTCCAAATAAAAGAGCAGGACAATGTATGTGATAATAATTCTTTCGCGTGCTGGTAGTAATGTAAAAAAAAAATGTCATTTCACCTTGGAATTCATATGAAAGCAGCTACAGACCCTTGGAGGTGCTTACAGAACTCTGGAAACTCACAAACTGAAGTAAGCTTAATGTCTAAGAAGGTGTATAAGACAGGAGGATTACATCAACAAAGAGCCTTGCTAACAGCAACACATTGTTTAATGACAGGAGAATGGTGTTGAAACATCAGAGAAAATAGGTTGCTATAGGTTACCGGCCTACCTCAGTGCCAGTGACTTGTCTTTTTTCAAAGAAGGCTGAGAAGCTTTGAAACAGGAAGTGCTGACGTCATCAAGTGGTCAGGGCCAGGTGAGTAGGCCCACGTGCACCGGTGATAATTATGTGGGCCTGAGTCAATCTGGGAGGAAGTTCATGCCTTAATTGAGGCTGCATACTGCCGATTGACAGCAGGTGTCGGAGGGGAGACCAGGGCCACTGTGTGCGGTGAGCGAGACAGCTGTTGTGGGAAGCTCTTCCAAAGACACCCCACCCCCTGAGACCACCTGCAGACCAGCTCTCTCCTCAGGCCTGTGGCCACCCAAGTGAGGGGAGAGGGGCCTGTCTCCCGGATGCAAGGTTGCCTGGTGACCAGAGTTCTACATTCCGTACTGCCCTGTGACTGAGCCAGTGACCTCAAGGGTGCAGGGCTCTATGGCCTGTATGCTTTCCTTTAAGCAGGATGACCTGCAGACCCCTCAGGGCTTTGGACTTTTGCCAAAGCAAGAGCCTACAAGATCCCTAAGGACACCCGAGGGATGATGCGGGAAAGCATTTTCTGGAGACCAGGGCACGTGTCTTCAAACCCGCCAGCCCTGCCGGTTAGGGTTAGAGTTAGGGTTAGGGTTAGGGTTAGGGTTAGGGTTAGGGTTAGGGTTAAGGTTAGGGGTAAGGGTAGGGTTAGGGGTAGGGCTAGGGCTAGGTCTAGGGCTTGGGATAGGGCTAGGGTTAGGGTTAGGGTTAGGGTTAGGGTTAGGGATAGGGTTAGGGCTAGGGATAGGGCTAGGTCTAGGGCTAAGACTACGGTTAGGGTTAGGGTTAGGGTTTGGGTTAGGGTTAGGGCTAGGGCTAGGGCTACGGCTAGGGCTAGGGTTAGGGTTAGGGTTAGGGTTAGGGTTAGGGTTAGCATATGGGTTCTGGGAAAGTTTATCATGTATCAGCCTTTGAATTCACGGTGAAAGAGATGCCCTCACTGGAGTATGAGTGTAACACGGCGAATTGAAAACTACAGGCCACAAACATTTTAGAATGGTACTTCCTACACTAGAAATGCATGTTCAACTAGATGTAGGACCCGAATAACATAATGTTGGCATTGGTAAAACCAGTTACAAGGCTGATAATTTGATGTGGTACAGTTTCCCTTTGATTTTAATTGTGAAATTGGCTTGGTGTTTGCGGGGTGGGGAAAGCTGGTGAAAAATTTCACAACTCCTCTTCACCGGACTGTACGACAGTATCTGAGTACTTGAAGAAGTCACCGAAACTGGTTTGGCTCAGTGGTAGAGCGTCGGTCTGCGGACTGAAAGGTGCTGGGTTCGATTCTGGTCAATGGCATGTACCTTGGTTGCGGGTACATCCCCAGTAGGGGATGTGCTGGAGGCAGCTGGTCTATGTTTCTCTCTCATAGATGTTCCTGGCTCTCTATCTCTCTCCCTTCCTCTGTAAAATATCAATAAAATATATATATATTTTAAAAAAGAACCAAGAGAGGTGAACAATAGCCAAGCTTGTGTTCAATTAGTAGTAAAGTCAACAAAAGGCCCTTATGATAACTGTATGAAAATGGAAAACCTGCCAGATCTCCAAATAAAAGAGCAGGACAATGTATGTGATAATAATTCTTTCGCGTGCTGGTAGTAATGTAAAAAAAAAATGTCATTTCACCTTGGAATTCATATGAAAGCAGCTACAGACCCTTGGAGGTGCTTACAGAACTCTGGAAACTCACAAACTGAAGTAAGCTTAATGTCTAAGAAGGTGTATAAGACACGAGGATTACATCAACAAAGAGCCTTGCTAACAGCAACACATTGTTTAATGACAGGAGAATGGTGTTGAAACATCAGAGAAAATAGGTTGCTATAGGTTACCGGCCTACCTCAGTGCCAGTGACTTGTCTTTTTTCAAAGAAGGCTGAGAAGCTTTGAAACAGGAAGTGCTGACGTCATCAAGTGGTCAGGGCCAGGTGAGTAGGCCCACGTGCACCGGTGATAATTATGTGGGCCTGAGTCAATCTGGGAGGAAGTTCATGCCTTAATTGAGGCTGCATACTGCCGATTGACAGCAGGTGTCGGAGGGGAGACCAGGGCCACTGTGTGCGGTGAGCGAGACAGCTGTTGTGGGAAGCTCTTCCAAAGACACCCCACCCCCTGAGACCACCTGCAGACCAGCTCTCTCCTCAGGCCTGTGGCCACCCAAGTGAGGGGAGAGGGGCCTGTCTCCCGGATGCAAGGTTGCCTGGTGACCAGAGTTCTACATTCCGTACTGCCCTGTGACTGAGCCAGTGACCTCAAGGGTGCAGGGCTCTATGGCCTGTATGCTTTCCTTTAAGCAGGATGACCTGCAGACCCCTCAGGGCTTTGGACTTTTGCCAAAGCAAGAGCCTACAAGATCCCTAAGGACACCCGAGGGATGATGCGGGAAAGCATTTTCTGGAGACCAGGGCACGTGTCTTCAAACCCGCCAGCCCTGCCGGTTAGGGTTAGAGTTAGGGTTAGGGTTAGGGTTAGGGTTAGGGTTAGGGTTAGGGTTAAGGTTAGGGGTAAGGGTAGGGTTAGGGGTAGGGCTAGGGCTGGGGCTAGGGCTAGGGCTAGGGCTAGGGCTAGGGTTAGGGTTAGGGGTAAGGGTAGGGTTAGGGGTAGGGCTAGGGCTAGGTCTAGGGCTTGGGATAGGGCTAGGGTTAGGGTTAGGGTTAGGGTTAGGGTTAGGGTTAGGGATAGGGTTAGGGCTAGGGATAGGGCTAGGTCTAGGGCTAAGACTACGGTTAGGGTTAGGGTTAGGGTTTGGGTTAGGGTTAGGGCTAGGGCTAGGGCTACGGCTAGGGCTAGGGTTAGGGTTAGGGTTAGGGTTAGGGTTAGGGTTAGCATATGGGTTCTGGGAAAGTTTATCATGTATCAGCCTTTGAATTCACGGTGAAAGAGATGCCCTCACTGGAGTATGAGTGTAACACGGCGAATTGAAAACTACAGGCCACAAACATTTTAGAATGGTACTTCCTACACTAGAAATGCATGTTCAACTAGATGTAGGACCCGAATAACATAATGTTGGCATTGGTAAAACCAGTTACAAGGCTGATAATTTGATGTGGTACAGTTTCCCTTTGATTTTAATTGTGAAATTGGCTTGGTGTTTGCGGGGTGGGGAAAGCTGGTGAAAAATTTCACAACTCCTCTTCACAGGACTGTACGACAGTATCTGAGTACTTGAAGAAGTCACCGAAACTGGTTTGGCTCAGTGGTAGAGCGTCGGTCTGCGGACTGAAAGGTGCTGGGTTCGATTCTGGTCAATGGCATGTACCTTGGTTGCGGGTACATCCCCAGTAGGGGATGTGCTGGAGGCAGCTGGTCTATGTTTCTCTCTCATAGATGTTCCTGGCTCTCTATCTCTCTCCCTTCCTCTGTAAAATATCAATAAAATATATATATATTTTAAAAAAGAACCAAGAGAGGTGAACAATAGCCAAGCTTGTGTTCAATTAGTAGTAAAGTCAACAAAAGGCCCTTATGATAACTGTATGAAAATGGAAAACCTGCCAGATCTCCAAATAAAAGAGCAGGACAATGTATGTGATAATAATTCTTTCGCGTGCTGGTAGTAATGTAAAAAAAAAATGTCATTTCACCTTGGAATTCATATGAAAGCAGCTACAGACCCTTGGAGGTGCTTACAGAACTCTGGAAACTCACAAACTGAAGTAAGCTTAATGTCTAAGAAGGTGTATAAGACAGGAGGATTACATCAACAAAGAGCCTTGCTAACAGCAACACATTGTTTAATGACAGGAGAATGGTGTTGAAACATCAGAGAAAATAGGTTGCTATAGGTTACCGGCCTACCTCAGTGCCAGTGACTTGTCTTTTTTCAAAGAAGGCTGAGAAGCTTTGAAACAGGAAGTGCTGACGTCATCAAGTGGTCAGGGCCAGGTGAGTAGGCCCACGTGCACCGGTGATAATTATGTGGGCCTGAGTCAATCTGGGAGGAAGTTCATGCCTTAATTGAGGCTGCATACTGCCGATTGACAGCAGGTGTCGGAGGGGAGACCAGGGCCACTGTGTGCGGTGAGCGAGACAGCTGTTGTGGGAAGCTCTTCCAAAGACACCCCACCCCCTGAGACCACCTGCAGACCAGCTCTCTCCTCAGGCCTGTGGCCACCCAAGTGAGGGGAGAGGGGCCTGTCTCCCGGATGCAAGGTTGCCTGGTGACCAGAGTTCTACATTCCGTACTGCCCTGTGACTGAGCCAGTGACCTCAAGGGTGCAGGGCTCTATGGCCTGTATGCTTTCCTTTAAGCAGGATGACCTGCAGACCCCTCAGGGCTTTGGACTTTTGCCAAAGCAAGAGCCTACAAGATCCCTAAGGACACCCGAGGGATGATGCGGGAAAGCATTTTCTGGAGACCAGGGCACGTGTCTTCAAACCCGCCAGCCCTGCCGGTTAGGGTTAGAGTTAGGGTTAGGGTTAGGGTTAGGGTTAGGGTTAGGGTTAGGGTTAAGGTTAGGGGTAAGGGTAGGGTTAGGGGTAGGGCTAGGGCTAGGTCTAGGGCTTGGGATAGGGCTAGGGTTAGGGTTAGGGTTAGGGTTAGGGTTAGGGATAGGGTTAGGGCTAGGGATAGGGCTAGGTCTAGGGCTAAGACTACGGTTAGGGTTAGGGTTAGGGTTTGGGTTAGGGTTAGGGCTAGGGCTAGGGCTACGGCTAGGGCTAGGGTTAGGGTTAGGGTTAGGGTTAGGGTTAGGGTTAGCATATGGGTTCTGGGAAAGTTTATCATGTATCAGCCTTTGAATTCACGGTGAAAGAGATGCCCTCACTGGAGTATGAGTGTAACACGGCGAATTGAAAACTACAGGCCACAAACATTTTAGAATGGTACTTCCTACACTAGAAATGCATGTTCAACTAGATGTAGCACCCGAATAACATAATGTTGGCATTGGTAAAACCAGTTACAAGGCTGATAATTTGATGTGGTACAGTTTCCCTTTGATTTTAATTGTGAAATTGGCTTGGTGTTTGCGGGGTGGGGAAAGCTGGTGAAAAATTTCACAACTCCTCTTCACAGGACTGTACGACAGTATCTGAGTACTTGAAGAAGTCACCGAAACTGGTTTGGCTCAGTGGTAGAGCGTCGGTCTGCGGACTGAAAGGTGCTGGGTTCGATTCTGGTCAATGGCATGTACCTTGGTTGCGGGTACATCCCCAGTAGGGGATGTGCTGGAGGCAGCTGGTCTATGTTTCTCTCTCATAGATGTTCCTGGCTCTCTATCTCTCTCCCTTCCTCTGTAAAATATCAATAAAATATATATATATTTTAAAAAAGAACCAAGAGAGGTGAACAATAGCCAAGCTTGTGTTCAATTAGTAGTAAAGTCAACAAAAGGCCCTTATGATAACTGTATGAAAATGGAAAACCTGCCAGATCTCCAAATAAAAGAGCAGGACAATGTATGTGATAATAATTCTTTCGCGTGCTGGTAGTAATGTAAAAAAAAAATGTCATTTCACCTTGGAATTCATATGAAAGCAGCTACAGACCCTTGGAGGTGCTTACAGAACTCTGGAAACTCACAAACTGAAGTAAGCTTAATGTCTAAGAAGGTGTATAAGACACGAGGATTACATCAACAAAGAGCCTTGCTAACAGCAACACATTGTTTAATGACAGGAGAATGGTGTTGAAACATCAGAGAAAATAGGTTGCTATAGGTTACCGGCCTACCTCAGTGCCAGTGACTTGTCTTTTTTCAAAGAAGGCTGAGAAGCTTTGAAACAGGAAGTGCTGACGTCATCAAGTGGTCAGGGCCAGGTGAGTAGGCCCACGTGCACCGGTGATAATTATGTGGGCCTGAGTCAATCTGGGAGGAAGTTCATGCCTTAATTGAGGCTGCATACTGCCGATTGACAGCAGGTGTCGGAGGGGAGACCAGGGCCACTGTGTGCGGTGAGCGAGACAGCTGTTGTGGGAAGCTCTTCCAAAGACACCCCACCCCCTGAGACCACCTGCAGACCAGCTCTCTCCTCAGGCCTGTGGCCACCCAAGTGAGGGGAGAGGGGCCTGTCTCCCGGATGCAAGGTTGCCTGGTGACCAGAGTTCTACATTCCGTACTGCCCTGTGACTGAGCCAGTGACCTCAAGGGTGCAGGGCTCTATGGCCTGTATGCTTTCCTTTAAGCAGGATGACCTGCAGACCCCTCAGGGCTTTGGACTTTTGCCAAAGCAAGAGCCTACAAGATCCCTAAGGACACCCGAGGGATGATGTGGGAAAGCATTTTCTGGAGACCAGGGCACGTGTCTTCAAACCCGCCAGCCCTGCCGGTTAGGGTTAGGGTTAGGGTTAGGGTTAGGGTTAGGGTTAGGGTTAGGGTTAAGGTTAGGGGTAAGGGTAGGGTTAGGGGTAGGGCTAGGGCTGGGGCTAGGGCTAGGGCTAGGGCTAGGGCTAGGGTTAGGGTTAGGGGTAAGGGTAGGGTTAGGGGTAGGGCTAGGGCTAGGTCTAGGGCTTGGGATAGGGCTAGGGTTAGGGTTAGGGTTAGGGTTAGGGTTAGGGTTAGGGATAGGGTTAGGGCTAGGGATAGGGCTAGGTCTAGGGCTAAGACTACGGTTAGGGTTAGGGTTAGGGTTTGGGTTAGGGTTAGGGCTAGGGCTAGGGCTACGGCTAGGGCTAGGGTTAGGGTTAGGGTTAGGGTTAGGGTTAGGGTTAGCATATGGGTTCTGGGAAAGTTTATCATGTATCAGCCTTTGAATTCACGGTGAAAGAGATGCCCTCACTGGAGTATGAGTGTAACACGGCGAATTGAAAACTACAGGCCACAAACATTTTAGAATGGTACTTCCTACACTAGAAATGCATGTTCAACTAGATGTAGCACCCGAATAACATAATGTTGGCATTGGTAAAACCAGTTACAAGGCTGATAATTTGATGTGGTACAGTTTCCCTTTGATTTTAATTGTGAAATTGGCTTGGTGTTTGCGGGGTGGGGAAAGCTGGTGAAAAATTTCACAACTCCTCTTCACAGGACTGTACGACAGTATCTGAGTACTTGAAGAAGTCACCGAAACTGGTTTGGCTCAGTGGTAGAGCGTCGGTCTGCGGACTGAAAGGTGCTGGGTTCGATTCTGGTCAATGGCATGTACCTTGGTTGCGGGTACATCCCCAGTAGGGGATGTGCTGGAGGCAGCTGGTCTATGTTTCTCTCTCATAGATGTTCCTGGCTCTCTATCTCTCTCCCTTCCTCTGTAAAATATCAATAAAATATATATATATTTTAAAAAAGAACCAAGAGAGGTGAACAATAGCCAAGCTTGTGTTCAATTAGTAGTAAAGTCAACAAAAGGCCCTTATGATAACTGTATGAAAATGGAAAACCTGCCAGATCTCCAAATAAAAGAGCAGGACAATGTATGTGATAATAATTCTTTCGCGTGCTGGTAGTAATGTAAAAAAAAAATGTCATTTCACCTTGGAATTCATATGAAAGCAGCTACAGACCCTTGGAGGTGCTTACAGAACTCTGGAAACTCACAAACTGAAGTAAGCTTAATGTCTAAGAAGGTGTATAAGACACGAGGATTACATCAACAAAGAGCCTTGCTAACAGCAACACATTGTTTAATGACAGGAGAATGGTGTTGAAACATCAGAGAAAATAGGTTGCTATAGGTTACCGGCCTACCTCAGTGCCAGTGACTTGTCTTTTTTCAAAGAAGGCTGAGAAGCTTTGAAACAGGAAGTGCTGACGTCATCAAGTGGTCAGGGCCAGGTGAGTAGGCCCACGTGCACCGGTGATAATTATGTGGGCCTGAGTCAATCTGGGAGGAAGTTCATGCCTTAATTGAGGCTGCATACTGCCGATTGACAGCAGGTGTCGGAGGGGAGACCAGGGCCACTGTGTGCGGTGAGCGAGACAGCTGTTGTGGGAAGCTCTTCCAAAGACACCCCACCCCCTGAGACCACCTGCAGACCAGCTCTCTCCTCAGGCCTGTGGCCACCCAAGTGAGGGGAGAGGGGCCTGTCTCCCGGATGCAAGGTTGCCTGGTGACCAGAGTTCTACATTCCGTACTGCCCTGTGACTGAGCCAGTGACCTCAAGGGTGCAGGGCTCTATGGCCTGTATGCTTTCCTTTAAGCAGGATGACCTGCAGACCCCTCAGGGCTTTGGACTTTTGCCAAAGCAAGAGCCTACAAGATCCCTAAGGACACCCGAGGGATGATGCGGGAAAGCATTTTCTGGAGACCAGGGCACGTGTCTTCAAACCCGCCAGCCCTGCCGGTTAGGGTTAGAGTTAGGGTTAGGGTTAGGGTTAGGGTTAGGGTTAGGGTTAGGGTTAAGGTTAGGGGTAAGGGTAGGGTTAGGGGTAGGGCTAGGGCTGGGGCTAGGGCTAGGGCTAGGGCTAGGGCTAGGGTTAGGGTTAGGGGTAAGGGTAGGGTTAGGGGTAGGGCTAGGGCTAGGTCTAGGGCTTGGGATAGGGCTAGGGTTAGGGTTAGGGTTAGGGTTAGGGTTAGGGTTAGGGATAGGGTTAGGGCTAGGGATAGGGCTAGGTCTAGGGCTAAGACTACGGTTAGGGTTAGGGTTAGGGTTTGGGTTAGGGTTAGGGCTAGGGCTAGGGCTACGGCTAGGGCTAGGGTTAGGGTTAGGGTTAGGGTTAGGGTTAGGGTTAG
This sequence comes from Vespertilio murinus, assembly GCA_963924515.1. NCBI lineage: Eukaryota > Metazoa > Chordata > Mammalia > Chiroptera > Vespertilionidae > Vespertilio > Vespertilio murinus. Next base: position 109,798,923 of record OZ004704.1, on the reverse strand, counting down.
CATATGGGTTCTGGGAAAGTTTATCATGTATCAGCCTTTGAATTCACGGTGAAAGAGATGCCCTCACTGGAGTATGAGTGTAACACGGCGAATTGAAAACTACAGGCCACAAACATTTTAGAATGGTACTTCCTACACTAGAAATGCATGTTCAACTAGATGTAGGACCCGAATAACATAATGTTGGCATTGGTAAAACCAGTTACAAGGCTGATAATTTGATGTGGTACAGTTTCCCTTTGATTTTAATTGTGAAATTGGCTTGGTGTTTGCGGGGTGGGGAAAGCTGGTGAAAAATTTCACAACTCCTCTTCACAGGACTGTATGACAGTATCTGAGTACTTGAAGAAGTCACCGAAACTGGTTTGGCTCAGTGGTAGAGCGTCGGTCTGCGGACTGAAAGGTGCTGGGTTCGATTCTGGTCAATGGCATGTACCTTGGTTGCGGGTACATCCCCAGTAGGGGATGTGCTGGAGGCAGCTGGTCTATGTTTCTCTCTCATAGATGTTCCTGGCTCTCTATCTCTCTCCCTTCCTCTGTAAAATATCAATAAAATATATATATATTTTAAAAAAGAACCAAGAGAGGTGAACAATAGCCAAGCTTGTGTTCAATTAGTAGTAAAGTCAACAAAAGGCCCTTATGATAACTGTATGAAAATGGAAAACCTGCCAGATCTCCAAATAAAAGAGCAGGACAATGTATGTGATAATAATTCTTTCGCGTGCTGGTAGTAATGTAAAAAAAAAATGTCATTTCACCTTGGAATTCATATGAAAGCAGCTACAGACCCTTGGAGGTGCTTACAGAACTCTGGAAACTCACAAACTGAAGTAAGCTTAATGTCTAAGAAGGTGTATAAGACAGGAGGATTACATCAACAAAGAGCCTTGCTAACAGCAACACATTGTTTAATGACAGGAGAATGGTGTTGAAACATCAGAGAAAATAGGTTGCTATAGGTTACCGGCCTACCTCAGTGCCAGTGACTTGTCTTTTTTCAAAGAAGGCTGAGAAGCTTTGAAACAGGAAGTGCTGACGTCATCAAGTGGTCAGGGCCAGGTGAGTAGGCCCACGTGCACCGGTGATAATTATGTGGGCCTGAGTCAATCTGGGAGGAAGTTCATGCCTTAATTGAGGCTGCATACTGCCGATTGACAGCAGGTGTCGGAGGGGAGACCAGGGCCACTGTGTGCGGTGAGCGAGACAGCTGTTGTGGGAAGCTCTTCCAAAGACACCCCACCCCCTGAGACCACCTGCAGACCAGCTCTCTCCTCAGGCCTGTGGCCACCCAAGTGAGGGGAGAGGGGCCTGTCTCCCGGATGCAAGGTTGCCTGGTGACCAGAGTTCTACATTCCGTACTGCCCTGTGACTGAGCCAGTGACCTCAAGGGTGCAGGGCTCTATGGCCTGTATGCTTTCCTTTAAGCAGGATGACCTGCAGACCCCTCAGGGCTTTGGACTTTTGCCAAAGCAAGAGCCTACAAGATCCCTAAGGACACCCGAGGGATGATGCGGGAAAGCATTTTCTGGAGACCAGGGCACGTGTCTTCAAACCCGCCAGCCCTGCCGGTTAGGGTTAGAGTTAGGGTTAGGGTTAGGGTTAGGGTTAGGGTTAGGGTTAGGGTTAGGGTTAGGGTTAAGGTTAGGGGTAAGGGTAGGGTTAGGGGTAGGGCTAGGGCTAGGTCTAGGGCTTGGGATAGGGCTAGGGTTAGGGTTAGGGTTAGGGTTAGGGTTAGGGATAGGGTTAGGGCTAGGGATAGGGCTAGGTCTAGGGCTAAGACTACGGTTAGGGTTAGGGTTAGGGTTTGGGTTAGGGTTAGGGCTAGGGCTAGGGCTACGGCTAGGGCTAGGGTTAGGGTTAGGGTTAGGGTTAGGGTTAGGGTTAGCATATGGGTTCTGGGAAAGTTTATCATGTATCAGCCTTTGAATTCACGGTGAAAGAGATGCCCTCACTGGAGTATGAGTGTAACACGGCGAATTGAAAACTACAGGCCACAAACATTTTAGAATGGTACTTCCTACACTAGAAATGCATGTTCAACTAGATGTAGGACCCGAATAACATAATGTTGGCATTGGTAAAACCAGTTACAAGGCTGATAATTTGATGTGGTACAGTTTCCCTTTGATTTTAATTGTGAAATTGGCTTGGTGTTTGCGGGGTGGGGAAAGCTGGTGAAAAATTTCACAACTCCTCTTCACCGGACTGTACGACAGTATCTGAGTACTTGAAGAAGTCACCGAAACTGGTTTGGCTCAGTGGTAGAGCGTCGGTCTGCGGACTGAAAGGTGCTGGGTTCGATTCTGGTCAATGGCATGTACCTTGGTTGCGGGTACATCCCCAGTAGGGGATGTGCTGGAGGCAGCTGGTCTATGTTTCTCTCTCATAGATGTTCCTGGCTCTCTATCTCTCTCCCTTCCTCTGTAAAATATCAATAAAATATATATATATTTTAAAAAAGAACCAAGAGAGGTGAACAATAGCCAAGCTTGTGTTCAATTAGTAGTAAAGTCAACAAAAGGCCCTTATGATAACTGTATGAAAATGGAAAACCTGCCAGATCTCCAAATAAAAGAGCAGGACAATGTATGTGATAATAATTCTTTCGCGTGCTGGTAGTAATGTAAAAAAAAAATGTCATTTCACCTTGGAATTCATATGAAAGCAGCTACAGACCCTTGGAGGTGCTTACAGAACTCTGGAAACTCACAAACTGAAGTAAGCTTAATGTCTAAGAAGGTGTATAAGACACGAGGATTACATCAACAAAGAGCCTTGCTAACAGCAACACATTGTTTAATGACAGGAGAATGGTGTTGAAACATCAGAGAAAATAGGTTGCTATAGGTTACCGGCCTACCTCAGTGCCAGTGACTTGTCTTTTTTCAAAGAAGGCTGAGAAGCTTTGAAACAGGAAGTGCTGACGTCATCAAGTGGTCAGGGCCAGGTGAGTAGGCCCACGTGCACCGGTGATAATTATGTGGGCCTGAGTCAATCTGGGAGGAAGTTCATGCCTTAATTGAGGCTGCATACTGCCGATTGACAGCAGGTGTCGGAGGGGAGACCAGGGCCACTGTGTGCGGTGAGCGAGACAGCTGTTGTGGGAAGCTCTTCCAAAGACACCCCACCCCCTGAGACCACCTGCAGACCAGCTCTCTCCTCAGGCCTGTGGCCACCCAAGTGAGGGGAGAGGGGCCTGTCTCCCGGATGCAAGGTTGCCTGGTGACCAGAGTTCTACATTCCGTACTGCCCTGTGACTGAGCCAGTGACCTCAAGGGTGCAGGGCTCTATGGCCTGTATGCTTTCCTTTAAGCAGGATGACCTGCAGACCCCTCAGGGCTTTGGACTTTTGCCAAAGCAAGAGCCTACAAGATCCCTAAGGACACCCGAGGGATGATGCGGGAAAGCATTTTCTGGAGACCAGGGCACGTGTCTTCAAACCCGCCAGCCCTGCCGGTTAGGGTTAGAGTTAGGGTTAGGGTTAGGGTTAGGGTTAGGGTTAGGGTTAGGGTTAAGGTTAGGGGTAAGGGTAGGGTTAGGGGTAGGGCTAGGGCTAGGTCTAGGGCTTGGGATAGGGCTAGGGTTAGGGTTAGGGTTAGGGTTAGGGTTAGGGATAGGGTTAGGGCTAGGGATAGGGCTAGGTCTAGGGCTAAGACTACGGTTAGGGTTAGGGTTAGGGTTTGGGTTAGGGTTAGGGCTAGGGCTAGGGCTACGGCTAGGGCTAGGGTTAGGGTTAGGGTTAGGGTTAGGGTTAGGGTTAGCATATGGGTTCTGGGAAAGTTTATCATGTATCAGCCTTTGAATTCACGGTGAAAGAGATGCCCTCACTGGAGTATGAGTGTAACACGGCGAATTGAAAACTACAGGCCACAAACATTTTAGAATGGTACTTCCTACACTAGAAATGCATGTTCAACTAGATGTAGCACCCGAATAACATAATGTTGGCATTGGTAAAACCAGTTACAAGGCTGATAATTTGATGTGGTACAGTTTCCCTTTGATTTTAATTGTGAAATTGGCTTGGTGTTTGCGGGGTGGGGAAAGCTGGTGAAAAATTTCACAACTCCTCTTCACAGGACTGTACGACAGTATCTGAGTACTTGAAGAAGTCACCGAAACTGGTTTGGCTCAGTGGTAGAGCGTCGGTCTGCGGACTGAAAGGTGCTGGGTTCGATTCTGGTCAATGGCATGTACCTTGGTTGCGGGTACATCCCCAGTAGGGGATGTGCTGGAGGCAGCTGGTCTATGTTTCTCTCTCATAGATGTTCCTGGCTCTCTATCTCTCTCCCTTCCTCTGTAAAATATCAATAAAATATATATATATTTTAAAAAAGAACCAAGAGAGGTGAACAATAGCCAAGCTTGTGTTCAATTAGTAGTAAAGTCAACAAAAGGCCCTTATGATAACTGTATGAAAATGGAAAACCTGCCAGATCTCCAAATAAAAGAGCAGGACAATGTATGTGATAATAATTCTTTCGCGTGCTGGTAGTAATGTAAAAAAAAAATGTCATTTCACCTTGGAATTCATATGAAAGCAGCTACAGACCCTTGGAGGTGCTTACAGAACTCTGGAAACTCACAAACTGAAGTAAGCTTAATGTCTAAGAAGGTGTATAAGACACGAGGATTACATCAACAAAGAGCCTTGCTAACAGCAACACATTGTTTAATGACAGGAGAATGGTGTTGAAACATCAGAGAAAATAGGTTGCTATAGGTTACCGGCCTACCTCAGTGCCAGTGACTTGTCTTTTTTCAAAGAAGGCTGAGAAGCTTTGAAACAGGAAGTGCTGACGTCATCAAGTGGTCAGGGCCAGGTGAGTAGGCCCACGTGCACCGGTGATAATTATGTGGGCCTGAGTCAATCTGGGAGGAAGTTCATGCCTTAATTGAGGCTGCATACTGCCGATTGACAGCAGGTGTCGGAGGGGAGACCAGGGCCACTGTGTGCGGTGAGCGAGACAGCTGTTGTGGGAAGCTCTTCCAAAGACACCCCACCCCCTGAGACCACCTGCAGACCAGCTCTCTCCTCAGGCCTGTGGCCACCCAAGTGAGGGGAGAGGGGCCTGTCTCCCGGATGCAAGGTTGCCTGGTGACCAGAGTTCTACATTCCGTACTGCCCTGTGACTGAGCCAGTGACCTCAAGGGTGCAGGGCTCTATGGCCTGTATGCTTTCCTTTAAGCAGGATGACCTGCAGACCCCTCAGGGCTTTGGACTTTTGCCAAAGCAAGAGCCTACAAGATCCCTAAGGACACCCGAGGGATGATGTGGGAAAGCATTTTCTGGAGACCAGGGCACGTGTCTTCAAACCCGCCAGCCCTGCCGGTTAGGGTTAGAGTTAGGGTTAGGGTTAGGGTTAGGGTTAGGGTTAGGGTTAGGGTTAGGGTTAAGGTTAGGGGTAAGGGTAGGGTTAGGGGTAGGGCTAGGGCTGGGGCTAGGGCTAGGGCTAGGGCTAGGGCTAGGGTTAGGGTTAGGGGTAAGGGTAGGGTTAGGGGTAGGGCTAGGGCTAGGTCTAGGGCTTGGGATAGGGCTAGGGTTAGGGTTAGGGTTAGGGTTAGGGTTAGGGTTAGGGATAGGGTTAGGGCTAGGGATAGGGCTAGGTCTAGGGCTAAGACTACGGTTAGGGTTAGGGTTAGGGTTTGGGTTAGGGTTAGGGCTAGGGCTAGGGCTACGGCTAGGGCTAGGGTTAGGGTTAGGGTTAGGGTTAGGGTTAGGGTTAGCATATGGGTTCTGGGAAAGTTTATCATGTATCAGCCTTTGAATTCACGGTGAAAGAGATGCCCTCACTGGAGTATGAGTGTAACACGGCGAATTGAAAACTACAGGCCACAAACATTTTAGAATGGTACTTCCTACACTAGAAATGCATGTTCAACTAGATGTAGCACCCGAATAACATAATGTTGGCATTGGTAAAACCAGTTACAAGGCTGATAATTTGATGTGGTACAGTTTCCCTTTGATTTTAATTGTGAAATTGGCTTGGTGTTTGCGGGGTGGGGAAAGCTGGTGAAAAATTTCACAACTCCTCTTCACAGGACTGTACGACAGTATCTGAGTACTTGAAGAAGTCACCGAAACTGGTTTGGCTCAGTGGTAGAGCGTCGGTCTGCGGACTGAAAGGTGCTGGGTTCGATTCTGGTCAATGGCATGTACCTTGGTTGCGGGTACATCCCCAGTAGGGGATGTGCTGGAGGCAGCTGGTCTATGTTTCTCTCTCATAGATGTTCCTGGCTCTCTATCTCTCTCCCTTCCTCTGTAAAATATCAATAAAATATATATATATTTTAAAAAAGAACCAAGAGAGGTGAACAATAGCCAAGCTTGTGTTCAATTAGTAGTAAAGTCAACAAAAGGCCCTTATGATAACTGTATGAAAATGGAAAACCTGCCAGATCTCCAAATAAAAGAGCAGGACAATGTATGTGATAATAATTCTTTCGCGTGCTGGTAGTAATGTAAAAAAAAAATGTCATTTCACCTTGGAATTCATATGAAAGCAGCTACAGACCCTTGGAGGTGCTTACAGAACTCTGGAAACTCACAAACTGAAGTAAGCTTAATGTCTAAGAAGGTGTATAAGACACGAGGATTACATCAACAAAGAGCCTTGCTAACAGCAACACATTGTTTAATGACAGGAGAATGGTGTTGAAACATCAGAGAAAATAGGTTGCTATAGGTTACCGGCCTACCTCAGTGCCAGTGACTTGTCTTTTTTCAAAGAAGGCTGAGAAGCTTTGAAACAGGAAGTGCTGACGTCATCAAGTGGTCAGGGCCAGGTGAGTAGGCCCACGTGCACCGGTGATAATTATGTGGGCCTGAGTCAATCTGGGAGGAAGTTCATGCCTTAATTGAGGCTGCATACTGCCGATTGACAGCAGGTGTCGGAGGGGAGACCAGGGCCACTGTGTGCGGTGAGCGAGACAGCTGTTGTGGGAAGCTCTTCCAAAGACACCCCACCCCCTGAGACCACCTGCAGACCAGCTCTCTCCTCAGGCCTGTGGCCACCCAAGTGAGGGGAGAGGGGCCTGTCTCCCGGATGCAAGGTTGCCTGGTGACCAGAGTTCTACATTCCGTACTGCCCTGTGACTGAGCCAGTGACCTCAAGGGTGCAGGGCTCTATGGCCTGTATGCTTTCCTTTAAGCAGGATGACCTGCAGACCCCTCAGGGCTTTGGACTTTTGCCAAAGCAAGAGCCTACAAGATCCCTAAGGACACCCGAGGGATGATGCGGGAAAGCATTTTCTGGAGACCAGGGCACGTGTCTTCAAACCCGCCAGCCCTGCCGGTTAGGGTTAGAGTTAGGGTTAGGGTTAGGGTTAGGGTTAGGGTTAGGGTTAGGGTTAAGGTTAGGGGTAAGGGTAGGGTTAGGGGTAGGGCTAGGGCTGGGGCTAGGGCTAGGGCTAGGGCTAGGGCTAGGGTTAGGGTTAGGGGTAAGGGTAGGGTTAGGGGTAGGGCTAGGGCTAGGTCTAGGGCTTGGGATAGGGCTAGGGTTAGGGTTAGGGTTAGGGTTAGGGTTAGGGTTAGGGATAGGGTTAGGGCTAGGGATAGGGCTAGGTCTAGGGCTAAGACTACGGTTAGGGTTAGGGTTAGGGTTTGGGTTAGGGTTAGGGCTAGGGCTAGGGCTACGGCTAGGGCTAGGGTTAGGGTTAGGGTTAGGGTTAGGGTTAGGGTTAGCATATGGGTTCTGGGAAAGTTTATCATGTATCAGCCTTTGAATTCACGGTGAAAGAGATGCCCTCACTGGAGTATGAGTGTAACACGGCGAATTGAAAACTACAGGCCACAAACATTTTAGAATGGTACTTCCTACACTAGAAATGCATGTTCAACTAGATGTAGGACCCGAATAACATAATGTTGGCATTGGTAAAACCAGTTACAAGGCTGATAATTTGATGTGGTACAGTTTCCCTTTGATTTTAATTGTGAAATTGGCTTGGTGTTTGCGGGGTGGGGAAAGCTGGTGAAAAATTTCACAACTCCTCTTCACAGGACTGTATGACAGTATCTGAGTACTTGAAGAAGTCACCGAAACTGGTTTGGCTCAGTGGTAGAGCGTCGGTCTGCGGACTGAAAGGTGCTGGGTTCGATTCTGGTCAATGGCATGTACCTTGGTTGCGGGTACATCCCCAGTAGGGGATGTGCTGGAGGCAGCTGGTCTATGTTTCTCTCTCATAGATGTTCCTGGCTCTCTATCTCTCTCCCTTCCTCTGTAAAATATCAATAAAATATATATATATTTTAAAAAAGAACCAAGAGAGGTGAACAATAGCCAAGCTTGTGTTCAATTAGTAGTAAAGTCAACAAAAGGCCCTTATGATAACTGTATGAAAATGGAAAACCTGCCAGATCTCCAAATAAAAGAGCAGGACAATGTATGTGATAATAATTCTTTCGCGTGCTGGTAGTAATGTAAAAAAAAAATGTCATTTCACCTTGGAATTCATATGAAAGCAGCTACAGACCCTTGGAGGTGCTTACAGAACTCTGGAAACTCACAAACTGAAGTAAGCTTAATGTCTAAGAAGGTGTATAAGACAGGAGGATTACATCAACAAAGAGCCTTGCTAACAGCAACACATTGTTTAATGACAGGAGAATGGTGTTGAAACATCAGAGAAAATAGGTTGCTATAGGTTACCGGCCTACCTCAGTGCCAGTGACTTGTCTTTTTTCAAAGAAGGCTGAGAAGCTTTGAAACAGGAAGTGCTGACGTCATCAAGTGGTCAGGGCCAGGTGAGTAGGCCCACGTGCACCGGTGATAATTATGTGGGCCTGAGTCAATCTGGGAGGAAGTTCATGCCTTAATTGAGGCTGCATACTGCCGATTGACAGCAGGTGTCGGAGGGGAGACCAGGGCCACTGTGTGCGGTGAGCGAGACAGCTGTTGTGGGAAGCTCTTCCAAAGACACCCCACCCCCTGAGACCACCTGCAGACCAGCTCTCTCCTCAGGCCTGTGGCCACCCAAGTGAGGGGAGAGGGGCCTGTCTCCCGGATGCAAGGTTGCCTGGTGACCAGAGTTCTACATTCCGTACTGCCCTGTGACTGAGCCAGTGACCTCAAGGGTGCAGGGCTCTATGGCCTGTATGCTTTCCTTTAAGCAGGATGACCTGCAGACCCCTCAGGGCTTTGGACTTTTGCCAAAGCAAGAGCCTACAAGATCCCTAAGGACACCCGAGGGATGATGCGGGAAAGCATTTTCTGGAGACCAGGGCACGTGTCTTCAAACCCGCCAGCCCTGCCGGTTAGGGTTAGAGTTAGGGTTAGGGTTAGGGTTAGGGTTAGGGTTAGGGTTAGGGTTAGGGTTAAGGTTAGGGGTAAGGGTAGGGTTAGGGGTAGGGCTAGGGCTAGGTCTAGGGCTTGGGATAGGGCTAGGGTTAGGGTTAGGGTTAGGGTTAGGGTTAGGGATAGGGTTAGGGCTAGGGATAGGGCTAGGTCTAGGGCTAAGACTACGGTTAGGGTTAGGGTTAGGGTTTGGGTTAGGGTTAGGGCTAGGGCTAGGGCTACGGCTAGGGCTAGGGTTAGGGTTAGGGTTAGGGTTAGGGTTAGGGTTAGCATATGGGTTCTGGGAAAGTTTATCATGTATCAGCCTTTGAATTCACGGTGAAAGAGATGCCCTCACTGGAGTATGAGTGTAACACGGCGAATTGAAAACTACAGGCCACAAACATTTTAGAATGGTACTTCCTACACTAGAAATGCATGTTCAACTAGATGTAGGACCCGAATAACATAATGTTGGCATTGGTAAAACCAGTTACAAGGCTGATAATTTGATGTGGTACAGTTTCCCTTTGATTTTAATTGTGAAATTGGCTTGGTGTTTGCGGGGTGGGGAAAGCTGGTGAAAAATTTCACAACTCCTCTTCACCGGACTGTACGACAGTATCTGAGTACTTGAAGAAGTCACCGAAACTGGTTTGGCTCAGTGGTAGAGCGTCGGTCTGCGGACTGAAAGGTGCTGGGTTCGATTCTGGTCAATGGCATGTACCTTGGTTGCGGGTACATCCCCAGTAGGGGATGTGCTGGAGGCAGCTGGTCTATGTTTCTCTCTCATAGATGTTCCTGGCTCTCTATCTCTCTCCCTTCCTCTGTAAAATATCAATAAAATATATATATATTTTAAAAAAGAACCAAGAGAGGTGAACAATAGCCAAGCTTGTGTTCAATTAGTAGTAAAGTCAACAAAAGGCCCTTATGATAACTGTATGAAAATGGAAAACCTGCCAGATCTCCAAATAAAAGAGCAGGACAATGTATGTGATAATAATTCTTTCGCGTGCTGGTAGTAATGTAAAAAAAAAATGTCATTTCACCTTGGAATTCATATGAAAGCAGCTACAGACCCTTGGAGGTGCTTACAGAACTCTGGAAACTCACAAACTGAAGTAAGCTTAATGTCTAAGAAGGTGTATAAGACACGAGGATTACATCAACAAAGAGCCTTGCTAACAGCAACACATTGTTTAATGACAGGAGAATGGTGTTGAAACATCAGAGAAAATAGGTTGCTATAGGTTACCGGCCTACCTCAGTGCCAGTGACTTGTCTTTTTTCAAAGAAGGCTGAGAAGCTTTGAAACAGGAAGTGCTGACGTCATCAAGTGGTCAGGGCCAGGTGAGTAGGCCCACGTGCACCGGTGATAATTATGTGGGCCTGAGTCAATCTGGGAGGAAGTTCATGCCTTAATTGAGGCTGCATACTGCCGATTGACAGCAGGTGTCGGAGGGGAGACCAGGGCCACTGTGTGCGGTGAGCGAGACAGCTGTTGTGGGAAGCTCTTCCAAAGACACCCCACCCCCTGAGACCACCTGCAGACCAGCTCTCTCCTCAGGCCTGTGGCCACCCAAGTGAGGGGAGAGGGGCCTGTCTCCCGGATGCAAGGTTGCCTGGTGACCAGAGTTCTACATTCCGTACTGCCCTGTGACTGAGCCAGTGACCTCAAGGGTGCAGGGCTCTATGGCCTGTATGCTTTCCTTTAAGCAGGATGACCTGCAGACCCCTCAGGGCTTTGGACTTTTGCCAAAGCAAGAGCCTACAAGATCCCTAAGGACACCCGAGGGATGATGCGGGAAAGCATTTTCTGGAGACCAGGGCACGTGTCTTCAAACCCGCCAGCCCTGCCGGTTAGGGTTAGAGTTAGGGTTAGGGTTAGGGTTAGGGTTAGGGTTAGGGTTAGGGTTAAGGTTAGGGGTAAGGGTAGGGTTAGGGGTAGGGCTAGGGCTGGGGCTAGGGCTAGGGCTAGGGCTAGGGCTAGGGTTAGGGTTAGGGGTAAGGGTAGGGTTAGGGGTAGGGCTAGGGCTAGGTCTAGGGCTTGGGATAGGGCTAGGGTTAGGGTTAGGGTTAGGGTTAGGGTTAGGGTTAGGGATAGGGTTAGGGCTAGGGATAGGGCTAGGTCTAGGGCTAAGACTACGGTTAGGGTTAGGGTTAGGGTTTGGGTTAGGGTTAGGGCTAGGGCTAGGGCTACGGCTAGGGCTAGGGTTAGGGTTAGGGTTAGGGTTAGGGTTAGGGTTAGCATATGGGTTCTGGGAAAGTTTATCATGTATCAGCCTTTGAATTCACGGTGAAAGAGATGCCCTCACTGGAGTATGAGTGTAACACGGCGAATTGAAAACTACAGGCCACAAACATTTTAGAATGGTACTTCCTACACTAGAAATGCATGTTCAACTAGATGTAGGACCCGAATAACATAATGTTGGCATTGGTAAAACCAGTTACAAGGCTGATAATTTGATGTGGTACAGTTTCCCTTTGATTTTAATTGTGAAATTGGCTTGGTGTTTGCGGGGTGGGGAAAGCTGGTGAAAAATTTCACAACTCCTCTTCACAGGACTGTACGACAGTATCTGAGTACTTGAAGAAGTCACCGAAACTGGTTTGGCTCAGTGGTAGAGCGTCGGTCTGCGGACTGAAAGGTGCTGGGTTCGATTCTGGTCAATGGCATGTACCTTGGTTGCGGGTACATCCCCAGTAGGGGATGTGCTGGAGGCAGCTGGTCTATGTTTCTCTCTCATAGATGTTCCTGGCTCTCTATCTCTCTCCCTTCCTCTGTAAAATATCAATAAAATATATATATATTTTAAAAAAGAACCAAGAGAGGTGAACAATAGCCAAGCTTGTGTTCAATTAGTAGTAAAGTCAACAAAAGGCCCTTATGATAACTGTATGAAAATGGAAAACCTGCCAGATCTCCAAATAAAAGAGCAGGACAATGTATGTGATAATAATTCTTTCGCGTGCTGGTAGTAATGTAAAAAAAAAATGTCATTTCACCTTGGAATTCATATGAAAGCAGCTACAGACCCTTGGAGGTGCTTACAGAACTCTGGAAACTCACAAACTGAAGTAAGCTTAATGTCTAAGAAGGTGTATAAGACAGGAGGATTACATCAACAAAGAGCCTTGCTAACAGCAACACATTGTTTAATGACAGGAGAATGGTGTTGAAACATCAGAGAAAATAGGTTGCTATAGGTTACCGGCCTACCTCAGTGCCAGTGACTTGTCTTTTTTCAAAGAAGGCTGAGAAGCTTTGAAACAGGAAGTGCTGACGTCATCAAGTGGTCAGGGCCAGGTGAGTAGGCCCACGTGCACCGGTGATAATTATGTGGGCCTGAGTCAATCTGGGAGGAAGTTCATGCCTTAATTGAGGCTGCATACTGCCGATTGACAGCAGGTGTCGGAGGGGAGACCAGGGCCACTGTGTGCGGTGAGCGAGACAGCTGTTGTGGGAAGCTCTTCCAAAGACACCCCACCCCCTGAGACCACCTGCAGACCAGCTCTCTCCTCAGGCCTGTGGCCACCCAAGTGAGGGGAGAGGGGCCTGTCTCCCGGATGCAAGGTTGCCTGGTGACCAGAGTTCTACATTCCGTACTGCCCTGTGACTGAGCCAGTGACCTCAAGGGTGCAGGGCTCTATGGCCTGTATGCTTTCCTTTAAGCAGGATGACCTGCAGACCCCTCAGGGCTTTGGACTTTTGCCAAAGCAAGAGCCTACAAGATCCCTAAGGACACCCGAGGGATGATGCGGGAAAGCATTTTCTGGAGACCAGGGCACGTGTCTTCAAACCCGCCAGCCCTGCCGGTTAGGGTTAGAGTTAGGGTTAGGGTTAGGGTTAGGGTTAGGGTTAGGGTTAGGGTTAGGGTTAAGGTTAGGGGTAAGGGTAGGGTTAGGGGTAGGGCTAGGGCTAGGTCTAGGGCTTGGGATAGGGCTAGGGTTAGGGTTAGGGTTAGGGTTAGGGTTAGGGATAGGGTTAGGGCTAGGGATAGGGCTAGGTCTAGGGCTAAGACTACGGTTAGGGTTAGGGTTAGGGTTTGGGTTAGGGTTAGGGCTAGGGCTAGGGCTACGGCTAGGGCTAGGGTTAGGGTTAGGGTTAGGGTTAGGGTTAGGGTTAGCATATGGGTTCTGGGAAAGTTTATCATGTATCAGCCTTTGAATTCACGGTGAAAGAGATGCCCTCACTGGAGTATGAGTGTAACACGGCGAATTGAAAACTACAGGCCACAAACATTTTAGAATGGTACTTCCTACACTAGAAATGCATGTTCAACTAGATGTAGGACCCGAATAACATAATGTTGGCATTGGTAAAACCAGTTACAAGGCTGATAATTTGATGTGGTACAGTTTCCCTTTGATTTTAATTGTGAAATTGGCTTGGTGTTTGCGGGGTGGGGAAAGCTGGTGAAAAATTTCACAACTCCTCTTCACCGGACTGTACGACAGTATCTGAGTACTTGAAGAAGTCACCGAAACTGGTTTGGCTCAGTGGTAGAGCGTCGGTCTGCGGACTGAAAGGTGCTGGGTTCGATTCTGGTCAATGGCATGTACCTTGGTTGCGGGTACATCCCCAGTAGGGGATGTGCTGGAGGCAGCTGGTCTATGTTTCTCTCTCATAGATGTTCCTGGCTCTCTATCTCTCTCCCTTCCTCTGTAAAATATCAATAAAATATATATATATTTTAAAAAAGAACCAAGAGAGGTGAACAATAGCCAAGCTTGTGTTCAATTAGTAGTAAAGTCAACAAAAGGCCCTTATGATAACTGTATGAAAATGGAAAACCTGCCAGATCTCCAAATAAAAGAGCAGGACAATGTATGTGATAATAATTCTTTCGCGTGCTGGTAGTAATGTAAAAAAAAAATGTCATTTCACCTTGGAATTCATATGAAAGCAGCTACAGACCCTTGGAGGTGCTTACAGAACTCTGGAAACTCACAAACTGAAGTAAGCTTAATGTCTAAGAAGGTGTATAAGACACGAGGATTACATCAACAAAGAGCCTTGCTAACAGCAACACATTGTTTAATGACAGGAGAATGGTGTTGAAACATCAGAGAAAATAGGTTGCTATAGGTTACCGGCCTACCTCAGTGCCAGTGACTTGTCTTTTTTCAAAGAAGGCTGAGAAGCTTTGAAACAGGAAGTGCTGACGTCATCAAGTGGTCAGGGCCAGGTGAGTAGGCCCACGTGCACCGGTGATAATTATGTGGGCCTGAGTCAATCTGGGAGGAAGTTCATGCCTTAATTGAGGCTGCATACTGCCGATTGACAGCAGGTGTCGGAGGGGAGACCAGGGCCACTGTGTGCGGTGAGCGAGACAGCTGTTGTGGGAAGCTCTTCCAAAGACACCCCACCCCCTGAGACCACCTGCAGACCAGCTCTCTCCTCAGGCCTGTGGCCACCCAAGTGAGGGGAGAGGGGCCTGTCTCCCGGATGCAAGGTTGCCTGGTGACCAGAGTTCTACATTCCGTACTGCCCTGTGACTGAGCCAGTGACCTCAAGGGTGCAGGGCTCTATGGCCTGTATGCTTTCCTTTAAGCAGGATGACCTGCAGACCCCTCAGGGCTTTGGACTTTTGCCAAAGCAAGAGCCTACAAGATCCCTAAGGACACCCGAGGGATGATGCGGGAAAGCATTTTCTGGAGACCAGGGCACGTGTCTTCAAACCCGCCAGCCCTGCCGGTTAGGGTTAGAGTTAGGGTTAGGGTTAGGGTTAGGGTTAGGGTTAGGGTTAGGGTTAGGGTTAAGGTTAGGGGTAAGGGTAGGGTTAGGGGTAGGGCTAGGGCTGGGGCTAGGGCTAGGGCTAGGGCTAGGGCTAGGGTTAGGGTTAGGGGTAAGGGTAGGGTTAGGGGTAGGGCTAGGGCTAGGTCTAGGGCTTGGGATAGGGCTAGGGTTAGGGTTAGGGTTAGGGTTAGGGTTAGGGTTAGGGTTAGGGATAGGGTTAGGGCTAGGGATAGGGCTAGGTCTAGGGCTAAGACTACGGTTAGGGTTAGGGTTAGGGTTTGGGTTAGGGTTAGGGCTAGGGCTAGGGCTACGGCTAGGGCTAGGGTTAGGGTTAGGGTTAGGGTTAGGGTTAGGGTTAGGGTTAGGGATAGGGTTAGGGCTAGGGATAGGGCTAGGTCTAGGGCTAAGACTAGGGTTAGGGTTAGGGTTAGGGTTTGGGTTAGGGTTAGGGCTAGGGCTAGGGCTACGGCTAGGGCTAGGGTTAGGGTTAGGGTTAGGGTTAGGGTTAGGGTTAGCATATGGGTTCTGGGAAAGTTTATCATGTATCAGCCTTTGAATTCACGGTGAAAGAGATGCCCTCACTGGAGTATGAGTGTAACACGGCGAATTGAAAACTACAGGCCACAAACATTTTAGAATGGTACTTCCTACACTAGAAATGCATGTTCAACTAGATGTAGGACCCGAATAACATAATGTTGGCATTGGTAAAACCAGTTACAAGGCTGATAATTTGATGTGGTACAGTTTCCCTTTGATTTTAATTGTGAAATTGGCTTGGTGTTTGCGGGGTGGGGAAAGCTGGTGAAAAATTTCACAACTCCTCTTCACAGGACTGTACGACAGTATCTGAGTAC
This sequence comes from Vespertilio murinus, assembly GCA_963924515.1. Classification (NCBI taxonomy): domain Eukaryota; kingdom Metazoa; phylum Chordata; class Mammalia; order Chiroptera; family Vespertilionidae; genus Vespertilio; species Vespertilio murinus. Next base: position 109,783,039 of record OZ004704.1, on the reverse strand, counting down.
TTGAAGAAGTCACCGAAACTGGTTTGGCTCAGTGGTAGAGCGTCGGTTTTCGGACTGAAAGGTGCTGGGTTCGATTGTGGTCAATGGCATGTACCTTGGTTGCGGGTACATCCCCAGTAGGGGATGTGCTGGAGGCAGCTGGTCTGTTTCTCTCTCATAGATGTTCCTGGCTCTCTATCTCTCTCCCTTCCTCTGTAAAATATCAATAAAATATATATATTTTTTAAAAAAGAACCAAGAGAGGTGAACAATAGCCAAGCTTGTGTTCAATTAGTAGTAAAGTCAACAAAAGGCCCTTATGATAACTGTATGAAAATGGAAAACCTGCCAGATCTCCAAATAAAAGAGCAGGACAATGTATGTGATAATAATTCTTTCGCGTGCTGGTAGTAATGTAAAAAAAAAATGTCATTTCACTTGGAATTCATATGAAAGCAGCTACAGACCCTTGGAGGTACTTACAGAACTCTGGAAACTCACAAACTGAAGTAAGCTTAATGTCTAAGAAGGTGTATAAGACACGAGGATTACATCAACAAAGAGCCTTGCTAACAGCAACACATTGTTTAATGACAGGAGAATGGTGTTGAAACATCAGAGAAAATAGGTTGCTATAGGTTACCGGCCTACCTCAGTGCCAGTGACTTGTCTTTTTTCAAAGAAGGCTGAGAAGCTTTGAAACAGGAAGTGCTGACGTCATCAAGTGGTCAGGGCCAGGTGAGTAGGCCCACGTGCACCGGTGATAATTATGTGGGCCTGAGTCAATCTGGGAGGAAGTTCATGCCTTAATTGAGGCTGCATACTGCCAATTGACAGCAGGTGTCGGAGGGGAGACCAGGGCCACTGTGTGCGGTGAGCGAGACAGCTGTTGTGGGAAGCTCTTCCAAAGACACCCCACCCCCTGAGACCACCTGCAGACCAGCTCTCTCCTCAGGCCTGTGGCCACCCAAGTGAGGGGAGAGGGGCCTGTCTCCCGGATGCAAGGTTGCCTGGTGACCAGAGTTCTACATTCCGTACTGCCCTGTGACTGAGCCAGTGACCTCAAGGGTGCAGGGCTCTATGGCCTGTATGCTTTCCTTTAAGCAGGATGACCTGCAGACCCCTCAGGGCTTTGGACTTTTGCCAAAGCAAGAGCCTACAAGATCCCTAAGGACACCCGAGGGATGATGCGGGAAAGCATTTTCTGGAGACCAGGGCACGTGTCTTCAAACCCGCCAGCCCTGCCGGTTAGGGTTAGAGTTAGGGTTAGGGTTAGGTTTAGGGTTAGGGTTAGGGGTAAGGGTAGGGTTAGGGGTAGGGCTAGGGCTGGGGCTAGGGCTAGGGCTAGGGCTAGGGTTAGGGTTAGGGTTAGGGGTAAGGGTAGGGTTAGTGGTAGGGCTAGGGCTAGGTCTAGGGCTTGGGATAGGGCTAGGGTTAGGGTTAGGGTTAGGGTTAGGGCTAGGGATAGGGCTAGGTCTAGGGCTAAGACTAGGGTTAGGGTTAGGGTTAGGGTTTGGGTTAGGGTTAGGGCTAGGGCTAGGGCTAGGGTTATGACAGTTGGACATTCCCTGAGGGGTTTCAGATAGGAAGAGTGTGCAGGCCAGGCTGAGGGACCACGATGCATGAATTTCATGCACTAGGCCTCTAGTAAAATAATAATAAACTAAAACACAAATTCAGATTATTAGGATTTAAAAAAACATCTCAAGAAACTTTTCTCAATCATAATGTATATTTTACATTAATATTTATGTTCTTCTAGGTACTTAATATTTTATTAGCAACTCCCTTGAAAATATTGGGATTTCCTAAACTCAGCCTTCCTCCATTCTAATGCAGACTCACTTTATATGCAGTATCCACCTGGGTCTGTCTCTGCAACATCTTCATGGGATTTGGGAGGCAAGGAGAACAAACATGCACATGATGCTCAAATGCTTACTGTGCTATAAGTAATAAAGACCTTTATTTCTGACCCAGGACTTCTGTGAAAACTGCTAATATCCATGAGATCATGGAAGGCCAACCTGTGCATGCAAGCAAGGTAAAATTTCAGACCCTTCAATCTATTAACAATGGACAAAATCGACCTCTGAGATGGTGGAAATGTACCTCTGACTTTAAGAGATTATGTGTTGAGGCTTATACCTATCTGATACCCACAGCTTTATCTGATGCCTAGGAAATGCACAATATGTAAATAAATAAATTCACCTAATCTATCTCCCCTGTTTAAGTTCCCACAATGTTTCTGTAAACATTCTGTTTTTAATATCATGTATACTTCTACGGACATACATGTTTCTGTAAAAAATGTATCCATGTTAAATTTCGGTTCATATTACAGAAAATTTGTGATTAGCACAGCTATATCCATTTATTCAAAGCAACTTGGGACTAGTCCTACAATATACAGTATAGTTCTATAGATAATCACTTTTGTTATTTTTTTCATAGGAACAAATATCAGTTTTGAAAATCCTACAAAAGCTGATGTGATCTAATAGTTGGGGCTACTCTGTTGCAAAGCCTGCCAACCTGACCCTGACTTCTACACCTGAAGAATCCTATGTAATAAAAGAGTGATATGCAGATTAACCATCACTCCCCTACACCCACCAGCCAATCAGGAGGGATATTCAAGTCAACTTAACCAAGATGGCTACGATCATGGAGTGAGCAAGAGGCTTGGGTTCCCCCAGCAATGGAGGAAGCCAAGCTTTCTGCACACCCTGGCCAGTCGAGGCCAAGACTCAAGGCTACAAAGTTTCAATTATAGAAGATAAATAAATCCCAGATACCTGGGCCTCTCCTTGGGTTGCCGGGGCATGTGGCAGGCCTGCAAAATACCATAAGACCCTCACCCAGGCTGCCCCATGTCCCAAGGAACACCCACCCTGATCTGGGACAACTTTCAGGGCAAATAATCTGGCCCCCACCATCCACCAGGTCTCTATCCTATCCAGTAAAATAGTAATATACAACTTGACCATCACTCCAACACACAAGATGACTGCTCCCATGTGGTCAAAGATCCTGCTCCCATGTGGAGACAGGATGGCTGTCACAGATGGCCAGCAGTGGAGGGCAGTTGGGAGGGACCAGGCCTGCAAGGGAAGGAAGTTGGGGGCAATCAAGCCTGCAGGGCATTTAGGGGTGACCAGGCTGGCAGAGGAGGGAAGTTGGGGGTGACCGGGCCTATAGGGAAGACCAGTTAGGGGTGTCCAGGCCAGCAATGGAGGAGAGTTAGGGGTGTCCAGGCCAGCAATGGAGGGCAGTTAGGGGTGTCAGGCCTGCAGAGGATGGCAGTTAGGGGAAATCAGGCTGGCAGGGGAGCAGTTAAGCATCAATCAGGCTGGCAGGGAAGTGGTTAGGGAGTGATCATGCTGGCAGGCAGAAGTGACTAGGAGCAACCAGGAAGGTAGGAAGGCCAATAGTTGGGAGCCAGCAATCTTGGACTGTGAGAGGGATGTCCAACTACCCATTTAGGCTGGGATCAGGCCTAAACAGGTATTAGGACATCCCTCGAGGGTTCCCAGAACGGAGAGGGTGCAGGCTGGGCTGAGGGACACACAGCCCTGTGCACAAATTTCATGCACTGGGCCTCTAGTATTAGAAATAATCCTTTTGTATTAACATGTTCACATCTATTTTTAGAAGTGCTTTATTCTTTGAAAACATTTTAAAGTCCTATCAGGATAGGTTCAAGGAATCTTTAAATCTAGTTATGGGTGCTTTCTGTGGATTTACAGAATACATATTTTCCTCATAGTAACCTTCTTTTTCATAATAAAATAACTGTAAAAAGAAAACCCTATTTTTTATTTATATAACAGAAGAAAAAGAAAATATCCCGATTATTTATTAGTTTTTTAAATATAAATTTTTTTATTGATTTTCCACAGAGAGGAAGGGAGAGGGATAGAGAGCTAGAAATGTCCATGAGAGAGAAACATCGACCAGCTGCCTCCTGCACACCCCCTACTGGGGATGTGCCCACAACCAATGCACATGCCCTTGACTGGAATCAACCTGGGACCTTTCAGTCCGCAGACCGACACTCTATCCACTGAGCCAAACCGATTTTGGCTGACTTTTAATTATTTTTATTGAGATATAAAATCATTACATATTAGTTTCAAATGTACAGCATACTGATTTGATATATATATTTAAATGTACAGAATGTTTACTATTGTTAGTAATACACCATTATACAGTATATTTGAAAGTTGCTAAGAAATAAACTTTTAATTCTTAAATGATATTATTTTTTTGTTAAAGCTAGATAAGTTCTGATTTATATTAAAATATTCTAAGAGAGACTAAAACAGAAATTAATGAGTCAAATAAAATTTTTTATAAGGTCCTTTATTTTAAAAATCAAAATTTCTACTAATACTTAAATATTTAAAAAATTCAAATAGTAATAACAATAAACATCTTATTTCCAACTTTTTACTATTAACAGTTTCTTATTTATCTTACATCCAAAAAAGAAATGAAGCATGTACATATGTCTTAACTATAATAATTGCTCTAACCTAGAATGGAAGCACTCTTAAATAGAGTATGTGTGTCTTGTTTACCAGATGACCCTCAAAATAGATTACTCAGAACCTAAAATGTTATAAAATTTTATGTGGATATTAAAAGTAGAAGTATATAATACTTACTATTCCACATCTTGTTTCTTCTTTCTTCACTTCCGTCAAAATAATACAACTTGGATGTATTTATTGACTGCATAATAATTTTATATATATGTATTATAACCTATCTAACCAGCCTGATTATGTTGTCAATTTCAGTTTTATTTTCATTCCCTTGCTTTTAAACATAAAGCAAAAATAGCTTCTTTACATGTATTGTTAAGAATGTATATTTACATGTGTATTCTTCTGTCTCACGTGCACACACATGGGCAAAAATTAAATTATATTCCCATTATATGGCATTATTCCCATTTTTGGTAAAGCAGATATCCAATTTTGAGATGTGGTGCTTTAGAAAATAATAAGAGCATAATATGCTAATTAGACTGGACAGCCAAACAACCTTCCGGACAACCTTCCAGATGAAGCCAGGGCTGCGAAGGCCAAGGCAGCCGCCACAGCTGTGAGGGCCAGACTCTTGCACGAATTTCACATGCATCAGGCCTCTAGTATCTATATAAAAGTATTTGGCAACCATTAAGTACCCTATCTCACTTAATAATCAATTGCTGTGCACTTGGTTTTTGTTTTGTTTACTCTGCTCTAAAGTTTGCCCTATTTTAAATTTACTTCCTCAAATCATAACCTGCTCCTAATAGTATCATTCATATTACTAGTAACACTGCTTACTCTGCTTTTTTTTTAATTAAAAAAGCAAAATTTTGGTGTTGTGGTTCTCTGGAAATGTTCTTAATTAAAGGGAAATATGGTACAAAAAGTAAATAAAATGAGCTCTGTGGTACAGCAAGCAATCAAGTACATTTTATGGTATGTGTTATGAACTATAGATACTTCAAAATAAAAGGTAAATATTTAAAGATACCTCAGTTGAATTTTGTACTTTGTTCTAAACATAACAACCATCACCTTTTCATATATTTAAATATATATATGATATATATTATATATGTGTGTATATATTATATATATTATATATACAAATTATATATATTATATACAAATTATATATATATATATATATATATATATATATATATATATATATATAATTTGTTTCAGAGAGGAAGGAAGAGGGAGAAAGATAGAAACATCAATGATGAGAGGGAACCATTGATTGACTACCTCCTGCATGGTCTCTACTGGGGATTGAGCCCATAACCCAGACTTATTCCCTTACCAAAAATTGAACCATGACCTCCTGGTTCATAGATCACAGCTCAACTATTGAGCCATGCCAATGGGCTCATATATTTTTAAAAAATAATATATGCTGTTGTATATTTAACTTTGTTTATATAAATAATTATATATAATTTAGTCCTAGTGTAAATAAGTAAAAATAAATATATTCTAAACTATATTATACAAAACATGAATGATAATTTAAATATGTTTCAGATTTTCCATAGGAGCACACTGTTTTAAGAAATGTAATCTTGAATTGTTTTGAATGCAAAATTAGTTTACACATGACAATCAGTTATCAGTTAATAAGCACTTACTATATGCTTGGCAATCAACATTATTCATTTAATAAGAATATTATGTTTAAAATTCTGTTTTACCATACCTTCTATTCTTTATCCAACAAGATACTTTATGATGGAAATGTATAATTAATATCTCAGTAATAGTTCTTATTACCATTTTCTAGTCTTGATTTAAATGTAGTGTTCTTATTTTACTACTATTAGTAAAATAAGCGTTTTATTTCAGGGTAAAGATATTTATTTTGGTATTTTTACATGTGTTCCCCTTTCCCCCCCATTGACTCCTTCTACCCCAACCCCCACCCCAGCATTGAACACACTATTGTCTATGTTCATGGCTAATGCATGTAAGTGCATACAAGTTCTTTGGTTAATTTCTTCCCCACCTCCATCTTTCCTCTGAGATTCCACAGTCTATTACAGCTGTAGGCGCCCGAGGGCTGGGTCCGAACCGTTCGGCTGTTCTATCCGGCCTGTGAAACCAAAAGAGCGGAGGGTTCTCTTGCTCTCCCCTCTGCTCCTTCACCAGCAGCCCAAGATGAGAGTGCTGGCATGGTCAGGTTGCTTTTGCTCCAGCTCTCTGTTCCAGTTTAAGAACCCATTGTGGCCCTCGAGTCAAAAAGTTTGCCCACCCCTGGTCTATTTCATGCTTCTGTTTCATCAATTTATTTTGTTCACTAGATTCTACATATGAGTGAGATCATGTGATACTTGTTTTTCTCTAAATAGCTGATTTTGCTTAGCATAATACTCTACAGGTCCCTCCATACTTTCTCAAAGGATATGTGATCTTTATATTGTTGCATAGTATTACAGGGTGTAAATGTACCACAACTTTTTTATCCACTCATCTACTGATTGGCACTTGGGCTGTTTCCAGATCTTAGCCATTGTAAATTGTGCTGCTATGAACTTGGGGGTGCATATATTCTTTCTTATTGTTGTTTTGGGTTTCTTAGGATTTATTTCAAGAAGTAGGATCACTCCGTCAAATGAGGTCCATTTTTAGTTTTCTAAGGAAACACTATACTGTTTTCCATAGTGGCTGCACCAATCTGCATACCCACCAGCAATGTAGGAGGGTTCCCTTTTCCCTTTTCTCCATATCCTCACCAGTACTAGTCATTTGTTCATTTGTTGTTGTTTTTTTTGTTTGTTTGTTTGTTTTTTGTTTTGTTTGTTTGTTACAAGTTGGACATTGAAAGATTAGGTGTATTCCAGAGATTCATTAACTAGTACCAGAGTGGTATGGTACTCAGTAATCATCATAATAAAAATAGGATACTTTTGTTAACATTAACACAACTCTAGTCCACTCTGCCCTCCCTCTGCTAGTGCCCAATGTGAGTGGCTAACATGAACATTTTTGTGTTGGCCCTTTTTGAGGGTGCCTGCATTCCAGCCATTCCTCCCTGGCATATAGCAACCCTGCAGCTTTTCTCAGCCAAATATTCTTTGGGCATCTTTCTCAGTTCTCGTGCTCTGGGCTGGGGAGCTCAGCTTGGGGCTTAGACCACAGAGTTCTCAGTGGGAACCTCCCACAGCCATGATATCCCTCTGGAAGTTCAGCTGCTGTCTGTGAGAGACCAGCCAGTTCTTTCAAACATTTTTACTTCTTACCAGTGTCTATGCAGTCTCCACTTTCCATCCTCATCCTTGATTATCAGGGTTGTCCCCACTGAGTCTTCAGTTGATTATTCAAGATAGCTTTTCTATATTTTAGTTGTAATTCCATTTTATTTCCTGGGAGCTTCTTAGTCTAGCTTCCACTTATTCTGTCACCTATAGTCAAAGTCAACAATTACCATGGATTGGCATAAAAGGTTGGGTGCTACACAAATGTTTACTTCTGTTGGAATCTTTTGATCACAGCTGCATTTTGCTATAGTAGACTTGATTGGTCATAAATAAAATTTTCTTACTGTACCACAAATTTAATTTATTTAGACTAACTCTAAGCTCATTTGGCACCTGCTAGAGCAATGCTTTTAAAATTGTGAGCCACAGTCTGATGGTAGCAACTTAGTTCTTCTATTCTAGCATTTATTTTAGTAAAGCATAACAGGGTAGAATAGGATAGGACAGATCAGTTCACTTCCACATGCATTTCAAGTAGTAGGCATACATGTTGTTTAGCAAATGGGTGCATTTATGAGTACAGTGTTGCTATATAAAATGTCTTACTATTGGTTGCAATTTAAAAATTTGAAGGCAATGATGTAAGTTTTCATATGGTAAAATAGAGACCTCTTAACTTCAGGAATTGTACAATATAATACCAAATTTTAATTAAAAATTTCCAAGCATAACAAAATTTAAGTTAAAAATTTACTGAAAATTATATTTTATAGATATATTTATTAATATTTCCTCATATTATGTAGCAATTATATGCCTACTGTATTATCAAGAATTAGAAAATATAATTATGAATCATATTGAGCATCTTATGTTCAATAAATACTTGTATTTATTTTACTGTGTGCTTTCTTTATATTATTTAAATATATTTTATTAGTCAGTTAACAATATTCTTATTAATCTTTAAAATTTGGATATTTACCTATAATTTATTTTTCAATGTGTCTATGGTATTTTCATTTTGTATACTCAGATATTTTCAAAGTATATGCAATCAAATTTATCATTATATTGTATGTCTGTTTCTCATAGAAGTCTTTTCAGTGCTCAGATTATATACAGGAATGGGAGAAGTAGGTTAATAATAATAATAAATATATAAAACAAAAATTAATGAATGAATCAGATAAGAATAAACTCTGTTTTGCATACTTACACTTATTTTTGTCCATGACTGTATATTTTTATCTTTCCATCTTGTCTCTAATACTCTTTCACTTCTATTCTGTACCTAAATTGTGTTTCTTTAAACATAACATTATCATACCTACATAAACCCTATTTAATGATGATAGATTTATAAAATATTTTTTAATTATAAGGCTAGTCACCATACACTACTATTTTTCAGCATATTTCTGATTATTTCGGCTTACTTTATTTTTTTTATTTTCTAACAATGAAATATATATATATATATATATATATATATATATATATATATATATATGTGTGTGTGTGTGTGTGTGTGTGTGTGTGTGTATTTAAACTTTTATTTTTTAAATTTTTTTATTGATTAAGGTGTCACATAATTGTTCTCATTTCCCATTCCCATCCCAAACCCATCCCCACGTATTTCCCCACTCCCCTGTTGTCAATAACCACTGGTTAGGCTTATATGCATGCATAGGAGTCCTTTGGTTGATCTCTCTCTCTTACTCCCACCTTCCCCTACCTTCCCTCTGAGGTTTGATAGTCTGATTGATGTTTCCCTATCTCCAGGTCTGTTTTTGTTCATCAGTTTATGTTGTTCATTATTTCCCCTAGTTGAGTGAGATCATGTGATATTAAAAATACACTTATAAGAACCAAAAATGAGACAAGAAATAATGGTTATGCTGAGAGGCATATGAATTAGTATGTAGTGAGCTTCTTTCTGGGCCAACAGTTCTTTTGAGTCTCAATTTCAATGTCAAACAAAGTTCCTTATGTGTACATGTCAGCAATGATATTTAAGTTTAAAATAAAAAGTAGAAAAACTGTACAAGTTTGATGAATGATTACAGTAAAAAGCCATAATAAAGCTGAAAATATTTAAAGACTCAAGTAATTAAGCCAACATCAAGATATAAAATATCAGCCAGCCTTATCATTATCAGCTCACATGGGAAACATGTTTATAATGATAGGTTAGCTTTGCCTGCATATGAACTTTACAAAAAGGGAATAATATAGTTTGAGTTGGTTCTCTTCTGCTCAACATGACCTCTGTGTAAGCCACATTAGCTATTGTATCCTGCATTATTTTGCTCATTTTCACGCTTTATGATATTGCATTAAAAGACTGTACCAAATGTGGATTAGCATTTGGATTGTTTAAGTTTATGAATTTCATGAATAATATTGCTTAGGACATTCTTGTATATTATTTTATATTTTTAGTCAGATACTACTTAGGTTACTTTGGTATTTTTCATTTTTTAAGAATTTATTCCTTTTTATTTAAATATTCAATGATATTGGCATTTATACAGCATTTTAATTTTTAAATTCAAATGTTCACTGCTTTAGACTTCTCTTCTCTATCTTCTCTCATTCTCTTGGTGAAATAATGTTGTTTCTTCTTATATGCTAATGACTCCCCAAATTCCTTTTCTAGCCTAAACTCTTCTTTGCAGTTCATCCACAGATGACCCATCTGATTATTATTAATATCTACTTGATATTGCATAACAAGCATCTCAGACATAACAGCACTGAATCCAAACATTAATATCACCCCACAACCATTTTTCTACCTGAGACTTTACCTCAGCACATGACAACATCCTTGCAGTTGTTCAAAATGTTTGAGATCATCTTTTTAAAAATTTATTATACCTCTCAGCAATCTTTCAGCAATTTCTGTCGACTTTTTATTTTCAGACACCATTCAACACTTTTTCCTCCATTGCAGCCACTTTTAACCAAGTCAATGGTCCAACATTTTGCTGTACTTACTGTGATAGTCTCTCCTCATTCTCTTCCTTCTCTTCCCTCCCCTTCTCTTCTTTTCCATGTACTTCTTACCTTATCCTACTCTCCCTCTTCACTTTCTCTACCTTCTTCCCTTTTTCATTGTTTTGTTTTCTTTTCCCTCTATCTCTACTCATAAAAGTCAGGTAAATTAATTGGCAAATCTAAGATCATATATTTCGGCCTTTTATTCAAAATCCTTCAAAAGCCTTTCATCTTAATTATTTTAAAAGCCTAATCCTTCAGGTGGACTACATAGAGATGTATTATTTCCACCCTTCCTTTATTACATTGCTCTCATCTTTTCTAATGGTTATGACCTTATAATTTCTCAACAGATAGGGCATGTCCCTATGTAAGAATCTTTTGACTTGTTTTCCTTTTGCTCATTTTTTTCCTTTACTTATCCATATGGTTCAAATATTTTCCAATGAGTTTTTCTATCATTTAAAAACCAGAGCCCTACACTAGCCATTCCATATTTCCTTCTATGGTTTATTTTTCTCATTATTTATAATATATATTTAATTCTCACCCAAGGATTTTTTCCATTGATTTCTTGAGAGCTGAAAGAAAGAAGGGGGAAGAGAGAGAGAGAAATATTAATGTGAGAGAGATTCATTGATTGATTGTCTCTCCCCCGACCCCCACCCCCAAAGGGACTGGGGCACCTGCAACCAAGGCACGTGTCTTTGATTGGAAATCAAACCTGTCACTTTTTGGTCTGCAGGCCAACACTCTAACCACTGAGAAACCTGCCAAGGCTGTACAATATATTTTAACATGCTATGCATTTTTTTATATTATGCTTGCATGTATATTATCACTTGTTTATTTTTCATTTAGACTTTTGTTTATCTCACAAATAGACTATAAAGAAGGCTCTTAGTTTTGTTTCCAGGACATAGAATAGCACCTACCACAGAGTAGACAATAAATATATGGTAAATCAATGTTTTTAATTAATAAAATACTTCCTTTATAATTTTCTATGGTATAAGACATTTGTGATAAATTTCCCATATTTTAAAAATTAGAAATGTCTGTTTTACCCCAAGTTGTAAAAAAGTTTTTTTTGTGTAAATAAAGGTTGAGATTCACTCTCAGTGCTTTGAAGATTATATTCCTCTTCCTTCTGAATTTTTATTTTTTGAACTTTCTGTGAGCCTGGTTGTTTAACTGTAAGACATCTTATCTTTTCTCTCTTCGTACTTTAAGATAATCTTTATTTTATTTTATATTTTTAAAATATATTTCATTGATTTTTTACAGAGAGGAAGAGAGAAGGAGAGTGAGTTAGAAACATCAATGAGAGAGAAACATCAATTAGCTGCATCCATTGAAACAAAAATGAGGAATCAGCAGAAAAGGAAATGAACAAAATGGAGGCAAGCAATTTTTAAGAGAAACAATTGAGAGCAATGGTTAACACTGAAAGGATGGAAGATGACAACATGTGTAATAATCAAGATGAAACGAAGAAGAATAAGGAGGAAATGAAGAATGACTTAGCCACAAACACAGTGGAAAATTTCAACAGTAGACTAGAAGAAGCTGAGGACCACATCAGCAAATAAGAAGGCAATGTAGGGGGCAAAAAAAAAACTCAACCAACCACAGCAGCAACTGAAAAGAAAACTTAAAAAACAGGAGGATGGATTAAGGGAGCTTGGGGGAAACATGAAACAAAACAACATGTGCATAATAGGGGTTCCAGAAGGAGAGAAAGCTGAACAAGGAATAGAAAACCTGGTTGAAGAAATAATGACAGAAAACTTCCCTGATGATGGGAAGAAAATGGCCACACAAGTCCAGGAAGCACACATAGCCCCAAACAAAATGAACCCAAAAAGACTAATAGTAAGACCCTTCATAATTAAATTGGCAAACATCAGTAACAAAGTAATAATCTTAAAGGCTACCAGAGAGACAAATAGTTAGACACAAGGGATCTCCCATAGACTATCAACTGATTTCTCAACAGACACACATCAGTCCAGAAAGGGCATAGAATTAAATGTACAAAGTGATGCAAACCAAGGGACTGAATACAAGAATACTATACCCAGAAATGATTATCATTCAAAATTGAAGGTGAAATCAGGAGCTTCATAGATAAGTAAAGGCTAAGGGAATTTATTACCACCAAGCCAGCAATGCAAAAAATGCTAAAGGGGCTCCTGTAAAAAGAAGAAATAGAAAAGAAAGAACACAGGCATAAAGAATAAAAATGGTGACAAATAAATACCTATCAATAGAAACCTAAAATGTAAAAGGAAGAAAAGTTCTCCATCAAAAGACATAGGTTAACTGAATAGATAAGAAAACATGACCCATATGTTTGCTGTCTACAAAAGACAAACCTCAGAACAACAAATTCACACACACTGATAGTCAAGGGATGGAAATAAAAAAAATTTCAGGCACATGGAAAAGAGAAAAAAGCTGGGATAGCAATACTTATATTTGAAAAAAATTTCTCTCAAAGTAAGGCCATAATAAAAGATAAGGAGGGTTACTTCATAATACTAAAGGGTGAAATTCAACATGAGGATATAACTCTGGTAAACATATATGCACCCAGTATCAGAGCACCCAAATACCTAAAAACAGTTCTGTAAGATATCAAGAGATCAATGGCACTATAATCATAGTAAGGGACTTTAATACCCTATTGATACCACTGGATAAATTGACTAAATGAAAAATCAGCAAAGGAACATCAATCCTAAATGTCTCACTAGATCAGGTGGATTAGACACCATTCAACACTTTTTCCTCCATTGCAGCCACTTTTAACCAAGTCAATGGTCCAACATTTTGCTGTACTTACTGTGTACTTACTAATTGACATCTTCAGAACATTTCACCCCAAAGCTACAGAATATACATTCTTCACAAATGCACATGGGATGTTTTCAAAGATAAACCACATATTGGTACACAGGCAAAGTCTCTTCAAATTCAAGAAAATAGAAATATATCAAGCATCTTCTCAGATCATAATGACATAAAATTAGAAATCAATTATAATAAAAACAATGAAAAAATAGCAAACACTTGGAAACTAAATAGCATGCTATTAAACAAGTATTGAGTTACAAAGAGATCAAAGAAGAAATAAAAAGCAGCCCTGAAACTAATTAAAATTAAACACAACAATCCAAAATCTATGAGACACAGTGAAAGCAGTCCTTAGAGGAAAGTTCATAGCTCTAAAGCCTACATCAAAAAACAAGAAAAACTGGCAACAAATTATCTAATTATTACTTAAGAATTATAATGAGATCAAAAAGAAAAACCTAAGGTAAGCAAAAGGAAGTAAATAATAAAAATCAGAGCAGAAATAAATGACATAGAGACCAAAACAAACAAACAAAACAACAACAACAAAAAAGATTAATAAATCAAGAGCTGGTTCTTTGAAAAAAAAATAAACAAGATTGATAAACCTCTAGCCAGAATCACCAAGAAACAAAAAGACAGAACCCAAATAAACAAAATCAGAAATGTAAGAGGTGAAATAACAACCAACCCCACAGACATATAAAGGATTACTTAAAAAAAAACTCTACTTCAACAAACTGGTCAACCTATACAAAATGGACATACTCCTAGAAAAAATAAAACTCAATCAGGAATAATAAAAATAAACAAATAAATAAATAAATAACAAAACAAACAAACAAAAACACATCAAGAATAGGATGATAACTATGGATGAAATTAAAACAGTAATTAAAAAAAACTTACAGTAAACAAGAGCCCTGGACAGATGGCTTCACATGGGAGTTTTAACAAACATTCAAAAAAAACCTAAAATCTATCCTTCTCAGACTACTCCAAAAAATTCAAGAGGAATCCATACTTCCAAGCTTTCTATGAAACCAGGATTTCCCTAATCCCAAAACCAGATAAAGACACTACAAAAAAAAAAAAAAAGATCATTACAGACCAATATCCCTGATGAACATAGGTGCTAAAATACTCAACAAAAAATTTAGCTAGTCAGATCTAGCATTATATTAGAAACACCATACACTATAACCAATTGGGATCTATTCCGGGGATGCAAGGCTGGTAAAATATTTGCAAATCATTAAATGTGATACACCACATAAACAAATTGATAGATAAAAACCACATATTCATATCAATTGATGTAGAAAAAGCATTTGAAAAAAATCTAACACCCTTTCTTGGTAAAAACTCTCAACAAAGTGGGAATAGAGGGATCATACTTCAAAATAATAAGAGCCTTATATGACAAACCTACAGCCAACATCATACCTAATGGGCAAAAACTAAAACTATTTCCCCTAAAAACAGGAACAATACAGGGATGCTCATTTTCACCACTCTTGTTTGATACAGTACTGGAAATACTAGACATAGCAATCAGACAAAAGGAGAAATAAAAAGCATCCAAATTGTAAAAGAAGTAAAATTGTCAATATTAGGAGATGGCATGATATTGTACAAAGAAAACCCTAAAGACTCCAAAACAAATGCTAGTAATAGTAGTTGGTTCATATTACTTATTTCCAAAATCTTAGCATAATCTATTTTTGTGTTGCCTCAATCCACATTGCAAATTAAACTAAGTCCAACATAATTAAACTGCTATTAACAGTTTAACAAAATTTGTTCAAGCAAAAAGTTTTATCAACAATTTTCAATTTATTTTTAGCTCCCAAAAATGTTTGAATATTGTGAATAATCTTAATCTGCTATTCATCATGCTATGTTTTATTTAATAAGCATCATTTATAATAATAGGCTAATATACAAAGTGACCGAAAGGCAGAATAAGCAGTCGCTATGATGTGCACTGAGCATGTGTGGCATACACTCAGTGAAGGAGCTAGCCCTGGTAGTTAGCGCTGCTCAGCTAGAAGCCAGACTCATGGCTGGCGAGCACAGTGGTGATTGTGGGAGCCTCTCTCACATCTGCAGCAGTGCTATGGATGTCTGACTGATGGCTTGAGCCTACCTCTAAGCTATCATCCCCCAAGGGCTCCCAGACTGTGAGAGGTGCAGGCAGGGCTGTGGGACCCCACACCCTGAGTGCACAAATTTTGTGCACTGGGCCTCTAATTTATTAAAAAACACCCACATAGATTTCTTTAAGAAAAATATAAATATACATATAGAATTGAATACATAAATTGTACATAACAAATTATATAATTAAAAGAGTGAAAATATATTTTATACTCCTATGTTCAATGTAGAAGATGGAAAATAAATTGAATATAGCAAAAAAAAAAAAAAAAAGCCATAATTCTCTTTGTAGGATGAAGCTGGCTCCATTGAAAAACACAGGAATTTTCTCAGGGAAGAGATTGTTGTAAACTCCACATCTTGAAGTCTTTTCTTATTCTAAAACTAGGGTTCCCGAAATTCATGCGTGGGTATGGTCCCTAGGTCTGGCCAGCTATCAAGGCTATCTTCCCTGGCTGCTCACAGCCGGCCCCACCCCCTGTCCCCACCCACCCCTGGTTCTCCATTTGCTATTGGGCGACTGGAGCCATTCGGCTGGGGCAAGGGTCTGAGAGGTCAACCATTCCTGCCTGCTTGCCAGCCCCATCCCTGCTGCAGGTTGCCCTCTGTTTGTGGGGCGACTGGCAGGGTGAGGGCCTTGGCCTGGCTCTTCCTATGACCTCACCACTCATCCCCCATTTCCTGTTCACTCTAAGGCAATCAGAGCTTGCCAGCTAGGGGCAAGGACCAAGAGGTGGTCAGTGCACCTCATAGTGACTGGCCCTGTGGTGTTCTGGTTATTACACTGTTAGGATCAATTTGCGTATTACCCTTTTATTATATAAGAGTAGAATGGGGTCGGGGGGTCCTTCAGCACAGCCTACACCTCTTCAATCTGGGACCCCTCAAGGGATGTCTGACTACCCTCTCACAATCCGGACCTGCTGGTTCTTACTGCTCACCTGCCTTCTGGCCTGATCCCCCTAACTGCTCTCCCCTTCCAGTCCGATCCCCCAACTGCCTCTGCCTCAGCCCTGCCATTATGGCTTTGTCTGTAAGGATGGCCGGAAGGTCATCTGGAAGATATCTTTGTCTAATTAGAATATTTCCCTTTTATTAGTACAGATAGTGGCTTAGTGCATGGGTAGGGGGCTAGCCTGCCCTGACGGGGCCCTGAATTGGGGTGAGGGTCCCTGCTGGGGGGTGGGGCTGTGGGTGGTTTGCAGGCCCGCCACACACCTGATTCAGGGTAAGGGGCCATGGTCATTCTGTTTTCTGGTTATTCTGGTTGTTCTGCAGTTTAGGTCACTGAACTTTTACTATATAGGATAATATGTTAGTAAAGAAAAAAGTGGTATCTGTAAAAGAATCTCTTGATAGTTTAACTTGAAAAATAATTTTTTCTAATTATTTTTTTTCTAATAATTTTTTCTAATTATTTTAAGTACTAATTGTTTTTAGAGAAAATGTTTTTGCAATATATATGCATATTCATGGAGGCAAATTAGAGAAACCAACTGAAAATGAAATCAGTAATAAGCTATCTATAAAGCAATCTTTTCGGCTGGAACAAAATCTGCTCTTCGGAAGCAACTTCCTAATTAAGAGCATTTATTAGCCTTCTATTTCATGGTTTTGTTTATTAAATTTCAAGAATCCTCAGTTAAAATATTGTCAATTACACATTGAAAGGTTATTTAGCAACTAAGACTGAAATAGTGAAAGAAATGCATGTTAGGTCATCTTAACATTTATTTTGTGAAAAGATAGCATCCAAATAGCCTAGAGAGAATTAGCCCACTTTATTTCCAATTTCTCCAATAATGTAATTCATGTAATATAGAATTTTCATACCTCCAGTTACTTTAAAATATTTTCTTTTAAGTTGCTGCATAAGGAATAAAATACCTCATCAAGATTTTTGTGAATTCTTCAAAGAGAATTCAAAATAGGAAACATTGGATATTGCTTATTTTGGTCATTAATATGCACTCATAATGATAAAATAATTAAACATTAAAATAATAAATGCATTAAGAGAAGCGTCTTAATGTATGAACTTGAGTATCTTAAATTCTTCTCTCAGTAAAAACTTTGAAAAGCTAAATAGGTAGAGGTTTCTCTGAAATTTTTAATTTAGGGCACAGTGACTATGCTTACACAATAATGGCTTCTTTAATTCGTGGAGACTATCCCTATCCGTAGTCGATATAAATATGTTGTTGCAGTCTTCAAAATTTCCAACTTTGCATATATAATTGTGTAACTCTGATTTTAATAAGGACTGAACCAAAACAACTATGTAGTAATTTAACATCTGTGTGGCAATTAACTATATGGAAGATAAAAATAAAGTGCTTATCAGTAGATGAGTGAATAAAAGCAATGGTCTACTATTGTTTTCTTCCAGGGTATGTTTTTATTTGGGGGGAACATATATGCATATATACATAGCCCATGGACACAAGCAATAGTGTGATGAAGGCTTGGAGAAAGGAGGGTGTGGGGGGCGCATGAATGGTGAGGCTTCATCTACTTAGCACATTAGTAGATGTAAAAAGGAAAATTACCATAACTGACCTATTTTGGCTAAATAGAACTGACTTGAGACATCACACCAAGATGGAAGAATGATGGAACATGTATAAATTCACAGAAACTATCTGGTCCATTGCTAAGATTTAATAAATTGAATTCTGAATGCATAAATAAAAATAAATATCAAAAATACAAAATAAATAAATGTAATATTGTAAACACTTAAAGAAAAACAAAACTAACAAACTATTACTATTAGACAAGATTCTTTTCAGTGTCTATTAAAACCTCATACTATAAAATCATGCAAGCAAGTAGTGCCCAAAGGAAGTTACAATACACAGTACAAATTAAGAAATTTGTCTTCATGGTGAACACGAGCCTTCTGTTCAACGAACAGCCATCGTTCATTAAACAGTGGATTACATTAGACAGCTTGGGAAAGTAGTGCTATTCATGAAGGATTCCCTAACCCTGTGAACTGTCACTTTACACATCACCTTGTTAGTAAGGAAGTCCATTTATATTATCTGCTGGGCTGAATTAGGACAGATGCTTAGAGAGCAAATTTGAGACATATCCAGAATCATAAGATAATTGTCTGTGCCTGAAAGAAATTATAACTGTTTGCCAAGGAGTAACATCTGGGGTGTCTCACAGCATAATCCCCATAACAGTGAAAATGGGTACAACATCCAATTTTGATCCATTATATGTGCTAATGCTGCAAATACATATGGCATTATTTGCTGCTTCAAATAAAAGTACCAGAGCATCATTTCAGGCAATTCTACACCCAGTGAAGTTAAATGTGTGTTTTGGAGCCAGATATCATGTTCTTTAAATAAATATGAATCATGCTTTAGAAAGCTTTTTATCAACAATATTGGACGATTTTACTTTGTGAAGAAATTATTCATAAAAATTACATCATAAAGAATCATTCCATACCGATAAATAAAGGCTTGTTCAAATATTTCCTAATTGATTGTTCTTTTTGTTCTTCCCTCAGGTTTTATAGTCTCAGGTCCCTCTTTCACTATAACCATAATTATTCTTGACTTCTCTTTCTCAACAGATAATATCAGAAATTAAATTACAAGATTAATAAATGTATTGCATTTATTCAGTTAAGAGCTACATATATTTTATTTTATTTTTTGTCACAAATCATGTAGCAGTCATTAAAACCATCCTTCCAGTAGCTCAACCTGTCAGTTGCTGAACCTTTTCACTAACAATGACCTTACCTCTATCCCATCTTAACTACCATTCACTAGTTTGTATTGTAACTGTGTCACCTAAATCTCAAATAAGATCTTTCCTAGAATTCTTCAAAAATAATTTAGATTACACCTAATCTCATAACTTATAATTTTGTCATATCAAGCTTCCAAATACTCTATAGATTTGGGAAGACTTATAGCCATTTTGTTAAATACAGGATCAGAAAAGCACACATAGAGATGATTAGTGACTGTTTATTGAGTATTTAATATAAGCCAAACTTTGGATGTTAGGTTCAGAAAAACACAGCATTTTTTTTCCTTTAGTCTTGAGTATGCAGTAAAAACACTTTCATTAAAATTACTTAGGTCATTTGTAATACAGACACATTTGTCACAGTTAGCATTCTATCTTGTGTCTAGTCCTAGTTTGTTTTTATTGATGTTTTTGTTTGTTATTTACATATACAAAAAATTACTCTGTACTGTACAATTCTGTGGATTTTGACAAAGGCATAAAATATTATGTCACCACCACTGTTACTTTGATAGCAGTCCTATAAAAAAAGAATGTGCTTTTATAAACAATTCTGCTCCCAACCCTTTTCACCATTGTCTTCTTCCTAGCATCATTTCTTATGAGAAATATTCCCTCATCTTCATCTTAGCTTCTCTGTACACATCTTTTTTTCTCTGGTTGCTTTAAAATTTTCTTTTCATCACTGATTTTTATCAATTTGACTATGGCATGCCATAGTATAGTTCTTCATATGTGTTGTGCTTGTATTTATTTGGATATATATGGGTTTATAATTTACATTATGTTTGGGAATGTACTGCCTATTATTTTTTGCATTTTTTCTCTCTCATTCCTCCCCACTGAAGGTCTATATTTATATATATTATATAGTAGTATGCTTGCAGATGACTTACCAGGTACTGATGATATTTTAATTTCTCTAAGTTTTCTCTCTCTGTATTTCATTTTAAATAGTTTCTGTTAATATGACCTTACAATCATTAATATATTTGTCTATACGCTATATGATCTTATTTGACATTTATCCTATTGAATATTTTATTGAGAAGTTTTTCATTTCAGATATTATAATTTTCCTCTTCAGAAGTTGGATTTTGATCTTTTAAAATTATTTCCCAGATCTTGACCTTTGAGTTGCAATATTAGAGCTGTTTAAATATATTTTTTCTAATGATTCAGGCAACTGTAAAATGTCTATATCCTGATTGATTAATGATTGATTTTTTTCCTTTCATTACATCTTATATTTTCCTGTCTCTTTGTATGCTTGGTAATCTTTTTTAAATTTATTTTATTGATTTTTCACAGAGAGGAAGGGAGAGGGGCAGATAGCGAGAAACATCGATGAGAGAGAATCATTGACCAGCCGCCAAAGGTTTTCTGACACTGTGAGTTATATTTTGTTCCATGCTAAAAAAATATCTAAAAATCTTGAGGTTTGTTCTGAGGAGCAATTAGATTACATGAAGATGGTTTACTCTTGCTGCTTCACCTCACACTTTTATGTTATGGAATTGGCTTCTTTCCTTAAACCTCATGATCAGACTCTGCTAGCTATGAACTTTTCTTCTGTAGCTTTTGTGTCTCTCTCAGCCCTCATAGAATTGAGGTGAGTTAGAGCCTTGCTCTGCATTAAGCTTTGGCTTAGTTGAACAATGTGGCTGGTTTGGTCTATTGAGACAACTAAAACTTTCTCCATATCAGCAAGAAGGTTGTTTTGTTTTCTTATTCTTGTGTTCACTGGATAGCACATTCAATTTCCTTCAAGCATGTTTCCTTTGCATTTACAACTTGATTAAACGTTTGGTGAAAGAGGCCTAACTTTTGGCTTGTCTCAGCTTTAGATTCGTCTTGGTTTTTAATATGCCTTTCTCACTGAGTTTAATAATTTCTAAATTTTGATTAAAAGTAAGAGATGTCTGATTCTTCCTTTCACTTGGAACATTAGAGGCCACTGTTGGGGTTATAAATTTGTGTAATTTCAATATTGTTGAGAGAAAGAGAGAGAAAGAATATGGCTGGCCATTGAAGCGTTAAAAAACATACAATTTATCATTATGCTTGCTGTCTTATATGGTATGGTTTGTGGTCCCCCAAGAAAATTACAAAGATCACCATAAGTATATCACCATAAGTATAATACTAATGAATATGTTTAAAATATTGCAAGAATTACTTGATGACACAGAGATAAGAAGTGAGCAAATACTATTGAAAATACAGTGCCAATGAACACTGGGTTGCCACAAACCATCATTTTGTAAAAACAACAACAACAAAAAACAACACAACAACAACAACAACACAGTATCTGTGAAGCACAATAAAGTAACATACGGTATACCAAGGCATGCCTGTAATTATCAACTAATTCCTTATCTTTAATTTTACTAATTATTAAACTCTGTTTGCAGATAAAAACATATAAAGAAACAATGTATGAATTAGATTAAAATGAGTCTAATTTTAATAAATAAGTTCACATTCTTATAGAATTATGAGGCAGTTTTTATAACAACAATTTATTTAATATAGATCTTAATGAATTTTGGAGAGGAGGGTGAGAGCTAGAAACATCAATAGTGAGTGAGAGTCATTGATCGGCTGTTTATTGCATGTCCCCCACTGGGGATAGAGCCTGCAACCCAGGCATGTACCCTGACTGAGAATCGAATCATGACCTCCTGGTTCATGAGTTGATACTTAACCACTGAGCAGCACCAGCCAGGCTGGAGATCTAATTTATGAAATATTTGTGACAGCGACCTCAATCTAGCCAACAAACTTTGGCATGAAAATGAAAATACTGGAGTTCACTAACCACATCATTGTGTGTTAGCTGGTCAGTCTACAGTTATAAATATTTTCTAAAAAATTATAGTATATGTGGCATTATTCAATAGTTTCTAAATTATTTTAGCATGTTTTCTTGTCAGTCCTCATAGTGAGACAGAAAGCTTTGCAACAACAACTTTGATATGAGCAGCAAACTCCATTTTGCTTTGCCATACCATTGTTTTGTAAGGCCTTCACTTGTAGGCCTGCTCTGGCAGCCACAAGACAGATGTGGCTAGTAAGTACTTGAATGTGGCTAGTCTGAATTGAGATGTGCTATAAGTTCTAAATATACACTATTTATAACAGTATGAAAAAGAATAAAAACTCTCTTACTATTAATTTTTGTAATTATTACATTTTAAAATAAAATTTTAATGATTTTTATTAAAATGTGTTTAATATATCTTAAATGTATTTTATTGATTTCAAAGAGAGGATGGGAGAGGTGGAAAGATATAAAAACATCAGTGATGAAAGAGAATCATTGATCAGATGCATGCCCCCTCCTGGGGATAGAGCCCTCAACCCAGGCATGTATCCTGACCAGTAATCAAACCATAACCAACTGATTCAGTCATTGAGCCACACCAGCTGGGTGTGTTTTATTTATTTATTTATTGTCTGAGGCTTCTAGAAAATATTTTAAGATTTGGGCATATGTTATAAAAAAAGGGGGGATAACAATGGCAAATAATTTTCATTTAAATTATCTCCATGTGTGAAGCACATTATTACAATTTGTCTATTTGTCAGTATGGTTCAAATCAGTTAAAGTATTGAAAATGCTGCTATTTGTTCCATCCTTCCTGCTTAAAAGTCCATTTCTTTCTTGCTGCTTTAAAGATATTTGTTTATATTTAGCTCTCATAATTTTGACTATAAAGTGCCTTGGTATGAATTTATTTGGATTTATCCTGTTTTGAATTTGCTCTCCTTTTTGAATCTATAGGTTCACATATTTTGCCAAAATTGAGGAATTTTTAGCCATTATTTTTTCAGTAGTGCCTTCTTTCTCCTCTTCTGAGTCTCCAATGACTAGAATACCAAATTTTTATTATAGTTATTCTGGCATTCTTGTTCAGTTTCTTTCCTCTGTTTTTTAGATTAGGTAATTTCTATTGTTCACAGATTGTTTACTTTGCTCTTTCAGTTCTTTTTTTGAGCCCAACATTGTGAGAGCTTTTTGTTGTTGTTATTGTACTTTTCAGTTTTGAAATTTCATTTTGATCCTTATCTATAACTAATTTTTCTTTGCTGAGGCTTTCCTTTTTTTCTCATTTGTTTGAAGTATATTTGTAGTTGCTGGTTGAAGCCTCTTCTGATAGCTGTTGAAAAATTTGTGTCAGGTAATTCTAACATCTGGATCATTATTTGTGTTTATTGATTGTCTTTTCTCACTCAAGTGAGATGTCCCTTTTTTTGGTATGATTCACTTTTAATTGATTCTTGGACTTTACATGTATTATAAGATTCTGGATTTTATTTATAGCTTCTATGATAGCAGGTCTCTCTGACCCTGTACTGGCAACAGAAGGCAGAACTTACCTCATGACTGCCCCCTGGGGGTGGAAGTCCAGGCTTCCCTCCAGGCTCTCCCCTGATACCAAGCGATGGAGTATGTAGCAGGTTGGGGTAGTGGGCGGAGGCACTTGTTACACTCTGGAGATGATGATTGTCCCAGTTCTCCAGTTGACTTCTTCTGATACCACACTAGCAGGGATGGGACCTTATTACAACTACAGGTTGGGGTGAAGTGGGGCAGGGAAGGATGGATCTAGGCTTCATATTAGAAGATGAGAGAAGCTGTAGTTTTTTTTCTTTGGGATTTGGCTAGAGGAGAGCAAATATTGTCCTAATGTTTTCTGTGTTGCCAAAAGTCACTTTCCTGGTCATTTGGCTAAAAATAGCAGGCTACTTTTAAGGCTTTTTTAAGGGTAGCTCTTTATATACCTTTATGCACAGTAAACTCAATAAAAAATGTATATCCCTTATCAAAAATTAGGTTGTCATTGGATAAGTGTTTTCTTTCATTCATAGTCAATATCTAGTTACAAAATAGTTTCCAAAACCCTATCTGTTGTCATTTGAAATGTTTCTATTGTTATATTGCCCTTTCTTTTCCCCAGACAGCACTTACATTTAGTTTTTGTTTTCTATTCTCCTTCCTGATTAATGTTTGAAAATAATATTTTGAATATGTCATCGATGTGCCAGTAGCAGCGGCAAACTTAAATCAACCACTTGCACTTACAACTTCTTTCTTTTATGACAACTAGGGGCCAAGTGCACAAATTCATGCACCTTGAACTGTGGGTCGTGGGGCTGTGGTGGGCACAGGGATGGGTCTCAGCCCATCCTCCGTGTCCCCACCTGGCCCCTCCTACCACAACCCCCGGTCCTCTGTCTGCTGGCAGCCCTGCTCCAACTGCCACCCCCACACGCTGAATGTGCTTCCACACACTGATGGTGCTAGCCCTGCTCGCACCTGCTGATGGTA
Organism: Vespertilio murinus; assembly: GCA_963924515.1. Taxonomy (NCBI): domain Eukaryota; kingdom Metazoa; phylum Chordata; class Mammalia; order Chiroptera; family Vespertilionidae; genus Vespertilio; species Vespertilio murinus. The sequence goes on along the minus strand of OZ004704.1, from coordinate 109,758,176 downwards.
TGGACTGATTGGGGCCATACCCAGCAGCTGGTGGGAGTGGGATGGCTCTGTCAGTGGGTATGAACAGCAGCCACTTCCCTGATCACCCCTCAGGAGCAGGGGAGTTAGAGAAGCCCTCAAGGGCAGTTGGGGCCAGCAGCTGTCACTTGGCCCCAATGACAGCGCCAAGTGATCGCAGATGGCATCAGCATCAGCAGCAGGTGCGAGTGTCGGGTGGGACCGTGGCAGGCAGGAGCAAAAAATTTTCAGTAACCACCAGAGGTTTGCCCCGATGACAGCTACCTATGCCCTACCTTGGTCTGGCACCCTAGCTCACTGCTCTACCATCCCACCATGGCCAATGCCTGCCATGTTCCTCGCTCTACTTCCTGCTGCCAATGCCCTCCATGTTCTGCACCTGCCCCTTGGTGGTCAGCACACGTTATAGTGACTGGTTGTTCGGTTGTTCCACTGTTTGGTCTATTTGCATATTAGCCTTTTATTATATAGAAGGCCTTATTGTTGGTTTTCCAAGCCCCTGGATTTTTTTCTATTCTTAATTTTTCCCACAAGAGCTCTTCATTCAGTGGAAACATCTAGATAAGCCCTGAAAATACTAGGTGTACTAGTTAATAATGTGAATTTTTTTAATAGATGAAGTTACACATATGATGATATATATGTGATTTGATATGTATGCTGTTTTGTTGTTTTGACAGTAAGCTTCAAAACAACAAGTCATCTTATACTTCAGGAAGCTTATAGTGATCATGCTCCATCTCAAGATACTTGTAAATTCTGGTTTAAATGCTTTAAAAGTGATAATTTCAATATGAAAGACAATATGCTCTGCGTTTGGTAAAATCAGGAAGGTGTGGTGTATTATGAGCTTCTAAAACCAGGTGAAATCATTAATACTGATTGCTACTGACGAGAAAAGTTCGATTAGGACAGTATCCACAAATTACCTGAAATATGTGTAGCTAGCAATGAATATTACTTTGAATGTGTACCTAGCAATGGATATTTCTTTGAATAAAGCACTTTTGACATTTCTCTTGAAATTATCATTTTTTCTTTGATTATAAATCTGCCATTATTAACCAGTACACCTAGTATTCTAGCACTCCTATCCCATTCACTCAATTCATATAGTTGGTCTATAATGGACTCTACTCCTCTCTGAATGGTCATATTCGATCCAATTCTGAAGAGTCAGGTCAAATTTCTATAATGTCTTTTCAGCTCCTTTGAAACCAGTTTCTTTGCTCTGGACACATGAGGTACTTTGTCTCTAAATGTCATGATCTGTCATTTTAGACTGAAACTCCACTTTTATATAAAACCTAGAGGCTGAGTGCACAAAGCCTGTGCACTGGGCAGAGGGGTATCCCTCAGTCCAACCTGCACCCTCTCCAATCTGGGACCCCACAAGGGATGTCAGACATCCCTTTCACAATCCGGAACTGCTAGCTCCCAATTGCTTGCCTGACTGCCTGATTATCCCTAACTACTTCTGCCTGCCATCCTGATCACCCCCTAACCATTCTCCTGCCTGCCTGATTGATGCCTATTTGCTCCCCTTCCAGCCCAGTCATCTCCAACTGCCCTCCTCTGACAGCCCAGTCACCCCCAAAATGCCCTCCTCTGCATATTCCCTCTTTATTAAATAGGGGTGGGGTTTTTCTTTAATATATTGGACAGTCCTAACTGGTTTTGCTCAGTGGATGGAGCATCAGCCTGCAGACTCAAGGGTCCCAGGTTCGATTCCCGTCAAGGGCATGTACCAAGTGGGGTGTGCAAGGGGAAGCTGATTGATGTTTCTCTCTCATAGATGTTTCTCGCTCTCTATTCCTTTCCCTTCCTCTCTGTAAAAAATCAACAAAATATATTTAGTTTACTTGCCGTGGTCTTGACAAACCAGTAAAAATGTAAACCCAAACTAAAAGTGTCACAAAATAAACTCCTTAAACATGAATTTCTTGAGACCTTGGAAAGGTGATATCATGTGACTGTTTCTTCCTTTTTTCCTTCTCTTTCTTTTTCTTGATGTTTTATCATTTGTCCTTTCTTTCTTTTCTCCTTTTATTCATTTACTGTCCTCTCTTTCTCTTAACTTTTCTGTTGGTAGAAGAAGAGGGAAACACACCGTCCTATGAAGAAAAAGATTACCTATCTTGGGATTGATGGTGTTTCTGATTTTGCTCTTTTCCCAGTTTGTCATTTGTGCAGGCCTCGGCATCTTCAGGACTTGTGGTTGGGCACTTCTTATTCATGTCTAGAAAACCTCCCTGCCTTGGTGAAAACTGTAGGGGAAAAGATCTTCGTGAGTGGGCTCAAGCCCTGCCCAATGTGCTGAGGAACCAGGGTGGGGAGCACCTGCCATCACCCCTGCAGAGCCAACCTTCCACCTCGGGGTACTCTCCAGTAATGTAACTGCAATGTCGCAGTTTGCCTTCAGAAATTAGTTGTAAGTTACTTCCGATGTGAAATCCTACCTCAGACATTTCCTTTGCAGTTTCTAAAGATTTTAAACAAAGCCCATTTACCTCCCTAACCTGGTCAGAAGTTTCTACCCAATGGGAAAGGTTTGCTGGGCAGCATCACCTCAGCCCCTCACCCAGGCTAGCCATGCCCCCCTAAACAGGGTCCCTCAGCCCATGGGGGTGTGGCTAGCCTGTAAACCACCATGGGCCCCTTGCCCAGGCCACCCCATGCCCCAAGAGAAACCCTCCCATCCCCCCATCTGGGACACCCTTCAGTGAAAACCAGACGGCCCCCACCCTTTACCAGGTTTCTTTTTTCTTTCTTTCTTTCTTTTTTTCTTTCTTTCTTTCTTTCTTTCTTTCTTTCTTTCTTTCTTTCTTTCTTTCTTTCTTTCTTTCTTTCTTTTTCTCTTTCTTTCTTTCTTTCTTTCTCTCTTTTTTTATTAATATATTTTATTGATTTTTTTACAGAGAGGAAGGGAGGGGGATAGAGAGTTAGAAACATTGATGAGAGAGAATCACCAATTAGCTGCCTCTTGCACACCCCCTGCTGGGGATGTGCCTACAACCATGGTACTGTGCCCTTGACCGGAATCGAACCCCGGACCTTTCAGTCCCCAGGCTGATGCTCTATCCACTGAGCCAAACCGGTTTTGGCATATTATAGAGTTTATAATCACAAATAAACCAAAAATCTGTTGTTTTAAAGTTTTATTAACTTACATGCTATTTTTAATTTAGTCTTAATTTGTGAAATCTTATATATAAGTTTCTGGAAGTTCTTATCAAATTGTTGTATTATCCACAGCAAAAAATTTTTGTGAGCAAAAATTTTTCAATACATAGTTGACAATTTAAAAGTTACTAAAATTGATGAATCACCTGTAGAGGAGAGGATATTTACTTGGATACTCTTAATTATTAGCAACAAGTATTTAATCTTCTTAAGGACTTATGAGACATATAATACTGTGTAGCTAAGGAACTATTGAAAATGTGGTAAGTAAAGGTATTTACACATGATGGTGAAAATCCTGAATTCTGAGACTCAGAGAAATTAGGAGTAGAAGCTTATTTCAAATAATTTAAAATACAGTTTTTCCTTAGGTCAATTTATACTTTCAGAATATGATGCCAAGTCTAAGAAAGAATTCTATTAAATTACCAATTTTGTATGTTCCAAAATATTTTCCTAACATTATCAGATTAGGATACTTCTGAATTCAGTATTAACCAGCAACTTGTCAATAAGCAAAGTTGTTAAAAATAAATAAAACCTACCAGCTTTGAGAAAATCTATATCTCTGAAAGTACTGAGCTTTAGCACAGTTTTTCTTGATTAATGTGGCTGCTTTAACAAATGACACACAAAACAAAGTTGATTTGTCTGTCTGGTTGCTATTGATCATAAATTAGGCACAATAATTGGTTCAGTCACATGCTAGACATAAGAATACCATTATTCCTTGAGCAGAATAGTTCCAGAATAACATTAGTGAATGTTGTAGGAAGCAATGAAGCATATTTAAAGGTAACACACCCAGCTGATGTGATTCAGTGGTTTAGTACCAACACAGTTTGATTTCTGGTCAGTGCACATGCCCAGGTTACATGTGCAATCCCCAATGGAGGACATGTAGGAGTTAACCAATTTATGTTTCCCTCTCATCCATGTTTCCATTTCTCTATCCCTCTCCCTTCTGCATGCTCTAAAAATAATAATTAAACACTTATTAAAAAATAAATAAAGGTAACACAACATCAGGGTTGATATATATATATATATATATATATATATATATATATATATATATATATATATATATTTGGTTATAGTCTATACAATTTCTTGATTTTGACCTTGGGTAATTTACTTAGGCACTCTCAAACTTTGTGTTTTATATATATGCCTAAGCAATCACCCAACTGTTCAACTGTCCCACTGGTAGCTATGTTGTGCAATGACCAGCAGGGGGCAGGCACTCCTACCAGTAGCTATAATGCACACTGACCTCAACACATGAGCTGCTTAGCTGCAGTGACTTGGCAGCTGTGGTTCTAGGGTGATGCACCTGGAACCAAAAAGGATGGAGCCCAATTCCGTTTTGTGTCACTCAAGACCCACCCTCTCTCAATCTGGGACCCCTTGGAGAATGTTGGAGAGCCAGTTTCGGCCCTATTCCCCAGTCCAGGCAGAGAGACCCCACCGGTGCACGATTTCATGTGCCGGGCCTCTACTTATAAAATAAAAACCAAATATATTATTCATAGTTTTTAACTATAAAAAAGAGTAGGAAAAAACATACAATATAACTGGAAAATTTCATAAGATACTTGAAAAAACATAATACACATAAAACATCTGTGACAAAAATAATCTTGTTATAAAAATCTAATGATATCTCACACGTAGGCTTTGCTGACAGCATAGTCCAAGGTCTTCAAATCTTTCTGTAAAAGCTCAGATAGCAGGTATTCTAGGCTCTGAGATGATTCTGGCTGTTGTAGCACTAAAGCAGCCAAGGGCAATGTGTGAAATAATGAATATGACTGTGTCCCAATAAAACTTATTTGTGGACACTGATATACTAATTCTTATATTTTTGTGTCTCACAAAATAATATTCTTCTTTTTATTTTTCAAAATATAAAAGTGATTTTTAAAACATTTTAAAATATAAAAATGATTCCTAACTCATGATGTGTACAAATCAGGCTGTGGGCCATATTTGGCCTGTAGAAGAGTTTACAGCTGGTGTAGATTAAGAGGAATATGTATAACTTTGTAAAAGATGTTCTGGAGTCTTTCATTTTATAAATTATTAATAAGATACTAAAATAAGACTTACTTCTTTCTGTTCATTTTATCTCCAGTGAACTTTATATACTTATTGTTTCCAAAATATCTCATTCCATGGCCACACTTTGAATCTAATCATTACTGAAAAGTACTCTACTTCAGAAATATAAATTTTTAACATTTCAATGTCTGATTACTAACAGCCCTACCTCTCTTATTTCATTATGTTCTCTTACTTCATAAGGCACTTTGTTTTCTTCATAATCTAATTATCAGCAGATTCTTATCTCTTATTCTTTTTTTTATTAACTTAAATCTCATGTTCCTTTTTAAAAAGTACTCTTTTTTTGCCTGAAATTGTGTAGAAAATACAATCCTAATCCCAAGAATCTTCCTTTATTTACTCACCAGTTTGTATACTGAAAATAATAAATTGCAATCATAATAAAAAACATAATAATAAACAACTAATATAAAAATTAAAAATATACAATAAAACATTTATAATAAAGTAACTTATTTGGGTACACTGACATAATAAAATATGCCATTCTGTAGCTAAGGAAAACAAGAGATTGTGCTTTAGGAGTTACAAGGACAGGAAGGCAATACACAGGCAGAAGGAAAACAAATGTTTAGTAAACAAATATTTAGCAAACAGATGTTTGTTTGGCCATCTTGAACAATGGGACATGAAAAGGACTTTGAACAAATGGGCTTTGCTAGTTTCTCTGTATGCACATACTGGTTCATACCGAACTATCGTTATCTCTCTTCCTATCTCAGGTCCTCTATCTCAATTCCTTTTATTAAGTTAAGGTGGAGGTCAAAGGTTTTTCCCAGGTCTTTTGTTCCTTAATAACCAACTTAAAAATCAATAACACAAACAGGCCAAAATATTTAAAATTTTTTGGAATGTTCTTGGTAACAGCCATGGAGTGGAAGAGACTTTTGGATATCAATATGTGCAAGACTGTGTGGAAGCAAGGACTATGCCTACTTTGTTCTTGTTACAAAGATATATTCCAGAAGAGCATCTAGCATACCAAGGTACTTAATATAAAATTATAATTTCTATAACAGAGAATAAATAAGATATAATGATGCATTGGCTAAATGGGAATAAAAATGAAAGTAAGGAAAAAAAGCAGTTCTTAGAAAACCTCCAAAGTAAGTCTTGCTTTCACCAACAATTCCTTTTATTTTTCTTTATTGATTAAGGCATTACATATGTGTCCTTATCCTCCCATTGCCTCCCCACCTCCTCACTCATGCTCTCACCCATATGGTGGTCTGTGTCCATTGGTTAGGCTTATATGCATGTATACAGTCCTTTGGTTAATCTCTCCCCCTAACCCTCACCCTCTGCTACCTTCCCTCTGAAGTTTGATGGTCTGATGGATGCTTCTCTGTGTCTGTTTTTGCTCATCAGTTTATATTTTTCATTATATTCCATAAATGAGTGAGATCGTGTAATATTTATCTTTCTATGCCTGACTTATTTTGCTTAGCATAATGTTCTTCAGTTCCATCCATGCTATTGAAAATGATAGGAATTCCTTCTCTTTTACTGCAGCATAGTATTCCATTGTGTAGATGTACCACAGTTTTTTAATCCACTTATCTGCTGATGAGCATTTAGGCTGTTTCCAAATCTTAGCTGTTGTAAATTGTGAACATAGGAGTGCATATATTATTTCTGATTGGTGTTTCTGATTTCTTGGTATATATTCCTAGAACTAGGATTACTGGGTCAAATGAGAGTTCCTTTTTTAGTTTTTTTTTAAGGAAACTCCATACTGTTCTCCACAGTGGCTACACCAGTCTCCATTCCCACCAGCAGTGCAAGAGGGTTCCTTTTTCTCCACATCCTCGCTAACACTTTATTGATTTGTTGATGATTGCCATTCTGACTGGTGTTAGGTGGTATCTCATTGTTGTTTTGATTTGCATCTCTCGGGTGATTAGTGACTTTAGGCATGTTTTCATATGTCTCTTGGATTTCTGAATGTCCTCTTTTGAAAAGTGACCATTTAGGTACTCTGCCCATTTTTATTAGATTGTTTATCTTTCTTTTGTTAAATTGTATGAGTTCCCTGTAAATTCTAGAGATTAAAACCTCATTGGAGATAATATTGGCAAATATGTTCTCCCATGCAGTGGGCTTTCTTGCTGTTTTGTTGATGGTTTCCTTTGCTCTGCAGAAGCTTTTATTTTGATGTAGTTCCATTTGCCAGTTTCCACTGCCTTAGAAGCTGTATCAGTGAAGATATTGCTTCAGCATAAGTCTGAGATATTGCTGCTTATAGATTCCTCTAATATTTTTATGTTTTCCCATCATATGTTTAAGTCATTTATCCCTTTTAAGTTTATTTTTGTGTATGGTGTATGTTGGTGGTCTAGTTTTTTGTTTTGTTTTTTTTGCAAGTATCTGTCCAATTTTCCCAATCATTTATTGAAGAGACTGTCTTGACGCCATTATATACTCTTGCCTCCTTTATAAAATTTTAATTGAGCATAGTGGTTTGGCTCAATTTCTGGGTTCCCTATTCTTTTTTTTTTTTTTTGTTTTGTTTTGTTTTGTTTTAAATTTTATTTTATTAAGGTATTTTCTGTGTACATAGTTTACCATTGCCCCCCCCCACCTCCCATTTATGCCCTCCCTCCCCAGAATTCTGTGTTCATTGGTTGTACTTATGTTCATGCATACCAGTCCCTCGGTTGTTCTCCTATCTCCCCCCAGGTCTCCTTCCCCTCCCCGCTGTCATTTGACAATCTGCTTGTTTTATGGTGACCATCTTAGGACCCCATGAATAACATCTGCTCCTCATTTGGCAGTCTGCTTGCTTTATGGTGACTATCTCAGGACCTTATGAATAGAGTCCGCTCCTCCTCTGGTTCTCACCGCCCCTTCCCCTAGGTCCCACTGCTTCCCCTGGGACACACGGCTCGCCCGGGGCACTCGGCCCCCTGGGACACTCGGCTCACCCGGGGCACTCGGCCCCATGGGACACTCGGCTCACCCGGGGCACTCGGCCCCCTGGGACACTCGGCTCACCCGGGGCACTCGGCCCCCTGGGACACACGGCTCACCCAGGACACCCTTCCCCTTTGGGGGGTATGGCTTACCTGGGGCACATGGCCCCCTGGGACACTCAGCTCAACCGGGGCACTCGGCCCCCTGGGACACTCGGCTCACCCGGGGCACTCGGCCCCCTGGGACACTCGGCTCACCCGGGGCACTCGGCCCCCTGGGACACTCGGCTCACCCGGGGCACTCGGCCCCCTGGGACACTCGGCTCACCCGGGGCACTCGGCCCCCTGGGACACTCGGCTCACCCGGGGCACTCGGCCCCCTGGGACACTTGGCTCATCCGGGGCACTCGGCCCCCTGGGACACTCGGCTCACCCAGGGCACTCGGCCCCCTGGGACACTCGGCTCACCCGGGGCACTCGGCCCCCTGGGACACTCGGCTCACCCGGGGCACTCGGCCCCCTGGGACACACGGCTCACCCGGGACACCCTTCCCCTTTGGGGGGTACGGCTTACCCGGGGCACATGGCCCCCTGGGACACTCGGCTCATCCGGGGCACTCGGCCCCAAGGGACACTCGGCTCACCCGGGGCACTCGGCCCCCTGGGACACTCGGCTCACCCGGGGCACTCGGCCCCCTGGGACACTCGGCTCACCCGGGGCACTCGGCCCCCTGGGACACTCGGCTCACCCGGGGCACTCGGCCCCCTGGGACACTCGGCTCACCCGGGGCACTCGGCCCCAAGGGACACTCGGCTCACCCGGGGCACTCGGCCCCCAGGGACACTCGGCTCACCCGGGGCACTCGGCCCCCTGGGACACACGGCTCACCCGGGACACCCTTCCCCTTTGGGGGGTACGGCTTACCCGGGGCACATGGCCCCCTGGGACACTTGGCTCATCCGGGGCACTCGGCCCCCTGGGACACTCGGCTCACCCGGGGCACTCGGCCCCCTGGGACACTCGGCTCACCCGGGGCACTCGGCCCCCTGGGACACTCGGCTCACCCGGGGCACTCGGCCCCCTGGGACACTCGGCTCACCCGGGGCACACGGCCCCTCAGGGTGTTGGGGTCGCATATTGGAGGCGCCACGCTAGCTCCTTGCTAGCATGGCGGGCAGGCTGGGACAGCTGCAGTTGGGCTGAGATGGTTGCAGGCGGGGGGACCACCTTCAAAGGTGTCTCGTTCGGTGTGGGAGCGGAGCAGCTGCAGACATGGAGGCCAAGTTCTGAGGTCGCCCACTCCCTGAGCCCAAGGCGTGGTGAGCCCTGTTCTTGGTGGATTTCCTTTATTCTCGGCGGCATTGGCGGGTGGCGGTGCCAGGTGCAATATTGACGGTCGCTCCTGTGGTTCAATTACCACTGTAGTTTTAAAGTTCACATGGCGGTGGTGTGAGAGCTTCGGTTTGGCCATGTGGCATCGGAGGATGGGCTCGCCTGGGTGGGTAATGGAAGGCACCGTGCCATTTCCTCACCAGTGCGCTCCATTTCCCTCCCAGCATGGTGGGTGTGCTGGGAAGATTGTGGGCAGGCTGTGATGGCTGCATGGGGAGAGTCCGCCCTCAATGGTGTCCTCTTTGTTGCGGATGTGGAGCTGTTGTGGATGCAGAGGCTAATTTCTGAAGCCACACTCTCTATGAGCCCGGTGTGTAGTGAGCTCTGATTTCGGTGGATTCCCATTCTTGGGGGCAGCGGTGGGAGCGGCAGCGATGGTAGCTCCTGTGGCTCAATTTCCCCTGTAGTTTTAAAATCCGCATGGTGGTAGTGTCTGATGCTTTGGCCTGGCCATGTGGCAGCGGAGAGAGGATTCTCCGGGTCTGCCAATGGAAGGCGCAGCGCCAGCTCAGCGTGCGTGAAGGCCTGGCAGAGCAGGCCGCGGGGGGTGGCGGAGAGTCCCTGCGATGTCTTAGTCTTTCAGACTTAGTGGAACGCTTCCCCTGAGCCAGGGCAAGCAGCACCACCACAAGTATTGGCCAGCTCAGTGCTGCCCCTCTACAGGTGACAGTAGGGGCATCCTCACCTCAGTAGGCCTTTGCTCTTGGAGGTCTTAACCAGTGGAAGGCAGCATGGTACAGAACTGCCCCACCTTCTCAGTCCTCCGGAGGGTTCCCTATTCTATTACATTTATGTATATGTCTGCTCTTGTGCCAGTACCAGCAGTTTTGAGAACAGTGTCTTTATAATGCAGCTTGATATCTAGTATTGAGATACCTCCTACTTTGTCTTTTTTTTCTAAGGATTGCTGCAGCTATTTTGGTCTTTTTGTATTCTAGCTGAATTTTTGGATAGTTCTTGCTAGGTCTGTGAAATATAGGGAGTGCATTGAATCTATAAATTGGTTTGGGTAGTATGTACATTTTTTTTCTCATTAAACTTTGTTATTTTAATGGGTCTCAAAATTCTGTGACAGATTTTTGGTCATGTTTTTTCCATTAAAAAGTACTGATTTTAAAAACTAATAACTTAAAAACTGCCACACACACAAAAGAACCAAATTCTCCTTTCCTTCTGAAGGTTTTACAATGCATTGTAATCATTAACCAGTCTTTTACTATTAAACTTAAATGGCCAATTGAGACAAACAGTTCTGAGATCATTCTTCCACCACTGATTAAGACTGGGGTGGCAGCTGTTGGGAATAATATTCATTTAGCCTTCAGAGCTTTCTGGGCAGACTTGGTGACTTTGCCAGCTCCTTCTGCCTTCTTGTCCACTGCTTTGATGACACCCACAGCAACTGTCTGTCTCATGTCACGAACAGCGAAACGGCCCAGAGGAGGGTAGTCAGAGAAACTCTCAACACACATGGGCTTGCCAGGAATCATGTCAACGATGACAGCATCACCAGATTTCAAAAACTTGGGGTCATCTTCCAGCTTTTTCCCAGAACAATGATCAATCTTCTCCTTCAGCTCAGCAAATTTGCAAGCAATGTGAGCTGTGTGACAATACAGCAGAGGTGCATTACCAGCACTGATCTGGCCTGGGTGGTTCAGGATAATGACCTGAGCTGTGAAACCAGCTGCTTCGATTGGTGGGTCATTTTTGCTGTCACCAGCCACATTGCCACAGCGAACATCTTTGACAGACACGTTCTTGACATTGAACCCCACATTGTCCTCAGGAAGAGCTTCACTCAAAGCTTCATGGTGCATTTCAACAGACTTTACTTCATTGTAACATTGACTGGAGCAAAGGTGACCACCATGCCAGGCTTGAGAACACCAGTCTCCACTCTGCCCACAGGGACAGTACCAATACCACCAATTTTGTAGACATCCTGGAGGGGCAGATGCAGGGGCTTCTCAGTTGGGCGAGTTGTGGCAGGATGCAATCCAGAGCTTCAAGCAGTATGGTTCCACTGGCATTGCCATCTTTACGGGTGACCCTTCATCCCTTGAACCAAGGCATATTAGCACTTGGCTCCAGCATGTTGTCACCATTCCAACTAGAAATTGGCACAAATGCTATTGTGTCAGGGTTGTAGCCAATTTTCTTAATGTAGGTGCTGACTTCTTTAACAATTTCCTCGTATCTTTTCTGGCTGTAGGTTGGCTCAGTGGAATCCATTTTTTTTTAACACCAACAATCAGCTGTTTCAAACCCAGTGTGTAGGCCAGAAGGGCATGCTCACGTGTCTGTCCATTCTTGGAGATGCCTGCTTCAAATTCACCAACACCAGCAGCAACAATCAGGACAGTCGGCCTGAGATGTGCCTGTAATCATGTTTTTGATGAAGTCTCTGTGTCCTGGGGCATCAGTGATGGTCACATAATACTTGTGGGTCTCAAATTTCCACAGGGAGATATCAATGGTGATACCTCGCTCCCGTTCGGCTTTCAGTTTATCCAAGACCCAGACATACTTGAAGGAGCCCTTCCCCATCTCAGCAGCCTCCTTCTCAAATTTCTCGATGGTTCTTTTGTCGATCCCACCACATTTGTAGGTGAGAGGGCCGGTAGTGGTAGACTTGCCAGAATCTACGTGTCCAATGATGAGGAAGTTGATGTGAGTCTTTTCCTTTCCCATCTTGGGTTTGAGTTAATGGTGGTTTTCACAACACCTGTGTTCTGGCGGCAAACCCGTTGTGGAAAAAAAAAAAAAAAGCTGTTCATTTTAATGATATTTATTCTACCAATCCATCAACACGGTATATTCTTCAATCTGTTTATGTCTTCACCTATCTCTTTTTTCAGTGTCCTGTAGTTTTCTGACTATAGATCTTTTACCTTCTTAGTTAAGTTTTATTCCCACTTATCTTAATTTTTTTAGTGTGATAGTAAATGGGATTGTATTTTTAATATTTCTTTCTGTAAGTTCACTAGTGGCATATAAAAATGCCATAGATTTCTAGGCATTGATTTTGTATCCTGCCACATTGCTGATTTCATTTATTAAGTATAATAATATTTTGATGGAGTCTGTAAAGTGTTCTATGTACAGTATCATAACTGTGCATAATGACAGTTTTACATCTTCTTTTCCAATTTGGATACCTTTTATTTCTTCTTCTTGTCTAATTGCTGTGGCTAACACTTCCAGTACTATGTCAAACAGAAGTGGTAAAAGTGGGCATTCCTGTATCATTTCTGTTCTTAGGCAAAATGGTTTTAGTTTTTGCACATTGAGTATGATGTTGGCTATGGGTTTTTCATATATGGATTTTATTATGTTGATGTATTATCCATCTATTCCCATTTTGCTAAGGGTTTTTATCAAGAAAGGGTGTTGGATTTTGTAAATGCTTTTTTCTGCATCAACTGATATGACTATGTGATTTTTATCCTTCAATTTACTTATGTGATGTATCGTGTTTATTGATTTGCATATATTATACCATCCTTGCATCCCCTACTTAGTCTTGGTGTAACTGTTGAATCTGATTTGCTAGAAAATTGTTTAGGATATTGGCATCTATGTTCATGAGGGGTATTGGTCTGTCATTCTCTTTCATTTTCATTGTGTTGTCTTTATCTGGTTTCTGTATTAGCGTGATGCTGGCTTCATAGAATGAGCTTGGAAGTGTTTCTTCCTCTTGAATATTTTGGGATAATCTGAGGAGGATAGATTTTAGTTCTTCTTTGAATGTTTGGTAAAATTTCCCTGTGAAATCATCTGGCCCTGGGCTTTTGTTTGCCTGAAACTTTTTGATGACTGCTTCAATTTCCTCTACAGTTATTGGTCTATTAAGATTTAGAATCTTCCTGATTGAGTTTTGAAAGGTTGTATTTTTTTTTCTTTGGAATATCCCCATTTCTTCTAGGTTATCTAGTTTGTTGGAATAGATTTTTTTCATAGTATTTATTTAACAATCCTTTGTATTCTAGGAGGTATGTTGTTATTTGCTTCTTTCATTTCTGATTTTGTACATTTGGGTTCTCTCTCTTTGCTTCTTGGTGAGCCTGGCTAGAGGTTCATCAATCTTGTTTATCCTTTCAAAGAGCCAGTTCTTGGTTTCATTGATCTTTTGTATTTTTTAAATTAATTTATTTTAATTTTTTGCTTCTATGTCATTTCTTTCTGTTCTGATCTTTATTATCTTCTTCCTTCTGCTCACTCTGGGCTTTTCTTGGTGCTCTCTTTCTAATTCTTTGTAGAGTTAGATGATTTATTACCATTTTTTTAGGTAGATCTGTAGAGTTATAAACTTCCTTCACAGGACTGCTTTACTTTGTCCCATAGATTTGGGATTGTTGTTTTTTCATTGTCATTTGTTTCCAGGATGTTTTTAACTTCTTCTTTGATCTCATTGTTAACCCAATCATTGTTTAATAGCCTGCTATTCAGCTTCCAGGTGTTTGGATTTTTTAATTGTTTTTACTGTAGTTTATATCTAATATTATGCCATTGTGGTCTGAGAAGATGGTTCACACAAAAATTCTTTATGGTGATACCAAAATGATGATTCTAAAAGTTGCACCATACCAGTCTCCTTCTTACTGCACCTCAGTACTCCTCATTGTTCACACTCGAGATATAGATGAACCTTCTTCCTGCTCACCCTCTCCTGCATATACTTCTCTCATATCCCATTTTAGTTGTATGGGATCAATCCAAGCCTGCAAGATGAACACTGCATGGGAAGACAGTACTTCTTAACCAACCAGTACAACCCCATTTGTTTTAACATCTTGTTCAACATGTGTTCTAGTTAGTCCAGTTGGAATGATTCCCAGGTTTTTATGCAATAGTTTCTTTTTTTGGAGATCATATTAAATACACACATGTTCTTACTGCAGCTTTCTTGTGTCCATATTAAGAGTAAGCTTTCCCATGATTTAAAAAAAATATATTTTATTGATTTTTTTACAGAGAGGAAGAGAGAGGGATAGAGTTAAAAACATCCATGAGAGAGAACCATGCATCAGCTGCCCCTAGCACACCCCCTACTGGGGATGTGCCTGCAACCAAAGTACATGCCCCAGACCAGAATCAAACCCAGGACCTTTCAGTCTGCAGGCCGACACTCTATCCATTGAGCCAAACCGGTTTCAGCAGCTTTCCCCTGATTTAAGCTCACAGAGAAAGGTGAGAATCACCATGATATAAAAATCATACCCTCATTAAAATTTGACTAAAGCTTGCACTCAGAAGCATCTCAAATGATTATGGAACAATGTGATAAATTCCTTAGTGTGGCATTTAAAACAGGCCCTTCTCATTTCTCCTTTATTTTATTTTTGTTGTTGTTAAATCTTTACCCAGGTAGTTAGAATATTTTTGTCATTGATTTTTAGAGAGAGTGGAAGGGAGATGGGGGTGGGGGAGAGAGAGAGAAAGAGAGAGAGAGAGAGAGAGAGAGAGTAAAAGAGAGAGAGAGAGAAAGAGTAAAGAGAGAGAGAGAGAGAGAGAGATATGAGGAAGACAGATTGATTGGTTGCATACAGCATAGCCCCTCCCCCATTCAGGGAGCAAACCTGCATCCCAGATATGTGCTCTTGATTATGAATCAAACCTGAGACCCTCCAGTGTGCAGGCTAATGTTCTAACCACTTAGCACACAGGCCAGAGCTCTCCTATTTTACTTCTGGGCTTCTCCTCCCCTTTCCCAGTTTTGCTTTTTTTGTGAGTCATGTGAAACATATTTTTATTCCCCTATCTTCTGAGAAATAAGAAAAATAAAACTAAAGAGTTAATTGTCATAAAAATTTTAGGTGAAGAAACATGACAAAACAGATTATTTTAAAAATTACTGTTTCTAATATATCCTCAATATAATTAATATACATAAGAAACAAGTCCTTCCCTTGTTGAGGTAGACAAAAGCAAAGCACTCATTTAAGGCTTTTTTTTTCCATTCTCTTTTGATGTAGATATACTGATGAGGAAACATTTGAACACAATCCTGTTGATTCATAAACAAGTTTGCCTCTAAAAATGGATTATTTTACCCCTGCAGCTTTTATTTTCCTAATTTTAATAGCAAAAAATATATAGATTATGTGGCATTGCTCACAAAGCATAGCCATAATTGGTGCTTTGCTGCATGAAAGATTGTTAAAAATAAGTAGTAGTATTGTACTGCTGATAGCTGTAATCAGAATGCATATATTTTAGGTCTTTGCTAGAGTTGTTTAAGAGACTGAATATTAATATCAATCTCCCTTATTTTTTGTAAACATATCTAGAGCTATTTAATTTTATTAAATAACCTCATTCGGTTCAATTTGTTGGATCTTCATTCTCCTATTTTCTTTTTTATGCTTTTAAATTTTATTTTACAGAGAGAAAGGGAGGGGAAAAGAGAGATAGAAACATTGATGAGAGAAAGAAACATTGATCAGCTGCTTCCCTACACATCTCCTCCTGGGGATCCTGCCAGCAACCTGGGCATGTGCTCTGATCTGGAATCAAATTTGTGACCTCCTGGTGTGTGGGAGGACACTCAACCAACTGAACCACATTGTCCTGGCTCCCAGTTCTTTTTGAGGTAAATCCAAGCTTACCATCAGAAGCTTTACTCTGAGCTAAATGTGAATGTTAAAATATTTAGTCTAAACTGATGAACAAAAACAAATCCAGAGACAGAGAAGCATCAATCAGACCGTCAAACTTCAGAGGGAAGGTAGGGAAGGGTGGGAGTAAGGGGGAGAGATCAATCAAAGGACTTGTATGCATGCATATTAGCCTAAGTAAAGGACACAGACACCAGGGGGTAAGGGTATGAGTGAGGGGGTGGGGCCTGAAATGGGAAGATAAGGACACATGTGTAATACCTTAAGCAATAAAAAATGATTTAGTCTAAGACATACTAGTACTAAATAATTTCCAAAGGATAGTTAATATTTCTGAAGCTCTATTCCTATTTTTAAATTCTAAAACATAATTTGACAAACATCAAGAAATATATCAGTATAAGACCAGCAACCCTGTATCTATACATCATATAGAAATTTATTCCCTAGAATATAGTAGATTGCCTATTTGTAGAAACATTATATTATTTTTCTTCATTGTAATGAGTCCTGAACACTTTATATTTGAACCAATTATAAAAGTAACACAAAATAGAAGTCTTTGAATAGGCAAAGTTAATATTTAAATAAACAGTGACCGATCTGTTTAGTTATCTAAAAGATTTAAAATCATAAGCATATAAATTCTAAATGGAATAATATAATTAGTAGGTAGAATAAAGTTAAAGAGTGATTTTTAAATAGTACAGATTATATGAATGCTCAATTTTATTTAATAGATATGGGAAGAGTCACAGATTTTGGTCACAAGTGAAATAAAACAATAATAAAAATTCTATTGTAGTGTTAAATCTGTGAAATGATTTCCATCATCATCAACTCCCTCAGTAGCATCATTAGTATTAAAAGCACTTGAATGCTTAGTTATGCACTAATTAAGACAATAAGGTTCAGTGGTACTGTGCTCAGTATCTGGAACTAGAGCGTTTACATATGGATCCCAATTGTTTTGCTTGCTAGCTGTGAGATCTTGGATAAAAGTCTCCTGGGGTCTCATTTTCTCTACCAGAAAATAGGGAGTAATAAATAGTAGCTACTGGAAAAAGTTAGTATAGATGAATTATGTAGTATACTAGTAGTTACTGACATATAATTAGCACCCTACAAATATTTAATACTCTTATTATTGTCATTGTTGTTCTTTTATTCTTATTATTTGTTGCATACACAGAATTTCTTTTAACTTGAAGTCTTAATATCAGAAACTGCTAGGGTCTGAGATTTGACTCTACTTATAAACTAAGTTATTAGTCTAATACTGTTTCATGGGCCTTGGCAAAATACATAAGACTCCTATATCAGAGACAAAAAATTTTATTACAGGAAAAATAGTGTTCAAAGTTTGATGTTCATTTGGTTTGGTTCTGCATGACCCCCAAGTCCCACTGGTGGGCAACACGAACAACTCATGATGAATGTCTGTACTCTCAATGGTTGCATTACAGTAGTGGAATCATGAACATGAGGCTCCAGTACTTTTATGGTGTGCGGAAATAGGCCTGCTGTTTATCCAGGGTAAAAATGTACCTCATGTCTCAAATTTCTGCAGACACAACCATGAGAAATGGCTTAAATAAAGTGTGTTCTGGGCCCCTAATTCTTCTCATACTCAGTAGTAACATCAGGGATATACAGGATCCGTGATGGTTTTCCTCTCCTGGTAGAAACTTAAAATATTTTGTTCTATAATTAACAACTTTGGGACTGTGATGTCCATTGGGCCCCCTTCTACAAATAAAGATATAATACTCATTTAATATTTTCATGGTCTATGTATCATTATTACAGCTCTATGACAACTTTAATTTTCTTGCATTTATTTTCACTTCTTTGTTTAAATTTTTTATTAAAGTATAGCTGACATACAATATTATTTTATTCTCAGGTGTACAACATAGTGATTTTACATTTTTATATCATGCAATGTGGTCATCACTGCAAGGCTAGTAATCATCTGCCACTGTGAAAAGTTATTATGATATTATTGACTCTATTCCCTGCATTACATCACTATGACCTATTTTGTAATTAGAAGTATGTATTTCTTATTTATCTTCTTTTCACTCATCCCCCCACCTTACTCTCTTCTTGAATCCATCAATTTGTTCTAATTTTCATAATTAATTTTAACCATATTTTATTTTTTCCTTTTAATTATGCCTTCTTATCTGCAAGAGTATATGGAAATTTATCTATTCTTGGCTTCACTTTTATTAATATTTTATATATGTTTCTTCTAGTTACAGGTAAGCATGCTAAAGCATAGTTTAAAAAATAAAGTGCTCTTAATTGTATATATTAATATTTTGGGGTGAATTAGACCATTTATACACCTAGAGTTAGATAGTTACATTCTAGGTAACATGTTAATGGGTGAGATTACTACTTTCTTAAACTGCTTTAAACTATTGTCCTAAGTCTATCTTATCTGTCTTTAAAGATATATCTGAAGTCTATCATTACCCAAGTTCCTTGCTGACCTGACTATTCTGGGTTACATTAATCTCTCCTATATTTTACCTTCCCACATTCTACAACCTAAAACTATATTTGTTATTTATTCTTAATTGTGTTTAAATTGCCCTTTATAGTTTCCAGAAGTGCAAGTTTTTCTTCCTAGCTAGATTGTAAGTAACTTCAAGTTGAGAATGGTATTATGTGTTGTGTATCATTCTTAGTTGTTACGGGGCTATCACCTAAACACCCTAATGTTTCTTAATACATAAACTGTTACAAGCTATGCTTTCTTACAGTAACTGAAAAAGATTATACCAACCACAGAGACCAAGGAGCCCAGTACAAAACCTAAGATGGTGATAAGGCATTGAGTGCAAAAGGGCCAAGAGCAAGAGGGTCATTAAAATAGAATAACTATGTATACTTAAAAGAATTTAATCACTTTGTGCCACATCCTATAACACAGAAGGCTCATCCTCAGTCAGGCAGAAGGTGCCATTAGAGTGGTCATCCTTCTGCATTCCTTGATCACCCTTCTGCATTCCTTGATCAAAGAATAAAGTTTCTGCCCTGCTTTACCAAACTCATTCTTGCTGTATTGGCAGGAATGGCACTGGACAGAAGGGCCTTGATTTGGGTTCCTCGCTTGGGAGGGTCAGCAACATAGTGTCTGATATAGTTTAAACACAAATATTATTCTCAAATTATTTCATGTTATTGAAGTACTGAAATACCAGTAAACAATGTAACAAAAAGCCATCTATAATAATAATAGAGGAATATGCAAATTGCCAGGAATCCATCACAGTAATGACCAAACAGCAGGCTGAGTGGGGCAACAAGGCTGGCATGGGAGTTAGTGAGGGATGGCCAAACAACTGAACAGCAGGCTGCATAGGGTGACTAGGCTTGCAGGGAGGTTAGAGAGGGATGACCAAATAACTGAACAGCAAGCTGTGTGGGGTGACCAGGCTGGCTGGGAGGGGGCAGACCAGGGTGATGGGGGGAGGGGTAATTGTGGGTGACCAGGCTGACATGGGGGCAGTTGAGGATGACCAGGCCAGCAGGAGGGACAGTGAAGGGTGACCAGGTTGGCAGGGGGCGGGGGAAGTTGGGTATGACCAGACTAGCAGGGGCAGGGGCGCAGTTAGGGAATATCAGGCCATCAGAGGGGGATAGTTGGGGGCAACCAGGCCAGCAGGGGGGCAGTAAGGGACAACCAAGACAGTGGGAAGGGGCAGTTAGGAGCAACTAGGATGACAGGGGGTTGCAGTTAGGGGCAACCAGGACACCAGGCAAAGACAGTTAGGGGTGATCAGGCTGGTGTGTGTGTTGGGGGAGGACAGTTAGGGGTGATCAGGCAGGCAAGCAGTTAGAAATTTAGGCCCAATCGTCTGCTTGGGCATTGGGCCTAAACTGGCCGTCGGACATCCCCAAGGGGTCCTGGATTGGAGAAAGTGCATGCTGGGATGAGGGGGCCCTGCCCCCCGCCACACCATGTATGAGTTTCATGCACCGGGCCTTTAGTTGTTCTATAAAGTCGTAATTCATCAACTGAACACTTTCATTTATACAAGTTTATCTTTAATGTAAAAATATATCTTCTTAAAGAAATAAGAACACATATTTGAATTTGTATCAGCAATATGGTACACCTACAAATACAACCCTGATTCCTTTTCTTCATAATTTTTTTATTGTCTAAAGTTTTACATATGTCTCCTTTTTCCCCAATGACCCTACCCCAGCCATTCCCAGCCCGGACAAGCACCCACCGCCCCAGTGTCTGTGTCCATTGGTTAGGCTTATATGCATACATACAAGTCCTTTGTTTGATCTCTAACCCCCTCTCCCTTGGCATTTGTCTCTGGATCTGTTCTTGCTCATCGTTATATTTATCATTATAAACCCACTTATGAATGAGAACATATGATATTTATCTTTCTCCAACTGGCTTATTTCACTTAGCATAATACTCTTCAGTTCTATCCATGCTATTGCAAATGGTAAGAATTCCTTCTTTTTTTATAGCAGCATAGTGTGGATGTACCTCAGTTTTTTAATCCACTCATCTGCTGATGGGCACTTAGGCTGATTCCAAATCTTAGCTATTGTAAATTGTGCTGCTATGAAGATAGGCGTGTGTATATCCTTTCTTATTGATGTTTCTATTTTCTTGGAATATATTCCTAGAGGTGGGGTTACTCTAGAAATATATCCCAAGAAATACATTACTGGGTCAAATGGGGGTTCCATTTTTAACTTTTTGAAGAAACTCCATACTGTTCTCCATAGTGGCTGCACCAGTTTGCATTCCCGACAGCCCTTATTCTTTTTTCTTCTCTGTCCTGTTACTTACTATTTTTATGCAAAATTTTCTTGGACTTTTGATAATTTTTACAGCAAGGCAACATGAAAATAAATATATTTTATGTACATTATTCATTTAAATGAAATACTTTTTAAAACTTACAAAGCTGCAGTCTATAAAATTTTTGTGAGAATATTTAGAGTAAACTTTTGGTAACATTTTACTTTAAAAAAAATATTTTTATTTATTTTTTTTACAGAAAGGAAGGGAGAGGGATAGAGAGTTAGAAACATCAATAATAGAGAAACATCAATCAGCTGCCTCCTGCACACCCCCTACTGGGGATGTGCCCACAACCAAGGTACGTGTCCTTGACTGGAATCAAACTTGGGACCTTTCAGTCTGAAGGCCGACACTCTATCCACTGAGCCAAACCAGTTAGGGCAACACTTTACTTTTGAAGCAAACCTATTCTTGATTGTTTACATTATAAAAATTGTGGTGTAAACATGGACATAAATGATGATGAGTTCTGTCCCCATGTTTTGTTTTGTTTTTCTTTTAAATTCTCTTTCACTTTTATACTTATGCAATTGTTATAGAGATGTTGCATTTTTAAAAGCAATGGCATTAGGAAGCTACGACACTAAAGAAAGCCATGATCAAACAGTAGAAATTTATTTCTAATTGATTTTATGAATGTTTATGTGAAATAAAAAATCTTCATACTAAGGAATTAATTACTACCCAATAATGATGATGGTCACAGGGAACTTACTCTTTGTAGTACACATTTGTAATGATTTTAGCAAAATTTCAATATATTCTTATTTAATCAGAGGAGACAAAATAATTACCCTTTACTTGTCCCTTGTAATAGTAAAGTTTATTTTCACATCTAATTAAATAATACTAGTGCTTGTTAATGTATTTCTTGACAAATGTTTTATTCTGACATGAATAAACAGTAAAGGCTCAGTAATTTGTTTATGTCATTAGAATATGAAGATTTTTTTTGGACACTCCAGAACTTGAGTCTCTGTTTTCATTTAAAATCATCAAAATAATGATATTTACAATTTTTTTAAATTATACTAGTGTCTCAGATTAAATAACAGGGATTTAGTTGTGCATTTTAGAAATAAGTGTGGCCACACATTGTTATATTATCCATTTGCAAGCATTGGTACTGTTTGCAATACTGGGATACTATCTTATTTAGAGAAGCTGAATTCTTACTAAAATTTTTGTGCATAACATATATTTTAAATAAAATTGAAATTACTTTTTCTGGAAATTATTTAAATATCTTGATAAAACATGCATGCAATCATTTTAATCTGAGAAATAATCTATAGAAATAGTAGAAATAACTTTCTCTTTATCAAATATAATTACATTGATATGTTAGAAACTAAATCTAAAACAAATGTTTCATGTTCCCATATTTTAACTTGTGTTTTAGGATCTATATATCATAGCATCTGATCATGGATCAGAATAAATTATCTCACCCTGGGTACATCTATAATTCTAAGTAGAGTGAAAATATTATTAATTGCTTAATAAGTGAGTTTTAGAGTTTTAGTTCTTAGAATTAACCAATTGAAAAGTTGGCATATAAAGATTTATTTTAATCTAAAATTATCTGTATCATTTGTCTAATTTTCCATTTACATTTTAATTGTAGATTTAACCACTGTAATATGATCTGCTCTGCTTTTTGTCAAAAGAAATACCCATCCTCTCTTAATTACCCAAACCTTGAGTGCACGCATCGTTTGAGTCCAATGATCCATATTGTCCAAGGGTCTAGCAAATTAACAACTCTCTCCCAAAGCTTTCCTTACTCAGCAACTTCATTTGCACTTCTCTTCTCTAAAAATGTATTACTTAATTATATTCTGGGTGTATCTGGTATTATTTTCAAATTATTTTATGTGGTAGATTTTGCTTTTAGTAAAAATTGTAGCCTAATTGGATAGACAGATTTTCCTAATTCTTTGCATTTCTGACTTCAACAAACATGATAGTAAACAATATCAGCATTATAATTGATATTTTCTTTCATGGAGATTAAATGTTGAACAATAAGCAATTTAAAAAAATATTTCTTTACTGTTGCTCCAAGAACTAAGATATAAAAGTATTGTAATTGAGATGGCATAACTGAAGAAGAGAAAGAAGAATGTAGAATCTGCACTCTGTTGGTAGAAAGTATGTTTAGTAGGTTAGGAAATTTAATAACTAAAATGTGGGATGATTTTAATTACCTAATGTATTTTAGGATCATGAATAAGAAAAAAAAATCTAAATAAAAGCATTACGAGGATACTTGAAAACTGAGCAGAGTACATTCACTTTACTACTGCATCCCTGATGTTACCACACTTTTCCCAAGAGTAGTAGAGACTATTAGAGTTCACATATATAAATTCTTGGGAATTTTGGAAGACTAAGCTACCTAGCCTCCCTTAAAAAGGAAAAGGTGTCACTAATTTACGTAAAGTGCTGTGGACAGAAATGCAGTGTGCCACCCAGAACAATTCTCCTTCCCCAACACTGTAAATCAGAAGGCCATGTGTTGAGATGGCAAGAATAGAAGATACAGGAAGCTTATGTCCCAGATTGAGGAGAATCTGCCCCTTTGTTCCTGCAAGTTCATATTAAATTGAGCATAAAGAAATACTGGACTTCTTTTGTGTAAAGTCACTGATCATTTAAGATTTTTCTGCAATGCAACTAGGCAAGTTCTTAGCATTAATCTAAATATCTTTTGACTCTAGGTTTGGAAAAATAAAAATCCCATGAGGATTCCAGTCAAATAAAATCTCCCAACATTTAAGATGGCTCCGTGAAAGAACATTAATATTCATAATGTATTTTTACTAGTTAATTATATTTTAGGCTATTAGTGGTCATTTAGTCAAAAATAGTTTTATTGAGACATTTTACATATCATAGAATATGCCCATTTTAAAAGTATACTTCAGTAATTGTAAGCAAATTTACCAAGTTGTTCAAACATCAACACAAATCAGATTTAAACATTTTATCACCTCAATAAGATTCTTTATGAGAATTTACAAATGTATTTTCTTTACTCTCTCACTCCAACCACTATTCACTTTCTATTTCTATAGTTTCGCCTTTTCTAGGCTTCATATTAATAAGATCATACAATCTGTGCTCTTTTGTGTCTGGATTATCTCACCGAGAATTATTTTTATGGTTCATCTATGTCATAGCACTCATCAGTAGTTTATTCCTTTTTTCTGAAAAATACTCTATTGTGCTGATATTTTGTCCACTCACCACTCAGTTGAACATTTTGGTCATTCCCAATTTTGTTCTCTCTATAATAATAATAAAGCATAACATGCTAATTAGACCTGATAGCCAAACAACCTTCCGGACAACCTTCTGGACGAAGCCAGGGATTCAAGGTCTAAGCTCCTACCTGAATTTCATGCATTGAGCCTGTAGTTATAAATAATGCTAGTGAGAACATTTGTGTGCGACAGTTTCTGTGGGTATAGATTTTCATTACTTTTGGATAGACAGCTAAAGATAGACTTACTGGGTCATATGGTAACCCTACGTTATTGAAAACTTTAAATAGCTGCTAAGCTGTTTTCCAAAGTGAATGCATCGTATTACATTTCTACAGCAGTATATGAAAGTTTCTTGTCCTCACCACATTTGTTATTTTGTGTTGTTGTTATCACATTTTAGTGAATATAAAGTGGCATCTTATTTTGGTTTTTATTTACATTTCCCTAATGAGTAATGCAATTCTGAATGTTCCTATGTGCTTAAAATTCATTTATATATATTCTGTACTTAAATGTTTACTCAAATCCTTTGCCTACCTTCTCTTTAAATTGGGTTGTTCCATTTACTTATTAAGGATTAAATACTTCCCTTTTACCAAAAATTTACAAATTGTCTTTCCTACTCTATGGCTTTTAAAAAATATTTTTATTAAATCATTATCTGTGTACATATATTACCATTGCCCCCCACCTCCCATAGATGCCCTCCCTCCCCAGAGTTTTGTGTCCATTGGTTGTATTTATATGCATTTATACAAGTTCTTCGGTTTCCTTCAAAAGTATTATTGCTTTACTCTTACATTTAAGGTTATGATCAACTTTGAGTTAATTTTATATTTGCTGTGAGGTAATAATCTAAGTTCAACTTTTTTCATGTCAATGTCCAATTGTTCCACTATCATTTTTTAAAAGTCTCTTCTTTCCCCTAGTAAATTGACTTAGAGCATTGGCCAAAATCATCTTACCACAATATAAGGATTTATTTACTGATTCATTAATCTATGCTGTTCTTGTGCCAGTGAAAACACTATCTTAACAACTGATTTATAGTAAGTTTTGAAATTAGGAATTGAAAGTGCTCCTGCTTTTTCCATGGCTGCCACCATTTCTGTTTAGATTTGTTTACCTTCCATAATTGAAACTTTGTAGCCAGGAGTGGAGGCCTAGGACAGCTAGGCTGCAGATGCTTGGTTTCCTCTATTGCCAGGGGCAACCCTAGCCTCTCTCCTGTTCTCTGTTGCTGCAGCCATCTTGATTATGGTTAATTTGCCAACTCCTTTATTCACCATCCATGTAGTATTTCTATGCTATCCTTCTACCTTCTTCTTCCTTAAGGGAACTGCCTAAAGTAGTTATCTGCTAAAATCTTTAAGTGATAAAACTGCCAATTTTTATGATTAAGTCATAAGCCTCATTCTAACTCTACTTGCACTCCAGATATAGTGAAAGATGATTAGGATTTCCATAAATGCAGTAAGGTAGTCCTTTGGCTTTCACATTTTATAGTGCATTAGTGATCCTATATAATAAAATCCTAACATGCAAATTGACCAAACAGCTGAACAACCGGTTGCTAAGATGCACACTGATCACCAGGGGACAGATGCTCAAGGCAGGAGCCAGAAGCTGGGCTCACAGCTGGCAAGTGCAGCAGAGGTGGCAGGAGCCTCTCCCACCTCTGTGGCAGGCAGACATCCTCAAGGGGTCCCAGACTGCAAGAGGATGCAGGCCTGGCTGAGGGACTACCCTCCAGTGCACAAATGTTGACTAATTAAAGAATATAAATCCATATCTCTTTACCTCAATTTGGGGCAACTCTGTCATTCCTCTTAAAAGCTCTGTATATGATTGTGTGAAGCCTCAGTTACAACTATATTGCAGGTCAGTTTTTCTGCTACCTAGCCTTGCTTTTTTCCTTATTTTTCAGTTATATCTCCAAAGAGCACTCCACAATAAATTGTCTACAGTTCTCTATCCAAGAGTCTATGCCAAGTGGGCGTGACCTAAAATAAGTGGAGTACTCCAATGTAGCTCAGGGTGAATAGTCCTGAGCACGTTAAGGGCAAATCAAACAAACAAAACAAACAAAAACAAACAAACAAACAAAAACAGTGATGCTCTGCTTCTGACACATCTCTAGCATTGATTTTCTTTAGTACACTGGATACCCTAACCTCCCTCACAAATTTTGTCTATATTCATTCCTCAGTTTTCCTACTTTAGCATGCTTAATTTCCTTCTTGCCTCAAGGGTCATTTTTGTTTGTCTTTTTTTGTCTTAATGCTGTTAAATCTCTTTTAAAATTAGTGTATGGGAAGAAAATCAAGGAGAGCAACCTTCAATTTTGAACTATTTTTGCTGTAGCATTTTATAAATTGGGGTAATTCACTTAAGTGTTTTAGTGAATTAAGCAGAACAATTATGGTTGTAATTGAGATCTATCTCTAAAAGATTGTTAGTACAATAAATCTTGATAACTAGTTATCAGGAAGTGTTGATCATAATATGAATTTGGAAGCTGAAATGAAGATGGTATGAACAAAGATGGGATATTGTAGAGAAACACAGAAAGTTGCTCTCTTAATGATGATTCCATTTATTAATTATTTTTAATCCTTTACTGTCAAGACAGAGCTTAAGTAGAAGGGGATTAAAATATATCATAATGTTATTAGATAAGTAATATCTACAAATTTCTGGAAATGTTCAAACCTCTGAGCTTGTCTTAATATTTTGCAGCAGGCTTACACAATAACGGTGGGCATCTCGAGGTCAGTAAAGTCTGACTTTTCAATGCCCAGTTGATTTTGATTTCCTGTAAGTTATCTGAGGATCAAAATGAGGTTGCAGTTAGGTGACAGTTATTAAGATGTGCAGTAGAAGGGAGAATGATAGGGGCAAAGAAGGGTCTTGCAACCCAAATATATAAATTGGTTGCATTTAACAATTCTAAACTTTGCTCAAGATAAAATGTGCAAATCAACTCAATAAAAATAAATGAAAAAACTGTGAGTACTTTAGGCTGTTTTTTTTTAATTTTACAATAAACATAAAAATTTTCTAGGCCACAATTATTTTAGATGATGTTCTGTGTTTTGTTTTTGCAAAGGAAAATAGTGAAACAACTTAAATCAATATAATTTTCCACTTGCTTGGCAGAAATTTTCACTAACCTTAGGAAAGTTAACTGTTTAGAAGGTTAATTTAAGGTCTTGGACTATTTTAAAAAGTCATCACAGTAAATTGGAAAAGGTTGATTGGGAATCAGGAGTCCTGTATTTTACTTTCAACTCTGTCACTAACTAGCTGTGTGACCTTGGGCAAATCACTTAACCTATAAGATCTCTGTTTTCTCATGTGTAAAATGAGGAGGCTGAACTACATGATCTCTAATAGTGTGCAACTAAATTTGCAACTAAATCAAAATATAAAGAACTTGATAGAAATAACTCCTACGAATTGTAGCACATTGAAAAGAGTTAGAGCAGTTCCCGTATGTTTGCCATCTCTTTTTACCCTTACAGTTCACTGTGGACCATGCCTAATAACTTTTTTCAGCAAGGGAATGTTCCATTAAAGTAAATAAAGCACTACCATTTGGTATATTTTAATATATTTAGAGAACACAATATGCTACAAGTATGTCTTTATTGACATCTGTCTGACAGATAGAGTGTAGTCCTTCCATATTATTTTATTTATTTCTGGCATCTCATTGATAAAGTGTGTATTATAATAAGAAAATATTACCAACATATTTCTATCAATACTTGGCAGCAAGTAATCAAATAGCAGTGTCTATCTCTGTTAGAATCAAGAGGTAATTTTTTTTTTACATTTTATCTGCTTCTGGGGCCTTTCCTCTTACCCTAGTGAGAAAGCAAATGGATATACTCCAAGTTAGCTTTACTACTCAAGTAAATGTCACTGAAAGTGGTCAAAAGCATCTTAACTATGTGATTTATAGTTAGGTAGGATTTTTCTGTGTGCCACAGAAGTGTCTCCTCCTGAAGGTGCAAGAATATCACAAGAACATTCTGGGACTTGGGGAATATCACATTTGCAACGCTTGATTAGTCAGTTGCTAACAAATTGTTTGCTTGTAAAAAATGTCCTCCTACTTGAGGTATTTAATAAAGGCTAATATATCTCATCTTAAAAACCATTATAATTTCTATATACTTTTCGCTATTCTACTATATGGAATGATGTCTATCATACATTTAAATGCTTCCTCCATTGAAAAGTTGTATTTTAAAAAAAAATATTCTTCTTTATTATTCAGTAAAATGGATTTTTCTCCGTTCTGACAAGGTTTTATTTTTTCCTCTAAAGCTCAACTTTACCAAATAACTAGCAAAAGAATTCAATGACAAAATGCTACCCTTTAACTAAACTGTCAACCTATACTTAGAATAAAGACCCAGAAAAATGAAAAGGGAAAATGACACATTACCTAAAACTTTAGTGCAAGGTCTTATAGAAGAGCTGAAAAATTAAAATAAAAATATTCTTCTTATGGAATACTTTTTATTAGTAGTATTATAGATTTATATGTGAAGTAGATAAATATTAATTAATAAAACATTTTTATAAATTTAAAAGTCCCTAGTAGTTAAATTCTAAAAAGACATGCATGAGCAATATATAAAAAATAAATTTAAGTAGCTAAAAATGTATGAAGATATTGAGAAGCTTATTAATAAAACCAAGAAATAAATATAAACATGTTCATGAGCCACCACTCTGAAATAATCAAATCATCAAGAATTTATGAATGATAACACTCAATGTTCATAATGATAAAAGAAAGTGAAAAAAATCTCATATATTGCTACTTGGAGAATAAAGTAGTATAAGCTTTCAATAATACAGTTGGATAAAAAGCACCAAAAGCTTTAAAATAGTTTCATGCATCAATTCTCCTTCTGTAAATTAACCTAGTTGAATTACTATAGGATTGAAGATTTAATTTCAAGGATGTTTATCCTATGGAATAAAAGGCTATATGCAAATTAACCATCACTCCAACACACCAGATGGCCACCCACATGTGGTCAAAGATGGCTGCCCTCATGTAGACACAAGGTGGTCACCACAAGATGGCCAGCAGGGAAGGGCAATTGTGGGAAATAAGCCCTGCAAGGGAGGACAGTTGGGAGGGATCAGGCCTGAAGGGGGGGTGCAGTTGAGAGTGATTAAGCCTGCAGGGGAGGAGAGTTGGAGTGGGGGGAGCCAGGCCTGCAGGGGAGAGCATTTGGGGTCAACCAGGCCTACAAGGGAGGGCATTTGGAGTCAACCAGACCTGCAGGGGAGGGCAGTTGAGGGGAACCAGGTCAGCAAGGGAGGGCTGTTAGGAGCAATTGGGCTGCCAGGAGAGGGCAATTAGGGGAGAACTAGGCTGGCAAGGGAGGGAAGTTAGGGCCAATAAGGCTGGCAGGGGAGCAGTTAGGCATTGATCCCGCTGTCAGGGGAGTGGTTAGGGGGTAATCAGGCTGGCAGGCAGAAGTGGTTAGGGGCAATCAAGCAGGCAGGCAGGTGAGCAGTTGGGAGCCAGCAGTCCTGGATTGTGAGAGGGATATCTGACTGCCCCGTGGGATCAGGCCTAAAGGGGCAGTTGGACATCCCTCGAGGGTTCCCAGATTAAAAAGGGTTTAGGTTGAACTGAGGGACACATACCCCCATGCACGAATTTTGTGTACCAGGCCTCTAGTTAGAAATAAAAAACAATATAGGAAGCAAATCTTATGCACCAAAAAGATGGTGACTGCTTCATATATACATATTTTTATATGTCATATATTAATATTTTACATATATTATTTCACATATATATCCATGTCCAAAATAAATCTGTTAAAACCATAGTGATATAAACATGGGAAGGTATTAATAATGTATTCAGTGAAATAAGACTATAAGATTGCAGAGTAGTATTTATTTTTTATATATTCTATTACCTAGCAAAGTGGTTTCCAAAATGTATGCAATACGTGTTTTTTTTTTGCATGAATAGATGAATGTAACTCTTGTAATTTTTAAATGATTCTTGACCATTTGTGCAGTGTGATACTCATGTAGCAGTGACTTTTACATTATGTCTAGATTCTGTAGACAGTTATTTTTTAAGTCACTTTCAATCTTATTTACTCACATATTCTCTTACTGTATTCATGAAATAGCTTTGGTTTTATTTCAATAAATTATTCTTCAAACATTTTAATATATTCTATCTATGCTTAAGTGGAATATTATTGTGATAATCAATAAAGAAATTATCTAATGATTAATATTTAAAGGGACAAATTTTTAATGTTGTTCTTGGATTCTCCTTTAGCCACTATAAAATACATATTTAAAGTGCTCTAGAAAATTGCAAAAGGTCTCTTTGTCTAAGGAAAATCATTAAATTCCTCTAATTTGTCCTTATTAACAGCTTCTCTGCTTGGCTGCCATGACAAAAAAAATTAGATGACCATTCCCTAAGCCAAGTGATATCAGTCTGGCAATCCCAGGTCATCAGCACAGCACATAGCCACTGACTTCTAGGGCTGTTTATGCTGCTGCTCTGACTGTTTTATAGAGTTCTTGTATGTGTAATGGTCATGCATAGGATCTAATTGATTTGGGGAGAACTGTATCTATTTGAATCTTTAATGAAGCTGTTCTATCAGTTTCTTGACTAAACATAAAGGTGAGAGGGACAGAAATAAAATCTATTGTGAGTAAATCAGTAAGTCAAGGTTTCTATGCTTTATGAAAGCATAGCTTAAGTTTTCCTCCATTCATTGAGATGTTAGCTAAATGGCATGCTGATGCTGGCCTTAGAGAAGGATGGTGAAGGAGAGTTACTGTGTATGGTCCAAGTAAGGAAAAGTGTAGTTGGAACTATCAAAGAATATGCATAAAGCTGTAGAAGAATGCTAGGGGAGGGATCATCAGAGTCTAACTTATAATTATCCACTCATCTTCCTTTCAATGTTTCTGAAATGTTTCCCCCCACCTCCCTATTTGGTATTCTGTGCCTCCCGGTCTGTCCTGTGATTTATGGTCAGCCTGGACACCTTGTTGGTCTATCCAATGCCTAGAAATTTTTCATCCATTTTTTTGAACTGGCTCACTTGCCATTCCACTTTTCAGCCCTTGAAATCCATATTTAGAGTTAATTCTAATTGATTTTAAGATATTGAACATTGCTTGTGAATGTCACAACAGAGTGTCATGTAGGTTCTCTAAAAACTTTGTCATCCAACCCCTAATGGTACTTTTCATTAATTAATTCTTTCATGACTCTATCACATCTATATTAATAAAAGCCTACATGGTCCTCACACCCTCGTGCCCTCACATCATCAAGATATGGCCACCTCCATGTCATCACAAGATGGCCACCTCCATGTCATCACAAGATGGCCACCCCCACATTGTCACAAGATGGCCACCGCAAGATGGCTGGCATGGGAGGGCAGTTGGGGGACATTGGGCCAACAGAGGAGGGAAGATGGGGGAGGCCAGGCTGGCAGGGGAGGGCAGGGGCCAATGAGGCTGGCAGGGGAGGGCAGTTGGGGGCCATCAGGCTGGCAGGGTAAGGCAGTTTGAGGTGATCGAGCTGGCAGGGGAGCAGTTAGGGGGTAATCAGGCTGTCAGGCAGAAGCAGTTAGGGGCAATCAGGCAGGCAAGCAGGTGGAGTCCCGGATTGTGAGAGGGATGTCCAACTGCCAGTTGGGATTGGGCCTAAACTCATAGTCGGATATGCCTGGAAGGGTCTCAGATTGGAGAGGGTGCAAGTTAGCTGAGGGACACCCCCCAGTGCATGAATTTTGTGCACTGAGGCTCTATTTTCTTAGATAATTCATTTATTAATTAACCCATTTGACATTTTATAATGTGTACCTACAATATAAGAGGCCAAAACTGCCCATTTACAAAGTAGAAAATGTATGTAAATTAGCATCATAATTTTATTCTATTTTTTTTTAATTTACTTTCTTCACTGTCACACAATTTCTGTACTCCCTACCTGTGTTCTCTTTTCTCCTCCTTAATTTTTTTAAAAAAATATATTTTATTGATTTCTCACAGAGAGGAAGAGAGAGGGATAGAGAACTAGAAACATCTATGAGAGAGAAGCATCGATGAGCTGCCTCTTGCACACCTCCTACTGGGGATGTGCCCGCAACTGAGGTACATGCCCTCAACCCAGAATCGAACCTGGGACCTTTCAGTCCTCAGAGCGACGCTCTATCCACTGAGCCAAACCGGTTTGGGCTCTCCTCCTTCATTTTTAATGGGAACAAGATAATATCAAATAATAGAAGAGGTTACTATGCAGAAAGTATTGAGTGATTTTAAAGGTGTAGGATGACAATAAACATTTAAAGTAACACGAAAGAGAGGCTGAGACACTGATATTTAAAACTTAATATCTTAACTTTTCCAAGTTCTGTTTCTCAATGACTTTTTATGTTTGGATAGAGAAAAACTGTTTGCAGGGATTCTTTTTTAAAAATCTTTATTTTTGAAAGTATTACATATGTCCCCTTTTTTTCTCCAATCTTTCCCTTCTAGACTGCGCCTACCCTTCCACCCTCCACCCCCTGGCTTTCTCCACCTTCTTATCTGTGTCCATTGTTATGCATATGTGCATATAAATTCTTTGGTTTATCTTTTCTTACCTACCACCCCACTTCTCTCCTCTCTGAGACTCCACAGTCTGTTCTATACTTCTATGTTTCTGGATCAATTTTGTTCATCTGTTTATTTTGTTCATTAGATTTCACATATGAGGGAGATCATGTGATATTTATTTTTCTCTGACAGGCTTATTTTGCTTAGCATAATTCTCTCAGGTCCCTCCATGCTGTGTCAAATGGTAAAACAGTGGTTGTTCTGTCTTCATGAAAATTAATCACTTCTCCTCTTTTATGGCTCTTGAGGGCTTTCCAATTTTATATGTCCATTTATTCAGTTTCTTTATTTAAATATCAGCCTATGCTAGCTAAGACGTAACTCAAGGCTCAAACACCTTTCACTCTAGATAACTATCTATCCATTTAATCCTTGTCCCAGCTCACACACTGATATTATGTTGGTTTTTGTTGTTTTGTATAGTTGAGGAATTGGATAGCTAGTTACTTTTCATTCATAGTGAGAACATTGCAAAATTAATGATTTTAGGACATATCACAATTTTCTTAATCTTAGTTTTCATGATTTCAGCCATGATACTATATACAAAACACACACACACACACACACACACACACACACACACACACAAATACACACAAAAAACAAGAACAGCAAACCATGGATTGATAAATTTAAAATTCTGAGAGAAAATAATTTCAAAATTACAATCCTACTTTCAGCCAAACTAATATTACATTTAAAGCACTTAATTCTTGCCTGATCCACTCAAATGAAAAAAAAAAATACTGTAGATATGAAACTTTCTTTTTCATAAAACTAATTGTAACCATACATAAAAACTCTGAAATTAAGACACATTATTTAAAAAGAAGGAAACAATGAAAGAATACTACCAAACAAAAACAACAGACAGAAAAACAAAGAAAACGAACCACAAGAGGCACAGAGCGACCAGAAAATAAAGAATAAAATGGCCTTATGAAATCTTTCATCAGTAATTACTCTAAATGTAAATGGACTGATTTAATCAATGAAATGGCACAAAATAACAGATTGCATAAAAAAACAAAATCCTGCCATATGTTGCCTTTAAAAGATACATCTAGCCTGCAAAGGCAAAGGTAGATTCAAAGTGAAAGGTTGCAAAATGATTTTCCAAGCAAATAACATCCACAGAAAAGCAGGTGTGGCAATAATTATATATGACAAAATAGATTTCAAGGTAACAAATAAAAGAGGAGACAAATGTGTATATTTTACAATGATAAAGGGGACAATGCATCAAGAAAACAGAATATCTCTGGATATATATGCACCCATTCAAGGAGCACTGAAATTCATAAAACCACTAATCACAGAAATAAAGGAAGAACCAGATCAAAACACAGTCATAGTTGGGGACCTTTATACTACATTGACAAGTATAGACAGGTCACCCTAACAGAAATGCAACACATAAATATGGCCTTAAATGAAACACTAGACCAAATAGATATAATTGACATTTACAGAGTTTTTCATCCCATAATATCAAATTATATATTTATCTCTAATGCACATGGAACATTCTGAAGGATAGACCCTATGTTGCATCACAAAACTAGCATTAAGAAATTCAAGAAGATTGAGGTATGATCCTTGTACTCCCATCTTGTTGAGAGTTTTTATCAGGAAAGGGTGTTGGATTTTAACAAATGCTTTTTCTATATCAATTGATATGACTATATGATTTTTAACTTTCAGTTGTTTATGTGATGTATCATGTTTATTGATTTGTGGATATTGTACCATCCTTGCATTCCGGGAATAAATCCTACTTGACCATGGTGTATGATCTTTCTGATGTTCTGTTGGAGCCGATTTGCTAGAATTTTGTTGCGGATTTTGGCATCTATGTTCATGAGGGATATTGGCCTGTAATTCTCTTTCATTGTGTTATCTTTATCTGGTTTTGATATTAGGGTGATGCTGGCTTCATAGAAGGAGTTTGGAAGTGTTCATTCCTCTTGAATTTTTTGGAAAAGTCTGAGGAGGATAGGTTTTAGTTCTTCCTTGAATGTTTGGTAAAATTCTCCTGTGAAGCCATCTGGCCCTGGGCTTTGTTTGCTGCAAGCTTTTTGATGACTGCTTCAATTTCTTCCAAAGTCACTGGTCTATTGAGGTTTTTAGATTCTTCCTGATTGAGAGTTGGAAGTTTATATTCTTCTAGGAATATGTCCATTTCCTCTAGGTTGCCCAGTTTGTTGGAATAGAGTTGTTCGTAGTATTTTGTAACAATCCTTTGTATTTCGGCTGGGTCTGTTGTTATTTCACCTCTTTCATTTCTGATTTTGTTTATTTGGGTCCTCTCTCTTTGTTTCTTGGTTAGCCTGGCTAGAGGTTCATCAATCTTCTTTATTCTTTCAAAGAACCAGCTCTTGGTTTTGTTGATCTTATGTATTGTTTCTTTGGTCTCTATGTCATTTACCTTCGCTCGGATTTTTGTTATTTCCTTCCTTCTGCTTACACTGGGCTATTCTTGTTGCTCTTTTTCTAACTCTTTGAGTTGTAGAGTTAGATAATTTGTTACCATTTTTTCTTGTCTCTTACAATAGGCTTGCAGAGATATGAACTTCCCTCTCAAGATTGCTTTTGCTGTGTCCCATAGATTTTGGATTGTTGTTAACTTCTTTAATGGGAAAGGAAATTGGCCATAAGCTGGTAATATGGACTTCTCTGCATTAAACTCTCTCTACATTTTCTATCATAAATGCATACTAACTCTTTAATCTAACTGAATGGAGAGAGCTTATAACTGATTATTCTGTCTTCTGAAACTATATAACTTTAGCTTTACGCTTTTTTACAAATTCACAAAAATGAAGTAGAATTTTACTTGCTAAAGAGATCTTTGAGACCAGTTGGTAAAGTCAAGTTAGTTTAAAAATGAGAAGAAAAGAAAGTGCATGTCCTAGAAAGGATTACTGAAGGTCATATCAGGTTTGAAGTTGGGTCTCTGTATTTGATGGCAAATATTTCCCCTAATTTACTAACTTTAAAAATACTTAGGCATATTTGAATAATTGCACTTAATAAATGTCATATTGATTTGTGGATTATTTCTGATATGGCCAAGAATCATGTTGAGTTTTAGGTGAAAATTAATGTCAGTTCATTTCATGTGAAACTCAGAAAATTTTTGCTATAATACTTGATATGAAAATTTTATTTTTAAAAGAAAGATCTTCATTTCCAAATTAACACTAACATATATATATATATATATATATATATATATATATATATATATATATACTAGTGGCCCAGTGCACAGATTTGTGCACATTACCGTATTTGCTGGCGTATAAGACGATTTTTTGGCCCTGAAAAATATGCCTCCAAGTGGGGGTAGTCTTATACGGCGAGTATATAACAAATTCTGTATTTTGAGTGGAAATGTTAGGGGGTCGTCTTATACGCCCAGTCTCTTATACGCCAGCAAATATGGTATTTTTCAGGGCCAAAAAATCGTCTTA
This sequence comes from Vespertilio murinus, assembly GCA_963924515.1. Lineage (NCBI taxonomy): Eukaryota > Metazoa > Chordata > Mammalia > Chiroptera > Vespertilionidae > Vespertilio > Vespertilio murinus. The sequence continues at coordinate 109,721,632 of OZ004704.1, read as the reverse complement.
TACGCCGGTAAATACGGTAATTGTAATTAATTAGAAGAAATGTTTCAATATTGCTATCTGTCCTTTTTTCTATACTAAAAGTGTCAGAGATGAAAGAAAATTAGTAAAATGTATATGAAAATGATATATAAATTGTTTAATAAATAAAAAATAACATGATATAAGAACAACAAAGACATGATACAAAAACAATAACTAATAAATGATTAAAATTATTCTAATATCTCCATGTATACCACATTAAGAGTAAAAATACTTTTAGAGTGCTTGACTAATTTCTCTTGTAATTAAGTATTTTCAGCTTTAACTTTAATGTCATACACTCTTCACACTCAAGAGAAAGGAACATATAACTGACCATGTCTGAAAACGGGTTCAGGTAGGAATATTCTTACTCTGACTAGTTTGTCCTTATGATTTATTAATAGTAATCACAAATTCTGGCATCACAGAATTCTTTGTCTTTGAATTAATTTAAATGGGAGGCCAGTATCAGACAGAGACAAATATTGGGCATGCATGAGACAATGTTTATTTTTAAATTACCAGTGTGCATCATATATACCACCAGTCAGTTGGCTGGATGATTGGATGGATAGACAGTCAGTCACTTAGATTTACATATGTATTCTAGAGGCCTGGTGCACAAAATTCATGCACAGGGGAAGGGTGTGGTGGTGTCTCTCAGCCCAGCCTGCACCCTCTACAAACTGGGACCCCTCGAGGGATGTCTGACTGTTATTTAGGCCCAATCCAATCGGACATCCCTCTAACAATCCAGGACTGCTGGCTCCCAACTGCTGGCCTGACTCCTTCCTGATTGCCCTGACTGCTGCTGCCTGCCAGCCTGATCACCCCCTAGCCACTGCTCTGCCAGCCTGATTGATGTCTAACTGCTCCCCTGCCAGCCTGTTTGCCCCCAACTTCCCTCCTCTGCTGGCCTGGTCACCCCTAACTGCCCTTCCCTGCAGGGTTGATCACCCCCAACTGCCCTCTCTTGCAGGCCTAGTCCCTCCCCACTGCCCTCCCCTATAGGCCATCTTCTAGTGGCGATCTTGTGTCCACATGGGGACAGCTATCTTGATCTGGTGTGTTGGAGTGATGGTCAATCTGCATATTACTCTTTTATTAGATTGGCTAGAGGCTTGATGCAGGGGTGGGAGCCAGCTGGCTTGCCCCAAAGGGTGTCCTGGATCAGGTTGAAGGTTTCCTTAGGGCATGGGGCAGCTTGAGCAAGGGTATGTGCGGTGGTTCACAGGCCAGCCACACAGCCCATCCCTCCCCCCCTACACACACCCCCACCACGACCCAAGTGGAGGCCCTGGTATCTGGAATTTATTTTCCTTCTATAATTGAAACTTTGTAGCCTGAAGTGGAGCCAAACCTGCTTGCTCCGTGGCTGCAGTCACTTCTGTTGGGATTTATTTACCTTCTATAATTGAAACTTTGTAGCCTTGAGTGGAGGCTTAAGCCAGCTAGGGCAGGCGGAAAGCTTGGCTTCTTCCATTGCCTGGGAAACCCAAGCCTCCCTCCTGCTCTCTGTGGCCGCAGCCATCTTGGTTGACTTTATTTGCATACTTGCTCTGATTGGTTGGTGGGCATGGCTGGTGGGTGTAGCAGGGGTATGGTCAATTTGCATATTACTCTTTTATTAGATAAGATAGATAATTAAATTATATGTATATATAACTTAACTTATACACACATATAAAATTAGTGGAGAAGAGTTTATAAGTGCTTTTAGCATTCAAAGAAATAAACAGCAAATATTTTAATTGGCTGTGGAAGTCTGCTTACACATCATAATTTAAACTAAAGGCCTGGTGCATGAAATTTGTGCATGGGGAGGGAGTTTCCCTCAGTCCAGCCAAACCCTCTCGAATCTGGGAACCCTTGACTGCTGGTTTAAGCCAGATCCCTGTGTAAGCGTGCTACGGATCAGGCCTAAATGGGAAGTAAAATATCCCTCTCACAATCCAGGACTCTTGCTCTCAACCACTCACCTGCCTACTTGCCTAATTTCCCTAACCACTTCTGCCTGCCAGCCTGATCAACCCATAACCACTCCCCTGCCAGCCCAATTGGACCTAGCTGCCCTCCCCTGCCAGCCTGGTCACCCCTAACTGCCCTCCCCTGCAGGCCTGGTCATCACCAACTACCCTCCCCTGCAGGCCTTGTCCCTTCAAACTGCCCTCCCCTGCTTACCTAGTCACCCATAACTGCCCTCCCCTGCTGGCCTGGTTGCCCCCCCCACTGCCCTCCCCTGCAGGCCTTGTTCCTCTAAACTGCTCTTCCCTGCAGGTCTGGTCCCCCCTTCCCCCCAACTGCCCTCCCTTGAAGGTTTGGTTCCCCCCAACTGCCCTCCTCTGCAGGCCTGGGTCTCCCCATCTGTTCTCTCCTACAGCCTTATCACCCGCAAGTGTCCTCCCCTCCTGCCATCTCATGGTGGCCATCTTGTGTCCACATGTGGGCAGCTAACTTTGAGTGATTGTTATTTTGCTATTTCCTCTTTATTATATTGAATTATTATGTAGGATAGAATTCAAAGGCCTCTGGCCTGAATACAAATATCTCCTATACCAACTAGCCATATGTCATTATAAACAATTTAAGTTACTGCCCTCAGAAAGCTCCTGTTAAATACAAGTTTTCTACCCCAACATTATATTAACAACATGTCACCAAGAAAAGGGAACACAAAAGTCTATATTATTAATAGGGGCCCAGTGCACGAAATTTATACATGGGGATGAGGGGGTGTCCCTCAGCCCAGCCTACATCCTCTCATGATCCAGGACCCCTCGGGTAGGGTCCCTAGGCCTGGCCAGCTATCAGGGCCTACTAAGGATTTCCTTCCCCACTGCTGGAAGCTGGCCCCACCCTAACTGCTGCCATTGCTTGCCACCTAAGAAGCACTGCTCCCCACCTCTGCCACTGGTCACCTCCCTCTGTAGGCAACAGCCATGGGGTGCAATCATTTGGCTGGCCTGGGCCTCCCTCTGTGGGGGAGTACATGTTGCTGTGATAAAATAGGACACCTTCTGACTTCCTCCCCCTGATCTCCCCCTCTCCTTGATCGATCACCTGCCAGCCAGTGGCCTGGGTCTCCCTCTTTGTGGCAATTGTAGGGCGAAGGTGAGGCCCCCTGACCAGTTACATTGCAACCTCTTTGGCTGACCTGGCACCAGTGCATGTCATAGCATCGTTGTCCAGACAGTTGTTCTGCTGTTTGGTCGTTTGGTCAATTTGCATATTATTCTTTTATTATTATAGATAGGGAAATAAAAGTGAGAGTATCAAAGTGGGATAGCTGCATAAGAGGGAGACCAATTAGAATGTTGCCTCAGGGACCCATGACAGGAAGATACTGAAGATGACAGAAGGAGGAATATTACAAAGGACACTAAAATCAAAATCAAACTGCTATACAGGTTTGCCAATGGAAAACCATTAAAACAACATCAAAATAATTGAAAATAGTCAGTGAAAAGATATCTATTTAAGAATTATGAAGTTATTCAAAACATTCTTAAAGGAAATGTGACAACAATTGTTAACACTGTCTCTACTGTCAGAGTGAAGTTTTTATCAGAATCCCAAGCTCCACCATGATTATTGACAGAACACAGAGACAGATGTTTTAAGAAGCCACCTGATTCTTAAGTGCTAATAACTAATTGTTAATCTAACTTCTTAGTTGAGTGCCAGATCTCAGTCAAATTTGGCCTAGCAGGAAAGTGAATGGTACAAATGGGCTGTGGGACACATTTACTTTGAGGAACACGACATTATAATATTTATGTTGTAAAAGCCCCATTATTTCTCAAAAAAAAAAAAGTCACACATATAAATAGCATGGTTTTTCAAGGAGTTTTGGGGAAAGTAGCTAGTCATATAAACATGTTTCAAAATTTATGACTTTATGGCTGATCAAAATATGCCATATAATTAATATTTGGATCAAAATTATATATATGTAACTCCAAATATGGTTAGTCAGTTATTCCTTAATAATTCTACAGAACTTCACATTTTTCTAACATGCAAATATATTATTCTGGGGCTTTATTTCTGGAAGATTATGCAGTGGAATTATATTTTTGTTCTTATTGATTAAGTAAATTTCCAAGACTCTGTGTCAGGATACCAGTTTATATAGAACATATTAATAAATGCATTTAAAATCATGAAAGGGTGATGGAGGAAAAAGTGTATATCATCTCCTCTTGACATTAAGCAATATGCTTTTTCTAGGTTTAGCTTTGTTCTTAGTTCATCTTTGGTTAGTGGCTCCAGAGGAGAATGTGTCCTTGGGCAGATCAGGAATACCCTGAAAGCAAGCTTACAACCTTGCAAGTCTACTTACTATCCTCGCTGGGTTCTAACAAAGGTCAAAATACAACAGACAAAAGGTTAAGTAGTTTCTTTATGCCTTAACACTAAACAGTTTCCCAAAGTGTAAACTTCTGTTTATTGATTCTTTACCTGTCTCTTCCACTTCATAAAGGAAATGACTGTAAAACGGAGAACTCCTCTACTGAGAGGGGGTTTATTCTTGATTCCCCCTTAGAATGAGACTTCCTCATTTCACTGCAACTTCTAAGAAAAGTAAAGCAAATTAACTTTGTTATTTTTCAAAGTATTTTATATACTGTAAATTATTAATGTATTTTAGTGTAGATACATTTTCCTAAAATTTAAGACATCTTAAATTGCAAATCTCTTTTTATTTTTTTTAAACAGGTCAGTTATTTACTGAGATATTCCAATCTATTATACTTTCTGAAGAAGGTTTAGTAGAATTGTGCAGAGTGATGCATTGTGGCATTATCAAACTGAATTGATCTGAACATAAGAAAGGAAGAAAAATTCTTATAAGATGCAATTTGTAATTTGGAGCACAGAGTAAAATAGCAGTCTCATCAGGATGGTCTTCCTGGAGCCATTGTGCTGATCAGCCACAGTGAAAACCCCTAACTGAGCATTATTCAGAGTATTAGCATATTCCAACATTAGCATACCTCCACTCTTCCTCAGCTCATTACCACAGCTGAAGGGCATGGGCACTTTTTTATTTCATTTTTTTTTCTAAATTCTCTCTTCAATCAGGTTAATACTGAAGTTTCAAGCTTTCGCTGGTAATTATAGTCAGAAATATGACTTTGCAAACTTACTAAGAAAATGCCAAGAGTATTAAGGGATAAAAGAAAATTGCCTTGCATTAGTCAATTACTTGAATATATGTAATCTTCTTCTTCTTCTTCTTCTTCTTCTTCTTCTTCTTCTTCTTCTTCTTCTCCTCCTCCTCCTCCTCCTCCTCCTCCTCCTCCTCCTCCTACTTCTTCTTTTTTTTTACCTTAAGGTCTTCTTACAAATGTGTTTCTTTGACTGTTATAAAGGTTATATAGCCATCAGATTTATGTATTTCTTATATATCATCACAAATATGTAGGCAAAAAATTAACTCATTTATATGACTAATTTGACAAATGTAAAAGTAATTTTATTGATATGAATGAGTATGAGTACATCTTCTCATGATAACACATTTTTCTGTATTTTTAACATACATAATATTTTTAATTGGAAAAAGTCAAGAAATTTCTTTTAAAAAATAAGAAAACACAGCATTTTGATTGAAGATAATTAGAAAACCAATATCATTATGCAAGCTCTGAGAAAAATTAAATTAGAAATAATTCATTCATTCCAATAAACAAAAATCACTGAATCACTGGGTGAAAGGAAAGAAGGAAGACAAGAGAGGGGGCAAGGAAAGAAAGAAGGAAGGAAAGGAGGAAGGAAAGAGAAAAGGGAGAAAGGAGAAGAGGAACAAAAAGAAAAAGGAAAGAGGTTGGAAAAAGGGAAGGAAAGCTAATCAGGCATTAATATACAATTTGGGGGTAGAATATATAAACTTTAAATGGAATCAGTCAAGATATTTATCTGAGCTAGAAACTGAGAAGGAAAATATGTAGGTGTAGGCTAATTATTAATCAACTATAATTTTAAATTTCTAGAGATCAAGTTCAGTGCCCACTTCATCTTTAAAGCCTCGGGATCTGGTTTAGATAATCAATAAATATTAGAAAAAAATATTGCAAAGTAATATAAAATCTACCTTAGAAATATTAAACAGCTAATATATTTATATAATGAGGGCATAAAATGAATGGCTATAAACTTGATAAACTTCTTTAGCTTAATTTAAAGAACTTTCATTCATAATCAAAAGAAAAGAATTTACTTTAGAAGTAGTAAGTTTCTTATCCTAAATTAAGCAATATGTGTAAATAAAAAGGGGGGGAGGTTTAATGAGTTTTTAGATTTATTCAAACCTTGGGATTATACTTCCTTAATTTAAAGTTACCCAAAATATATAAAATAAATTTTATAAATAATCCTATCTAATAAAAGAGAAACATGCAAATTGGCTGTACCTCTGCTATGCCTACAAGCCATTCCCACAAGCCAATCAGGAACAAGTATGCAAATTAACCCAACCAAGATGGCTGTGGTCATGGAGCTGGAGCAAGCAGGAGGCTTGCATTGCCCCTGGAGATGGAGGAAGCCAAGCTTCCCACTCATCCTGGCTGATCCTGGCCTCCGCTCAAGACTCAAGGTTACAAAGTTTCAATTATAGAAGATAAATAAATCACAGATACCTGCTTCTAGCCAACCCTGGCCTCCACTCAAGGAGACACCGGGAAAAAAAAAAGGCAAAAAAGGAGAGGCTGGGAGCTTGGGTCACTGGGGACTGTGGCCAGACTTCAAACTGCCATTAGTCCCTCACCCAGTCTGGTCAGGCACCCCAGCGGGGATCCCCACCCTGAAGGGGATGTGGCCAGCCTGAAACAGCCCCTCACCCAGGCTGGCCAGGCACTCTAGTGCAACCACACCCTAATCTAGGATACTCTTCAGGGCAAACCAGCTGGCCCCCACCCATGCACCAGACCTCTATCTATACTAATAAAAGGGTAATATGCTAATTAGACTGGGAGATCTTGCAGGAGACATTCCAGACATTCTTCTGGACAAAGTCATGGTGGCAGGGCTGAGGTAGAGGTGGTTAGAGGCCAAGAGGGGAGGGCAGTTGTGGGTAGTCAAGCTTGCGGAGTGTGTGGTCATTGGGGGTAAACAAACCAGCAGTAGGGCCAATTGAGGGTGAGTAGGCCAATAGTGGCGGTCAGTTGGAGTTGATCAGGATGGGGGGGGGGTTGGAGTGAGCAGGCTAGCAGGGGGGCAATTGGGGGTAAGCACACTGACATGCAGAGCAGTTGGGGGTGATCAGGCTAGGGGGGGCATTTGGGGGGCGAGTAGGCCAGCAGCATGGGACAGTTGGGGACAAACAGGCCAGCAGGCAGAATGGTTTGGGGAAATCAGGCAGGCAGGAGGGCAGGTTAGTAATTAGAAGCCAGCAGTCCCAGATTGTTAGAGGGATGTTCGACCCAATATCTGTAAACCAGCAGTAAGACATCCTTTGAGGGGTCCCATATTGGAGAGGGTGCAGGCAGGGCTGAGGAATACACCCCTATCCATGCATGAATTTTGTACACAAGGCCTCTAGTATAGCAATAAAATTATATCTAGGATGTGAACATGCAATTTCATACTATGTAGATTTAAATAATTTCCTAAAAGAAGTATTTCTAAAGTTTAAAAATTCAAAAAAATATTTTTAGCATAACCAATGCATTATTTTTATAGTTTACATCTGTTAGGGTCATGGAGGGAGGTAAAGAATTATGAATTTATTAGGTCATCTGGAAAAGCAGATGAGCTGAAACCCCAAATGGCACCAGCACTCAGGGACTGGGAATCAGAGATTCTAAAGGACTGTAGGTGGGTTTTTTCTTGGTAGAGAAATCTCTAGTCAAGTTCTAAGGGGAAAGAATGGTCTTTGCAAGTGGAATGTGGTCTAAGCAAAAGGAAATGTCAGTTGTGAAGTGGTCTAGAGGTCAGTTCCCAAGGGAGGGGATGTTGATTCAATTATTTGATCAGACCTAATATCATCAATTTAACACATTTTACCATGTATTAAAAATCACAGAAATATATTATCAGATGAAATACTAACTGTATATGAATAAGCAAGTTAGAAGTATAACAGCTTGTATGATTGAAATGCACTCTGAAAGTCATTAGTTTCTACTAATTAGTTTCCATATTTTAGGTAACACTAATTTCCTTGAAGTAAAAGTTGTTTTCTCCTGCATGACAATAATGATTACAATATCACATGATTCCATGTCGGACTTTTACAACAGTGAAAATAGCTTTCTTTAGATCTAGTAAAGGGAAGTTCCACTTGTCACCAGGGTATCATATTCTCAGAAATACAGTTTTCCATTACCAGACTTCATAAAGATTATCCCCAAGCTAAGATGCTATTTTGGGACTTAATGTTTTCTGCCATTATAGATTTTGCAAATTTTCCATAATGTGAATTCTCAAAAAAATCTTGCAATATTTCTTGGATCATATATCTAAATTTTACATTAAGATAAATAACTTGTTCACTTATACCCTGTTAATTTGTAACTGCTGAAATATGTGAAATAAGAGAATCAGAAGCAACTGTTTCATTCTTGAGTCCAAGAGGTCAGGTAATTCATACACCTAAAGACATAGCAGAAAACAAATATAAAAATATATGACCACCTTAGGCACCACATAAGAATGTTAATCACACTGAAATGTTCGGAAAGATCACAGACATAATGATAAGAATGTTAAGGCAACTCATTGCCTCTAACAATTAGTGAATGTATCCTTCATTCACTGGTTTTTGATTATTCAATCTGAAATTCAAAAGTGCTTTGTACTCATTCTGCTTTTCAATGTTTTATGAAAGTTTAAAAAACCATAATTTTGGCAGCAAAATGACAGCAGCAAGGAAAATGGCAGGACACCAAAGGCTTTTCTTTTTGTGAAAAGATCAAACTAACTGCTCCAATATTTCAAGAGAAGTACATAAACATTATAAAAGAAAGTGTTCCATGCCTAAATCCTTCATGCATCCCTATTGCTTCCATTAGAAGTGGCTGTTAGGGAAATTTTGCTGTGAAATAAATGTTTCCATAAAAAATTGTGCCCAGGCAGAAAATCAGGAATATATACAACATATTTAAAAATGAGGGAATCTCAGAGGGAAGGTGGGGTGGGTAGTGGGTGGGAAGAGATCAAACAAAAACAATTGTATGCATATATAGCCCATGGACACAGTGCTGCTGCCCAATCACACCTCAAGAGCAGGGGGAGGTGGAGAAGCCCTAAGTGGCAATCAGGGCCGGCAGCCTTGCGCCCGCTGATGGCTCTAAGTGACTGGAGACTGGCACCGGGCTTCACCAGCGGTGTGAGCAGAGCTGTTGCTGGCAGTGGGTACAAAGGGGTCATCGCTGGCATTGGGTGTGAACTGTGGCTGCCGGCCTGACCGCCCATCAGGAGCAGGGGGAGGTGAAGAATCCCAGTGGGATGATCCGGTGGGCAGCCACCACTCACATCTGCTGAAGGTGCTGAGTGACCAGGCACCGGTGCTGGCAGCGAGTGAGACCAGGACTGGTGCTGGCAGCAGGTGCAAGCACCTGGTGGGACTCCAGTGCGTGGAAGCAAAGATTTTTCAGTTACCACAAGAGGCTCACCCAATGACAGAGACCAGCACCTGACCTTGATCTAGTGACCTGCTCATCTGCTCATGGCTGACCATCCAGCCATGGCCAATGCCCATCATGTTCCACTTTCTGCCACCTGCTGGCGATGCCTGCCATGTTCTGTGAATCCCCTGGTGGTCAGCGCACATCATAGCTACTGGTTGTTCAGTTGTTTCATTGTTCAGTCTACTTGCATATTAGGCTTTTATATGTATAGATTATGGTTGGAACCAGGTAGTAGGATAGACCAGTTTAGTAATATATGTGAGGTCTTACTTTTTGGAAGCTCTTAAAAGGTATTTGTTGATTTCACTTATTTTTTTCCCCTTCTCCAAACATGCTTTATACTTATGCACTCACTGATTCATGGGGAACAGAATTTGCCATGGGACCAGATTCTCGAGTTGTTGGGTATTTAATATATAATAAAGATGAAACACCTCTGGTGAATATGGTTGAGTAGCTATTATGGGCTGAATTTGCCCCTCCCACCCAAATAATATTTTGAAGCCTCCAGTACTTATGATGGTAATTGTATTTAGAGATAGGATATTTAAAGAGACAATTAAGGTTAAATGGAATCATTGTAGTGGGCCCTAATCTGGTTTGGCGGCTGTGCTAGAAAAAGAGGACAATACCACAGTAACATTCACAGGGGAGTGACCATGTGAAGACACAGTAAGAAGAGGCCATCTATAAGCAGAGACATTCTGTTGTTAGAACCACCTAATCTATGCTACTTTTTTTGAGAATTCCTAGCTAACTAATACAGCAGCCTTTTGAAACTAAGTATTATAATGCAATTAGAAGTATTCTCTTTTTTCTCTCTTTTCATTTATCTTGATTGTTGAAAGTATTACAGATATATCCATTTTCCCCTTGGCCCCCTCTCCACCCTGCCCCCACCATCCCCAGGTCTACCACACTATTGTCTATGTCCATGGGCTATGCATATCCTATATAATAAAAGGCTAGTGTGCAAATCAACTGAACTGCAAAACGACCAGTCACTATGATGTGCACTGACCACCAGGGGGCAGATGCTCAACGCAGGAGCTGCCCCCTTGTGGTCAGTGCACTCCCACAGGGGGAGTGTGGCTCAGCCTTTCAAAGCTAGTCCTCACGGCTGGTGAGCACAGTGGAAGTGGAGGGAGTCTCTCCCATCTCCACAGCAGCAGTAAGGATGTCTAACTGATGGGTTAGGCCCATTGCCTGCAGGGAGTGAGCATAAGCTGTCAGTCAGACATCCCCCGAGGGCTCCCAGACTGCAAGACGGTGCAGTCCAGGGTAAGGGAACCCCCTACACACACCAAGTACACAAATTTCATGCACGTATAAATTGTGTGGTTAATTTCTTCTTGCCCCCTCTCCTCTCTTCCCTCTGAGATCATGTGATCCTTGTCTTTTTCTGACTGGCTTATTTTGCTTAGTATAATACTCTCCAGATGTATCCCTTTATAAAGAGGTAGTTTATTATTCAAATAAACTGCTGCTTTTATGCACATAAGTATACAGTTGGTGAGCCTATGTTTTAAATAGAAAATAAAATGCCAGAAAAAGAAGCATAGACAAACATTTAAATATCTCATACATAAAATATTTTCAATGGGATTCAGTGATTTTCTTCAGCCTAACATTGTACCTGCTTTTCCATTTACTGGCTTTAAAAATGTCGAGCCTCACAAGTAAAAGTCATAGAGAGATATCACTATCCTTTCTGTTGACACTGAGGCCACATGAAATCCAAACACCAATACTGTGTCTTTTGATCACCCATTGTCTCCAATCATAAATCTGCATTCAATAAAACTTTAACCTTTGCTGCCTAAAGAGCAGACAATCAATGAAACACTATACAGATTTTATTATATATTAAAAAAGGATCAGAGTAGGTGACAAGACTTAATTTTTTGTAATTCCCTAGGTACATATTATATATCTTACAAATTTTCTAGGACTTTATTTATCCTTTACATTAAATAACAATGTCAACAACAAAATAAAAGGAGCTTCTTCTCTCAAGGCTTATGGAAATGATGATTAAAAGTTAAACTGACATAGAAGTGCTTTGAAGACTTGTCAGCTTTTGTATCTATCATATCAAGTGTGTGGTATTGAATGTATTCTTAATTTTTTGTCACAAGATATATAGTCTCCAGTACAACATGAATACTTTTTTGTGTGTGTGGTAAGAATATTTAACATGAGATTTATACTCTTTATCAATTTTCAAGTGCACAATACAGTATCATAAGCTATTGTAAGCTACTCTGTTTCTATGAGATAGACTATTTTAGATACCTCATCTAAGAGGTATCATGTAGTACTTGTCCTTCTGTGATGGCTTATTTCACTTAGTTTAAAGTCCTCAATATCCATCCATATGGCAAAATGTTTCTATTTTATGAGTGAATAGTACACACACACATTTTCTCTGTATATTCAACCACTGATGGTTATGTAAATTGTTTCCTATTGTGTGAAAGGCACAATTCATAAATTACCTATAGTGCCTCTCAATTCTTAAAAATTAATACCAGTGCCCTGGTCAGGTGGCTCAGATGGTTGGAGCATTGTTTGGTAAACCAAAGGATTGCAGGTTGGATTCATGGTCAGGGCATATATCTGGGTTTCAGGTTTTACCCCTGGTTAGGGAGCATACAAGAGGCAAATGATTGATGTTTCTCTCTCATATTTATGTTCTCTCTCTCTCTCTCTCTCTCTCTCTCCCTCCCTCTTTCACTGCCCCCCTCATTCTTTCTCTGAAAATTAAAAAAAAAAAGCATCCTTGAGTGAGGATTAAAAAATTAATATTTGTGCCAAAACCGGTTTGGCTCAGTGGATAGAGCATCGGTCTGCCAACTGAAAGGTCCTAGGTTTGATTCTGGTCAAGGGCATATACCTTGGTTGCAGGCACATTCCCAATGGGGGGTGTTCAAGAGGCAGCTGATCAATGATTCTCTCTCATCGATGTTTCTAACTCTATATCCCTCTCTCTTCTTCTCTGTAAAAAATCAATAAAATATATATTTTTTAAAAATTAATACTTGTGCCGAAACCGGTTTGGCTCAGTGGTAGAGTGTCGGTCTGCGGACTGAAAGGTCCCGGATTCGATTCCGGTCAAGGGCATGTACCTTGGTTGTGGGCACATCCCCAGTAGGGGGTGTGCAAGAGGCAGTTGGTCGATGTTTCTCTCTCATCGACGTTTCTAGCTCTCTATCTCTCTCCCTTCCTCTCTGTAAAATATCAATAAAATAAAAAAGTAAATAATTTTTTAAAAAAATTAATACTTGCACTTTGTGATGCTCCCAATCAGTTTTTTTTAATTTTTTTACAATTTAAAATTTACAAACCCTGTATTATAGGTTGACTTTCAATAGATCACAGCAAGAAAGAATCTATGCTACATATGAAACCTCCACCAGAAGAATGTCCTCAGGAATGGTTTAGGAGAAACCAAGATAGCAGCATAGGTAAACACCTAAACTTCTGCCTTACACAGCAATTTCAGAATTACAACTACAAGACAAAATGAAAATCATCAGGAACCACAGGAAAGCTGGCTGACTGGAAATTCTATAACTAGGAGGAAAGAGAAGAGCTCACAGAGAATCAGAGGAGCTTCAAAAGACTGAGGTATGGAGACATGTGTGCAGAGAGGAAGGGAAGCTGAGTGCCTGGCTGGCTTACTTTGGCAGGAGGGATCGGAAGCTCCTGACTGCACTGGACCCCAGTTCTGACTACACTGAACCCCAATTCTGGGCAAGACCCTGGGGACCCAAGCTCATACAGGGGGAGTCTGGACTGACAGGAAGAGTGAGAACACACAGAAGCTCAGGGGAGCCACAGAATGCAAGGGTCTTGCAGCACACCCACAAGTGCATGCAGAGAGGACTGACTGCTGAGTGTGCTGCTGGCTTTCTCTAGTGGGAGAGAGACAGAAGCTCCCAACTGTGCTGAACCCCAGTTGCAGGCAAGAACTTGGGAATCCAGATTCATTGGGGGAGAAACTGGACTGTCTGGCAGTAGGCAAAACTCGAGGGTGGCTTTCTCTTAGAGGTGCTTGCAGTGATTACCAAGGGACACTGAGACCCAGGGTCCTCATAGGGCAGGTCTGACAGGAAGCCAAGACCTTCTTCTCAGCCCTGAGACTTTGCCCCATCCAAGCTGAGCACAGAGGATTTTGCATTTTACAAGTTTCGTCTCATAAGGCTGTCTCCAGCACAGAAGTTCTTCCAGCATAGACACAGCTTTTCCTCACAGACAATTCAACTGGAGGTCAATTCCTCCCAGTGATACCAAAAACAATCAAGACTACCTACAACAAGGCTGTACATTCAGCCCACAAAGGGGTACACCAAGAGTGTCCACCTCAGGTAACTGGGGAGGCTGAGCCACTGGGCCATATAAGACACCTAGCACACAAAGCTACTCTACCAAGTCAAAGAAGCAGCGAAAATGCAAAGACAAAGAAACAGATCACAAACAAAAGAAATGGAAGAAAACAAACAATATAGAATTCAAAACCACAATTATAAGGTTTTTCAAGAATTTCCTAGAAAAGACCAACAAATTTAATAAGACCCTTGAGGATATGAAAAAGGAGCAACTAGAAATTAAACATACACTGACTGAAATTATATATATATATATATATATATATATATATATATATATATATATTATACAGAGACCTAACAGCAGACAAGAGGAACACAAGAATCAAGTTAACAACTTGAAATACAAAGAAGCAAAAAACACTCAACCTGAAAAGAAGAAAAAAAAAGAATCCAAAAATTTGAAGATAGAGTAAGGAGCCTCTGGGACAACTTCAAGCATACCAACATCAGAATTATTGGGGTGCCAGAAGAAGAGAGAGAGCAAGATACTGAAATCCTACTTGAAGAAATAATTACTGGAAACTTCCCCTACCTGGTGAAAGAAATAGATTTACAAGTCCAGGAAGTGCACAGAACACCAAACAAAAGGAATCCAAAAAGGATCACACCAAGACACATCATAATTAAAATGCCAAGAGCAAAAGACAGAGAGAGAATATTAAAACCAGCAAGAGAAAAACAGTTAATTACCTACATACGATTGTCAGCTGATTTCTCAACAGAAACTATGCAGGCCAGATGGGAGTGGCAAGAAATATTTAAAGTGATGAATAGCAAGAACCTGCAACCAAGATTACTCTACCCAGCAAAGCTATCATTGAGTATTAAAGGTCAGACAAAGAGCTTCACAGATAAGAAAAGCTAAAGTAGTTAATCACCATCAAACCAGTATTATATGAAATGCTGAAAAATATTATTTAAGAAGAGGAAGAAGAATAAAAAGGTAAAGAAAAATTATTAACAACAAACACATTTCTATCAATAAGTGAATCTAAAAATCAAGTGAATAAAAAAATCTGAGGAACAGAATAAACCAGTGAATATAATAGAATCAAGAGTATAGAAAAGAACTGAACTGACAATTCTCAGGGGGGAAAGGGTGTGACAGGTGTGGGAATAGTCTGGACAAAAATTGTATACCAATGGATGAGGAAGTTGGGGGGAGGTAAGGGCAGAGGATGAGGTAGGAACTGGGTGGAGGGGAGCTATGAGAGAAAAAAAGAGGAACAATTGTAATAATCTGAACAATTTATTTTTTTAAAAAAAGAATGGTTTAGTATTAGGTTCCCCACAAATATGCATTGTGTCACAGGCAGGGGGCTGTCCCACTCTGGATTTTCCAGGACGAGGTGCTCTCTGTACATACCTTATCCTCACAGCAGTGGGACACACCAAGCCATGTTGTCCAAACAATTTAAGAGAGCCAGAACTTTTGTTTTAATTAACATTACAATATATTTGGAATACACAGTATACACTGCTTGAATATACTGACTGCTCTAGAGCCAGATTGCCTTTGTTCAAAGTCTGATTCTATCACTTAGTAATTGTGCAAGATATTGAATATATTTTTTAAATTCTTTCTTTTTTATTGATTTCAGAGAGAGGAACAGAAAGAGAGAGAGAGAGAGAAACAACAATGGTGAGAGAGAATCATTGATCAGCTTCCCCTTGCATCCCCCTGTTGGAGATTGAGCCCATATATGGGAATTGAACCTTGACCTCCTGGTTCATGGGTCGATGTTCAACCACTGTACCACATTGGCTAGGCTTGACTATTTTTATGCCTTAAATGCTTACCTGTAAATGTTGCTGAAAATAGTTTCTGTCATAGGAGTGTTAGGAAAATTTAGTGAGATATATAAAAAAGCATTTAGAAAAGTGATTTATATAAATACTACTCTTATTGATATTGTACATCAGCAGATTCATTTCCTGTTCTCCTAGACTAAAAAATGTTTCACTTCAATGGTAAAGATATACCATCAATATGTTAGCTATTTCTATAGTCCTTTTTGTTGTGTTTGTTCTTTTGTTTTTTATTTATTTATTTTTATTTTTTTTTTTGCTATTTTTTTATTTTTTTTTTCTTTTTTTCTTATTTTTTTTTTTATTAAGGTATTATCTGTATACATAGCTTATCATTGCCCCCCCCCCAATATATGCCCTCCCTCCCCAGAGTTTTGTGTCCATTGGCTATTCTTATATGCAAGCATACCAGTCCTTTGGTTGATCTCTTATCTCCCCCAGATCTCCCTACCCCCCCCCCCCCGCTGTCATTTGACAGACTGCCTGTTGTTTTACTGTCACTATATCAATCTTTCTGTTCATTCGTTTATAATGATCTTTAATATCCATAAATGAGTGAGGTCATGTAGTGTTTCTCTTTCATTGACTGGCTTATTTCACTCAGCATGATGCTCTCCAATTCCATCCAAGTTACTGCAAATGATGAGAATTCCTTCCTTTTTATGGCAGCATAGTATTCCATGGTGTAGATGTACCATAGTTTTCTGATCCATTCATCTGCTGACGGGCACCTAGGCTGTTTCCAAGTCCTAGCTATTGTAAATTGTGCTGCTATGAACATAGGGGTGCATATATCCTTTCTGATTGGTCTTTCTAGTTTCTTGGGGTATATTCCTAGTAGTGGGATTACTGGGTCAAATGGGAGTTCCATTTTCAGTTTTTTGAGGAAGCTCCATACTGTTTTCCACAGTGGTTGCACCAACCTACAATCCCACCAGCAGTGCACGAGGGTTCCTTTTTCTCCACAACCTCGCCAACATTTGTTGTTTGTTGTTTTGTTGATGTTGGCCATTCTGACAGGTGTGAGATGGTACCGCATTGTTGTTTTGATTTGCATCTCTCGGATAATTAGTGACTTGGAGCATGTTTTCATGTGCCTCTTGGCCTTCCTTCTGTCTTCTTTTGAGAGGATTCTATTTAGGTCCATTGCCCATTTTTTAATTGGCTCATTCATTTTCCTTTTATTGAGTTGTATAAGCTGTCTGTAGATGTTGGAGATTAAACCTTTATCAGTGATATCGTTTGCAAATATGTTCTCCCATACAGTGGGTTTTCTTGTTGTTTTGTTGATGGTTTCTTTTGACGTAAAAAAGCTTTTTATTTTGATGTAGTCCCATTTGTTTATTTTCTCTTTAGCTTCCATTGCCCTAGGGTTAGTATCAGTGAAGAAGTTCTTTAGGCATATGTCTGAGATTTTGCTGCCTGTGGATGCCTCTAGTATTTTTATGGTTTCCCGTCTTATGTTTAAGTCCTGTATCCATTTTGAGTTTATTTTTGTGTATGGTGTAAGTTGGTGATCTAGTTTCATTCTTTTGCATGTATGTGTCCAATTTTCCCAACACCATTTATTAAAAAGACTGTCTTGACTCCATTGTATGTTCGTGCCTCCTTTGTCAAATATTAATTGAGCATATTGATTTGGGTTGATGTCTGGATTCTCTAATCTATTCCATTGATCAATATGTCTGTTCTTGTGCCAGTACCAGGCTGTTTTGAGAACAGTTGCTTTGTAATACAGCTTGAAATCTGGTATTGAGATTCCTCCTACTTTACTCTTATTTCTTAAGATTGCTGAGGCTATTCGGGGTCTTTTATTGTTCCAAATGAATTTTTGGAGAGTTCTTTCTAGGTCTGTGAAGTATGTCCATGGTATTTTCATGGGGAGTGCATTGAACTTATATATTGCTTTGGGAAGTATGGACATTTTGATGATGTTGATTCTACCAATCCATGAACATGGTATGTTCTTCCATCTGTTTACATCTTTCTCTATTTCTTTTTTCAGTGTCCTGTAGTTTTCTGCATATAGGTCTTTTACCTCCTTGGTTAAGTTTATTCCTAGGTATCTTAATTTTTTTGGTGCGATGGTAAACGGGATTGCTTTTTTAGTCTCTGTTTCTGTAAGTTCACTATTGGTGTAGAGAAATGCCATTGATTTCTTGGCATTGATTTTGTATCCTGCTACATTGCCAAATTCGTTTATTAAGTCTATTAGCTTTTTGATGGAGTCTCTTGGGTTTTTTATGTACAATATCATGTCATCTGCAAATAGTGACAGCTTTACTTCTTCTTTTCCGATTTTGATGCCTTTTATTTCCTCTTCTTGTCTAATTGCGATGGCGAGTACTTCCAGTACTATGTCAAAGAGGAGTGGTGAGAGTGGGCATCCCTGTCTTGTTCCTGTTCTTAGAGGGAATGGTTTTAGTTTTTGCCCATTGAGCATGATGTTGGCTGTGGGTTTATCGTATATAGCTTTTATTATGTTGAGGTATGATCCTTGTACTCCCACCTTGTTGAGAGTTTTTATCAGGAAAGGGTGTTGGATTTTATCAAATGCCTTTTCTGCATCGATAGATATGACCATATGATTTTTATCTCTCAATTTGTTTATGTGATGTATCACGTTTATTGATTTGCGAATATTGTACCATCCTTGCATTCCTGGTATAAAACCTACTTGGTCATGGTGTATGATCTTCCTGATGTACTGCTGGAGCCGATTTGCTAGAATTTTGTTGAGGATTTTGGCATCTATGTTCATGAGGGATATTGGCCTGTAATTCTCTTTCATTGAGTTGTCTTTATCTGGTTTTGGTATTAGGGTGATGCTGGCTTCATAGAAGGAGTTTGGCAGTGTTCCTTCCTCTTGAATTTTTTGGAAAAGTCTGAGGAGGATAGGTTTTAGTTCTTCCTTGAATGTTTGGTAAAACTCTCCTGTGAAGCCATCTGGCCCTGGGCTTTTGTTTGCTGGAAGCTTTTTGATGACTGCTTCAATTTCTTCCCAAGTTACTGGTCTATTGAGATTTTTAGATTCTTCCTGATTGAGTTTTGGAAGGTTGTATTTTTCTAGGAATATGTCCATTTCCTCCAGGTTGTCCTGTTTGTTGGAATATAGTTGTTCATAGTATTTTGTAACAATCCTTTGTATTTCGGCGGGGTCTGTTGTTATTTCACCTCTTTCATTTCTAATTTTGTTTATTTGGGTCCTCTCTCTTTGTTTCTTGGTTAGCCTGGCTAGAGGCTCATCAATTTTGTTAATCCTTTCAAAGAACCAGCTCTTGGTTTTGTTGATCTTATGTATTGTGTCTTTGGTCTCTATGTCGTTAATCTCCGCTCTGATTTTTATTATTTCCTTCCTTCTGCTTACAGTGGGCCTTTCTTGCTGTTCTTTTTCTAACTGTTTGAGCTGTAGGGTAAGATAATTTGTTACCATTCTTTCTTGTTTTTTGCAATAGGCTTGTAGGGATATGAACTTCCCTCTCAAAACAGCTTTTACTGTGTCCCATAGATTTTGGATTGTTGTGTTTTCATTGTCATTAGTTGCCATGATGTTTTTGATTTCTTCCTTGATTTCTCTGGTAACCCAGTCTTTGTTCAATAGCATGCTATTTAGTCTCCATGTGTTTAATTTCTTTGGCTTATTATTATTGTAGTTGATTTCCAATTTTATGGCACTGTGATCTGAGAAAATGCTTGATAAGATTTCTATCTTCTTGAATTTGAAGAGACTTTGCCTATGTCCCAATATGTGGTCTATCTTTGAGAATGACCCGTGTGCACTTGAGAAGAATGTATATTCTGTGGCTTTGGGATGAAATGTTCTGAAGATGTCAATTAATTCCATCTGGTCTAATACGTCATTTAGAATTGACGTTTCTTTACTGATTTTTTGTTTAGATGATTTGTCCAGAGGTGACAATGGAGTATTAAAATCTCCTACTATGATAGCATTGCTATTAATCTGTCCCTTAATGTCCTCCAGCAGTTTCTTTATGTATTTGGGTGCTCCCAAATTGGGTGCATATATGTTTACCAGGGTTATTTCTTCTTGTTGGATTACACCCTTTAGTATTATGAAGTGGCCTTCCTTATCTCTTGTTATGTCCTTCACTTTGAGATCTAGTTTGTCAGATATAAGTATTGCTACCCCAGCTTTTTTTTCGTTTCCGTTTGCCTGGAAAATCTTTTTCCATCCTTTCACCTTCAGTCTGTGGGCGTCTGTTTTTCTGAGGTGGGTTTCTTGTAGACAGCAGATGAATGGGTTTTGCTTTCTTATCCATTCTGTTACCCTATGTCTTTTAATTGGAGCATTTAAACCATTTACATTTAAAGTAATTATTGAAAGGTAGGTATTTGATGCCATTTTTATTCTATCCCCCTGTGTTCCTTCTTCACTTCCTATTTCTTTATTATTACAGTAGACCCTTTAGCATTTCTTGCATTGCTGGTTTGTTGGAGATAAATTCCTTTAGTCTGTTTTTGTCGGTGAAGCTCCTGATTACACCTTCAATTTTGATTGACAGCCTTGCGGGGTACAGTATTCTTGGGTTCAGACCCTTCCTTTGCATGACTTTGTATATGTCATCCCATTCCCTTCTGGCCTGATGAGTTTCTGTTGAGAAATCAGTTGCTAGTCTGATGGGGTTTCCTTTATATGTAACTTTCTGTCTCTCTCTGGCTGCTTTTAAGATTCTGGTTTTGTCGATGTTTTTTGCCAGTTTAATTATAATGTGTCTGGGTGTTGATCTTTGGGGGTTCATTTTGTTGGGGACCCTTCGAGCATCTTGGATTTGTGTTGGTTTTTTCTTCTCTATCTCAGGAAAGTTTTCTGTCATTATTTCTTGAAATACTTTTTCCATATCTTGCTCAGTTTCCTTTCCTTCTGGAACCCCTATTATTCTAATATTGTTTTGTTTTGTATTGTCCCAAAGCTCCCTTAGGCTCTCCTCCTGTTTTTTAATTTTTTTTTCTAGCAACTGCTGTAATTGGGTATTTTTTTCCATTTTGTCTTCTAGCTCACTGATGCGGTCTTCTGCTTCATCTAGTCTACTCTTGATGCTTTCTATTGAGTTCTTCATAGTAGCGATGTCATTTTTCATTTCTTCTTGGGTCACCTTCATTTCCTCTTGGGTCACCTTCATTTCCTCTTGGGTCTTCTTCATTTCCTCTTGGGTCTTATTCATATTGTCAAATTTGTCTTCCATTCTTTTTAGCCAACTTATGATCATTACTCTGAATTCTTGCTCTGGTAGGTTGCTTGCCTCTAACTCGTTTACTTCATTTTCTGGTGATGGTTGATTTTCTTTCACAGGCGGGTTGTTTCTTAGTCTCCCCATGATCTCTCTTTATAGGGTGCCTGGTAACGTAGTTCTCTCCCTCCTGCTTTGATTTAAAGGCACAAAATACAACACAACCAGGTACAACACACAAGGCACTGGACAGAAATGTGTTTGCAATATTAATATCCTCCAATAAAGGTGTCTAGAACCCAGATAACAAGAACATACAATCCAATAAAAAGAATAAGCAAACCAATCTTACACACACAAAAAAAAGCATAAACCTTTGATATAGTTAGCATTCAACATACAACAACAAAGGGGTAGAGAGAAGGCTTTTTTTTTTTTTTTGGTGGGGGGGCAGTGGCAAGGTAGGTGTGAATGGGATTGGAGCAGGGGGTTGGGAATTATATATACACAGGACAGGTGAAAATTTTGGGGAGGGTAAACAGAAAGAGTAAGGAAAATCTATAGCAGTAAAGGGTTAAGATAAGCAGGACACCAAAGGTAAAGGGTTAGGAATAGAGAGATGTCATAAAGGTAGGTTTGAGATAGAATAGAGCGTTGGAGAAGGCAAGGTATGAATAGTTTTTAGAATAGTAATCCCGAAGGAGAAAATAGAGAAAAAAGGAAATAGAGGAAAAAGGCGAAAAAAAAAAAATAGAAAGCAAAAAAAAAGGAATATAATATGACACTTAAAAAGTAGTAATAAAAATAAACAAAAGAAAATAAGATAAAAAAGATAAAAAAGGTAAAATAGTAGTAGTAATAATGTTGATTACCTATAAAAATGAATTAATTAAAAAGGTAAAATCTAGTGATGGCAGATGAAAAAAATTTCTTGAGTAAACTTTGCAATTAAAGTAGGTAAAAAACAAAAATTCAACAGTTAAAAAAATAAAAATTGAAAATTAAAAATTAAACAAAATTTGCAGTAACGAAGGTCATTCATTTTCTGTGTTGCTATGTCTCGCACGCCTGTTCCCAGTCTGGGCGGTAGTGGCAGTTCACTGTGTTTCACCGTTCCTCCGTGTTGATTACAAGACCTGATTTTTAAGCCAATCTAGAGACCCTATGTGCTTTAGCCTCTGGGTGGCAGTGTTTCTGGATGACTTCCAGGACTCTAAAGCCTTTCTAGCTTTTTCCGCTTCTCTGTGTCTTTGATGGCTGGGGTGTGGGTGGTCAGGAGCTGGCTGCACTCCCCTGTAATTCTGCGGCTACTTCTTGGACTCAGATCCAGCTGTGCTGCTCCTTAGATATCCCTAGTCTTAGGAGCCCTGTCCACAGACTGGCGCGCCTCCAGCTGAGAAGTAAATCCACGACCAGTCCCTCAGCCTCTGTGAGCCGCGGCGCTGGTGCGCAGGGGGGGGGGGGGTGTTGCTGCGCCGAGTGGAACTCGGTCAGAACTACCGGTCCGAGTCCCTCAGCCTCTGTGCGCCGCGCGCTGGTGCGCAGGGGGGGGGGGGGGGTGTTGCTGCGCCGAGTGGAACTCGGTCAGAACTACCGGTCCCAGTCCCTCAGCCTCTGTGTGCCGCGCGCTGGTGCGCAGGGGGGGGGGGAGGGGTGTTGCTGCGCCGAGTGGAACTCGGTCAGAACTACCGGTCCGAGGGGAACTCACCCACCGGATCGCTGCGAAATCTGAGCTCCTCTGAGATCAAGGGTTCGCGCCGACTGTGTTCATTTGGTGTTCCTTGGGGCTGGGGATAATCAGGCCTCCGACACTCGAGCCTCCTCCCTTCCAAGATGGCGAGATTTCCCGTCGGCGCCGGCAAGTATCTCCGGTAAGGGACCCAGCTGTGGGTGGTCAGCTGTTGGTGGCTCCCTAATCAGCAGACCCCAAATTTCCTCTGGTGTTTGCTAGTCTCCTGGCTTGTTGACGAGCACTCCTAGCGCGATCCTCAGCTGCTTTCTCTCTCTTCCTCGGGACAAGACTCAGACACCGCCCATCTGCTCTTCCGCCATTTTCTCCTCCCCTGTTCTTTTGTTTTTTAAATTCCACATAAAAAGTGAAATTATATTGTATTTTCTTTCTCTGAATTATTATAACTTGCACGCTACTTTCTTGCCTTTCCATGATGTCACAAATATTAGCTTTATTCATTTTTATTATTGAGTAATAATTTATCTATTGATATACACCTAGGTTACTTCCATATTTTGGTCATTGAAAATAATGCTACCATGAACATAGGGGTGCATACATCTTTCTGAATTAGTGTTTTTGTTTTCTTTGACTAATTACCCAAAACTGAAATTGCTATGTCATATGGTAGTTTCATTTTTAATTTATTGAGAAATCTTTATACTGTTTTCAAAAGTGGCTGCACCAATTTTGAATCCCACAAACAAAGCACGAAGGTTTCCTTTTCTCCACATCTTGACCAACACTCATTATTTTATTATAGCCACAACAAGTGTAAGGTGGTATCTCATTGTAATTTTGATTTGCATTTCTCTGATGATTAGTGAAAATGAGTATCTTTTTCATATATCCTTGTCCATCTGTTTATCTTCTTTATAAAAATGCCCATTCCTGTCCTCTAATGGTTGCCATAAAAGTGGGGGGGCATAGAAAAGGTTAAAGTGAATGCAATGTACCAACTTCCTGTTATAAAACAAGTAAACCAGGGAGATATTGGATACAGAGCAGAATTTAGTGTCAATAATATTGTAATAACTGCATGTTGACAGATAGTTACTAGACCTAGTGTGGAGATCACACCATAAGTTATACAAACGTTGTATCATTATTCTGTATAATACAAATTAATATACTATTGTCTGTCAATTATAATAAAATTGAAAATAAATATAAAAAGCACGATGCCATATGTGAATTCATTATTAACTAATAAACTTTGCAAATTATAAATGCAATTAAGGGGCATTGCGATTTTCAACTGATATGCCACAAGAATTTTTAAAACATGCAATACCTGACTATTTAGACAGGGGCACTGACCTCTTTCCCATTAATTGTCAAATTAAAAAAAAAAATGACAACAGCCAAGTGCAACAATAGCCATCCAGTGTGACTGAATCAAAATTATACCTATTTTTGTTAGATCAGCAAAAAATATATTCCTTGGTATGCTACAGAATTTTAGTAATTAGTATTTGTGTGGTATGAAATGAAAAACTTTGAAACTCACTGCTTAGCTACTTTGATAAAGACACTATCCAAAGCAGTTATATTCATATTGATCTGAGATAAAGCTCATTTTTACTTATTGCTCGGACCTACACAGAGTAACAAAAACTTTTTAAGCCCACATTTTATTATTTATTAAAGATAAAATTATGATGTACATGTCACGGTAGCTGGAAATGACATTAGTTAATGTTTATAAAGTCTATACCATGTCTGGAATATAATAAATCTTCAATATATATTTTATTGTGTTACTATTATTATTATTATTATTATTTTCTGGTTATCTATTAGTGTTTACAGACACCACAAAACTTGGTGGCTCAAAACAATGACATTTTTTATCTCTCAGGGTTCTGTGTGTTGGCAGAGCTTAGTGAAGTAATTCTCACTCGAGTCCCCTCATGCAATCAGTTGGTAGCTAAGCTAAAATTATCTGAAGTCTCAGCTGGATTGGACATCTAAAATGACTTCTTCTAGATTCACATGTCTTGTACCTCATCTATATATCAGGAATAATTTGGTACTAGCCAAGTGTCTCTCTCTCTCTCTCTCTATTTGAACTTTCCATTTGGCAATTTGAACTTGCAACATAGCAGTCTCATGATAAATGGTTTTCTCAAAAGGTTGCTGGGTTCCTGAAGACAGGGAATAAGCTATTACAATATTTTAAACTAGCCATTGAAGCCACACATCATTATGTGAAATATATTCCCTATGTTACAAATGAGACATAGATTCAAGGGAAGAAACTATATAAGACTGTGAAAACTAGAAGGTATGACTCAAGAGGGTTGGATAATCTTAAAAGTAGAGCTACTACAGTATTACCTCTATAATCACTATTATCATTGTCCACATAGTCTTACTATCATCATCTATTCTTTTTTTTTGTTGTTCATATGGTAAGTTTTTTTTAATAAATCTTTATTGCTCAGATTATTATAATTGTTTCTCCTTTTTCTCCCCCATAGCTCCCTTCCACCTGATTCCCACCCCACCCTCTGCTCTTACCCCCTCCCCCCACTATTGTCCTCATCCATAGGTTATACAATTTTAATCCAGTCTCTTTCTGCACCCCACACCCCTTTCACCCTGACAATTATCTATCCACTCCCTTTCTTTGCCCCTGATTCTATTATATTAACCAGTTTATTCTATTCCTCAGATTTTTAATTCACTTGATCTTCTTCCTCTTCTTAAGTAATACCTTTCAGCATTTCATATAATACTGGATTGGTGGTGATGAACTCCTTTAACTTTTTCTTATCTGTGAAGCTCTTTATCTGCCCTCCAATTCTGAATGATAACTTTGCTGGATAATCTTGCAGTAATCTTGGTTGTAGGTTCTCTCACTATTCATCACTTTGAATAGTTCTTGCCACTCCCTTCTGGCCTGCATGGTTTCTGTTGAGAAATCAGCTGATAGTCTTATGGGTGCTCCCTTATAGGTAACCAACTGCTTTTCTCTTGCTGCTTTTAAGATCTTCTTTTTGTCTTTTACCCTTGGCATATTGATGATGATATGTCTCGAAGTATTTTTCTTTGGATTCCTCTTGTTTGGGGTTCTGTAAGCTTCGTACTTGTAAGTTTATTTCTTTCACCAGGTGAGGGAAGTTTTCTGATATTATTTCTTCAAATATGTTTTCAGTATTTTGCACTCCCACTTCTTCTGGCACCCCCATAACTGCAAGCGTACCAACATCATCATCTATTCTTGATTTAACTACAACTTATTTTAATCTATTTAAGAAAAACATAAGGAAAATATTATTTGCTTAAATTATCAATTGTCTGTAGCCATATCATTCTACTTTTGAGACCTATTCATGGGGGGAAATCCAAAGAACGAGAATTTACTTATTTCTTGAGATGTTTGTCCTAAAGATATAAAGTTGGAAAATAAAAGAGAATTACAAACAAACAAAAAAAGAACAAAGTAAATTAAGACATGTATTCAAGAAAAATATCAAATAAACATTAAAATGTTTTAGATCAGTGTTTCCCAAAGTGTGGTACGCATACCCCCAGGGGTACGGGAAGAGTTTGGTGGGGATATGCACTGCACCGTGTTTAGCTGCACATAATTCTACATTCTCATGAGTCAAGTCAAGACAGTCTTGTGAGGCATGAGATGGTCCAGTGTGCAAATAAATGTTATTTATAATATAACTTTTATTTATATTTTATTATGAATAATTTTATTTTTGTTTATTATTATTTTGTGTGTGTACCAAAAATAAATAAATAAATAAATATATTTTGATTGTTATTAAAATACATCCTTTTTTTACGAGGGGTACTCAGCATTACGAAAATTATAGAAGGGGTACGCATATGTCAAAAGTTTGGGAAACACTGTTTTAGAGGATATTTTAAAATATCTGCTTTGTTACCACATTGTGTGTGTGTGTGTGTGTGTTTGTGTGTATTATGTAAATTATACATACCTTTAGAATCATATAATGACACATTACAATGATATATTTTTGCAAATGTAAGGAAGTATCTTGAGATAGGAAGATTATCCACGATTATCTAGGTATGCTCAGTGTAATTACAAGGCTCCTTATAAGTGGGGACAGAAAGCAGAGAGTGATTTGAAAATGTTACTCTGCCAGCTTTGTAGGTGGAGAAAGGGTCAAGAGCCAAAGAAATGCAGGTGGTCTCTAGATGTTAGAAAAGGCAAGGAAACAGATTGCCCCATAGAACCAAAAGAATGCAGCCCTACTGACTCATTTCAGGCTTCTGACCTCCAGCACTGTTCAGATGAGAAATTGGTGTTGTTTTGGCCCACAAACTTTGAGTAAAATTTTTAAAATAGAAGCAATAGGAAACAAATGTAACCAATAAATGTTTCATAGGGCCTAACAGAAACCTTCCAAACTGAATGTGATATTATAGCCAACCTGTATATCAAGATGCTCTCACCCTCTATTTTCAAGGGCCATTTGTATATTTACAACATCATTCGTATGCCATAAAAAATTATCAACCCAAAATTTAGACTGCTATATTTGGTCAAACATTTAGTTAACTCATCCCTAATGCTTTGGAGGGGCCAGATCAAATGATTCTGTGGGGCTCCTATGGCCTGTAGACCAGAAGTTCACCCCACCCCTGACCTAAAAGAATTTTAATTAAAGGCATTGACCATAATAAGCCATTTCAGAGATAATCTCTTTTGACCTACCTGCAGGGCAAGAAAACTTCTATTTACTGACCCTTTGAAGTCCCTGAGGTAATTTAAGTCATCTCTAGCTCAGCCTGTCTTATATACCCACTGAACGCCCAGTACACAACGTTTGTGCACTTGGGGGATGTCCCTCAGTTCGGCCCGTGCCCTCTCACAGTCTGGGACCCCTCAGGGGATGTCAACCAGCCAGCTTAGGGGAGTAGACATAAGTCAGCAGGCAGACATCCCCCAGGGGTCCTTAGCACTGCTGGAGGCAGGACTCCTGCTACTGCCACTGTACTTGACATGGCTGAGGAGCGTTCCCCTCCTGGGAGCCCACTGACCACCAGGGGGCAGCTCCTGCATTGAGCTTCTGCTCCCTGGTGTTCAGTGTGTGTCATAAAGACTGGTCATTCTGCTGTTCAGTCAATTTGCACATTAGGGTTTTATTATATAGGATAATATTGTAATAACTATATACGATGCCACTTGAATATTAGAAATATCAGGAGGAACACTATGCAAAGTATATAAGTCTACCTGACACTAATGTAAAATAATAGTGATTGTAAACTGTAATTTAAAAAGATAACATAAACTTAGATAAACATAATTAAAATGTATCTTTGGACAACTCAGAAGAGTTTAATAATTTTGGTCTAAGTAAATTTTTAAAAGTAGCATATATCTTTTATCTTCTTGATTATTAAGTATAACACTAGTTTTTATATTGATAAGATTTGCTTGTTTTGTCAAAAAATGTCCTCTTTAGACTGAATGTCAAAAATGTTTTATATGGGTTTATTCGTCAACTAAGCTGATAGTTACTTACATAATTTTTGAGATTTGAAAAAGTAAATCAGTGTTCAACAAAACTGGATAGTAATTCCAATAAACATTTTATAACATTAATTATTATTTGTTATATATTAGCTTAAACATTATTTATAATATTTGAAATAACCTAAAATATGATAAAATGTTAAATAAGGTTAATATATAAATATTATTTGGATATCTGTTTAATTTCTCAGTAATGGTAGATACTAAAACATTGATTACTAAGTATAATTGTAAACATAAATTTTGCTTCTTATTTTTATGTGTTTCAAGAGACTATCCCTTTGGGTCACCTAAATAACGATGCTTATTTTTTACTTTAAAAAGACATAAAAAATGTTTGTAGCAGTAGAAAGTTGTGTTATCCATATTCATGAATTTTAACAGTCTATTAGGATGAATGAATATGATGAACATTTTGTAATGAACCATTTCTAAGCATTTTCTCTGAAATTGATATTTCTTTTGGTTAAAAATTATAATTAACATGAATAGTTGAGATTATCCTAGGAAAATGTTGATCCAAAAGCATAAATGTGGACACAAGTAATAAAATGTGTTTTTAATCAATTCGTATAAAAAGAATAGTCTAATGTGTTTGTTTATTTCATAATTTGAAAGAGAATAGTGAAAAGAAAAAGCTGAATGGTTATAAAAATACTCACAGAAAGGAATTTTTACTTATCTTAGTTTAAAATATCTGGATCTGTAGAGACACAAGGGTTGTGTAAATAGTTTTGCCAAAGTTGGCTCAGTTTTATGTGCTTATTTTTTAAATGTCACAAAGAGTTTTCTGCCAAATATTGATGCCAAACTGGAATTTGACTTTCACACTGTTAAAATGATAAATGATTCTCTTTTACCTTCTGTGCAATCTGCCCAGAAATAGTAGAGATTCCATGGCCTACCAAAATGATTTTATATTTTTGAGATAACTTTATCATTCCCTTGATTTTAAAAAATAGAATACAGTTTCCTAACATATAAAAAAGATGTTTCCTTCTAATTTGTTGCCCAGGTATCCATGTTGTATCTTAATTTAATGGCCAAATATCTTATGTAAATCTTTTCTTAAATGTATCTT
Organism: Vespertilio murinus; assembly: GCA_963924515.1. NCBI lineage: Eukaryota > Metazoa > Chordata > Mammalia > Chiroptera > Vespertilionidae > Vespertilio > Vespertilio murinus. The sequence continues at coordinate 109,692,244 of OZ004704.1, read as the reverse complement.
TATTGTTGAAAGTATTATATATGTTCCCTTCCCCCCTGCCCCCCCTCCTCATTGATCCCTTCTAGCCTGCACCTGCCCTCCAACTGAGGCCTCCACCACAATATTGTCTGTGTTCATGAGTATGCATACATGCATATAGGTTCTTTGGTTAATCTCTTCCCACTCACCCTCCCTCACCTCCCTTTGAGATTCTTCAGTGTGTTCTATGATTCTGATTGTATTGTCAGAAGAGCAGGCCCTCCACTTCAGAAAAAAATGAAAATTGTAAGTAAAATGTTTAAATCAAAACATCCCTTATGTTTCCCAGAAAATCCCCATGAGGTGATATAGAACTCCTTTTTCACTTTCTAAAAGTGATACTATATATAGATTTGTTTGTTGTCTTGCATGGTTTTCAATTAACAAAATATAATCTAAGACCTGCATAGGAATTGTCAAATAGAAAAGATGCTGAGGCTACTAAAGCTAAGTTTGAAAAAATAACATTAGTAATAGAAATATTTCTATAAAGGTACCTTGAAGATTTCTCAATGACTTTGTAATCCATGGTTTGTTCTTAATTCCATGGGAAACATGGACCAGATTTTTAGGACATAGCTATATACTGCACCTCAATTTTTTTTAAAAAAATGTACTCTTCTATGCTTTTATATTGTTGCCAAGAAATTGACCACAGTCATTTATCATCATTATCAAACAGTTTTTGCTTCCTTCTGATGGTGGCCTGAAGGCTCTGCTATAAGCTGCATCTAGAACTTGTATATTAAACAACATTGCATTATGGAAAGAACAACATTATATACTTTGAACTACTGATACTGCAACATCCTAAAGAGTAGGATGTATACAGGTTTCCAAGCTGACATGACTTAGACAATTTTCAGACTATTCCAGTTGAGTGAGACATTATATAGAAATTTCTTTATTGTCCAGAAACAAATGAAAACACACTGCTGATCCCCAATCCAATAGAATTAATTACCAAGGATTAAATAACCAACAAGTGCAATTCAACTGCAGATATCTGTGTGGAATATTATTGATGATATTTTCAATATTCTATTTTTATGGATACATGAAGTCACTATCTCTAAGACTCGATTTAGTGGACTATATTTTCTAAATGGAAATAAAACATTTTAATGGATCTGGTTGTCACTGACCCCTACCTCCTCTTGCCCTTTTTTTCAGAAACAAGAAACAAGCAACCTTTTTTGAGTTTCCTTACATTTTAGGAAACTCAATTTTTAGGGCAATATAGTCATTTGCGTCCATTGAGTGAAACCTGTCTTCCTGTTTACCAGTATATGATTGGACGAATTGCATAGCCAAGGCCTCATCTTCGTGTCACAATGATTCTCATTTAATCAGGCATGACAACCCCACTATTACGAAATGTGTTGACTTTATGTGAATCTGGTGCTTGGAGCCCCTACCCACCAAGGAAACTGTGAAATATCTGAGAATGTCACTGAGTCTGTCAGCTGCTCTCACCTGACACCCTAGTGCGAGGGCCCCAGAGTTGTCTTGAAACATGGTGTGGGGAAGTGGGTTTTTGATATCTAAATCCAGCCTAGCACCAGGGATGCTCACCGCCTACTAAAGAAGGCAAATAATCCTGTCCTCTAATATTTACAGGATAAAATAAGATTGTTTTAGAGTAATAAATTTGATAGTAAAATAGTAGACAAGTTTTCGGGCTAATTTAAATTGGCTAATTGAAATAAGCGAATATCCTAGAAAAACTAATTGCACTTGACAAAAAGCTATTCCTAAAGTGGTTATCAATATTGACTTTGAAACAATCTCTTTCTTAAAATATATAATGGAAATGAGGTGAATAAAAGCATTCACTAAACTTTTTCTCATTATCCAGAATAATGAAAATATGTTAGCAGTTTATTATTTGCCAGCATGTTGGGTTTTTTTTTTTAATTTTGAATTAACAGATAAAAAAGAGAGATATTGTCTTAATCAGCATCATGCATTTTCTATCTGATTGACATAATTTGAGGACACTTCAATTTTATTTGATACATTCATTGCTTTTTGTCATCGAGAGTGGAAGAATGTTCAAAACATAAGTATATGAATTTATGCAGATATTAACAGTAAATCCCTTTTCATTTTATGATTTACTGTCATATTCTACCTAAGAAAGCAATTGTAGAAAATAAGAGTAGATTGATACATTCTTCTCAAATTAAATGATTTTAAAGGAAAATAATCTCAGTAAGTACATTTTTAATCAGAGAATAATGGATATAGATTTTTAATGTATTTCTTAATCTTAAGAAAATCACTAGATAAAATTACATTTTGTTTTTGTACTAGGATTTTGCTGCCAATTCCTGGGTTACTTCAGGAAATACTTATCTCTAGAGTACAATTGTTTTAATATTTTAATCATTCATTCCATAATATGAGGACAAAATTTAATTCAGATATCACAGAAATAATACTTTTTGATACAGATATTAAAATTTCCTTCTGCCAAAACCAGTTTGGCTCAGTGGATAGAGCGTTGGCCTGCAGACTGAAGGATCCCAGGTTCAATTCCGGTCAAGGGCATGTTACCTTGGTTGTGGGTACATCCCCAGTTGGGGCCGTGCAAGAGGCAGCTGATCAATGACTCTCTCTCTCATTGATGTTTCTATCTCTCTCCCTTCCTCTCTGTAAAAAATCAATAAAATGTATATTTTAAAAAAAAGAAAGAAAAATTTCCTTCTGTTTATAAGTCCACTGCTATTTTTGGTATAAAAGCAAATATATTTCAGATCTATAGCCTTTTAGTCTTAAAAATTGATTTTCAAAACATGTAGCAGCTGAAATCTTCATTGTGCGGCCTCCTATATAATCACATAATCCATTGGTAGAGACACTGGAAGTGGAATTGAAATAGAGTTTTGTAGATTTAATTTGTTTTCTAGTAAAATGCTGAAAATTATATCTGGTTCTCTCTCACAATTATTTTAGAATAAAATTCTATGTGATAGAAACAAATTCTTCACTCTTGTACATTAAATTGAAAAGTAATCAGAAAGCTTTCAGCAAACAAAGCCCATGGCCAGACTACTTCACAAGGGATTTTACCAAACATTCAAGGAAGAACTAAAACTTATCCTCCTCAAACTATTCCAAAAAATTCAAGAGGAAGGAACACTTCCAATCTCATTTTATGAAGCCAGCATAGCCTAATACCAAAACCAGATAAAGACACAATAAAGAAAGAGAATCACAGGCCAATATCCCTCATGAACATAGATGCCAAAATCCTCAACAACAAGCAGCCCACAGAGGGGTGTCCAACTCAGGTAACTGGGGAGGCTGAGCCACTGGGCCTATAGGACAGCTATCATACAAAGCTACTCCATCAACTCAGGGAAGCAGCAAAAGTGCAGAGACAAAGAAACAGATCACAAATGAAAGAAATGGAGAAAAACAAGTAACTGAATATTTTCTTGTATTTTGATATGTGCTGGAAGTAACTGATCATTTAGACTTCTGTCCATTGTGGCACATACTTTACAACTCATTTAGTTTCAGGCTGATTTATTTTGGATTTCATTTTAGAATATCTGTCATTTTCTAAGTCCTTGAATAATGGTAACTGATGAAACATTTGGAGTAGAGGAGTAAATTCATGTTTGGAGTGAGGCATCAGTTTCAACAAGGCTTTTGCTACCCATGCCAGAGTAGAAGTGATCTAATACATTCAACTTTCTACTAAATACTTCATTGTTCTCCTTCAGGGCTCACTGCTGATTAAACATCTAATACAATAGTAGTTAAATTAGCATTGATTAGAGAAAGCTCATGCTGTAGACTATCTGTATAGTCTCCATCTTTGCAAACACAGCCACTGTATTCATGAGTCCATTTTATAATCAATGGTATAGCTGGGTATAAAGCATGGCCAGCATCTACTAAATATATCATATATTCAGCATACTGTCAAGTACCCTTCTGCACTGGATCCTCTCTACTAGGTCATCACATGCCCTATTCTAGAATCACTTTTCTTTGATCTTTTAGTTTTGTTCTTCTGTGTTCTGACCAGCCAACCATTTGTATTACTTCGTAGCATATGTATATTTTTATAGCAGGCCATATCTACTCTTTATGAATTAGGCCTGGGTTTTTTTTTCCCCATGAGGCCATAGGCTTAAGTTATGGAAGAGAAATCATAGCAGCAAAGATAATGGAGTTCTGAACCATTTGTTCATGTAATTTTCTGGCCCCTCTTGAATCCCAGAAAAATGCTTGAGGCCAATTCTAACAGCACAATTTTCATCATACAATGTATTGTTGATTCTCCTACTCAAAACCTGATGACTGACAATATCCATTTTGTGATGAGTAACTCTGGTCACATATGTCTCATGGCCAGGCTTTCATTCTCAATTTATGCTATGACCAAGAGTGGTTTTCAATGAGTGAGTGGTTTTCTCTTGAACAAGTCATTTTGTAGAACTTAGAAAGTCCCTGTTGTGACTCTCCAATTGAGTTTTGTCAAAGACTACATAGAGAATACTTATTAAACGTGAATATTTCTTGTAAGATTGGTCGTGATTTTGCACCACAGTTTAAACCTAACTGCTTAAGCCTCCCTTTATTAAATTTATAGCCAAAATTTTCAAGTTTTCAATTCACCTGAAATATGCTTTTCAAAATCCATAGAAGCTCACATACCGCTCTGTCTTTTAATAGTTAATAGTTTAAATGCAATAATTTGGGGATTTTTTACAAGAATTCCCTCTATGTTTAGAATAAGAGATATTGTAGAAAGAATCAAGTGGAAGTCTCTGTAAGTGCCCTTTCTTCTCAGTTATTAAATCAAATGTCAGATAAATATTTTTAAAAATTTTTTCAAAGGGTCATCATTGTGTCTGCAATTTATGGATTCATACAATAAATATTAGTACCATGTCCAGGTTTCTTTCTAAGATATTACATTCTTATATCTTAAGTAGATAATCTTTTTTTAATTTTTATTTTATTGTTTAAAGTATTACAAATAGTATTATATATGTTATCAATGTTTACTATTAATCATAACTGAACTTCTGGTATTATCTTAGAAAATATACAAACTAACATACAAGCAAAAATGTCAAATATAAACACAATCAAATATATATGATGTAATATATGCATTAATTCATATAAAATTTATATAATATAAAATTCAAATTTGGATAAAGTTAAAGAAAATATGCCAGGAGAAGTTCAAAATGGTGGTATAGGATGATCCTGAGATCATTTGCTCTTACAGAAACAAGAAACCTACAGCTATAAATGGACTAATTTTCTCTAAAAAAAAAAACTAAAAAAAAAACAAAAAAAAACAAGAAACTGAATAAATAGAACCTCCACAATGAAAGGACAGTACAGAGAAGAATAGGAAAGGCAGAGATAAGGTCCCCCTAGAGAAGCAAACATTTCAATTATGGCATTTCATTGTCAGAAGATATTTCAAATGTACAGAACTTTTATCTGCACAAGAAGGGATTCAAGCTCTACAAAAGGCCCTTAGAATGTACACAGATGAGATGAGCACCTAAAACATCTTGGTTTTGAAAGGCAAAGTAGAATACGCCCATGGAAACTTTATCACTACAGGGAAAGTAAAACTCACTCTTAAAGAGTTCACGCACTGACTCACTAGACTTCAAAAATAGAAATGCCTATATATACATAAAACAAATATTAACACACATAAAGAAATAAATTGACAGTTTAATAATAAAAGTAGAGGACCCCTACCTCATTGGCTGGATCATCCAAACTAATAAATAAATGAACATTAAAGCAGATGTATTTAATGAACATGTCATCAAAACAGCAGAATACAGATTTTTTTCAAGTGTAGATGAAGGAATCTCCAAGATAGATAGCCTATTAGGCCACAAAATAAGTCTTAATAAATTTAAGGAGACTAAAATTATACCAAGGATCTTTATGTACACAGTAGTATAAAACTAAAAATTTATCACACAAAGAAAACTGGAAGAAATACAAACACATGTAGGCTAAACAACATGCCGAACAGCCAATGGGTCAATGGAAAAATCAAAGAGGAAAATAGAATTACCTTGATACAAATGAAAATGAAAACACAATGTTCCAAAATCTATGGGATGCAGCAAAAGCAGTCCTAATAGGGATATTTTTAGCAATACAGGTCTACCCTAAGAAACACAAAGAATATCAAAATATTTTTCCCTAACACTTCAAAGGATTAGGGAAAGACAAAACATACAATGTCCAAAGTTAGAAGAAAGAAATAAAGTTCAGAGTAGAAATAAATAAAATAGAGACTAAAAAAATAAAGAAAATGGTCAATGAAATTAATACTGGTTCTTTCAAAAGTTATACAGAATTGATACACTGTTATCAAGAAAAAATATGCAATCAAATATACAAAATCAGAAATGGAAGAGAGAACCCCACAAAATTATAAGGAATCAGTAGAAATTACCATGAACAATTATATGCCAAAAGACTGGGTAACTTAAAAGAAAGAATAAATCCCTAGAAACATGCAATCAATCAGAAAGAAACAGAAAATCTAAAAGACTAATTTTTAGTAATAATTTTGAATCAATAATTTAAAAACTAGCAAAAAACAGAAGTCTAAAAATAGACAGATTCACAAGTGAATTTTACCAAATGTTTAAAGAAGGGTTTATAATTATCCTTTTCAAATTAGTCCAAAAATAGAAAAGGAAGGAATTATTCTAAATTTATTCTAGGAGGTCCTAATACCAAAACCAGACAACACTACAAAAAAATTACAGACCAATATCTCTGATATACATGGATGACAGATCCTCAGCAAAATATTAGCAAACTAAATTTAACAATATATTAAAAAGATCATACAACATAATGAAGTAGGATCTATTTCTGGGATGTAAGGATGTTTCAATATTTACAATTCAATGAACATAATATACTACATTAACAAAACAAAAATAAAAATATATGATTATTTCAATAGATACAGAAAAAAGCATTTAACAAAATTCAACATCTGTTTACAATAAAAAACTATTAACAAAGTATGTATAGAGGAAATACACTTCGGCATAATGAAGGTTCTATATGACAAATCCACATCATAGTAAAAAAAAAAAAAAAGAAAAAAAGAAAAAAAAAGCTAAAAGTTTTTTCTCTAAGCTCAGGAACAAGATAAGGTGCTCATTCACCCCATTTTTCAAGATAGTATTAGAAGTTCTAACCACATAAACCAGACAAGAAACTTTAAAAAGGCATCCAAGTTGGAAAGGAAGAAGTAAAACTGTCACTTTTTGCAGATGGTATATTACTATATATAAGACACTAAAGACACCACCAAAATCAAGGTGGGATGAGGAAAGGCGATGGGTAGAGAGGGATAAAGAGAAGGGGAATGGGGAATACCAGTAATGCTGTCAAAATTGTATATATAATTTTAAAAATTTCAATAAATTTTCAGAATACACATTTAATATAAAGAAATTTGATGCATTTCTGTACACTAATGAAGAACTAACAGAAAGAGAAATTAAGAAAACAATACCATTTAAAACTGCGTCAAACAAAGAAAATAATTGGAATTAAATTTATTCATGCAGGTGAAAGACTTGTACTTATAAACTATTAGACATTGATGAAAGAAACTAAAGACTCACAAGTAAATGTGCAGATATACCATGCTTTTATTTTGGAAGAATTAATATGGTTAAAATATCTATGCTACCCAAAGCAATCTACAGATTCAGTACATTTCCTATTAAAATACCAGTGGTATTTGTCACAGAACTAATAATGCTAAAATTTATATTAAATCCCAAATGACCTTGAATATCCAAAGCAATCTTGAAAAAGAGAAAAGAGGTATTATGCTTCTTGTTTTCATACTATATTAAAAAGCTATCCTAACTAAAATGGTAGATATAGTTCTGGCATAATAACAGACACATAGATCAATGAAACTCAACAGAGAGCTCAGAAGTAAACCCATTTATGGTCAATTAACCTAAGACAAAAGAGGCAAAAAATATATAATAGAAAAAGGTAGTCTCTTCAATATATAGTGCTGGGAAAAACTGGATAACTACATGCAAAATAATAAAACTGGACTACATTCTTATACTACACATAAATTAAAGACTTACTTGGAACTGTCTCATTAGACAATGGCAACAGAAGAAAAACAAACAAATGGGAGTACATCAAATTAAAAAGCTTGTTAACAGCAAAGAAAACTATCTAAAAAACATAAAAGCAACCTACTAAATGGGAGAAAAAATTATAAATCATATATTTATCAAGGGGTCTATTACCAAATATATAAAGAATTCATGCAACTCAACAACAAAAAACAACCCTCATCTGGGAAATTCGAATCAAAACAGTGATATGTGACCTCACACCTGTCAGAATGGCTATGATCATAAAGCCAACAAACAAGTGTTGACCATGATGTGCAATGGTGGGGTTGTAAATTGGTGGAGCCACTTTAGAAAACTGTAAGGATATTCCTGAAAAAATTAAAAATGGAACTCCCGTATGATCCAGCAATTCATCTTCTGTATATTTTTCCAAAGACTCAAAACACTCATTGGAAAAAATATATATACTCTATGTTCATTGCAGTATTATTTCAATAACCAACTTATGGAAGAAATTGAAATATCTATTGATAGACAAATAGATTAAAAAAAAAAAAAAAAAGACCTGCCGAAACCAGTTTGGCTCAGTGGTAGAGCATTGGTCTGCAGACTAAAAGGTCCCGGGTTCGATTCCAGTCAAGGGCATGTACATTGGTTGAGGGCACATCCCCGGTAGGGGGTGTGCAAGAGGCAGCCGGTCAATGTTTCTCTCTCATCGACGTTTCTAGCTCTCTATCTCTCTCCCTTCCTCTCTGTAAAATATCAATAAAATATATTTTAAAAAATAAATAAATAAAAAATAAAATAAAAAAGACCTGCTACATATATACAAAGACCTCCTACATATATACAATCACTCGGCCATGAAAAAGAACAAAATCTTGCAATTTGCAACAACACTGATGAGGGTATTATGCTGAGTGAAATAAGTCAGGAAGAGAAAGACAAATACTATATGATTTCACTTGTAAATCTAAAAAAATAATAATAATAACTGAACAAACAAAACATAAAAAGGCTCATTGATACAGACATCAAGTGGATGGTTGGTTGCCAGATGGGAGAATGAGAGATAGGTAAAAAAAAAATCTCAAAAGGATTAAATATAAATTTCCATTTATAAAACATTAATGGGGATTTAAGGTGAAGCATAGGAAATATAGTAATAACTATGTACGGTGCCAGGTGGATACTAAATTAATCATGGTGATCACTTTGTAGGTATATAAATGACTAACCCCTATGACTTAAGCCTGAAACTAACATAATATTGCCACCAATTTCAATACAAAAATGAATTTTAATAGAAAACAGTTAAAAAATGATGTGAGCAAGGTTGTGGGAAAAAACAAACACCAAGATGCTGGCATAGATAACGCCTAACTGCAGCCTCACTCAACAATTTCAAAAAATACAAGTAAAATATAAAGTGGATATTATTCAGAACTACAGGATATCCAGAACTAGAAGGAAAGAGAAAACCAGAAGGAAAATCAGAGGAGCTGTAAAAACCTAAGGTACAGAGAGACATGGTGCATGTGTGGGGAGAGGATTGAGTCGGAGAGGAGGGGCGGCTGAGTGCCTGACTGGCGTTCCCTAGTGGGAAGGAGATAAAAGCTCCGGACTGTGCTGAACACTAACTCCGACTGCACTGAACCCCCGTTCTGGGGGAGACCCTGGGGTCCCAGGCTCATACAGAGGGAATCTGGGCTGAAAGGCGGAAGCTCAGGGCAGAGCACTAGAGTTGCACACATTTGCACACAGAGGACAGATTGTTCACTGAGCTGCTGGATTGCCCTAGCGGGAAAGAGACAAAAGCTCCGGACTGTACTGAACCCCAGTTCTGGGCAAGACCCTCGGGCCCCAGCCTCATACAGAGGGAATCTGGGCTCTAAGGTGGAAGCTCAGGGGAACAGCAAAAGGCAGAGTTGCGCACATTGAACACAGAGGACAGATGGTTGATTGGGCCACTGAATTTCCCTAGTGGAAAGGAGACATAAGCTCCGGACTGCTCTTTTTTTTTTTAATATATTTTATTGATTTTTAACACAGAGGAAGAGAGAGGGATAGAGAGTTAGAAACATTAATGAGAGAGAATCATCGATCAGCTGTCTCTTGCACACCCCCTAATGGGTGTGCCCACAACCAAGCTACATGCCCTTGACCCAAATCGAACCTGGGACCTTTCAGCCAGAAGGCAGACACTCTATCCACTGAGCCAAACCGGTTTCAGCCAGACTGCTCTTAAGCCCTCTTCCAACTGCACTGAACCCCAGTTGCTGGCTCTTTGGGGGAGAGACTAGAATGTCTAGTAAGGGGCGAAACTCTAGGCACCTTTCTCTCAGAGGTGCTTGTAGCAAATACCAAAGGACTCTGAGCTACACTGAGACTCAGGAACCTCAGAGGGCCAGGCTAACCGGAAGCCAGGCTGTAGACTCCACCCTGAAACAATGCCCTAACCAAGCTGAACACAGAGGCTTTTGCAGGTTTCCAAGTCTAGTTGAATATGACTGTCTCCTGGCATAGACACAGCTGATCCTCCCAACCTACCAACTCAGGGAAGCAGTGAAAATGCCAAGACAAGGAAACAGATCACAAACAAAAGAAATGGAGGACAACCAGTGACTGGATATAGAGTTCAAAACCACGGTTATAAGGTTGTTCAAGAATCTCCTAGAAAAGGCTGATAAAATAAATAAGACCTATGAGGATATGAAAAGAGATCAACTAGAAATAATAAAGGATCAACTAGAAATAAAGAATACATTCTCTGAAATAAAAAAAAATATTATATAGAGTCCTAAAATAGAATGGAAGATTGCAAGAATCAAGCCAAAATTTGAAACACAAAGAGCCAGAGGACACTCCTCTGCAGAAGCAAGAAGAAAAGAGAATCCAGAAAGTTGAAGATAGTGTAAGAAACCTCTGGAACAACTTCAAGCGAACCAACATCAGAATTATGGGAGTCCCAGAAGATGACAGAGAGCAAGACACCGAAAACATATTAAAAGAAATAGTGACAGAAAACTTCCCCTACCTGGGGAAAGAAATAGACCTACAAGTCCAGGAAGCATACAGAACCCCAAACAAAAGGAATCCAAAGAGGACCACACCAAGACACCTCATAATTAAAATTCCAAGAGCAAAAGACAAAGAGAGAATATTAAAAGTAGCAAGACAAAAGAAGGTAGTTACCTATAAAGGAGCACTCATATGACTGGCAGCTGATTTCTCAACAGAAACCATGCAGGCCAGATGGGAATGGCAAGAAATATTCCAGATGATGAATAACAAGAACCTACAGCCAAAAATACTCAACCCAGCAAAGCTATCACTCAGAATTGAAGGTCAGATAAAGAGCTTCACAAATAAATTTAAGCTAAAGGAGTTCATCACCACCAAGCCAGAATTATATGAATTGCTAAAAGGGATTCTTTAGGAAGAGGAAGAAAATAAAGATAAAAATTATGAACAACAAATACATAACTATCAACAAGTGAATCTAAAAACCAAGGGAAGTAAAAATCATGATGAACAATATTAACTGGTGAATGTAATAGAATCAGAGGTATGGAAGGGGAGTGGACTGATGATTCTGGGGGAAATGGGGAGTGGGGGGGGTGGCAAGAATAGACTGAACATAAACTACACCTATGGATGAGGACAATGGGGGATGGGGAAAGGGCAGAGGGTGGGATGGAAACTTGGTAAAGGGGAGCAATGGAGGGGGAAAAATTAGGAACATTTGTAATAATATGAACAATAAAGATTCATTTAAAAAATTAAAAAATGATGTGAATAGACATTTTTCAAATGCATATTTATTTAATATCAGACACAGAGATGTACAAAAGACACATGAAAAGAAGCTTACTATCACTAATCATCAGGAAAATGGAAATCAAAAACACAATAAAATATCAACTCACACCAGTCAGAATGGTTATTTTCAAAAAGACAACCAATGACAAGTATTGGTGGAATATGAATAAAATAAAACCCTCAGACACAGTTGGTAATGTAAATTGGTGTAGCCACTAAGAAAAATAATATGGAGGTTTATAAAAAAATAAACATTAAAAATAAAGAAACCATATGACTCCACAAAACCTGTCTGTGAATTTAACCCCCCAAAAACTAAAACAATAATTTGAAAAGATCTATATGCACCCCTATATTCATTGCACTATTGTAGATCACAGCCATGATACAGAAGGAATATAACTTGTTCAATGATAGATGAATATTTAAATAAGTGAGATAGATGTTAGATAGATGCAATAAAATTTTACTCAGCCATAAAAAAGAATAAAATCTTGTCATCAACATGGATTAACATAGATGATATTATGCTAATTGAAATAATTAAGACAGAAAAAGGTAAGTACCATATGATTTCATTTATATGTGCAATCTTAAAAACAATATAATAAAAACATGAACAGACAACAAAACAAAAATAGACTCATAGATATAGAAAACAGATTGATAGTTGCCAGAGTGAGGGACATGGGGGGAATAGGCAACATAGGAGAAGGGGATTAAAAAGAACAAAATTCTGCTAAAAGCATCATACATGATGAAAAAGAGGCCCACACCAATAAATATATTTAAAATGGAACAGATTAAAGGCAAAGAGGAAATCCTAATAGAAGCAAGAGAATATAATTACTTTAAAAGAAGCTTCCATACAACTGTCACCTGATTTCTCAACAGAAACTTTGCAGGCCAGAAGGGGCTGGCATGAAATGTTCAAAGTGATGAAAAGCAAGGACCTTTTGGATTTATAACCAAGTTACTCTACACAGCAAGGCTACCATTGAAAACTGAAGGACAAATAAAAAGCTTCCCAGACATGCATCTCTGCCTCTGTATCTATTTCGTTCATTAGTTTATAATGTATATCGAACAGACAAACCACAACGGGAGGGCGGGAGGGGGTGAGGGAGACAAGACATCAACTGAAGGATTGTATGCATTTATGTAATCATAACCTATGGACGAAAGACACTGAGAAGGGGATGAGGGCATGTTCTGGAGAGTTAGGAGAGGCTGGGGAAAGGTCAAATGGAAAAATAAAGGAGACATATATACTACTATTTGTAATATTTTAAACAATATATATATATATATATATATATATATATACTAATAAAAGAGAAACATGCAAATTGACCATGACTCTGTGATGCCCACCAGCCAAGCAGAAGTGAATATGCAAATTAACCCAACAAAGATGGAGGTGGCCCTGCTCCCCAGTCACTCTGGGCCCATGGGCAGCACTCATGCAGGCGCAAAGTGGCTGAACAGGGGAGGGACTCCTGCTATGAGGAGGACGGGGGGGGGGGGGGGAGGGGGGCAGAGGGAGCTATAGGAGCTGTGCTCTGGCTGAAGCCAAGACTGAAGGTTCCAACTGGAGCGAAGCCGTGAGTCCCAGGTGCTGGAGGAAAACCAGTGCCAATAGCCAGGGGAAGGAAGACCTATTGCACCATTCTTCATGCAACAGGCCTCTAGTGTATGTGTATCTGTGTAGCTGTGTGGGTGTGCGTGTGTGTGTATTTATTTTTTAAATAAAACAGCTTCCTAGAGAAAGAGAGCTAAAGGAGTTCATCGTCACTAACCCAGCATTACAGGAAATGTTAGAAGAACTTTGTTAAGAAGAAGAAGAACAGGGAAGATTGCTGCTGACAGGAAGGCAGACTGCAAGACTGTGTGAGTGAGATTGTTCAAAGGGAGAGTGGGTGGTCACACGGGGATTGTTTGTTGGTAAATTGAGGGACAGCTATACTCCAGGAGACTTTGGGGGACAGATAGATGGGGTTCCTCTGACCAGGCAGCCCCACTGCTGCTGGGCTCCCTCCGGGAACAGCCAGCTCTGACATGGAGACCACACCAACTTTTCTTTTTTTTTTTAAATATATTTTATTGAACTTTTACAGAGAGGAAGGGAGAGGGATAGAGAATTAGAAACATTGATGAGAGAGAAACATCAATTAGCTGCCTCCTGCACACCCCACACTGGGGATGTGCCCGCAACCAAGGAATTGAACCTGGGTCCCCTCAGTCCGCAGGCCGACGCTCTATCCACTGAGCCAAACCAGTCAGGGCATGCCATCTTGAAGGGGGAAATGGATGTTACCAAAAGGCTGAAAATCTACACCTACAGCAACCAGGGAACAGCTGCAAACCCAAGAACACCAGTTCCCAAGTGCAAGAGCACGCAGATTCAGAGGAGCTCTGCACCCCACATGGAAAGGTCAGGTTTTGCCTGGGATAAGGTGGTCTGTGGTTTAGAAAGGATAGAGAAACACACACTGGGGGATCTATGGGGAAGTAGGGGAAGTCTGTGACCAGATCTATAGGACCTGGGGAAGTCTGTGACCAGAATAATCCATGGCCTTTGGGGATGGTGTGATCCTCGAATGTGGAAGTGGGTCCACAGAGCTGCTAACAGAAGGGAACTCTAAAAAGCAGCCCATTGCTGAACTAGGTACAAAAGGACAGCCTAAAAATTTTAAAGGTGTGCTGGCTGCTTACACCCAAGGGGAAAAAAGACTACACAGACTTGTGTGCAGTGCTGGAGTTTATGCACTTACTCTGGCTCTTTGCTCTCTTTTTTTCTTTCTGTTAAATCCTTGGTTTTGATTACTAAGTCCAATACATAGTGTCATCCAATTGGGGACACTCTAAGATACTGCAAGGGAAAGTTGTTTTTGTGGAACCTGGGGATCGGAGTAGGGAATAATGATCAGAGAACCAGTCCTGGGGCAACCCATTCCCCCAAACCAATATTAAGTGCCACAGGGAAAACAAAATCTAAACACTAGATAGAGAGAACCTAGAGACCTGGAAGTGAATCCAGAAACACTGCTATCCAGCGGTTGAATCACAAATTGACTCTTGTGTAAACACAAATAAAGGAGTATAAGAAATAAATATGTACTGCCTGCTTGAAAATCAGGACTGTTACCTACAACACGGAGGAGCAGTGGAATGCAGGAAACTTCAATACGGTCCTGACTAGAAAACAGGCATGCCAAACATAACAGTAGAGGAAGAGAATTAACTTCACTACTGCACATTTTTATCTTTTTTCCCCATCTTTTACTTAAGAAACTAATTTTTTCCTCAATTGATTTTACCTTTTTAATTATTACATTTTTATTTTCAATCAGTATTATTACTACTTTTATTTTACCTTTGTTAAAAAAAAGTGTCATTTTATTTTCTCTTAATTTTACTTTGGGATTAGTGTTCTACATTCTATTTTCACCTTTCCTTTAGCATAATTTTTCTCTATCTCAACTTTACCTTTATGCCAACACTCTCTTCCTCACTTTTCCCCTTTTGTTGTCTTATTTCTCTTACCTTATTCCTACTTTAGATTTTCCCTATTCCTTCTTTTTACCCCCTATTAAAATTTCACCCAACTTATATATGTAATTTTCAATCCACTGCTCTAACTCCATACACACGTCTCTCTTTGCTTTCTTCACTATTCAAATTTTTTTCTCTCTCTGTCCTTTTCTTATTGTTTGCATGATTGCTGATTGTATCAGTATTTTTATGCTTTTTTTGTGAGATTGTTTCACTTTTTTTTTGGGGGGGGGGTTGGTTTGGTTTTGTTTTTTGCTTCTGTTTTCCCATGCTTCGTTTGATATTAATAGTTGTTTGTAGTTCGCATTCATCTCCAGGTGCTTGTTGCTGGCATTTGTTGGGATTAGTTGCTAATCTATTGTAGTATTCTCCCCATATAAATAGTTTTTCCCCTCTTCTTTCTTTATTTTTTTATTTTTTTATTTTATTTTTTATTATTAGTTTTCATTTTTTAAAAATGTATTAAGGTATTATATGTGTACATAGCTTACCATTGCCCCCCTCCCACCTCCCACACATGCCCTCCTTCCCCAGAGTTCTGTGTTCGTTGGTTGTACTTATATGCATGCATACCAGTCCTTCTGTTGATCTCTTATCTCCCCCAGGTGTCCTTCCCCTCCCCGCTGTCATTTGACAGTCTGCATGTTTTATGGTGACTATCTCAGGACCACATGAATAGAATCCGCTCCTCATTTGACAGTCTGCTTGTTTTATGGTGACTATCTCAGGACCACACGAATATAATCCGCTCCTCCTCTGGTTCACCCCGCCCTCCCCGCACCCCCTGGGTCCCACCGCTACCCCGGGACACACGGCTCTCCTGGGGCACATGTCTCCCCCGGGGCACATGGTTCTCCCGGGACTCACGGTCCCCCTGTGGCACACGGCTCACCTGGGGCCCACGGCCCCCTGGGACACATGGCTCACCTGCGCATACAGCCCCCTGGGGAACACAGCTCTCCCGGGACATACGGCCCCCCTGGCATGCTGGGATCGTGAACTGGAGGCGCCGCGCCAGCTCCTCACTAGCAGGGCAGGCCAGCTGGGCTGGCTGAGGTTGGGGGGGGGGATGGGGGGAGACTGTGCTTCAAGGAGTCTCAGCAGAATGGCAACGGACACGGAGGCCAAGCTCCGAAGCAGCCTACTCCCTGGGCCCACAGCGGAGCAAGCTCCCCTCCTGGTGGTCTTCCCTCACTAGTGGCGGTGGCGGCAGCGGTGGCTTTTGTGGCTCAATTTCCACTGTATTTTTAAAATCCACATGGCGGCCATGGTACCACTCCTTAGTGTCCCGGCAGAGGCTCCAGCTCAGCCCTGCGGTGGCGGGCCTGACAGGCGAAGGGCTCGCAAGGGCGGCGAATGGAAGGCACCGTGCCATCTCCTCACCAGCACGGTGGACAGGCTGGGATGACTGCGGGCAAGCTGAGATGGCTGCAGGCGTGGAGACCGCGCTCAAAGGTGTCTCGTTTGGGGCAGAAGCGGAGCGGGTGCGGACACGGAGGCCAAGTTCCGAAGCCGCCCACTCCCTGGGCCCAGGGCGGAGTGAGCTCTGTTCTTGGTGGGCTTCCCTCACTCGTGGAGGCGGCAGGTGCGGCAGCAATGGTCACTCCTGTGGCTCAATTTCCACTCTAGTTTTAAAATCCACATGGCAGCAGAGGCAGAAGCTCTGGCCTGGACATGTGGCGGCAGAGGAAGGACTCGCCGTGGCTGCGAACGGAAGGCGCTGCACCAGCTCCTCACCAGCACGGCGTGTGTGGAGGCTGGGCTGAGATGGCTGCGGGCCAGGGAGTCGCCATGCTATCTCCTCACCAGCACGACAGGCGGGCTGGGACGGCTGCTGACAGGCTGAGATGGCTGTGGGTGGGGAGACCTCACTCAAAGGCATCTTCAGCAGGAGCCGAAGGCTCAGCTGAGGCCCAGCATCGTCTCCCTTGCTCCCATGGCGGGCCGGCCGGGAAGGCCCACTCCCTGGGCCCGGGGCGGAGAGAGCTCTGCTCTTGGTGGGCTTCCCTCACTCGCAGGGCTGCAGCTCTGGTGGCTCCGGTTCCACCATAGTTTTAAACTCCACATGGCAGCAGCAGCACCTTGCTTTGACTCTAGTTATAGCCATCCCATTCAGCCAGCTTTCCTGTGGGTCTGGTATGATCCCTTTCAATTTTAGCTGTTGTTTTTTTCCAAATTGTTGATGAGGTGGCAGCTTAGGAGACTACCTAGTCCACCATCTTGTTTCAGTCTCTCCCCCCTCTTCTTTCTTATTCTCTTCCTTTTCTCTCTTACTTTTTTTTTTAATTCCCAATTTCATTTTTGCATTCCTTTTTTCTCTTCTTTTTCTTTTTTATCCACCAATTCACCTTTCTCTGGTGGGCACCTTTATTTAGAGTTATTGATATCGTGAGTACATTTATGTTCAGTGCCTTGTGCATTGTGCCTTATTGTGGTGTGTTTGAGCCTTTAAATTAATGCAGAAGTTAGAATTACATAACCAGACACCCAGAGAGGAGAAGTCTTGGGGAGACAAAGAAATAGCCCAGATAGGAAAGAAAAGCAGGCATCACCATTAAAGGAAGTAAACAAAATGGAGGAAAGCAACCTGTCAGAAAAAAGAATTCAGAGAAATGGTTATAAGGTGGATGAAAAGAATGGAAGAAAAATTTAACAATATGTGCAAGAACCAAAAGGAAATTAAGAACAAAGATGAAACAAAAAATGACATCTCTATTATAAAGAACTCAATAGAAAGCAACATGGGTAGAGTAGAAGAAGCAAAGGACAACATTAGTGAGCTAGAAGACCCACATACAGCAGCTTCAAAAAAAATAATAATCTTAAAATGGAGGAGGAGAGCCCAAGGGAACTTTGGGATAGCATGAAACAAAACAACATCCGTTTAATAGGGGCCCCAGAGGAGAAATTCCTTGAGCAAGGAATACAAAATTTGTTTGAAGAAATAATGACAGAAAACTTCCCTGATATAGGGAAGAAAAAAGCCAAACAAATCCAAGAAGCTCACAGAGTCCAAAGCAAAATGAACCCCAAAAGACTGATGCCAACGCACACTATAATTAAATTGGCAAACACCAATGACAAAGAATCTTAAAAGTGGAGAGAGACAGAAAGTTAACTATAAAGAATCCCCCATCAGATTAGAGACTGATTTCTCAACAGAAACACATCAGGCAAGAAAGTAATGGAATGAAATATACAAAGTAATGCAAAGGAAGGGTCTGAATCAAAGAATACTATACCCAGAAAGACTATCAATCAAAAGCAAGGGTGAAATCAGGAGCTTCAAAGACAAAAAAGGACTAAGGGAGTGTATTACCACCAAACCAGAAATGCAAGAAATGTTAAATGAAGAAACCAATACACTGGCATAGGTAAACACCTAAACTGCTGCCTCATACAACAACATTAATAGTGCAACTGAAAGATAAAATGGGCACCATCCAGAACCACATGAAATCTGGCTGAGTATAAATTCTACAACTAGAAGGAAAGAGGAAAGCACATTGAGACTCAGAGGAGCTTCAAAAAACAGGTTCAGAGATATGGGCATGGAGAACAAGGACAGCTGTGTGCACGGGTGACTGATTGTGATGCTGGCTTTTAAAGTGGGAGGGAGAGAGAAGCTTCCAAATGTGCTGAACTCCAGTCCCAGGCAAGACTCTGGGAAACCAGACTCATTCGGTGGGAATCTGGACCATCAGGAAAAGAGAAAGCACACTGAGACTCAGGGGAGCTGTGGAAGGCATGTGTGTCCTGAGGCATGTGTGCACAGAGAGAACTGACTGCTGAGGGCCTGGGCAGCTGAGTGTGTGGCAGGTTTTTTAAGTGGGAAGGGACAGAAGTTCCCTACTACACTGAACTCCAGTTCTGGGCAAGAATCTAGGGATCAAGATTCATTGGGGGAAACATTGGACTGTGGCAGTGGGTGAAACTGAAGGGTGGTATTCTATCAGAGATGCTTGCAGCAATTACTGAGGGACACTGAGAATCATAGGCAGGGCTTATGGGAAGCCAAGACTGTCTGCTCAGCCCTGTGACTATGCCCATCCAATCTGAGCACAGAGGCTTTGAAATATTGTAAGTCTTGTCTCATAAGGCTATCTGCATCACAGAATTTCTCAATGCATAGCCACAGCTGATCCTCACAGCCAATTGACCTGGAGATCAATTCCTCTCAGTTATAGCAACAACAATCAAGACGTAACTACAACAAGGCTGTACACATAGTCCACAAAGGGGTGCACCAAGAGTGTCTTACTCAGGTAACTAGGGAGGCCGACCCACTGGGCCATATAAGATACCTAACACACAAAGCCACCCTACGAACTCAGGTAAGCAACAAAATGTGGAGACAAAGAAACAGATCACAAATGAAAGAAATGGAGGAAAACAAATGCTGCATATAGAGTTCAAAACCATGGTTATTCCCTAATCAGTTTGGCTCAGTGGATAGAGTCTGTGGACAGAAGGGTCCCAGGTTTGATTTTGGTCAAGGGCATGTACCTTGGATACAGGTACATCTCCAGTAGTGGATGTGCAAGAAGGAGATGATCGATGTTTCTCTCTCATTGATGTTTTTAACTCTCTATTCCATTCCTTTCCTCTATGTAAAAAATCAATAAAATATATTGAAATAAAAAAAATAGGGTTATAAGGTTTTAAAATAATTTTCTATAAAAGGCCAATAAATTTAGTGAGACCTCAAGGATATGAAAATGTACCTACTAGAAATTAAAAATACATTGACTGAAATAAAAAAAAATATTATACAGAGACCCATCAGCAGACTAGAGAAATGCAAGAATCAAGTAAAATATTTTAAATACAAAGAAACAAAAACCACTCAAGAAAAAAGAATCCAAAAAGTTGAAGATAGTGTAAGAAGCCTTTGGGACAACTTCAAGCATACCAACATCAGAATTATGGGGGTGCCAGAAGAAGAGAAAGAGCAAAATACTGAAAACCTATTTGAAGAAATAATGACAGGAAACTTCCCTGATATTGGCAAGAAAAATCTATGCAACTCCAAGAAATACATAGAGTCCCAAACAAGTTGAACTCCAAAAGACTGACACCAAGAGAGATCATAATTAAATTGGCAAAGTAAGAATCTTAAAGGCTACCAGAGAGAGACAGAAAGCTACCTACAAGGGATCTCCTATTAGACTATCAAATTATTTTTCTACAGAAACACACCAAGTCAGAAGGGAATGGAATGAAATATACAAATGATGCAAAGCAAGGGACTGAATCCAAGAATACTATACCCAGCAAGGCTATCATTCAAAATTGAAGGTGGAATCAGGAGCTTCACAGACAAAAAAAAAGGGCTAAGAGTTTATCAATACCAAGCCAGCAATGCAAGAAATGCTAAAGGGACTGCTGTAAAAAGAAGAAAGAGAAAGGCAAGAAGAAACACAAACACTAAAAAAATATATGACAACAGCTGAAACCAGTTTGTCTCAATGGATAGAGCGTCGGTCTGTGGACTGAAAGGTCTCTGGTTCTATTCAGGTCAAGGGCATGTACCTTGCCTGTGGGCACATCCCCAGTAGGGGTGTGCAGGAGGCAGCTGGTCAATGTTTCTCTCTCATCGATGTTTCTAACTCTCTATCCCTTTCCTTTCCTTTCTGTAAAAAATCAATAATATATGTTTAAAAAATGTACTTGTCCATAATAACATTAAATGTAAATGGATTAAATGCACCAGTCAAAAGACATAAGGTAGCTTAATGGATAAGAAAATATGACCCATATATTTTCTATCTGAAAGAAACCCACATCAGAGCAAAGGATTCACACAGACTGAGACTAAAAGGATGAAAAAACATTTTTCAGGTAAATGGAAATGAGAAAAAAGCTAGGGTTGCTAGCTTTTTATCATATATATATGATATATTTTAATCATATATATATGATAAAAATAGACCTCAAAGTAAAGGCCCTAACAAGAGAGAAGGCAGGCCACTACATAATACTAAAAGGAACAATTCAACAAGGAGATATAACTCTGGTAAACTAATATGCACCCAATGCAGAAGCACCCAAATACATTAAAAAAAAAAAAAAAACTCCTGGAAGATATCATGTGAGAGACTGACAATAATACAATCATAGTAGGAGACTTTAATACAACACTGGCATCACTGGATAAATCCTCTAGACAAAAAATCATCAAAGAAACAGTAATTCTAAATGATGCACTAGATCAAATGGACCTAGTTAACATCTTCAGAGCATTTCATCCAGAAACCAGGGAATATACGTTCTTCTCAAGTGCACATGGGGCATTTTAAAAAATAAACCACATATTGGGTCAAAAACAAAGTCTTCCCACATTCAAAAAGATTGAAGTCATATCAAACATTTTCTCAGATCACAATGGCATAATATTATAAATAAACTATAATAAAAACATTCCAAAAAATTTAAACACTTGGAAGCTGAATAGCATGCTATTAAACAATGATTGGGTGATTAATGAGAGTAAAGATGAAATTAAAAATATCCTGGAGATTAATGCCAATAAAAACACAACAATTCAAATGTTATGGGACACAATAAAAGCAGTCCTGAGAGGGAAGTTTATAACTACAGGCTTACATCAAAAAACAAGAATAAATGGTAATAAATCATCTATCTCAACAATTCAAAGAATTAGAAAGAGCAACAAGAAAAGCCCACAGTGAGCAGAAAGAAAGACATAATAAAGATCAGAGCAGAAATGAATGACAAAGAAACCAAAAAAATAAGACAAAAGATCAACAAAACCAAGAGCTGGTTCTTTAAAGGATAAACAACATTGATGAACTTCTAGCCAGGCTCACCAAGAAGCAAAGAGAGGACCCAAATAAAATCAGAAATGAAAGAGGAGAAATAACAACAGACCCCACAGAAATACAAAGGATTGTTTAAAATATTATGAACAACTATATTCTAATAAATTACACAACTTGGAGAAAATGGACACATTTCTAGAAAAATACAACCTTCCAAAACTAAGGAAGATTCTGAAAATCTCAATAGGCTGAAAACAATGGAAAAAATTGAAGCAGTCATCATAAAACTTCCGGCAAACAAAATCCGGGGCCAGATAGCTTCACATGGGTGTTTTACCAAACATTCAAGGAAGAACTAAAACCTATCCTCCTCAGACTATTCAAGAAAATTCAAGAGGAAGGAATACTTCCAAGTTTCTTCTATGAAGCAAGCAAGTATCACCCTAATACACAAACCAGATAAAGATGACACAATAAAAGAGAGTTACAGGCCAATATCCCTCATGAATGTAGATACCAAAATCCTCAACAAAATTCTAGCAAATAGAATCCAGCAGTACATCAGAAAGATCATACACCTTGACCAAGTAGGATTTACCCCGGGGATGCAAGGATGGTACAATATCTACAAATCAATAAATGTGATACATCACATTAACAAAGTAAGAGATAAAAACCACATATTTGTATAAATTGATGCATAAAAAGCATTTGTCAAAATCCAACACCCTTTTTTGATATTCCAAGGTGGGAATAAAATGATTATAACTCAACATAATAAAAGCCATGTATTATAAACCCACAGCCAACATCATACTCAATGGGCAAAAACTAAAACCATTCCCCCTAAGAACAGGAACATCACAGGTATGCCCACTCTCACAACTCATGTTCAACATTGTACTGAAATTATTAGCCACTGCGATCAGACAAGAGGAAGAAATAAAAGGCATCCAAATTGGAAGAGAAGAAGTAAAACTGTCTTTATTTGCAGATACATGATATTGTACATAGAAAACCCTAATGACTCCATAAAAAAATTACTAGACTTAATAAATGAATCCGGCAATGTTGCAGGAAACCTATGGCATTTCTATACACCAATAATGAACTTACAGAAAGAGAGAGTAAAAATGCAATACCATTCATCATCACACCAAAAAATTAATATACCTAGGAATAAACTTAACTAAGGAGATAAAAGACCTATATGCAGAAAACTACAGAACACTGAAAAAAGAGATAGAGGAAGACATAAACAGATGGAAGAACATGCCATGATCATAGATTGCTAGAATCAACATCATTAAAATGTCCATACTACCCAAAGCAATCTATAAATTCAATGCACTCCCATTAAAATACCAATGGCATATTTCACAGACTTAGAAAGAACTCTCCAAAAATTCATCTGGAATTAAAAAGGACCCCAAATAGCCACAGCAATCCTGAGAAAGAAGAACAAAGTAGATGGGATCTCAATACCAGATCTCAAGCTATAGTACAAAGCCACAGTTTTCAAAGCAGCCTGATACTGGCACAAGAGTAGACATATAGACGAATGGAATAGAATAAAATAAAAAAAGATATCAACCTAAACCACTACACTCACTTAATATTTGACAAAGGAAGCATGAACATAAAATGTAGTCAAGGCAGTCTCTTCAATAATTTTTTGGGGGAAAATTGGATAGATACATGTAAAAAAATGAAACTAGATCACCAACTCACACCATACACAAAAATAAACTCAAAAGGGATAAAGGATTTAAACATAAGACCAAGAACTATAAAAATATTAGAGGAATACAGGCAGTAAAATCTCAGACATAAGCTGAAGCAATTTCTTCACAGATACTGCTCCGAGGGCAATGGAAATTAAAGAAAAAATAAACAAATGGGACTACATGAAAATAAAAAGCTTTTGCATAGCAACAGAAACCACCAACAAAACAATAAGAAATAACACTGTATGGGAGAACTTAGTTGCAAATGTTATCACTAATAAGGGTTTAATCTCCTACATTTACAGGGAACTCATACACCATAATAAAATGAAGATAAATGATCCAATAAAAAATGGACAATGGATCTAGATACAATCTTTTTGAAAGAAGACAAAAGGAAGGCTAAGACACATATGAAAACATGCTCAAAGTCACTAATTATCTGAGAGATGCAAATCAAAAGGACAGTGTGGTACCGTATCATACCTGTCAAAATGCTAAAATCAACAAATCAACAAAGGACATGTGCTGGTGAGGATGCAGAGAAAAATGAACCCTCATGCACTGCTGATGGGAATGCAGACTGGTGTAGCCACTGTGGAGAACTGTATGGAGTTTATTCAAAGCACAAAAAAATGGAACTCCCATTTGAACCAGTAATCCCACTTCTAGGAACATATCCCAAGAAACTAGAAACACCAATTACAAAGGATATATGCACCCGAAAGTTCATAGCAGCACAATTCACCATAGATTTGGAAACAGTTTAAATGACCATCAGCAGATGACTGGATCAGAAAACTATGGTACATCTACAAAATGGAATCCTATGCTTCTATAAAAAAAGAAGGAATTGTTACCATTTGCATCAGCATGGTTGTGCCTGGAGAACACTATGTTAAGTAAAAACAAATTTCCTGCACCAGGCCTCTAATAGTCAATAATGTTATAATAATTATGTATGATGTCAGGTGGGTACTTGATTTATCAGAATGATCCCTTCATAAGTATACAAATGTCTAATCACTATGATGCACATCTGAGATTAATATAATATTGTATGTCAACTGTAATAAAAAAATTAAATTATTAAAAAATAAAAACTTCCAGCCTGGCTGGTGTGGCTCAGTTTGTTGGAATGTCGTGCAGTACACTGAAAGGTTGCTGGTTCAATTCCAGGTCAGGAATATATCTAGGTTGCAGGCTTGATCCCCCATGGGGGCACATACAGAGGCAACATCTCATACATGGATGTTTATCTCTTTCTACCTTCCTGTCTCTCTTAAAAATACAATAAAATAAATAAATATAGTTTAAAAATAGTTCAAAAAGTTTAATTAAGAAAAAATGACAAACTTTAGTTATAAGATAATAAGTCACTGGAATGTAATATATATCATAGATAATATAGTCACTAATATTGTAATAACTTTGCATAGTGATAGATAGCTATTCAACTTACTAGTATACTGGAGATCATTTCATAAGGTATATAAATGTCAAATAACTATGTTGTACACAAAAATAACATAATATTATATGTTAACTATTCTTCATAATGAAAAGAAAATATAGAATTGAGAGCTAAGAGAAATAATAGTAAATGGTTATGAATGCAGATGGTGGCATCTGACAGACAGGCTTGAAACCCAGTTTCATTTCTCATCAGCTGTTCATAGCTGGACTAGTTCTTTAACCTTAACAAGGCTTACATAAATGAGGTGTCTGTGTATCACATTTAGCTCAATATTAAAAAAAGAAAAAGAAAAAAAAATGCCTCATATCTCTTTTAATTTATACAAACCATTAACCATGTGGGACAATTTAAAATGCAAAATACATAGGTGTATAAACAACCTGATATGAATTAAATAAAATTCCTATCTATAGTATCTCAAAAGACAAATGTCAAAATATAAATGGTGTTATTTTTAGGTACTTAGATTATCATTTCTGTGAATCATTCACTTTTCTCAATACTAGTCATAAAATATTTTTAGAAAAAATTAAACTTATTAGTATATAAAGTGATCTTTACTCAAATATAATGCATTATGTTTCAAGGAATCAAGCCTAAAATATTTTTGTTAAAATATGTCACATGCAAAAATTGTTCAAAGTACATCTTAAATAATTTTAAGAGGAGGTATTAGCACACAAATGAAGAAACCAGATTGAAGAACTTTTGAAAATACCAAAAAATGCTGTTTACTTCAACATTTGGTTTCAATACAACCTGATTTATATCCAGTTATCATCCACTAATTTTATTTATGCTTACTGACTTTAACATGTTCTTTTAGATATTATTTGACAGAAAAATTCAGCTCTTATTAGATAACCTAAGGCAGCTTGCTTTCTGTAACTCAGTCAGAAGAAAGTATAGAAAATGCAGTACTATTTCTTTTTTAAAAGATTTCAATAAAAATTCAATAGACCATTAAGTTAATCAGTAATTGAATTAAATGTGAAAAACTTTAAGATAATGAACTCATTATCTTTGGAAGAGTCCAGCATAAGATATCATTAGATTATCCACCCTGCAAAGAAGACAACCAATTCCCAGCATTCTCCTAGAAATAGAGAAGCAATTATTCCCAACTGCTAATGAGGGTTAGACTTTACTGCTTTCAATATGCTTATTGAAGGAACTTATTCTCCTGTCTATCCTCTCGGTTACATTAGGTATGTGACAGTAATTTGAAAAGACAAAGTGAATATCTTATTAAATTTAACATAGTGCTCTAACTGTTAAATTGACTTTATAAAGTGGCCAGATGGCAGGATTTTCTTAGAGTGATAGGTAAGTAACTCAATACTCATAAAAATGATTGGAAGTGATGTCATGAATAAAACAAGTCAGACTGATTATGAAGAATCAAGGTCATTTGTGCTGTTATATGCCACAAGTACAGGTACAATCAATGAGGCCCTTGGCTATATGAGTAAACATTTTGATAAAACAAAAGAACCTAGATTTGAGGCATCAATAGGCTCCAATTAAGATGTGGCAATGTCCCAGTCTGTGTTGCTCAGTGGTTGATGTTTGACATATGAACCAAGATGGCATGGTTTGATTCCTAGTCAGGGCACATTCCCAGGTTGCAGGCTTGATTCCCAATCGGGAGTGTATGGGAGGCAGCTGATAGATAATTCCAATCATTAGTATATCTCTGTGAAATAAAAACATATTTTTAAAAAACAGATATGGCATCCCTGATGGCCCTCGTCTGGTGGCTCAGTTGGGTGGAGCATCATCCAAAACACCAAAAGGTTACTGTTTCAAATGAGGTCAGGGCACATACCTAGGTTCAATCCTTAGAAAGGGCACACATGGGAGGCAGTAGATTGATGGTACTGTCTCACATCAATATCTTTCTCTCTCTTTCTAAAAATTAATTAAAAGTATATCCTCAGGTGAGGATTTAAAAAAAAATAAGAAGTAGCAATGTTTTTTATTAAGGTTCCTGGATGTTTGAAAATATCTACTCAGTCCCAGGGGGCCATGTGCCCTGGGTGAGCCGCGTGTCCCATGGGGCCAGGTGTCCAGGGTGAACTGTGTGTCCCAGGGGGCCATGTGCCCCGGGTGAGCTGTGTGTCCCAGGGGGCCCTGTTCCCAGGTGAGCCGTGTGTCCCAGGGGAAGCAGTGGGACCCAGGGGGAGGGGCAATGAGAACCAGAGGAGGAGCGGACTCTATTCGTGTGGTCCTGAGATAGTCACCATAAAACAAGCAGACTGCCAAATGAGGAGTGGATTCTATTCATGAGATCCTGAGATAGTCACCATAAAACAAGCAGATTGTCAAATGACAGCGGGGAGGGAAAGGAGACCTGGGGGGAGATAAGAGAACAACCGAAGGACTGGTATGCATGAATATAAGTACAACCAATGAACACAGAACTCTGGAGAGGGAGGGCATGAAAGGGAGGTGGGGGGTGGGGGGCAATGGTAAGCTATGTACACATATAATACCTTAATTAAAAAATAAAAATAAATAAAATATCTACTCAGGTCACAATGAATACTAAAAGCATTATAAAAATAATACCAAGAAAGTAGGGTCCTGAGGTAAGGAAAATATTTCCATTTGCCTGGAAAATGCCTCTGGAGTTTGTATTTGTTAAAAGTTGTTCACCCTGGAAAATGCTAAAGTTTGTTTACACATGGCCTAGAACTCTGAGATGATTTCCAGAGTTAAGCAGCTGAAAGCTAGTGAAGAGGTCATGCCATCCTCAAACATGAGTCAGTCACAGCCTCCCTTGCCTTCACATCTGGATTTGGCTTCTCCTGATCCAGTGATTTATAAATTAATAATTTATTACATCCAGTGATATGAGACAGTGGGGGGAAAACAAACAGTATAATTATCAAAACAAACAGAGAAACAAAATAAAAACATAAATAAAAAGAAAACAAAACTTTCTCTTTTAGAAAAAAGAAAGCTTTTAAATGGTCATTAATGGCTGATAACATACAGAGCAGAACCATAAGTCCCTTCTTCCATGGCCATGGAATGAAATTCCTTTTTGAGACTCCAGTTCTGCTTTCAGGGAGGGACTTTTTAATTCACTGTCCTTTGTAATCTTAGACTTTGAAGCTGGATAAATCTTCCTTTGATATTACTTCACATATAACACAAGACTTGGACATTATACAATACTTGAGGCCCGATGCACAACATTCGTGTATTGAGTTGGGGTCCCTCAGCCTGGACTGTGCCCTCTTGTAGCCCGGAACCTATAGGGGGAGGTCCAACTGCCAGCTTAGGCCTGCTGGCAGTCAGACATTCCCCAAGGAGTCCTTAGCACTGCCACAGAGTTAGGAGAGGCTCCTGCCATCATCACTGCTCTCGCCAGAGTGAGCCTGGCTTCTTGAGAGCACACTGACTACCAGGGGACAGCTCTTGCATTGAGCATCTGCCCCCTGGTAGTCAGTGCAAGTCATAGCTCCTAGTAGATCCACTGTTTGGTCCATTTGCATATTGGCCTTTTATTATATAGGATGACCCTCTTTACCGTATTACACATTTCACACTTCGTTTTCATGAGCTTGGGACCTGAGGTTATAGTAGGTGTGGGAGCCATTAGATTTCACATACTTCTGGTATGATTGGCAATCTACTGCTTTTAAAAAGTTAGAAACTTTACAATTTATATTGTTTTCAATCAGTTCTTAGTGTATATAAACTTAGCTCAAGATCTATTTGCACATAGATTTTAAGCAAACATTTTCACGATTTGTCTTTAATGTTAGCATTACTAGGCACCCAGTTAAAAACATTCCAATCTTCACAATATCTTTGAAGTGATATGTATCATGTGGGGAAATTACCCTCAGAAGAATGGCATGTTTTCTCCTCTGATTCTCCCCTCCTCCTTCTGGGTGTGAGATGAAAATTGGACTGCTCCTTTCCCCCTGGTTCAGATATAAAAGCCATGATTACAGAATGATCATATCACTCTACCTGGGTTGGCATGCTTACTTCCTACTGGTTATATGAGAGAAAATTAAATGGTTCTTTTGGTTAAATCACTGAATTTGGAGGGATCTATTTTTGCAGCCAGCTAGCCTCAACTTTAACAATAAAGGTTGATATTATTGTTTTATGATTTTTCAACCAACCAATTGTTTAATAATCTGTTCACTTAATACAAATAGAGCCTCAAACTGTATTAGTAATAATCCAGGGATATAGCTGCCAGGGACATTATATAAGACATGCGGAGAAAATAATTAGTTTGCTATTTTTGTTTATAATTTTATAACATAAACATTAATGTATTTATGTTTCAACATAAACATTAATGTATTTATTGTCTTTTTATATGTAGCACTCTGAATTATTAACAAAATTCATCTGAAAGCACTATAATGAGTTGGGAGTTTCTTAAATTATAGAAAGACTTATGTCCATCTACTTCTAATATTCTTCAAAAACTGATTGAAGCTAAAAACCAAAATAACAGCATTAAAGAAACCTATGCTCAGGTTCTGTGTATGTGAATATTATGTATTAAAATCATATATTGACATTTTAATATTTACAACTAATTTTTGAGGTTTTTCTATGTACCATATTCTATAGCAAAAAATTATAAGGTAATCTAGGAGGAAATGAAAATAAGCTCAAGTTCACCCAGCTAGAAAAAAAAGCAGAACTTACTGAATTTTTAACATTTATGATATGAAAAAAATTGAGTTCACTCAGTCAATGGCAACCACTATGCATAGAAGGGTTTTTCATCTTAAAATCTTTTCTCACGATTAGCTACTTCTTCATTCAGATTGCAAGTTCATTAATACAGCTGATTTCATTTGAAGGATTTTTTTTTTCTCACCAGATTCAGTGTTGCAACTGGCTATCCAATTTTAGTCAATAATAATAAGTTTCTACTATGATTTTTCTATATTTAAGAATATTTTATATCTTTCTTATTTCTGACTTCTAAAAATAATATTTAGATTTAAATGTTGACTATAAGATCCTGTATTGATTAAAGAAATACTCAATATTGTCATTTCTCTGTTTCCTGAATCTTACTCCCCTATGGGGACCAGTGAGTTATGCTATATTCGGCCAAAGAATGTTCTTCAAAACATCAAGTAAAGAGTCCAAGTGTGGGAGTGAACTTCAGCTATAAGTATACAGATTTCAGTCTGCATGAAATTAGCATGAAAATTAAACAGTTTACTTCTAAAATCCAAGTGGAAGCTAGCGTAAGTCAATGGGTAAGCTCCCTCATGTATGAGACCTGCTATTTCAAAATTCGTCACAGACCAAATACAATTATCTAGTTGAAAGGAAAATTGGAAATGAAAGCAGATATCTAGAAAACTGGAAGAAGGGATTATTTACCCATAGATTTAGAATTAAAATTAAGAAAATTTACCATGTTTCAGTAAATAAACTGTATCTCATTCATATCATTTTTTTATCTCTGAAATTTTCAAGAGACAGAATTTGGGGCAACTGTGAGACACTGAGAAATTAAAAATACATTCTGTAACATAAAAGTAGTGAGTTTCATTCTATCTTTGCTTTATGCTGAGAAAAAGGAAAGGCTGACTCTTTTCTTAGATTTGGAGGAGTCTTAACTATTGAGGATATGAATTTTCTTTCTTATTAATTTTCTCCAAATATATTCTGATGAATCCTCCTTTCACACTAGGAAGGCATCAAGACATTTTGGTTGCACTCTGAAATTTTTATTTACTTGTTTAAATAGGACACCATTATTTCAGTTGTTTTTGGCTATTTTCATATAAAGTCTTAGTTATTTTTATTTTTAAAACTTTATTCTCAACTCAGTTTAAAGTTTGATCTTTCCCCTTGCATGAGGGAAGGCCGTGTCTCTTGTAGTTGCTCTCAGAAATAGAAAAGGTTCTGTTCTGGTTTTAAATCACTTCCTCCCTCTCTTCTGAACTCAAGAGGAGGAAGATGGGCTAGGCCGGCCAACCCATGATCTTTTGACATGTCAGTAAAGTCCTCTCTATAGTCATCTGTTCTTATTAAACTTAGCACTCTACTGATGTAGTAGTCTTCACACAAAGATACCATTGGTCTATGTCAAGTTATGCATGCCTTTACTTAGCTCAGCAACTGCCCACAGACCCTTCCCTCTGGTAAAATCATTGATCTTGAGTGAGAAATCACAGGGGCAGCTGAAGTTTTGATTCACCACCATACTGGGCCCCAGACATCTTATCTAGATATCTGGGATTAGCAGGTTCCAAAGCTTAGCTAGTGTCAAGCTGGAGAACAAGATTTCCAATGACACTTTTTACAACTACACTTAGGTTTTGCAAGTGATTTTGTGGGGTCATTTGCTTTAGGCCCCTCATCCATGAACCTTGAACATCCTATCAGGCTGATAACATTCTCAGCCATCTTCTTATGTTAGATTGAGAGTGAGGCAGAAATGAAATGCTGAATTACTCAACCTGTTAATTAACCCTGAGGACAACTGACTAATCTCACATGCTCAGAGAATTTTCACCTCAGACCTTTGGGTACATAATAATTTTGTTCTGAGCTTTGAGATATGTCATCAATTCTAGTCCAACAAAAAATGGCCATTTGATACCACGTTAATCACTTTGAGATAGAATCCTGATATGATTCATTCATTCAATTAGCTATTATAGATGGCCAGGGAAAACAGATATCTATTATCTCATTCTGATGCCACAAAAGCATAATTCTCTTGTTCTCCTAAGGGCATGCGGAGCTCCTTTTGATTAGAAGGGAAGACAGACCTCCACACTTTAAATGTAATGGAGAGAAGAGAAGGGTAACAGAAAAAAATCACTGTAATGAGTCCAAAAAAAAAAAAAGACAATTCTTTTGACACCTGAGATTGCATCCTTAAAATCATGCCATCCAACATCCACATTGGGGGGAGGGGGACTGTAGGAACTATGTAAGTCAAGTCCGATTTTGCACTGGAGAAAACCAAGGTCCATAGTGGGGAAAGGATGTGCCAAATGTTCCTTGGCTTTTTTGAAAGACAAAGATTAGAGATCAGATTGCTTGACAACAAATTATTTCCACAAAACTGCTAATATTGTTTTATAACACAGACAGATAAGATCGTGCACACTTCACTGGAATAATACACTCATAGTTATGGTGAGAAAAATATTAATGCATTTGTTGGCACCAGTACTGAATACCCTGAATACCATGCAGTTAGGAGAATTCCCTTCAGTGTCTCTGCCAGGATGAAACAAGTGTCATGTCCATCACCTGCCAGGCCCCCCAGGCTTACTGATGGGCCCTCAGAATCACTTACAGGTATGTGTCATGTATGTTCCAGATGGAAAACACTACATGATTTTCATCTCCTAAGTATATGTGCCCAATATTACCTATCCTCTCTCAGTACTAATAGTCAAAGATATTAAAATATTTGCAGTGATAGAAAACCTCTGCCTAATTAAAATACTATCCAGCACAAGCAACACTTCAAAATACATAAAGTAAAAGAGAACTTAGGGTCTTTGTAAAATGAAGGCTTATTTAAATTTTTCTTAAGTTAGGAATTTGAAATTATCCTATTAAACACTTTGTCATAACTTAGATTTACTTTATTTTCTTATCCTTCACATTGTTCCCATAGGAATAAACCTCATCCAGAATTAGTATCAATACATATTTAAAAACTTGGAAATAATAATTTAGGAAATATATCCCTTCATGAAAAAGAGCTAACTTTATGTTTGTTGTAGTCTGCTTCAAATAATAAAAACTGTGTTCTAATGAGCTGACATTTCCATCGCCCTGAAGAGGTTCTGTAATTAGGCATCTGAAAACAGTGGAACAGTTATGCAGTTGTCGTTATTTTTAATTGCTTTATTCCTAAGGAGGCATTTTTTTGGATTAAGTTGCTATATTTGTAGTGAGTGAAAAAAAAAGCATCTTGATAAAAATAATGTTCTGAAATATTTGCCACCATCCCTAAGTAGTAAAAGGACATTATTTTTCTTTCTTTTATTTTGTTAACTGGAGGTAGTCTGCCATCTTCACTTGGCTATTCTATAAAATTATGCACCTAAAAGTGGACACTGCTCCATCTTTTTCAGAGATCACTGGAAGCATTTTGGATGGCTGCATCATTGACAGAGAAAGGGCAGGAGGGCACACACATTTCAAGTGAAATAGAATAAGCAATTAGTCACCAAAGTCCAAGAATATTATGACTATTACGTACAAAACAGTACACTTAAGTTGCACTTACGTTTATACTCTAAATATAAAAAAATATTAAAACTACACATAGATGCTGGTAGCCTTCTAAAAGACTTCCAGTTTGTATTGAGTCCCTGAATTAGTATCTCAGTAACAAATCCACTTAAATATGTCTGACCAGGTCTTTTCTTTAAGCTTTCAGGTATCAGGTGCTCCCTCCACTGTTCTCTGTGAGAATGCCTTCTTGAATGCCAAGAGGGAAGTCTCTCACTTCCCTCAAGACCAGCATTACAATGAATGCCAAGATGGTGTTTTGCAAAAAAAGTTTTGCAAAAATGTAGGAAAATGAGTCTTTTCCCATTTTGTCACTTGAGGTCCAAAGGAAATACTCTTATGCAAGGGATTCTGTATTAGTCAGGATTCTCCAGAGTAACAGAATTTATAGTAGATGTGTGTGTGTGTGTGTGTGTGTGTGTGTGTGTGTGTGTGTGTGTGTCCAGATGGTCATGTGATCTAAGGCACCAGACTCAAGTGGCAAAATAAAATTTGACTTTGGGTGATGGGAAAACATTGAAATACACAGATGAAATATTATTGAATTGAATACTTGAAACCTATATAATTTTCTTAACAAGCTAGAGGCCCAGTGCAAGAATTTATGGTGGGTCCCACCAGGGGGAGGGGCCATGGTTGTTCTGGTCATTCCAGTTGTTCTGTCATTTAGTCTCTTGGCTTTTATTATATATGATTAGTCATCTCAGACAGCCATAACAAAATATCATAGATTTATGTGGCTTAAACAACAAAAATGTATTTTTCTCACAGTTCTGGAGGCTGAATTTTGGGGTTAGGGTACCAGCATAGCATCATCCCATACACCAGAAAGTGGTGGATTAATTGCTAGTCAGGGCACATGCCCAGGTTGCAGATTCAATACGCTGTCCAGTAAGTGTGGAAAACAATGGAACAATGTTTCTCTCTTCCTTCTCTTTGTGATCAACTAAAATGAATGATAAATAAATAATGCCCCATAAGTATGGTTTTTAATAGGAAAGACATTAGTGATCTATGAAGTGAAAAACTTGTTATAAAACGTATATTCAGGATGACCCCATTTTAAAAAAATTATTGATTTCATAGGAAGGGATAGGGAGAGAAAGATAGAAACATCAATGATGAAGATCATTGATCAGCTGCCTCCTGTATCCCCCTACAGAGAATTGAGCCTGAAATTTGATTGTGAATCATATCATTGATCTCCTTGTTCATAGATAGATGCTCAACCACTGAGCCCCATCAGCCAGGCCACATTTTTATGAATACCAGTCACATGAGGTATATTGGCAAGATCTCACTTCTAGACAAAAGTCTGAAATTGCCCACTAAGTTTCTGGATATGAATTCATTTCTGCCAATCGGATATGCTTACACAGTATTTTGAAAGCAGAAGTGGGGCAGAGGCATCTTCCCTTAGTTTGGGCTGTTTGCTGCTGGTGATCATGTGTGCAGAGATGTGGAGGTTTCTGCAGCGGAATCCAGGCTGTGCACAGGCAGTTGTGGGAGAGGCAGTGCCCAGAGATCTGTTTTGTGGGAGCTGGAGGCACTTGCAGGGGCAGCAGTTTCCTGATCCCCAGGTCACAGCTGTGCCAGAGTGTCCTAGAATTCAGTTGTGGCTGAGGGGGCAGCTCCTCCCGCTGGGCAGAGAGTCTTTCCTTGGGGGCCCATCCTAATATCCACTCCTCTAGCTTTCTGATGATTTCCCAAACACCAATTCCTTGTGCTAAATTCTTTCCTGCCTAAAACAGCAAAGATCTAAAAACATTTTGGATCATATACTTTTCACTAAAACAATGTTGCACAGGGTCAAGTCTGAGAATGGGTGAGGTGTTGGGAAAGGCTCACTTCTTTGAGTTTCAGCTTCCTCTTTTGTAAAACGGAGACCAAAGATTATTATCTGTTCATAGTTATTGAAGACTGCGGCAGCTGTGTTTCCCAAAGATGGTCATAACATTTCCCATCCCTCCTGTGGCCTTGCAACTTTCTGCCCCATCCCCTCTCTTGAAGTGGGTCTGACCTCTGATGTGCAGGTAGCCAGTATACTGGTCACCTACAGAATTCCAAAGCCAATGCCAAAAAGGCACAGGGCTGCAGCCCTGTCCACTCGGCCAGGGTTTCTGGCTCCTGCCCACCCATGTCACTCTGGGCTCTGGCTAGTGTGGGCCTTGCCCTCCTGGCTCACTTCCCCTCCAGTTGGCCGCCCAGAACCTCACTGCACTCTTTGCCTTCTCCCCAAATCTGTTCCTTTTACAGTGTTTTCTTTTCTATTATTGTGAAATCCATTCTTCTAGTTTGCTATGACAACACATGTTTGATTGCTCCTTATTCTATACTTAACATCTATACTAGTTGCAAGTTCTATTGACCCAAATTTCAAAATTTATCCAAGATCTAAATACTTGACCTCATTTTCACTACTGCCTCATGTTATAAACTACTATTATCTCAATAGAACTCTTGTAGGAGAATTTTTTTCAATGGATTATATTTTTATTTTCAGTGAATATATGACTGGGACTAGAAATTGGGGGCTATTATGATTAGCTACTTCATTTTCAGTAAATTTATTGAGGTGACATTCATATATATAAAATCCCTGTGACCATTACAACAGAACAACCAGGAGAACGAGCCTGAACCAACCAGATCACCCCCAACAACCTGATCAGCGTGGCCAACTGCCTTGGCTGGCAGAAATGTATTGTCCTGGGACCTTAGAGATACTTGATCTCAGGCAGCTGCGTGGGCAAAGTTCTCTTTTGGCGGAAGTTGGCCTGGGATCAGGGTGCCAGAGTCAGGGATGGGGTGGGGAGGCTTTCCTAGTGGCACTCATCAGTCCCTGGCATCTGGCCCCGGTAGGTAGAAGCAGTGGCAAAAATAGGGGCCATGGGGCACAGGAGGCGGCAGCATACAGGAGCCAGGAGGTGTAAGGCCTGACCTGGGCTCTTACCCCTCCCTCTGGAGCACCAGCAGGTGGTCAATTATGTGCAATGAGGTGCTGAGCCACCAACTGGAGGGGAAGTGAGCCAGGATGGCAAGGCCCACACTAGCCAGAGTCCAGAGCGACATGGGTGGGCAGGAGCCAGAAACCCTGGCCGAGGGACAGGGCTGCAGCCTTGTGCCTTTTTGGCCTTAGCCTTGGAATTCTGCAGGTGACCAGTATATTAATTTTGAGAAAACTATTACACTTCCATTAGAGGTGCTGTGTGTGTGTGTGTGTGTGTGTGTGTGCGCGCGCGGGCGTGTATTTGGATATGAAAGTCGAAAGGAAGGTGAGAGATTCCATATGGAGATATAAGTTGAAAGGTCACTAGAGTAGAGAAGATATTGGAAGCCAAAATATGAAATGGAATTACTGAGGAAATGGGTATAGATAGAGATGATAACAAGACATAGAACTAAGTTTGGGGCCATGCAAATATTAAAAGTGGTAGAATGAGGTGGAACCTGCAAATGAGACTGAGAAGGGATAGCCAGTTAGGTAAGAGGAAAACCAGAAAAAGATGGAATCTCAGAATACAAGAGAAGAATATTTTTCAAATAGGAAAATGTGATCATCTCTTTTAAGTCTGCCTGATAGTTCAAGTAAGATAAATATTAGAATCACCATTGGATTTAACAACATGGAAATCATTCATAATTCTGAAAAAAGATTTCCAAGGAGTGAATGTTAAAGGGCCTGATTTAAATAATTTCTGAGAAAGAAAGTATAGGTTTGGAGTTATTTTTGAGGTAAATTTGGAGTTATTTTTGCTGTAGAGTGGTAGATAAAATAGGTCAATAGCTGAAGGAAATATGGGGTATTAAGAGAGGGATTTTTTCCTTTAAAAAATGGACCATATTTAATTGCTAATAAAACTGCTTTCACAGGGAGGGAAATTGATGATGTGGAGACCAAAGGAAATAATTGCCTTTTAGTATGTGAGAAGGAGCTTTGGACTAGTAAACTAGTGAAAGTATTGCTATTAGGTGGAGACATGGAAACATCCACATAAACAAGAGAAAAGGCAGAGCAAAAGACCATGACAATAGGTATGAGTGTGATATGTGTTAATACAGGTGGGCAAAAAAATAGGTTTACAGTTATTTGTGTGGAAGAGAATACAATCTTTCCTAATAATAGAGAAACATGTAAGTTGACTGTACATATGCTATGCCCACAGCCAATCAGAGTGAGGATGCAAATTAAACCAATAAATATGTCAGTTAATTTGCATACATACCTGAGTCCCAGGCACCTCCTCGGCACCCAGGTCATTCCTCGGTGGCCATCCTGCAGAGGCTTTAGGCTTGGGGGATGGGGGTCCCACTTCCCGAGCCTAAAGCCTGGGGAAGAGGCTCTAAGCTTGGGAAGGGGCCAAGCCTGTGATCAGAGGGGCAGGGGGTGCCTGCTTACCAAGCCTAAAGCCTATTGTGGAGACTATAGGCTTTGGAAGGGGCCGAGTCTGTGATGGGAGGTTTAGGGGGCACTTCCCAAGCCTATAGCCTAGTATGGAGGCTGTAGGCTTGGGAAGTGGCTGAGCCTGGAATCAAAGGGAAGGGTAAAAATCAATGGAAACATATCCTCAGGTGAGGATAAAAAGAAAAATAAAGAAATAAATAGCATATCTTATGAAATGCACATCTTGAAAATGCCTAAAGAAAGTTGTCATTTTTTCATGGTGAAGGGACTGGAGTCTGTGTTGATGAAAATACCATGGCAGCTACAATAGCAGGGTGATGGGGCTAGTGCCTTTCCCTGATCAGCCAGGTCACCTCTCACAAAGGGAGGCCAGACTGCACCAACAGGGAACAGATCTAAGCCATCAGTAGGACATTCCCCTGAGGGCTTTCAGTATTTGAGATGGGGTAGGCTGGGCTGAGGGACCTCTCCCAGTGCACAAATTTTCTACACCGGGTCCTGAGTAATTTATATTACATAATAATAGATGAATATGTAAATCAACCATACCTCTGCTACACCTACAGCCAATTAGAGTAAGCATGCAAATTAACCCACCAAAGATCATGGTTAATTTGCATACACAGGTAGGACAGGCAGCACCATGGCCCACTCCTTGGGGTATAGTTCATCAGGGATGAAGGAGGCCTGGCGAGCAGCACCAGACACTGCCCGCAAGATACCAGTCAGTCCATTAGGCCGAGGAGGTGGAGTGGGAAGCACCAGATACCACCTGAGTGGTCTGGGTCTATCTCAGGCCCTAGGAGGGGCAGCTGCCTGCCTAACCCCTCCTGTGAAGCCCCAGGAACCATCACTGCCCTGGGGAAGCAAAAGCACATCTGGGCCAGCCTATACACGCAGTGCCCTCGGAACATTGCAGGCATGGGGTTGCTGAGACCCAGACAGGGCTTCTGGCCACAGATTCACAACTTTGAGGAGACCAAGGAGAGGAATCTGCCTTACCTGCAGAGAGACAGAGGTTCTACAGTGGCCCCAAGACATGGATGGGCCCAGCCAGGGATCAATGGGCATGGAAGGACTCCAGGCAGAGGGGCAAGGACCCTCAGCCTTGAGGTGGGGGTTGAGGGTCGGTGCCACCTCAGTGGAGGGTGCCGCACTGCAGGGTACAGAACTGACTGATGTGATTCAGAGAAGCTCCCAGTGCTAACCGAACTCGCTCAGGCAGCCTTCACACTTCAGAGGCAGTGACTCCTGCTCCTGCCTTGACCCAAAAGCAAGCCCACACCACCCTGCCCCATGGCAGAGCATGCCTAGGCGGTGAGTGCAAAGCCTTACACCTGCTCCAGAGAAGCAGAGGCAGTACAGAATGGGAGCAGGGGACTGGACTGGGAAGAGGAAAGAGTGTGGAGCATCGCAATGAAGAGGTGCTTGAGAAAGAGGCGCAGAAGCCTGATGGGAAGGTTTGTTCTGTTTGCCAGGTGGCTGCCCCTTAGGAAGTGCAAAGAACATGGCTTTGATGACTCCCTGTGTGCTGATTCAAGTTCCTCAGCCAGCCTGAATTGGCCTCAGTTTCCTGGACTGTAAAATGGATTAAGCCTGTCCCAGTACCTTCTCTGAGCTTTGATGGCCAATTGAGATACTATATAAAAAAAATGAGGGAAGAAGTGAGAAATAAAAGGAAAGGCAAAAGAAAGACTGGCCGAAACTGATTTGGCTCAGTGGATAGGGCGTTGGCCTGCATACTGGAAGGTCCCAGGTTCGATTCTGGTCAAGGGTATGTACCTTGGTTGCAGGCACATCCTCAGTAGGGGGTGTGCAAGAGGCAGCTGATCGATGATTCTCTCATTGATATTTCTAACTTTCTATCCCTCTCTCTTCCTCTCTGTAAAAAAATCAATAAAATATTTTTTTAAAAGAAAGACTGAAAGGTACCTATAAACCCATTGTCACTTAAATAGGAAATATAGTCAATACTGTTATAATGATGGTACGATGCCAAGTGGGTACTGAAAATATCAGATAACACTTTGTACAGTGTATGATTGTCTAAACACTATTCTTTAACTAATATAAAACCTGAAACCAATACAAAATAATAAAGAATGTAAAGAAATGAAAATTGGAGTGAAATTTTTATAAACTTCAAAGTTTAAATAAAGGCTATAAAGGAAGGAAGGGGGAGAATAAAAAATAGTGTTTTTCATTTTACCACTTCATTATCTTTTCAGTACATGAAGAAGACAGTTGTCTTTATATGGTGCTTTTATACTTTTCTAAGTCATCATCTCATTTTAATTTCAGGGCAACTTAAAGACAAGATAATTATTCTCTCCACTATTCAAAGAAAGAAAATC
Source organism: Vespertilio murinus (assembly GCA_963924515.1). Classification (NCBI taxonomy): domain Eukaryota; kingdom Metazoa; phylum Chordata; class Mammalia; order Chiroptera; family Vespertilionidae; genus Vespertilio; species Vespertilio murinus. Next base: position 109,651,698 of record OZ004704.1, on the reverse strand, counting down.
TTATTGTCTGATGATTGAATTGTCAAACCCTTATTATAAAGCAAGGTTAGTAAAATTTTCTGTGAAGGGTCATATCTATACTAATAAAAGCCTTGGAGGTGATCAGGCCAGCAGTGAAGGGTAGTTGGGGCAATCAGGCTGGCAGAGGAGCAGTTAAGTGTCAATCTGTCAGCAAGGGAGCAGTTAGGAGCAATCAGGCAGGCAGGTGAGCGGTTAGGAGCCAGCAGTCTCAGATTGTGAGGGGGATGTCCAACTGCAGGTTTGGGCCCGATCCTGTGGGCCTACACCTGCAGTTGGACATTCCCCTAGGGGTCCCATATTGGATAAGGTGCAGGCTGGGCTGAGGGACACCCTCCCCAGTACACGACTTTCATGGACCAGACCTCTAGTAAATAATAAGACAAGAATCGATTCTGCTTCACCTACTCACAATGCTAAGCCTCCTTATGCTCCACCCTGAATATTGAGGGAACTTTGCAAGTTCCTTTCTTGTTGAAACAGGAAGACAAATTGTCACCTGTGAATAACAATGTGGGAGAACTTTGAAAGATTTTCAAAGAGAGGATATGACATGAAAGTTTTCTAAAAGGATGAAAAAATATGGTATTAATATTATCTGGTGGCACTAAAGGTCCATGGGTAACTAGTATTTGGCTTCTTCAAAGATTGGAAGTTTGCTTCAAACATACCAAAAATAAAAAGGATGAGCAGTTTCAATGATTGTGAAAGGAAGCGATTATAATGATGATCCATGAAATCTAAATTGTACATAATGATGGGGAAAATTCTATTTTTGCTCAGCTTTTATAGCAATTACTAACTTTAACAATTTTTATTTATTTGGGCACTGTCATGTGCTTATAAACTAGTAAGTTTTCAATAGGGAAGCAGATATTTATAAAAATAATCAAACAAAAATGTAGGATTACTCTGTGATCAAAGGAAAGGTGCATGTTCCTATGAAATAATATAAGTGGATTTGAATTTTTTGGGAGGCCTCTTAATTTGGGAATTTGGCAATTGGGGTGTGATCTAAAGAATAAGTAGAAAATAATAAGGCAAAAAAGAGGAGGCGGAGAGAAATAGAGTCCCAGACACAGGAAACAGCAGATGCAAACACCCTGCAGTAGGAGAGTGTGGCAGTACAGAGGAGTGGAAATAAAAGCTAGGGCTATGACATTATGCCAGTGAGAAGGGGCAAATTTCAGGATGAGGTTTAAGACATAGATAAAAGCCTTAAATAAAAAGCATTATAGTTAGGCTTAGTATGTAGTTTATCATTCCAACTATGCACTGGTGAGTGAAAAGGGATGCAATGGACAATTATGCTAAAAGAAAAGCAAATAGAAACTGAGACTGCATTGTACAACCTGCTGTGTATAATATGTATAACCACCTTACTCACATATTATGTACATTACTTAAGATTAATAGAAAATCATTGAGCATTTTTATGCAGGGAGATGAGATAAACATTTGAATTTGAAAGAATCACATTGGTCATAGTGTAGAGATAAAAATTGATAAAATACAGATTGGCTCTCTAAAAATTAATTTATGCAGACCAGGGACTAATAGAAAGGGGTTAATGGAAATGGAGAGAAAGGATCGATTCAAGATATTTTTATGAGACAAAATTGACCCAACTTTGCAAATATGTGGTATTGGAAGGTGTTCAAGACAGACTACTACACATATGGCTTAAATAATTGGATGGGTGGTAGAAATATTACCTTAAATGGGGAATACTGGAAGAGAATAAAATTAGAAGAAAGATTGTAAGCTCAATTTAAAAAGTGTTGTGTTAGGGGTGTCTTGAGACATTCCTAAATATATATATCTACTAGGCATTTAGATATACATGTGTTGCAAATAAACACAACTTTTATGTTATTTTAATTTTATTTGCTTCTAACATCAAATTAATTTCCAATTATAAAGAGTAGGAATTTCTAGAATGCTAAGAAATTTAAAATGTACTATCTCTGATATTTCCCTTGACTATAAGGTGTTACTGGCTTGTGCCTCACATATTTAACCTTTTTCTCCCATTCTTCTCCAACACACACACACACACACACACACACACACACACACACACACACACTCCAAACCTCAGTCAACATCAGATCTCTTATGTCTCTAGAGCTATGTCTCTTACAGGATGTCACAGAAGTGGAATTATTGAGTGGTTAGTTCTTTCAGATGAGCTTCTTACAAATACGCATTTCATTTTATCCATAATTTTGCATGGCATAATATGGCTTACTCTTCTTTTTTTAAGATTTTTAATTGATTATTTTAAAAAGAGGAGGAAGAGAGAGAGAAAGAAATATCATTGTGAAAGCAGCACATCAATTGGCTGCCTCCTGCACACCCACTACCAGGGATTAAGCACACAACCTGGTCATGTGCCCTGACCTAGAATCAAACAAGCAACCTTTTTGGTGCATGGAATGATGCCCAAGCAACTGAGCCACATCAGCCAGGGCCAGCTCACTCTTTTATTTATCATCCTACCTAATAAAAGAATAATATGCAAATTAACCATCACTTCACTACACCCACAAGCCAAGCCCACCAGCCAATCAGACCAAGTATGCAACTTAACCCCAACCAAGATGAATCTGGCCATAGAGAGCAGTAGAGAGACTTGGGTTTTCCAGGAAACAGAAGAAGCGAGGCTTTCCACCTGCCCTAGCTGGCCTAAGCCTCCACTCAGGCTACAAACTTTCAATTGTAGAAGGTAAATAAATTCCAGATACCAGGGCCTCCACTTGGGTCGCCAGAGGGCATGGCTGGCCTACAAACCACCACAGGTCCCTTTCTCAGGCCACCCCACATCCCAAGGGAACTGCCAACCTGTTCTGGGGCAACCTTTCAGGGCAAACCAGCTGGCCCCCACCTATGCACCAGGCCTCTGTTCTATTTAATAAAATAGTAATATGCAGATTGACTACATATCACTACAACACACAATATGGCTGCCCTCATGTGGTTAAATATCCTGCCCCTATATGAACACAAGATGGCCACCTCAAGATGGCCAGCAGGAGAGGGCAGTTGGGAGGGACCAGGCCTGCAAGGGAGGGCAGTTGTGGGGGACCAAGCCTTCAGTGGAGAGCAGTTGGTAGCGATCAACCCTGCAGGGGAGGGCAATTAGGGGTGACCAGGCCTGCAGAGGAGGGAAGTTGGGGGCAAAAAGGCTTCAGTGAAGCAGTTAGACATCAATCAGGCTGGCATGGGAGTAGTTAGGGGGTGATCAGGCTGGCAGGCAGAAGTGGTTAGGGGCAATCAGGAAGGCAGGCAGGTGAGCAGTTGGGAGCTAGCAGTCCTGGATTGTGAGAGGGATGTCTGACTGCCTGGGCAGTCACACATCCCTTGAGTAGTCCCAGATTGGAGAGGGTGCAGGCTGGACTGAGAGATACCCCCCTCTCCCCCATGCATGAATTTCGTGCATTGGGCCTCTATTCCTATCTAATAAAGTGGGAATATGATAATTGACCAACACACCCTGACAAAGATAGCTGCACCCACAGCCAATAAGGAGGAAATATGCTAATTGACTGCCACAGCCTAAAAGATGGAGGCACACACAGACAGAAGATGGTGGTGCCCAGTCCCCTCAGCCCCACCAGTGTAGCAGGCACGCAGCATGGCTGAGCCAATCCCAAGGACGCTCTGCATGCCTGCCTCTGAAGGCCCCCATTTCCCTCAGTCCCATCAGGGCCAGCCTAGGTGCAGGCAAGCCTTGAATGTCAGCTACCCAGCTTCCCAGGGCTGGTCAGAGGCACAGGCAAACTTCAGATATTGGCTACCCAGGAGTGAGAGGGGGCAGGCCAGGCTGAAGGACTCCCTATCCAGTGCATGAATTTTCATGCATTGGTCCTCTAGTTAAATAATATTACATTATTATGTAACATACATTTATATATTTGTGCTATAAATGTATACTATAGATTTGTATTATATAATTGCAATTTGTATTATAGTACAAATATATAAAATTGTTTTTATTCATTCATTGAAGAATATATTGTTTGTTTATAATTTTTGGTGATTATTAATAAAGTTTCTACAAATATTTTTTAATCTTTATTGTTGAAAGTATTACATAGGTCCTCCTTCTCCCCCTCCCCCCCGCCCTCCCCATAAACCTCTTTTAGCATGCTCCCTTTCTCCCCCAGTCCCCACCAGGCCCTCACTGTCCCATTGTCTGTGTCCATGAGTTATGTATATACTAGAGGCCCGGTGCACAAAATTAGCACATGTGATGGTCCCCTCAGCCCAGCCTACACCCTCTCCAATCTGGGACTCCTCAGGGGATTAACAACTGCCAGCAGTAGGTCATCCCTCACACAACCCAGAACCGCTGGCTCCTAACTGCTCACCTGCCTGCCAGCCTGATCATCTCTAATAGCCTCTGCCTGCCAGCTTGATTGTCCCTAACTGCCCCCCCCCAACCAACTAGCCTGGCCACTCCAACTGGCCCCCTCTGCCCACCTGGTTGCCCCTCATTGCCCCTCCCCACCGGCCTGGTTGCCCCTAACTGCACCCCTGCTGGCCTGGTCACCCAATGCATCCTGCTGTTCAGTCATTTGATTGTCCCTGCTGTCCTGGTTGCCCCACACAGCCTGTGTTCCGTCATCTGTCCAGTTTTGGTTATGATAGCTCCTGGCTTTTTATAGGATACATACAAACAAGTTCATTGGTTGATCTTTTCCCACCCATCATCCCTTGCCTTCTATGTAGGTTTCTGGATTAACATACATTCTCTGATTCATTGGGTGAAACTGCTAGAAAAATTATGACTGGATTGCAAAATATGACTATATTTAGCTTTGTAAGACACTGCCACTGTCTTCCAGAATGGCTGTACCATTTTGCATTCATTCCTACCATCAATAAATATGAGTTTCTTTTGCTTTGTACTCTTAGGAAGAATGATTTTCGTCAATTTGGGGATTTTGCTATTCCTCATAGATGCTTACTGAGATCTCATTGTTTTAATTTGCATTTTCTTAATTTCAGATTATGTTAAGCATCCTTTCATATGCTTCTTTGCTATATGTATATGTCTTTGGTGAGGTTGACACCTCTTTTTACCTGTTTCTAATTGGATTAATTGATTTCCTATTGTTGAGTTTTAAGTGTTTTTTTATATATTTTGGACACAAGTCCTTTATCAGATATGTGTTTTGTAGGGTGTTTTCTCAAAGTTTGTGTTTTGTGTTATCATTATCTTTAAGTGTCTTTCAGGGCACACGTTTATAATTTTAATCAAGTCAAATCTGGTGGAAACCGGTTTGGCTCAGTGGATAGAGCATCAGCCTGCAGACTGAAGGGTCCCAGGTTTGATTCCGGTCAAGGGCATGTACCTTGGTTGTGGGCACATCCCTAGTAGGGGGCTTGCAGAAGGCAGCTGACTGATGACTCTCTCTCATAGATGTTTCTAACTCTCTATCTCTCTCCCTTCCTCTCTGTAAAAAATCAATAAAATATATTTTAAAAATATGTTTAAAACAATCTGCCATTACTTATTCTTCTCTTTTGTGAGCCATGTATTTGGTATTGTATTTAAAACATCATCAAACTCAAGGTCACCTTCTGTTAGTTTTATGGTTCTAGGTTCTATTTTTGCAAATGGATGTTCAGTCGTTTAGCACCATCTGTTTAAAACTTTCCTTTCTCCAATTTTCAAGGAAGTCTCAACTTCCTTTAATTAACTTTTCACTCTATTGAAAATCAGTTGGATATATTTGTGTAGGTCTACTTCTGAACTAGTGCATTTATCTATGCTTTTTTTTTTCCAACTCATTGCACTGTCTAGAACACTCTAGCTTCAGAGGAAATCTTAAAATCAGGTAGTGTAATTCCTCCAACATTGTTTTTCAGTACTACATTCACTATGTTATGTTTTTTTTTTTAATTTTCATATAAATTTTAATATAAATTTGTTATTTTCTACAAAATAGCTTGTTGGGGATTTGATTGGCATTGTATTGAAAATTGGGAAGAATTGATATTAACAATATAGAGCCATTGGAATAATTTCTTTGAGTCTTTTTTACTTCTTTTATCAGTATTTTTTAGTTTTCTATGCCCAAGTTTTGTACATTTTTCATATTTATACCTTAGTATTTAATTTTTAGTGTTACTACAAATAATGTAATTTTAAATTTTAATTTCAAATTTTAGTTATCGTTAAACAGAAAGGCAATTGATTTTTACTATCCTTCAACTTGCTGTACTTATTAATTCCAGGATTTTGTACATACTGTGATATTTCTAGACAGACAATACATAAATGCAGTTTAATTACTCCCTTTCTAATCTTCACACCTTTTAATTATTTTTCTTATCTGTCTACACTAGCTAAGACTTCCAATAATGTGCCTAATAGGAGTGATCAAATAGGATATGTAGACGTTGTACTTGATCTTTGGGGAAAAGCATCCAGCCTCTCAGCTGAATATTAGCTATAGTGTGTTCAAGCACCGTTTTTCTTTTGTCATTGCCTCTGCTTTTCAGCATATAATACTTTTTTGCAAGTGAAAACTGCTTAAAGATTTAAATCTTAACAGAAGTTTAACAAAGGATGGCATCTAAGGTATATATGTAACAATAGGCTTTATTGGTTTTATATTTGTCCCATAAGGTAAAATCAAACAAACAAACAAACAAAAACCTTACTAATTGATCTCTCATTAAATAAATATTGATCATTTAGTAAGAACCAGCTGATATATATTAGGGACATAACACTTGCCAAAACCAATATAACCTCTTTCCTCAAATGTTGCAGCAAATACATAAAAAGGAAATGAGCTCCATTAGTCTGTGTCTGTATGGTTACCAGAGGAAATGGAGAGGGGGGGGAGGTAACAAAAGGTAAAGGGGTTACATATATAGTGAAGAAAGAAGATTTTACTTTGAGAATTGGGCAACAATGAAATATACAAATGATGTACAAATGGTACACTTGAAATCTATTTAATTTTATTAACCAATATCACCCCAAATACATTTAATTTTTTTAAAATTTCTCCATGTAAATAAGTATAGATTGAGAATATTATAACATTTGGATATATTATAATTGTGAAAAGCCAATTCAATAAAATAAGCAATTAAAATATAGTCTAAATGCTTTTGAAGAAGAAATAAGTGCTCCACTACATATGACTTTTAATTTATAAAACATTGCTAATGATAAAAACTACATTGAAAAATCATAAAAAGCCAAAAAGAAAAATCTTTCACTGCAAAAATAAAGATATATGTAATGTTATATTATACTGAAATACAAAATATATATTAGCAAACCAATGTAGATTAAAATTATATGTTATCATCCCACTAGACTTTATTTAATTACATAGGACGCATTAAAGAAGCCAGGTAAAGTAATTATATAGATACATAATCTAGATGTATAAAAAAAGCTTCAGTTCTGAATTTTATTAGCCAATGTAAAATGAAAGCCAAAACCAATTATGTTTCTCATTATTAGAAAGGCAAAAAATAACTAACTATATTAAAAGATATATTATTATTTAGGGCTAAAGAGATGTTTCATATATTTTTAAAGGACCAGATGTTTTTCATTGCACATACTGTACTAAATGCCATGTTATTGTTTGAACTACATTTAATGCACATTGGTAAATGGTTAGAATAACCTTTTAAAAGACAATAAAATTTTAGATATTTTCTGTGTTTATAGATTTTTAAATATATAAATTTAGATATAGGTACAGGTAAAGATATAATTGAGAGAGATTATATATATATGTGTGTGTATATATATATATATATATATATAGAGAGAGAGAGAGAGAGAGAGAGAGAGAGAGAGATGAGCTAATGACTGAAGACCTAATTGGGCCATCATTTAGAGTGCTAGGAATATGTATTTGTTTGAGGTTTCTACACAGAAGTTAATATTAAACAAAATTTGGAAAATTATAATAAATCCATCATTGAGACAAATACAGTAATATATTAATACATTCATGGGAACTAACAAAAATTTTAGCACAAATAGGACAATGATAACTGAAGATGTTCAGATTATGTAAATCAGTATAAGGAATGGCAGAGAGTTTAGAATTTGTTGAATAATGAGTTGAATAATGAGTTGAATGAGATTAAGCTGATTCATATGTCATAATCTTATTCATATACTCAGATAAATGAATGGAGAATAATGGTAGTGGGAGATGGGGAGGAGAAGAGTGGATATGAATAAAAAAATATTCCTGGTGAGAAAGAATTGTTGCTTGAAGTTGGGCGGTGTCAATGAGGACTGAAAAAATTGTTATAATTTTTAAATGTTTGTAATGAATCACCTTTGTTTCCAGATTTCATAACTATAAGATGATTCCATTAATTGAACTATGAATTATTGGGGGAATTTTAGGTTTGGAAGTAAGGAAAAAGGAGACTCATGAGTTTCAATCTGATACAGTGAGTTTAAAATGTTTCTGAGATGGGAGATAAGGACATATGTGTAATACCTTAATAAATAAAAAAATTAAAAAATTAAATATTTCTTGAGCGATCTGAAAGTTTAAGCAGGCAATTGTACAATTTGAGGAGTAATCGAGGCTAAAACATCCTATATAATAAAGAGGCAATATGCAAATTGACTGTCACTCCAACACAAAAGATGGACTCTCTATGTGGTCAGAGATGGCCATCTCCATGTGGACACAAGATGGCCACCGCAAGATGGCTGGCAGGGAAAGTCAGTTGTGGGCAATCAGGCCAACAGGGGAGGGCAGTTGTGGGGGGGGGGGCATGCCTACAGGGGAAGGCAGTTGGGAGGGACAGACCAACAGAGGTGGGCAGTTGGGGTGTACCAGGCCAGCAGGGGGAGGGCAGTAAGGGGCAATTGGGCAGGCACGGGAGGCAGTTAGGGGTGACCAGCTGGCAAGAGAGGGAAGTTAGGGGTGATTGGGCCAGCAGAGGAAGGCAGTTGGAGGCGACCAGGCCTGCAGAGGAGGACAGTTAGGGCCAACCAGGCCTGCAGGGGAGCAATTAGGTGTTGATTAGGCTGGCAGGGGAATGGTTAGGCAGTGATCAGGCTGGCAGGCAGAAACAGTTAGGGGCAGTCAAGCAGGCAGGCAGGTGAGCGGTTGGGAGTCAGCATTCCTGGATTGATTGTGAGAGCGATGTCTGACTGCCCACTGGGATTGGGCCTAAATGAGCAGTCAGACATCTCTTGAGGGGTCCCAGATTGAAGAGGGTGCAAGCTAGGCTGAGGGACACACACACACACACACACACACACGTGCAAGAATTTCATATACCAGGCCTCTAGTTGTTGAAATAATTAGCATAAAATTGCCACTTAAAGAATGGGAGTGGGTGATACCACCTAGGAAAAGAGAGCCTATAAATGAGACTTAAGCTGATTCATATGTCATAATCTTTGCTATTGGTGGGGCTAGAAGGAAAATTGGAGTGAAGAATGTTCCAGAAACATAGTAGAAAGTATTTAAATCATGGAGAAGTGAACAAATATGTAAAGTGTTCCTAAATCACTGAGTAAGTCAGTGTAAAAAGTAGCCATTGCATTTAGTCACGTAAGAGTTTTTTGATTTTGTATTCTTCAATGAAAGAAAAAGAAGCTTTAATAGAGAATATAATGGGTTGAAATGATCATAGAGATAGAGGTTCTTTAAAAGGTGTTTATGCATAACTCCCTAAAATGTCTTTTGCTCTAAAGCAGTGTTTCCCAAACTTTTGAAATATGTGTACCCCTTCTATAATTTTCGAAACATTGAGTACCCCTCATCAAAAATAAAAAATGGATGTATTTTAATAACAATCAATTTTTTTTTATTTTTTTTATTTTTTGGTACATAAATAAAATAATAATAAACAAAAAATAAAATTATTCATAATAAAATATAAATAAAAGTTATATTATAAATAACATTTATTTGCACACCGGACCGTCTCACGCCTCATAAGACTGTCTTGACTTGAGTCATGAGAACGTAGAATTAGGCTCAGCTAAGCACAGTGCAGTGCATATCCCCACCAAACTCCCGTGCAACGTGTACCCCCTTCAAACTCTTCCCGTACCCCTGGGGGTACGCGTACCACACTTTGGGAAACACTGCTCAAAAGGAAGGGGAATTTATATTAAATGAATGAGGATAAAGAATTGAGAAAGTTTTTAAAAAGATATTATAAATTCCATTATAAAGATAACTAGGCTAGTATATAAATGGCATCTTCAAATATTACTTGTAGGGTTAGGCTGAGTATAAAGAGAATATAATTGAAATTTTAAAGTGACAAAATTTGTGAAATATTGGACTACATTATTTGAAAGTTAAGAATTTCCATTCCAATGTAGTCCCATTTGTTTATTTTTTCCTTTGTTTCCATTGTCCTAGGAGATGTATCGGTAAATATATTGCTCTGAGATATGTCTGATATTTTGCTGCCTATGGAGTCTTCTAAGGTTTCCTGTCTTACATTTAATTCTTTTATCCATTTTGAGGTGTGTTTTTTTTTATTCCTCTCACTTTTTTTTAATCTTTTTTTTTAATTTATTAAGGTATTATATATGTATATAGCTTACCATTGCCCCCCACCACCTCCCATTCATACCCTCCCTCCCCAGAGTTCTGTGTTCATTGGTTGTACTTATATTCATGCATACCAGTCCTTCAGTTGTTCTCTTATCTCCCCCCAGGTCTCCTTCCCCTCCCCACTGTCATTTGACAATCTGCTTGTTTTATAGTGACTATCTCAGGACCACATGAATAGAATCGGCTCCTCTTTTGGCAGTCTGCTTGTTTTATGGTGACTATCTCAGGACCACACGAATAGAATCTGCTCCTCCTCTGGTTCACACGGCCCCTCCCCCGGATCCCACTGCTTCTCCGGGGCACATGTCTCCCCTGGGGCACACGGCTCTCCTGGGACACACGGCCCCCTGGGACACACAGCTCACCAGGGGCACACAGCCCCCTGGGACACGCGGCTCACCTGGGGTACACTGCCTCTTTGGGGCACTGGGGTCGCGAATTGGAGGCACCACGCTAGCTCCTCACTAGCATGGCGGGCAGGCTGGGACGGCTGCAGGCAGGGAGACCACGCTCCAAGGAGTATCAGCGGAACGGCTGCTGACTCGGAGGCCAAGTTCCGAAGCTGCACACTCCCTGGGCCCAGGGTGGAGTGAGCTCTGTTCTCGGTGGGCTTCCCTCACTTGCGGCAGTGGAGGCGGGTGCGGCGGAGGCAGTGGCTTTTGTGGCTCAATTTCCACTGTATTTTTAAAATCCACATGGTGGTAGCGGCGTCCCTCCTTGGGCTCCCGGCAGAGGCTCCAGCTCGGCCCTTCGGTGGTGGGCCTGAAGGGCGGGGGGCTCGCCAAGGCCACGAACAGAAGGCGCTGCGCCTTCTCCTCACCAGCACGGTGGGCAGGCTGGGATGGCTGCAGGCGGGGGGACCACCCTCAAAGGTGTCTCATTCAGTGCGGAAGCAGAGCAGCTGGGGATGCAGAGGCTATGTTCTGAGGCCGCCCACTCCCTGAGTCCGGGGAGTAGTGAGCTCTGTTCTCTGTGGATGCCCCTTATTTGTGGCGGTGGTGGTGGGTGCAGCAGCAACGGTCACTCCTGTGGTTCAATTTCCACTGTAGTTTTAAAATCCACATGGCGGCAGTGGAAGCTTTGGCCCGGCCATGTGGCGGCGGAGGAAGTACTTGCCGGGGCTGGGAACTGAAGGCATTGTGCCAGCTCCTCACCAGGAGAGCGGGAGGGCTGGGACAGCTGCGGGCTGGGATGGATGCGGGCGGGGAGACCGTGCTCAAAGGCTTCTCGTCTGGACAGGAGCCGAAGGTGCGGCGGAGGCCCAACATCAGCTCCCTCGCTCCCACGGCGGTCCGACCGGGCTGGCCCACTCCCTGGGCCCGGGACAGAGCGAGGTCTGACTTCCTTCATTCCCGGTAGCAGTGGCTCTGGCGGGTCCAGTTCCGCTGTAGTTTTAAATTCCACATGGCAGCAGCAGCACCCTGCTTTGTGTCTAGTTGTAGCCTTCCATTCCACCAGCTTTCCTGTGGGTCTGGAGCGATCGCTTTCGATTTTAGCTGTTGTTTTTTTCCAAATTGTTGATGAGGTGGCAGCTTAGGAGACTACCTAGGCAGCCATCTTGTTTCGGTCCCTCTTGAGTTTATTTTTGTGTATCATATAAGTTGGCAGTCTAGTTTCTTTTTCCCCAATTTTCACACCATTTATTGAAGATACTGTCTTGACTCTATTGATTGCTCTTGTCTCCTTTGTCAAATATTAATTGAGCAGAATAGCTTGGATCTATTCCTGGGTTCTCTATTTTGTTCCATTGGTCTAAATATCTATTCTTGTGCTAGTACCAGGCTATTTTGAGAACAGTGGTTTTGTAACACACCTTGATATCTGGTATTGTGATCCCTACAATATTGCTCTTCATTCTCTAGATTGCTGTACTATTTTGTTGTTGTTGTTTTTATTCCATATAAATTTTTGGAGAGTATGTTCTTGGTCTGTGAAATATGTCATTGGAATTTTAATGGGAATTGTATTGAATCCATAGATTGCTTTGGGTAGTATGGACATTTTAATGATGTTGATTATACCAATCTATGAACATGGTATATATTCACAGCAAAAGAAACCATTAACAAAATAACAAGAAAAACCACTGCATGGGAGAACATATTTGCCAATGTGACTTCTAATAAGGGTTTAATCTCTATAATTTATAGGAAACTCATACCACATGACTTAGCAAAAGGAAGATAAACAATCCAATAAAAAATGAACAAATGACCTAAATATACACTTCTCAAAAGTGTACATACAGTAGGCCAAGAGACATATGAAAACATGCTCAAAGTCACTAATCATTCAAGAGATGCAAATCAAAACAACAATATGGTACCATCTCACATCTGTCATAATGGCAATCACCAACAAACCAACAAATGAAAAGTGCTGGCAAGGTTGTGGAGAAAAAGGAACCCTTGTGCACTGCTGGTGGGAATGCAGACTGGTGTAGCCATTGTAGAAAACAGTATGGAGTCTCCTCAAAAAATTAAAAATCCAACTCCCATTTGATCCAGTAATCTTACTTCTAGGAATATATCCCAAGAAATAAGAAACACCAATCAGAAAGGATATATGCACCCCTCTGTTCATAGCAGCACAATTTACAATAACTAAGATTTGGAAACAGCCCATCAGCAGATGAGTGGATTATAACAGTGATGCATTTACACAATGGAATACTACACTGTTGTAAAAAAGAAGGAATTCTCACCATTTGCAACAGAATGGTTGGACCTGGAGAGCATTTTGCTAAGCAAAATAAGCCAGTCAGAGAAGGATAAAGATCACCTGATCTCATTCATTTGTCAGATATAATGAACAATGTACACTGATGAACAAAAATAGATTTAGACATAGAAACATCGAACAGAATATCAAACCTCTGAGGGAAGGCAGTGGAGAGTGGGAGGAGGATGTTAAGAGATAAACCAAAGGACTTGTATGCATGCATGTAACTATAACTTTGGAAGCACACAAGACTTGGTTGGAAAGTTTGTAAGGAAGACATTCCAAGAAAAGGGAAGTGTACAGAAGGCCAGCCACCCTATTTATCAGAAGGCAGAACCCCTAATTATTCCTTGACTTTCCCAAACAAGTCTATTCACATGCAGACCCCCAGATGTTTACTGGAACCCTTGTGCCTAATCTTTAGGTGTCCCTGCTTAGAGGACATTGCAGACACATGTGTCCTCCCACTATTACTTGGCATAGTGATTGTATCTAAAATATAAACTTTATTTCAAACTGCTGTTATAATAAAAGCCTAACAGGGCAGACAATCAAGGTTGTCTGGTTCCTTTAGCCAGGCAGTCCCTTTATTCTCTCTTTCACAGCAAACGTTGTGTTGAAGCAATCCATTCATTCATCACTCAGGGTTTGCTGATCAGTTCTGACACATAACCAATGGACACAGACAGTAGGGAGGTGAGAGTATGTACTGGCGGGTGGGAGTGGCTTGGCCAATGGGGGAAAAATAGTCATATTTAAAACTTTCAACAATAAAGAATTTAGATCTAAAAAGATAGAATTTGCCCTAACCGGTTTGGCTCAGTGGATAGAACGTTGGCCTGCAGACTCAATGGTCCCAGGTTTGATTTCAGTCAAGGGCATGTTCATTGATTGTGGACCCATCCCCAGTAGAGGATGTACAGGAGGCAACTGATTGATGCTTTTCTCTCATAGAAGTTTCTAACTCTCTCCCTTCCTCTCTATAAAAAAATCAATAAAATAAATATTTTTTAAAATATAGAAATTTCATTCCTAAATATTGGCTAAAATACTATAGTAAAATGAGGTTTCAAGAGTATCTAAGACGTCTGTTTATAATAAGATTAATTCTCACTCAAAAATTTTTGAGCAGCTAGTGTATGTGATCACTGTTCTGGGTACAGGCAACTATAATACCAAATCACTAAATATGCAGGATAGATATGCTTACTACCTTCACAAAGTTATACATTTTATGGTGTGTATAGGCCTAAAGAAAAGGAAAAATATAGTTATACTCACTCTGTCTACCTTCCTAAATCACTAAGACTCATAAATCCTCAGAGGGGGGATTCTAAAAAATAGTCATAAATCTGTAATAATTTTAATGAGCATATAATTGCTGTACAAGAATTAATCAACCAAAGGAAATAATATTTAGGCAATAAACAATAAAAATGATCAATGTAAACATACTGGAGGCCTGGTGCACGGGATTCATATACTGGTAGATTGCATGGCATGTGGGGATCAGCCACTCATCCCATTCAGCTAAGGTGTGGATCCCCCCACTCCGAGCAGCTACTCCCTAGTCTGACATCTTCTGTGGAGCTGGAGCACTCCTTTCTCCAGGGCCAGGCCCAGGGACAATAGCACTGAGAGGTGGCAGAGTAGGCCTCAGTCCAGGGGCTGCCATGAACCTGCCTCCCAGACTCCAGAGTCAGCTCTGTGAGCCTAGAGGCAGCACTGCATTGTCTGTGGACATCCTGAGGAGGCAGCAGGGAGCAAGGAGGAGGGGCCTGGGACAAGGAGGCAATAATCTCAGCAAGGTTCCTGCCCATTGGCCTGGGTTTTCAGCAAGAGCAGCCACTCATCCAGGTCAGCGGAGTGGCGCTCCCACTGTGGTAGCATACTGTCCACCTGGGTGGTAGCTCCTGCACATCCTAGTGGCAGGTCAACTGATCATTCTGCTGTTCAGTTGCTGGGCTTTTATTATATAGGATATGTAGATAACTAGAGCTAATAAGAAGATAAAGAATATGAAAAATGAAGACAGAGCATATTGCATGTATGAGGATTTCCAAGGAAGAAATTATTACATTAATGTGTGTGAAAATTTAATTTTTAAATATTCTTTTTATTTGCCTATTTAGGATATGCAATTTTATTCCCTATTGATCAAATGGGAACTTTACAAGAGTTGAAGAAGAGGTAAAGGAGTTCATCACCACCAAACAAGTATTATATGAAATGTTAAAGGGTATTCTTTAAGAAGAGGAAGAAGAAGGAAGAAGAAAAAGATAAAGATTAAAAGAATATGAATAACAAAGTGACAACAAATATGTATCTATCAACAAGTGAATCTAAAAATAAAATGAATTAAAAAATCTGATGAAGAGAATAAACTGGTGAATGAAATAGAATCAGGGGCATGGACATGGAACAGACTGACAATGATCAGAGGGAAGGGGTATTGAAGGGGTGCAGGAAGAGATTAGACAAAGATCTTATATGCATGTATGCATTACATATGAACACAGACAATAGGGTGGCAAGGGCCTGAGGTGGGGTGGGAGTAGGGTGGAGGAGAACTATGGGAGGAAAAAAGAGAGACACCTGTAAAAATCTTAACAATGAAGATTAAGTAAAAATATAAAATAAAAATAAATTAAGCCACAGAAAAAAAAATTGAAGTCAGCTAGGTTGAATAGTCAGAAAATATGAAGGAGTAAGTTATAAGTTTAGGAGAGATTAAATAAATTGGAAAGGTAAAATATGATAATTTTGATAGTAAAAATAATATACACTAGGATAAAATATATATTAAATGTTTTATTGCACTAAGTAAATATAATAAGAATATTAAATAAAAAATATTAAATAATACCTATGTAAATTGATATAAAACACTTAAAGACAAATAATAAAATAAAAAATAAACTATTTATTTACTTACTTACATAGTTACTTATTTTAGAGAGAGAAGAAAGGAGAGGGAAAGTGAGATATAAACATCAATAAAAGAGGACATTGCCTCCTGTATGCCCCGAATTTGGGATTAGCGGGATTGATTTTACAATTGGACATGTACCTTGAAGGGGAATCGAACCAGCGACCTCTTGTTTCATAGCTGAAGTTCAACCACTGAACAACACTGGCTGGGAAAAGCAACTTTTTGAAAGGTACATCGAACTAGCTATGCATGTATGTTCTTTGGCAAATCTATTCACTTTTCATCCAGTTCCTCCAACCTCCTTCCCCTCTGACATTTGTCAGTCTGTTCCATGCCTCTGGTTCTATTTTGTTTGTCAGTTTATTTTTGTTCATTAGATTTCATATATAAGTGAGATCTTACATGTTGTTTTTTTCTCTGACTGGTTTATTTTGCTTAGCATAATCCCTAGGTCCATCCATGCTATCTCAAAGATTGAATTACTTCCTTTATTCAGCCTCTTAAAATTCCATGTGTAAATGTGTCCTAGCTTTTTATCCATTCATCTACTGGCAGCACTTGGGCTGTTTCAGATCTTGGTTATTGCAAACAATGCTGTTATGGATATAGGGATGCATATATCTTTTTTGATTGGTGTTTTGGAATTCTTCTGATATATTTCCAAAAATGGGATCACTGGGTCAAAAGGCAGCTTCATTTTTAATTTTTTGAGGAAGCTTCATACTGTTTTCCACAGTGGCTGCACCAGTGGTTGCATTCTCACCAATAGCACATAAGGATTCCTTTTTCTCAACATCCTTACCATCACTTGTTTGTTGATTTATTGATTATAGCTAGTCTGGCAGGTGTTGTTTTAATTTGCATCTGTCTGATGCCTGATTACTAGTGCCATTGAACATTTTTTAATATGTCTTTTACATCTGTATGTCCCCTTTGAAAAATAATTTATTCAAGTACTTTGCTTAATTGTATTGTTTGTCTCCCTGGTATTGAGTTGTGTAAGTTTTTAATACATTTTTGAAATTAGCCCCTTATCAGATTTATCATTGGCAAATATGTTTTCCCATACAGTGGGTTCTGTTTTATTATTATTTTGTTGATGGTTTCTTTTGTTGTGCAGAAACTTTTTAGTTTGGTGTAGTACCATTTGTTTTTGTTTTCCTTATCCTACAATTATAAATCAGCAAAAGTATTGTTCCATGAGAGGTCTGAGATCTTACTGCTATGTTTTATTCTGGGGATTTTATGGTTTGGGGGCTTATGTATCCTATAAAAGGGTAATCTGCTAATTAGAACAGATAGACCAGATGTCTTCTGGATGTCCTTTCAGACAAAACCACAGTGGTGGGGCCAAGGCAAAGTGATTAGAGGTGATCAGGCTAGCAAGGGAGAGCAGTTAGTGGTTATCAAGCCAGCAGGGGAGATCAGTTAAGGGCGATCAGGAAGGCATGCAGAGGCAGTTAGGGGAGATCAGGCAGCAGACAGAGGCAGTTAGGGGCGAACAGGCAGGCTGGCAGGTGAGCAGTTAGGAGCCAGCAGTCCCAGATTTCAAGAGTGATGTCCAACTGCAGGTTTAGGCTCGATCCCACCTAAACAGGCAGTCAGCTATCCCCTGAGGAGTCCCAGATTGGAGAGGGTGTAGGCTGGGTTGAGGGACCCTTCCGCCTCCCCTCCCTGTGCACAAATTTCTTGCACCAGGCCTCTAGTATTTATATAGTTTGTCGACTTTGAGTTTATTGTTGTGTATTGTATGTTGGTGGTCTAGCTTCATTTTTTTACATGTACCTATCCAATTTTAATTAATTTTTGGGACCCTTATATTTGATTTTTTTGTTGTCTGTTGGCATTTTATTAAACTGCTCATTTTTATATATTGATAGGTGAATTAAAGCTATTTATGTGTATCAAGATATATTTCGATACATATTGTCATTTTACTATTTTCTGTTTAAAATGCTTTTTCTTTTCATATTCTTGGCCTTCTTGTATTTGTCATGAATAACATAATCTATTTCTTTCCTTTCTTACATTTTGGATATTGTATAGTTATTCTCTGTTCTCCTATTGGTTGTCCTTAACATTTTTAACATTTCTGGAGTTCACGAGTACCTGAATTTTTATTCATAACTAGACAAAAGTTTAGCATTCATTCAATTATCTTTGCTCTATTTTTCTCTAATTTTAATGCTGATATTATCTAGCCTCCATATTAAAAATGGTATTTACATTTTTATAATCAATACATTGTATTTCATTGAATTTAATAATTTTATTATTAGTTATTTGATTCAATTTATTGCTCTTATATTAATTTTTATATTTAATACTTTAGTTTTTAATATATTTTATTGATTTTTTTACAGAGAAGAAGGGAGAGGATAGAAAGCTAGAAACATCTATGAGAGAGAAACATCGACCAGCTACCTCTTGCACATCCCCTACTGGGAATGTGCCTGCAACCAATGTACATGCCCTTGACCAGAATTGAACCTGGGACCTTTCATTCCACAGACCAACGCTCTATCCACTGAGCCAAACCAGTTTTTGGTATATATTTAATACTTTAATGAATATTTACTAGCATTTATTTTCTCCTCTAGTAATTCTTTCAGAATAAGTCTCTAACATATAAATATTATGATAAATTTAATCTCTAAAATTTTCTTTATTTTGAATTCACACTTCTAAGGTGGGTATATACTTTAAGTTAGTGTTATTCATCACTTTGACAATATATTTCATTACATCATGAGACAAACCTGATGAAGCCACTGGAAACAGTCTTGCCATCCCCATAATACAATTTAGAAGGACAAAATTCCCCATAATCCAACTCAGGAAAAAGAAAAAGGAAAATCTCCCTGGAAGGCAGCAAAAAAGATTCCCAGGACAACAACTGTAATATAGACCTAAAACAAAGTAATTCATGTAAAAGAAAATTAATATTACCAAAGGGAATGTTTTCAAAAGGGGAGGTGGGACCCATTGTATGGATTGAATTGTGACACCTCCCCCTCCAAACAAAAATGATGTTAAAGTTCTTTCCTCCAGTACCTCAGAATGTGACCTAATTTGGAAAGACTGGTTGCAGATGCAATTAGTTAAAATGTGGCCACACCAAAGTTGAATGGGTAGTTAATCCAATATGGCAGGGGTCATTGTAAGAAGAGAAGACAGGACAGGAGGTGGAGTTGAATAGGAGACTGCCATTGAGGACAGAGGCAGAGTTGGATGTGCGGCAACTGCAAGCCAAGAAATCCAGCATTGCTACAATCTGCCAGAAGCTGGGAAGAGGCAAGGAAGATTCTCCCTACAGGTTTCAGAGGGACTATGGCCCTGCTGACACCTTGGTTTCTAGATTCCAGACTTTTAAACTCCAGACAGTACATTTCTGTTATTTTAAACCATGCAGTTTGCTATAATTTGTTATGGCATTCCTAGGAAACTAATGCATCCATCAACTACATGATTGGAATAGACCATGTAAGAAAATTATCTAAGAAGCTGTTGGAAATTATGTACAATGTTAACCAGGTACACACAAAAAATAATAAATTAAAAAACCACAATTATTAGCTAAACCAACAAGAAAGTAATAAAACCTATTATCACATCATGGTACAATGTTAACTATGAATAATATTTGCAAAGGCATAATAACATAAGCATTCAATATCAATTTAACAAAAAATTAATATAATCACTGTTGGGTGGTAGGGAATAAAAGAAAAATAATCTAAACACTCAACTATAATAATAGCAAATCAATAATTATTTTAAAAATTATTAAATCAAAAGACAGGAGGACATGCATGTTACTTATATATGAAAACAGGGAAATAACCAAAATTATGAGTCAATATTGCAGATAGTGTGGGCTAAGGAATGGAATAAAGAAGTCATCACAGGATCCCTGTGTGTTTGTTGTTTATTTTGATTTAGAAAACTATATTTATGTTACTTGATAAAAGTAAAATAAAATATATAAAAACTTGTAGCATCTTTAATAAAAAGTAAACATGAAGAATAAAATAGGATTCTTAAAAATAAAAACATGATATTATTATAGAATAGAAAATGAGACAAAATTTCCAAAAGATAGAATAAATAACTTAAAAATTATGTTAATAATAGTAAACTACTATGATTATTTCTAGGAGTTCATCATTAAAAAATCCAGAAGAAATATAAAACAAATAATAGGTAGAAAAATAAAAATCTAAAACTAGCACAAATGTTAAAACATACAAGACCCATTTTGAAGTGTTGTTTTTCAAATCCATCCTCAGAAAGGCTCCACCCTCCCACACACATCCCTGTTATCTAATCTTGTTTTTTGTTTTGTTTTGTTTTTTACTTTCTGAAACTCTCCAAGCTCTATTTTTCCTCCTGTTTTTTTTTTCCTGTCTTTTTGTTGTTGTTTTTTACTGTTGTTTTTATTTTTGTTTGTTTGGTTTTTTTCCTATGCTTAAAAACTTAACTCTGACTCAGCTTAAGTCTTAGTTTTTGTTATTCTTTTCTCTGGAAGCTTTCACTGCTACCTTCTCACTTTTCTTCTGTGTAAAAGGGTTCCTCCTGGCAATCCCATAACCCTGTGTGACACCCCTATTTCAGCACTTATTTAAGCTGTCATGTTCATTCTATTTCTATATATCCTAACCTCTGACTGTAATTCTCACAAAGGCAAATATGTGTCCATAATCTATGTCATGATTGGTTTTACATATTTTGTTTTTATTAAAGAAACAAATATTCTAGAAAATTATATAAGACACTAAAATAATAGACATAAAATAAAATACCACTTTATATAATGTTGTTTTAATGTAGTCATGCTTTGCTTCTAATTCCAAATGTGAGAACAGAGTGGATTATTTGTATATCTTCATAGTTCTGTCGAAGGGCCCAATGTTTTGCTTGAAATTTAATATCCAGTAATGTTTAATTTTCATATGATTTCTAATAGTACCCTAATATTTTTAACTTCTTACATAGATAACATCATAATCATATAGTATCTGCTAAAGGGTATATTTTCTATAACATTTCTCATTTTCAAATGAGTAGTTATACATTTAAAAGTAAAACATATATTTTATTTTCTGATTTTAAAGCTATAATATGCATGCTTTATTACTGAGAAAAAAATATTAGTTGTTATATTATCACATATAGCTGAAACACTTTTAGAATCTTATTTTTCAGCCCATATAGTAAATTATTTTAATTTTTGTTGTAATTTACACACGTAATTATTTTTGTTAATTATATACTATTGTACTAAATACCTTTAAAAAACACATATAGGGCCGAGACCGGTTTGGCTCAGTGGATAGAGCGTCGGCTTGCGGACTCTAGGGTCCCGGGTTCGATTCCGGTCCAGGGCATGTACCTTGGTTGCGGGCACATCCCCGGTAGGGAGTGTGCAAGAGGCAGCTGATCGATGTTTCTCTCTCATTGATGTTTCTGACTATCTATGCCTCTCTCTTCCTCTCTGTAAAACATCAATAAAATATATATATTTTTAAAAACACATATAGGAAGCATCATTATTATTTTTCTTTAAACCGATGATAATTTATATATATTTGAACAAAATGATATGTAACAAACATAATATGTACATTTGAATTTCTGCCAGGCTTTTTCAGTCTAGTAAACTAGGTTTTAATTCAGATGGAGTTCTTAAAATGTCTGCTTGCCACCAGAGAATGGTACCTGTGGGGATTTTACAGATATTCTGAAAGATTAATCAAATTATAAAGTACTCTGAGAATTTCAGAAAACAGTTTTGATAGAAATAAAAGATAAACAAATAATACCCATTTTGAAAAAAGGAAAGCATTATTGAGAATTTATTTATAAACAAGTAAAATCTACCCTAATTATCTAACATTCTTTAGAATCACTATTTGAAAATTTAAAAAAAGCATTCAAAAGTAAAGAGTATAAAAATTCAGGACTCCTTCTTCATTGACATATTTTTAATAATTACCATCTTTATTTACCTTATCATTCTAAAAATGTGTTGCTCACAGTTCAAACTGGTCCTAACATGAACATAGACTTTTTTCTTAATCTTTAAAAAGTTTTTTTAATTATTATTTACATACATAAATATAAATTTCAGGTGTACACTCAAGTAATTAGACATTTTATAACTTACTAAGTGATCTCCTTTATAAATTTCATATCCATCTGATAACGTACATAGCTAATAAACTATTATTGTCTTTACTTCCTATGCTATATTTTACATCTCCATGATTATTCTGTAACAACCAATTTGTATTTCTTAATTCCATCACCTTTTAAATCAATCTTCTGTAGCCCCCTATCATCTGGCAACTATCAAAATGTTCTCTGTAAGTATGAGTCTGTTTCTCTTCTGCTTGTTCATTTATTTTAATTTCTAGATTCAGTTATTGATAGATAAGTATTTATTGTGATTTTATTGTTCATATTTTTTTATCTTTATTCTTCATCTGCTTAAAGAAGACTAGAATTTCATGTAATATTGGTTTACTGGTGATGAGCTCCTTTAGCCTTTTCTTATATGGAAAGCTCTCTATATGTTTCTTGATTCTAAATGATAGCTTTGCTAGGCAGAGTATTCTGGGTTGTTGGACATTGCTTTTCATCACATTGAATATTTCTTGCCACACCCTTCTGGCTTGCAAAGTTTCTGTTGAGACATCAGCTGACAGTCTTATGGGAGCTCTCTTGTAGGTAACTAACTGCTTTTCTCATGTTGCTTTTAAGATATTCTCTTTGTCCTTAGCCTCTTATACTTTAATTATAATGTGTCTTGGTCTGGGTCTCTTTGGGTTCATCTTGTACATTCATATTATGAAGGTGCTAGAAAAACAGAGAGGAAAAATTTTAAAAAACCTATATGGAAAAAATAATGACAGCAAACTTCCCTAACCTGGTGAAGGAAATAGACATACAGGTCCAAAAAGTGTACAGAATCCTAAACAAGATAGACATAGAATTTTAAGGAAAAAATATTTCAGAAATTGAATATATTTTCAATTATTTTATTTTAAGATCACTTCTATCAAAATTAGCAAGAGTTTGTTTACTGTAGTCATGAAGTCAGTTTTCTGTAGAATTATAGGTAATATTGATATACTGGATATATATATTTAGGAGTATTAACTTCTAAATATTTTAGTTTCTTTCAAATAAATTCTGGTGATACAATTGTTTCCAGGATAAGACACACATATTTAATACTCCTTAAGATATAATTTTATCAATTATAATTTTATTAACAATAAGTCTATATTATCTCTTTATACTTATTAAATACTGTGGAATACATTAATACTATGACATTTTCTCAATTTTAAATGCAAATATCTTACCCAATAATAAAGAAACATGTAAATTGACCATACCTCTGCTATGCCCACAGTCAATCAGAGTAAGTATGCAAATTAACCCAACAAAGATGCTGGTTAATTTGCATACATATCTGGATCCTGGGAACCTCCTCTGCATCCAGGTCACTACTAGCCGGCCATTGGCGAGGTGTGGGGAAGGGAAGGGGCCAATCCTGAGATTGGAGGAGTGGGTGGGTGGGGGGGCACTTCCCAAGCCTAAAGTCTGAGGTGGAGGCTTTAGGCTTGTGAATGGGCTAAGCCTGGGATAGAAGGGAAGGGGGAAAATCAATGGAAACATATCATCAGGAAAGGATAAAAAGAAAAAGAAAGAAAGAAATGTCATATCCTATGAAAGACACATCTTGAAAATGCTTTTAAAAAGTTGTCATTTTTTCATGGTGAAAGGACTACAGTCTGTGTTGATAAAAAATACCATGGCAGCTGTGGTGACTGGCAGTGGCTGCAGCAGTGGGGTAATGGGGCTGGCACCTCCCCCTAATCAGCCAGGTCCCCTCCCACAAAGGGAGGCCAGATTGTGGCTTAGGTCCATTGGGAGTGAGCCTAAGCCATCAGTAGGACATCCCCTGAGGGCTCCCAGTATGTGAGAGGGGGAAGGCTGGGCTGAGGGCCCCCTCCCCAGTCCACAAATTTTGTGCACCAAGCCCCTAGTATCAAATAATTTTGTAAGTTATCACTCTATAAAAAATTATGGCTATAACAAGTTATTTTAAATATTATGTATATTTAGATTACTGGAATTTATTATAGCTCTCTGTTACTGCCATTGCTTTATCTTATGGTATTAAAAGAAAAGGCAAAAATTCCAGGTTTTTAAATGTGCTTCTAGCCCTGTGTACTTATCTGAAAGGCAGTGTACAAGTTGACTCCTTCATATATATAGTGGTCCTTTTTTTTTTTTTTTTTTAATGCATCTGCTCTCCATCTTGCTTTGCAAATTCAGATCTTTACTCACTCTTCTTTTATATTTTACTAGAGGCCCAGTGCATGACATTTGTGCACTTGGGGGAGGGTGGGTCCCTTAGCCAGCCTGTGCCCTCTCGCAGTCTGGGACCACTTGAGGGATGTCCACCTGCTGTTTTAGACCCAATCCCCCCACTGCCACTGTGCTTGCCAGCCGTGAGTCCAGCTTCTGGTTGAGCAGTGCTCCCTCTGTGAGAGCACACTGACCACTAGGAGGCAGCTCCTGCGTTGAGCATCTGTCCTCTTGTGGTCAGTGTGCATCATAGTGACCAGTCATTCTGCCGTTTGGTTGATTTGCATATTAGAGTTTTATTATATAGGATTGTCACAGATTATCTCTGCTTATGCTGTAAATTTGTTGGTGATTTTACTCGTGGTTTTTTGACCTTTTATTTTTTGTTTGAGGTAGAATAACTTTCTTTTAAAAAAAAAATCTTTATTGCTCAGATTATTACAATTCTTTCTCCTTTTTCTCCCCTATAGCTTCCTTCCACCCGATTCCCACCCCACCCTCTGCCCTTACCACCCCCCTCATTGTCCTCATCCAAAAGTTATACAATTTTATTCCAGTCTCTTTCTGCACCCCCCTATACCCCTTTCACCCTGATAATTATCAATCCACTCCCTTTCTTTGCCCCTGATTCTATTATATTCACCAGTTTATTCTGTTCCTCAGATTTTTAATTCACTTGATCTTCTTCCTCTTCTTAAGTAATACCTTTCAGCATTTCATATAGTACTGGTTTGGTGGTGATGAACTCCTTTAACTTTTTCTTATCTGTGAAGCTCTTTATCTGCCTATAAGGGAGCACCCATACGACTATCAGCTGATTTCTCAATAGAAACCATGCAGGCCAAAAGGGAGTGGCAAGAAATATTCAAAGTGATGAATAGCAAGAACCTACAACCAAGATTACTGTATCCAGCAAAGTTATCATTCAGAATTGAAGGGTAGAATAAGTTTCTTGAGTATTTCCTTTAATGCAGGTCTTCTGGAGATCAATGCACTCATATGTAGAATATAAAACTGAAACTCAAATTCAGGCAATAGTATGGTGGTTGCCAGATGGAAGTGGGGCTGGGAGTAGCAAAGGATGAGGGGGGAAAATATATAGTAACAAAGATGATTTGACTTTGGATAATGGGTACACAATGCGATATACAAGTCATGTATCATAGAAATGTACATTTGAAACCTATATCATCCTATTAACCCATGTCACTCCAATAAATTTAATTTAAAAAATAAATAAAATTTAACATTATAGAAATATGGACTTCATCAAATGAACCAAATAAGAAAGAAACAGGGACTAACTCCAAATAATAAAAGATCGAATTCTGTCAAGAAAATTTATTTGTTACTCTATGCTTTTAAAACTTTCTTTTTAGAAGAGCCTATGACATGTCAAACGCAAAATCTGAGAGCTTCTGTCAGAGGCACAGTGGAAACTGTGACTTCAACTCAATCTATATATAAACTGAAACTGACATTGCAACCTTATCCTCTTCCCTGACAGGATGCAACATTTTGAAAATGCTTGAAACACCCAATGTAACATTAATATATATATATAATATAGTGAGGAATGTTGAATTATTGGAAAACTCCATTTTCTTTTTACTGTGGGATTTTAGTGCAATGCCCATTAATTTCAAGATTTTGCTTATTAGATTACTTTGTAATCTAATTGTAAAAAGTACTTTAACTTAAAATATATATCTATTTAAATGACCTGGCTAACTTATCTACAATTAGGATAGAGCTTCTCATTTTTCAAATCTATTATTTTTTTGTTTCCACAGTTTGCTTTCCTCAGGATCTATAATGTCCCAAAAAGTCCCTTAGCATTAATTTATGGGAAAGCAGTATAATTTAGGGCTGAAAAACAAATGTCATCGAGTTTTGCCATTTTCTCCTCTTTTTGGACATTTTTGTATGCAACATGTCAATGGGCTATATTTAGAATGATGTTCATTATTAGATAGATTTGCAATATCATTTTGCTCTTTAGTAAGTGGTTTTTGTTAATATCAATATTAACCAGAATCACATCGCAACATAAACACTTTAACAATAGGCAATTGGAAAATAATGAGCTGTAATAGTTTGTGTGTGTGCTTTCAAGGATAATCCCTTATTTAATAAAGGTTATCTATTGATCACACACATCAAGAATTTAAATGTCCTGATTAATCCTACTTCTTTCCCTGCTATGACATGCAAATCATGACTAGCACAAATGTTCAGGCCTCTCCAACTTGTGAATAAATACAAAGCCATCTTTCTATACTTAAAAACCTTTTGTTTCCTACTTATTATTGCTGCATTTCAAATTTCTCAGCAAACCAGAAAGCTATCTTGTTATTACTGAGAGTCTATAAAAGGACAAGTCCCTTGTTTTTATAATGCACTATGTCCCCTGCAATTGCTACTCTAAGTCTTATTTTGCTAAGGTCTAGGTGCTCTGCCCATTGTCCATTGCCCCATAAATCATCCTAAGAGGTAGCCTCTTTCTACCTGCCAATTTAGTTTCTAAAGAGAACTTTAATATCCTTGCCAGACATATTTTTCTTAGTATTCCAAAATGCCCCCTGTCTGTGATACAATAATAGTAAAGGGGCTGAAAAAATGATTATCTTCCAAACTCGGAGCTGAAAGTATTTATATGTGCCTCACACCACATTGTATTTGAGCCTAAAAATTCAAGAAATTCTTCATGAAAGTTGTTCTGATTCCTTCTCCCTGCTGTTCATCTCTTGCAAGTAACTCTCAAAAGTAAAAATCAACAATAAAAATCACCCATGAATAAAAATCAACAGCAAATTCCCTCATGACCTCACTACAGAAATAAACTTATCTTCATTCAAGCATACACAACAATGTATTTCTCCCACTTTCTCTCTCCACCTCATATACAAATTAAGGAATCATCCTCAGATTTATATCTCCAGCGCATCTACCCCTACTAATAGAATACATTATCTCTGACATACATATTATCAATATTAATTGTTTCTCTTCCAACTTACTAAATCCAAAGTCCATTAGGGTGATTTGCCTAAAATAAGGCAAATATAAATTGTAGTATCCACCTCTAAAGACAAAAAATGTTTTTAAATGATTACTGTGCTTACCTAGTGTGTAAAAAAGCAGTAGGCTATAGTATCATACAGTGACCCACTACATGTAAAAGTCAAATGGCCTCATGAAATTTGCAAGTGCCATTGTCTATGACTTTCTCTGGTTTAAATCAAGAAGTCTATCAAACACATTTACACTTGAATTAGTAAAGCACTAGTTCAAATTATATGTTGCAGTTGTTGTTTTATAATACAATATACCTCACAATGACTTTTTTTCAGGATTGTACTGAAGAAATAAAATGACATGCATCAAATATTTCATCATGCATCAAACACTATGCTAATGGCTTCACAATATAATAAAAAATTACAATCATAATGAATATGAGGATTTGCAGGACCTGAAATTCAGACGTATGAGAAGTTGTCAGCACACATGAAGTAAGAGCAACACATGTAGAGTAACCATAGAAACCAACAGAGAAAAACATGAATGTGAACTTGTGATTGTTGCCTCTAACTCAACTGTACTATCAGTGAACTTCCTAAGCCTAATATTGACTATGGACCTTTTGTGATTGTTTTTGACTTAGTAAATCCCAAAATAGCTCCCTTCCTTGAAGCATCATCTCACAAGGCCTTACCTTGAGCTACTTATTTCAGTTCGCCCCACAGATCACTGATTGGCCATTTTTTAAGTCCTTTCTCTCTGTGTTTCATTTCAGATATGTTCTATTTCTATTTCAATTTCACTAGCCGTTTTTCTACACTATCTAATTAGCCATTAATTGTATCTGATGCATGTTTTATCTCACATATTGTAGTTATTCCTCTTTAAAGGTTCAATTTGAATGGTGTTTAAAGTTTATATTTCTCTACTTAACATATTCAATCATTCCTCAATATTTATTTATTTATTTATTTATTTATTTATTATTGTTAACCCTCACCCAAGGATATTTTCCCATTTATTTTAGAAAGAGTGGGAAGGAGAGAAGGGGGGATGGGGGGGGGGAGAGAGAGAGAGAGAGAGAGAGAGAGAGAGAGAGAGAGAGAGAGAAAGAGATTATTGATTGGTTTCCTCCTTCATATACCCAACCAGGGCCAAGAATAGAACCTGCAACCTAGGGTGTGTCCTGGTCTGGGATCAAATTCAAGACCCTTTGGTGTGTGGGATGACTTTCTAACCACTGACAGGGATCCTCAATCTTATTGAACATATAAAATACAGTCATGCTATTTTAAAGGCCTTTTCTGCTAATGCATTTACTGTCATCAGTTTTAATTGACAAATGTTTCTCCATCAGTTTTAATTGGCAAATGTGAGGATTATAAACGTTTGCTTTGTTTTTTGAGAGCCTACAATTTTTCAATGGATATAGGTCATGGTTCTTTGTTGGCCATTTTCAATGTCTTAAGAACCATTGTTTCATATACTTTTTTAAAAAATTATTTTACATAGTGTTATAGACTGAATTCATTTACTGAAATCTAACACTCAATGTGGCCATATCTGGATATGATTTCTAAGGCAATAATTAAGTTTAAATGAGGCCCTGACAGTGGAGCCCTGATCTGATATGAGTACTGTCTTTATAAGAAGAAACACCAGAGTGTTCACTCTCTTTTCTCTCTTTTTCTCTTTTTCTCTCCCCACAGGTGCACAAAGGCAAGGACACATGGAGAAGATGGCCATCTACAAGCCAGAAACAGAGCCCTTGTCAAAAAGTAAATCTTCTGACATCTTGGTCTTGGACTTCTGGCCTCCAGAACTGTGAGAAAATAATATTTTGTTCTTTAAACCACTCGGTTTGTGGTATTTTGATGCAGCAGCACAATCAGACTAATATAAGCAGGTAGATAAAACATGTTCCTGCCTCTCTATCATGGCTGAAAGCAGACATCCCAGTTAAGTATTTCTAATCATGCACTCAGCACACTAAATTTAAAGGTGTTAGTGATACAGAGAACATGGAGCTGTATTAGCAAGGTCCAGTAATGTTAATGATAGTGTCACTCGTTGGGCATTTAATTATATATTAAGTACAATGCTAAGTGCTGTAATTTCATTATACCATTTGTTTCTTTTTAAAAAGTCTATAAAGAAGTCTAGAATTTCTTCTATTAAGAATAATACTGAGGAGAAAATGGCGGAGGAACAGGTAGTCAGGGTCTGAGCCTGGTCCCAAAGAGGAAAGAGAGAGCAGCTGAGGGTCACGCTGGGAGTGCTTGTCAGCAAGCCAAGAGAAAGGCGAACACCCAGGGAAACTGGGGGTCTGCTGATCAGGGTACCCCTGACAGTTAAGCACCCATAGCTGGGTCCCTTCCTGGACCTACCTACCAGCGTGGACGGGGAAATCTCGCCATCTTGACAGGAAGCGATTAGTGTCAGAGGCCTGAAAATCCACAGCCGCGAAGACCACCAAGCAGATGTGAGCCCCAAAACGCTGACCACAATCAGTGCAAACACTTGGATTCAAAGAAGGCTCCACCCGAAGGCTAAAAGGTCAGATTTCACAGAGATCCAGTGAGTCCCCCGCAGCGTGGTAGCCCGCACATGCCAGGTGCACGGAGGCTGCAGGACTGGGCCTGGGTTTACAAGAAACCCCAAGGTTTTGGGCTGGAGGCGCCCCTGACTGTGGACAGGGCTCCTAAGTGGGGGGATATCTAAGGAACAGCACGTTTGGATCTGACCCCAAGAGAGTTACAGGGGAGTGCGGTTGGCTCGTCCTGCCCCACCCACAACCCTCCATAGATCAGGGACACAAAGAGGGGGGAAAAAAGCTAGAAAGGCTTCAGAAACCTGGAGGTCAACCCAGAAACACTGCCACCCAGAGGCTAAAGTACATATGGACTCTAGCTCCACTTAAAAATCAGGACCTGATTACAACACCAAAGAAAAACAGGGAACTGCAAATACAGAGCAGACTGGGAACTGGTGAGCTAGACAGAACAACAGAGGAAGTGAATGACCTTCATTACTGCACATTTTATTTAATTTTTTATTTTGATTTTCTAATTATTTAATTTTTTGTTGTTGTTTTGTTTTTTATTTACACCAGTTGCAAAGTTTACTCAAGAAGTTGTTTTTTTCATCTTCCCTCACTTGATTTTACCTTTTTAATTAATTCATTTTTATATGTAATCAATATTATTACTACTACTATTTTACCTTTTACCTTTTTATCTTATTTTCTTTTGTTTATTTTTATTATTATCTTTTAAGTGCCATATTATATACCTTTTTTAAAATTTTTTTTCCTTTTCTCTTTTACCCCCATTCGGGATTACTAGTCTACAGACTATTTATACCTTTCCTTCTCCAACACTCTATTCTAACTCAGCCCTACCTTTATGCCATCGCTCTCTTCCTAAACCTTTCCCTTTGGTGTCCGGCTTATCTTAACCCTTTACTACTCTAAAATTTCCCTATTTTTCTATTTACCCACTCCTATAATTTCATCCTATCTGTGTATATCTAACTCCCAACCACCTACTCCAAGACCATCCACACCTACCTTGTTGCTGTCCTAAAAAAAAAAAACACACACACACAAAAAAAAAAAAACACAAAAAAAACCCACAATCTTTCGATCTATCACTTTGTAGTTGTATGTTGAATACTAACTATAACAAAGTTTTATGCTTTTTTGTAAGATTGGTTTGCTTAATCTTTTATTTAATTGTATGACTTTGTTAGCTGGGTTCTAGTCACCTTTATTGGAGGATATTAATATTGTAAACACATTTCTGTTCAGTGCCTTGTGTGTTGAACCTGTTTGTGCTGTATTTTGTACCTTTAAATCTAAGCAGGAGAGAGAGAGAACTACATAACCAGACATCCTAAAAACAGAGACCATGGGAAGGCAAAGAAACAACCCACCCATGAAAGAAAATCAGGTAGCACCAGAAAAGGAAGTAAACGAGTTAGAGGCAAGCAACCTACCAGAGCAAGAATTCAGAGTAATGATCATGAGATGGCTAAAAAGAATGGGAGAAAAATTTGACAATATGAGTAAGACCCAAGAGGAAATGAAGAAGAACCAAGAGGATCTGAATAAGAACCAAGAGGAAATGAAGGTGACCTAAGAAGAAATGAAAAATGACATCGCTACTATGAAGAACTCAATAGAAAGCATTGAGAGTAGACTAGAAGAAGTGGAGGACCACGTAAGTGAGCTAGAAGACAAGATGGAAAAAAATACCCAATTAGACTAGCTGCTAGAAATAAAAAATAAAAAAAAACAAGAGGAGAGACTACGGGAGCTTTGAGAAAATACAAAACAAAACAATATTGCAATAATAGGGGTCCCAGAAGAAAAGGAAACTGAGCAAAATATGGATAAAGGATTTCAAGAAATAATGACAGAAAACTATCCTGAGATAGAGAAGATAAAACCCACACAAATCCAAGATTCTCACAGAATCCCAAACAAAATGAATCCCCAAAGACCAACACCTAAGCACATTATAATTATATTGGCAAAAACCATCCACAAAACCATAATCTTAAAAGCAGCCAGAGAGAGATAGAAAATTACATATAAAGGAACCCCCATCAGACTAGCAACTGGTTTCTCATCAGAAATTCATCAGACCAGAAGGGAATGGGATGACATACACAAAGTCATGCAAAGGAAGGGTCTGAATCCAAGAATACTGTACCCTGCAAAGCTATCAATCAAAATTGAAGGTGAAATCAGGAACTTCACAGACAAAAAAAAGACTAAAGGAATTTATCTCCAACAAACCAGCAATGCAAGAAATGCTAAAGGGTCTACTGTAAAAATAAAAGAAATAGAAAGTGAAGAAGGAACACAGGGGGATAGAATAAAAATGGCATCAAATACCTACCTATCAACAATTACTTTAAATGTAAATGGTTTAAATGCTCCAATCAAAAGGCATAGGGTAACAGATTGGATAAGAAAGCAAGACCCATATATCTGCTGTCTACAAGAAACACACTTCAGAAAAAAAGATGCACACAGGCTGAGGGTGAAGGGATGGAAAAAGATTTTCCAGGCGAATGGAAATGAAAAAAAGGCTGGGGTAGCAATGCTTATATCAGACAAACTAGATCTCAAAGTGAAGGACATAAAAAGAGATAATGAAGGCCACTTCATTATACTAAAGGGAGCAATCCAACAAGAAGAAATAACCCTGGTAAACATATATGCACCCAATAAGGGAGCACCCAAATACATTAAAAAAAACTGCTGGAGGACATGAAGGGAGAGATAGATTGTAATACAATCATAGTAGGAAATTTTAATACCCCACTGTCACATTTGGACAAATCACCCAAACAAAAAATCAGCAAAGAAATATCAATCCTAAATGACTCACTAGACAAGATGGAATTAATCGACATCTTCAGAACATTCCACCCCAAAGCCACAGAATACATATTCTTCTCAAGTGCACATGGGTCATTTTCAAAGATAGACCAAATGTTGGGACATAGGCAAAGTCTCTTCAAATTCAAGAAGATAGAAATCATTTCAAGCATCTTCTCAGATCATAGTGGCATAAAACTGGAAATTAACTACAATAAAAATAATCCAAAGAAATCAAACACATGGAGACTAAACAGCATGCTATTAAAAGAGGACTGGGTTACCAGGGAAATCAAGGAAGAAATTAAAAACATCATGGCAACAAATGATAATGAAAACACAACAATCCAAAATCTATGGGACACAGAAAAAGCAATCTTGAGAGGGAAGTTCATATCTCTGCAAGCCTATTGTAAAAGACAAGAAAAAATGGTAACAAATAATCTAACTCTACAACACAAACAGTTAGAAAAAGAGCAACAAGAAAAGCCCAGTGTAAGCAGAAGGAAGGAAATAACAAAAATCAGAGCATAGATAAATGACATAGAGACCAAAGAAACAATACATAAGATCAACAAAACCAAGAGCTGGTTCTTTGAAAGAATAAACAAGATTGATGAACCTCTAACGAGGCTAACCAAAAAACAAAGAGAGAGGACCCAAATAAACAAAATCAGAAATGTAAGGGGTGAAATAACAACAGTGCCCGCTGAAATACAAAGCATTGTTACAATATACTATGTCCCAGGTTGCTGTGTGCTCCAGGTGAGCCGTGTCCCCCAAAGGGGCCGAGTGTCCTGGGTGAGGCGTGTGTCCCAGGGGGCCATATGCCCAGGGTGAGCCGAGTGTTCCAGGGGCCAGTGTGGCCCGGGTGAGCCGTGATTCCCTGGGGGCCATATGCCCCAGGTGAGCCGTGTCCCCCAAAGGGGCCCGGTGCCCAGGTGAGCCATGTGTCCCAGGGGGCCGTGTGCCCTGGGTGAGCCGAGGGTCCCAGGGGGCTGTGTGCCCCAGGTGAGCTGTATACCCCAAAGGGGCCAGGTGTCCTGGGTGAGCCGTGTGTCCCAGGGGCCCGTATTCCCCAGGTGACCCGTATCCCCTAAAGGGGCCAGGTGTCCCAGGTGAGCCGAGTGTCCGAGTGGGCTGTGTGCCCCAGGTGAGCTGTGTGTCCCAGGGGGCCATGTTCCCCTGGTGAGCCGTGTGTCCCAAGGGGCTGTGTGCCCCAGGTGAGCCGCGTGTCCCAGGGGGCCGTGTGCCCCGGGTGAGCCCTGTCCCCCCAAAGGGGTAGGGTGTCCTGTGTGAGCCGTGTGTCCCAAGGGGCCGTGTGTGTGCCCCTGGTGAGCCGTGTGTCCCAAAGGGGTTGGGTATCCCGGGTGAGCCGCGTGTCCCAGGGGGCCGTATGCCCCGGGTGAGCCATGTGTCCCTGGGGAAGGAGTGGGACCCAGGTGAAGGGCGGTGAGAACCAGAGTAGGAGCGGACTCTATTCGTGTGGTCCTGAGATAGTCACCATAAAACAAGCAGACTGCCTAATGAGGAGCGAATTCTATTCATGTGGTCCTGAAATAGTCACCATAAAACAAGCAGATTGTCAAATGACAGCAGGGAGGGGAAGGAGACCTGGGGGGAGATAAGAGAACAACGGAGGGACTGGTATGCATAAATATAAGTACAACCAATGAACATAGAACTCTGGGGAGGGAGGGCATGAATGGGAGGTGGGGGGGGCAATGATAACCTATGTACACATATAAAACCTTAATAAAAATATTTTTTAAAAAATCATATAGTCATATCAATTGATGCAGAAAAAGCATTTGATAAAATCCAACACCCTTTCCTGATAAAAACTCTCAACAAGATGGGAGTACAAGGATCATACCTCAACACAATAAAAGCTATATATGATAAACCCACAGCAAACATCATACTCATTGGGCAAAAACGAAAACCATTTCCTCTAAGAACAGGAACAAGGCAGGGATGCCCACTTTCACCACTTCTGTTTGACATAGTACTGGAAGTACTAGCCATTGCAATTATACAAGAATAGGAAATAAAAGGCATCAAAATTGGAAAAGTAGAGTGAAGTTGTCCCTATTTGCAGATCACATGATATTGTACATAAAAAATCCAAAGGACTCCATCAAAAAACTAATAGACTAAATAAATGAATTTGGCAATGTAGCAGGATACATAATCAATGCCAAGAAATCTATGGCATTTCTATATACCAATAGTGAACTCATAGAATCAGAGACTAAAAAAGCAATCCCATTTACCATCGCACCAAAAAAATTAAGATACCTAGGAATAAACTTAACTAAGGGGATAAAAGACCTATATGCTGAAAACTACACAACACTGAAAAAAGAGATAGAGAAAGATGTAAACAGATGGAAGAACATACCATGTTCATGGATTGGTAGAATCAACATCATCAAAATGTCCATACTTCACAAAGCAATTTATATGTTCAATGCACTCCCTATTAAAATAGCAACGACAGCGGAGGACTGAGAAGGTGGGGCAGTTCTGTACCGTGATGCTTTCCACTGGTTAAGACCTCCAAGAGAAAAGGCCTACCAAGGTGAGGATGCCCCTACTGTCACCTGTAGAGGGGCAGCACTGAGCTGGCCAATATTTGTGGTGGTGCTGCTTGTCCTGGCTCAGGGGAAGCGTTCCACTAAGTCTGAAAGACTAAGACATCGTGGGGACTCTCCGTCACCGCCCGCGGCCTGCTCTGCCAGGCCTTCACGCGCGCTGAGCTGGCGCTGCGCCTTCCATCGGCAGACCCGGAGAATCCTCTCTCCGTTGCCACATGGCCAGGCCAAAGCATCAGACACTACCACCATGCGGATTTTAAAACTACAGGGGAAATTGAGCCACAGGAGCTACCATCGCTGCCGCACCCACTGCCGCCCCCAAGAATGGGAATCCACCGAAATCAGAGCTCACTACGCACCGGGCTCATAGAGAATGTGGCTTCAGAAATTAGCCTCTGCATCCACAGCAGCTCCACATCCGCAACAAAGAGGACACCATTGAGGGCGGACTCTCCCCATGCAGCCATCACAGCCCGCCCACAATCTTCCCAGCACACCCACCATGCTGGGAGGGAGATGGAGCGCGCTGGTGAGGAAATGGCACGGTGCCTTCCATTACTCACCCAGGCGAGCCCATCCTCCAATGCCACGTGGCCAAGCCTAAGCTCTCACCACCACCGCCATGTGAACTTTAAAACTACAGTGGTAATTGAACCACAGGAGCGACCGTCAATATTGCACCTGGCACCGCCACCCACCACTGCAGCTGAGAATAAAGGAAATCCACCAAGAACAGAGCTCACCACGCCTTGGGCTCAGGGAGTGGGCGACCTCAGAACTTAGCCTCCATGTCTGCAGCTGCTCCGCTCCCACACTGAACGAGACACCTTTGAAGGTGGTCCCCCCGCCTGCAACCATCTCAGCCCAACTGCAGCTGTCCCAGCCTTCCCGCCATGCTAGCAAGGAGCTAGTGCGGTGCCTCCAATATGCGACCCCAACACCCTAGAGGGGCCGTGTGCCCCGGGTGAGCCGAGTGTCCCATGGGGCCGAGTGCCCCGGGTGAGCCGAGTGTCCCAGGGGTCCGAGTGCCCCGGGTGAGCCGAGTGTCCCAGGGGGCCATGTGCCCCGGGTGAACCGTACCCCCCAAAGGGGAAGGGTATCCCGGGTGAGCCGTGTGTCCCAGGGGGCCGAGTGCCCCGGTTGAGCCGAGTGTCCCAGGGGGCCGAGTGCCCCGGGTGAGCCGAGAGTCCCAGGGGGCCGAGTGCCCCGGGTGAGCCGAGAGTCCCAGGGGGCCGAGTGCCCCGGGTGAGCCGAGTGTCCCATGGGGCCGAGTGCCCCGGGTGAGCCGAGTGTCCCAGGGGGCCGAGTGCCCCGGGTGAGCTGAGAGTCCCAGGAGGCCGAGTGCCCCGGGTGAGCCGAGAGTCCCAGGAGGCCGAGTGCCCCGGGTGAGCCGAGAGTCCCAGGGGGCCGAGTGCCCCGGGTGAGCCGAGTGTCCCAGGGGGGCGAGTGCCCCGGGTGAGCCGAGAGTCCCAGGGGGCCGAGTGCCCCGGGTGAGCTGAGAGTCCCAGGGGGCCGAGTGCCCCGGGTGAGCTGAGAGTCCCAGGGGGCCGAGTGCCCCGGGTGAGCTGAGAGTCCCAGGGGGCCGAGTGCCCCGGGTGAGCCGAGTGTCCCAGGGGGGCGAGTGCCCCGGGTGAGCCGAGAGTCCCAGGGGGCCGAGTGCCCCGGGTGAGCCAAGTGTCCCCGGGGGGCCATGTGCCCCGGGTAAGCCGTACCCCCCAAAGGGGAAGGGTGTCCCAGGTAAGCCGTGTGTCCCAGGGGGCCAAGTGCCCCGGGTGAGCCGAGTGTCCCACGGGTCCGAGTGCCCCGGGTGAGCCGAGTGTCCCACGGGTCCGAGTGCCCCGGGTGAGCCGAGTGTCCCAGGGGGGCGAGTGCCCCGGGTGAGCCGAGAGTCCCAGGGGGCCGAGTGCCCCCAGTGAGCCGAGTGTCCCACGGGTCCGAGTGCCCCGGGTGAGCCGAGTGTCCCAGGGGGCCGAGTGCCCCGGGTGAGCCGAGTGTCCCAGGGGGCCGAGTGCCCCGGGTAAGCCGAGTGTCCCAGGGTGCAGTGTGCCCCGGGCGAGCCGTGTGTACCAGGGGAACCAGTGGGTCCCAGGGGAAGGGGCGGTGAAAACCAGAGGAGGAGTGGACTCTATTCATATGCTCCTGAGATAGTCACCATGAAACAAGCAGACTGCCAAATGACAGCGGGAAGGGGAAGGAGACCTGGGGGGAGATAGGAGAACAACCGAGGGACTGGTATGCATGAACATAAGTACAACCAATGAACACAGAACTCTGGGGAGGGAGGGCATAAATGGGAGGTGGGGGGGGGGGCAATGGTAAACTATGTACACAGAAAATACCTTAATAAAGTAAAATTTAAAAAAAATAAATAAAATAAAATAAAATAAAATAGCAACGACATACTTCACAGACCTAGAAAGAACTCTCCAAAAATTCATTTTGTACAATAAAAGACCCCGAATAGCCTCAGCACTCTTGAGAAAGAAGAGTAAAGTAGGAGGGATCTCAATACCAGATTTCAAGCTGTATTACAAAGCCACTGTTCTCAAAACAGCCTGGTACTGGCACAAGAACAGACATATAGATCAATGGAATGAATTAGAGAATCCAGATATCAACCCAAAGCAATATGCTCAATTAATATTTGACAAAGGAGGCACGAGCATACAATGGAGTCAAGACAGTCTCTTCAGTAAATGGTGTTGGGAAAATTGGACAGATACATGCAAAAGAATGAAACTAGATCACCAACTTACACCATACACAAGAATAAACTCAAAATGGATACAGGACTTAAACATAAGATGGGAAACCATAAAAATACTAGAGGCATCCACAGGCAGCAAAATCTCAGACATATGCCTAAAGAACTTCTTCACTGATACTAACCCTAGGGCAATGGAAGCTAAAGAGAAAATGAACAAATGGGAGTACATCAAAATAAAAAGCTTTTTTACAGCAAAAGAAACCATCAACAAAACAAGAAAACCCACTGTCGACCGAAACAAGATGGCTGCCTAGGTAGCCACCTAGGCTGCCACCTCATCAACAATTTGGAAAAAAACAACAGCTAAAATCGAAAGAGCTCACATCAGACCCACAGGAAAGCTGGTAAAATGGGAAGGCTACAACTAGACACCAAGCAGGGCGCAGCTGCTGTCATGTGGAGTTTAAAACTACGGCGAAACTGGACCTGCCAGAGCTGCTGCCACTGGGAATGAGAGAAGCCAGACCTCGCTCCGCCCGGGGGGCTAGGGACTGGTCCAGCCTGCCGGCTGCCATAGGAACCAGGGAGCTGACATGGGGCCTCCGCCACGCCTTCTGCTCCTGCCCGGACGACAAGCCTGTGAGCATGGCCTCCCTGACCACAACCATCCCAGCCAGAAGCTGTCCCAGCCCGCCTGCCGTGTTAGTGAGGAGCTGGCAGGGCATCTCCCAGCCCAAGGCCGGCTCGGCCTCCGGGCACGCCGTGTTGGTGAAGAGATGGTGCGGCGCCTTCCGTTTGCAGCCCCGGCGAGTCCTTCCTCTGCCGCAGCCCGCAGCCAGCTTGGCCCAGCTTCAGCGCACGCTGTGTTGGTGGGGAGCTGGCATGGTGCCTTCAGTTCACGGCCCCAGCGAGTCCTTCTTCTGCTGTCGCATGGCTGGTCCAAAGCTTCCCCCACTACCGCCATGTGCATTTTAAAAATACAGGGGAAATTGAACCACAGGAGCTACCCTCGCTGCCGCACCCTCTGCCACCCCCACGAATGGGAATCCACCAAAAACAGAGCTCACTCCGCCCCGGACTCAGGGAGAGTGCGGCTTCAGAACTTAGCCTCTGCGTCCACAGCAGCTCTGCTTCCGCACCAAAGGAGACACCATTGAGGGCAGTCTCTCCTCCCACAGCCATCTCAGCTCACCCACAACCTTCCCAGCACACCCGCCGTGTTGGTGAGGAGCTGGCATGGTGCCTTCCGTTAGCGGCCCCGGCAAGTTCTTCCTCCACTGCTGCATGGCCGGGCCAAAGTTCCCACCACTACTGCCATGTGAACTTTAAAGCTACAGTGGAAATTGAACCACAGGAGCGACCATTGCTGCCGCACCCACCACCGAAGAATTGACCCAAACCTATAAGCATTGCATGCAAACTCTGATGGCAACTG
Organism: Vespertilio murinus; assembly: GCA_963924515.1. Classification (NCBI taxonomy): domain Eukaryota; kingdom Metazoa; phylum Chordata; class Mammalia; order Chiroptera; family Vespertilionidae; genus Vespertilio; species Vespertilio murinus. The sequence goes on along the minus strand of OZ004704.1, from coordinate 109,611,898 downwards.
TGACTTGGCTTCTCTGCTTGAGGGTTTGACTGCTCGTTGAAGTTCAATCTAACAATTCCTTGTGAAAGTTTCCAGCAAAGCAAATTTAAAAAGCCTGTGTGACCTATTTGATCAGTTACTATTCTTATTGTGCTTATGCAAATAATCAGGCCAAATTAAAACTGGACTTAATGCAGTCTCTCTTAAAATGAGGGTAATCTTAGGGAGAAAAAAATGTTTCAATGGAAAGCACAATGTCCAATTATGAATATGGAACTCAAATGCAGTTAACTGTCTTCAAAGTTTTCTTTTGAAATCTGTGTCTTTGTATGCCACACAGACCTCAGCAGCTGATGACATCACCAGTGATGTTCTAACTTCGACAGTCTATCAGATTGTCATTACTTGATTTCATTCCAGCAAAAGCATTGCATCTGGAAGTCACCTCAACTAGTTTATTATTTTGTGTGTTCATTGACCTATGTATTATTTTGTTCTTCCTTCTATTTTGATAGAATATGTGCCCATGTCCTTATTTACCTGACTGCTTATGTTCATAGTATAGCCTTACTTTAGAAGTCACCTGCAACACTGTCTCCTAAAGTGAAACTCAACATAGGACTTATGGTTGAGTCAATGAAATATAGATGGCCTATCACCTTCCCTTGAATATGCTTTCCCTTTTCTGCCCAAATTTTCTCACAGAGGAAATCTTAGAATATTTCCCTTAGTTTAATTTAAGTGTGGTATACAGAAGGGCTTTGAACAGGCGGGGCACTCTGGCCTTCAGGAAAGCCACTCCTTCAAACTAATCTAAGACACTGCAAAGTTAGTCTTTCCCTTTATCACATGGGTGTTACTTCTCACTAGACCTTCACTTATTCTTCATAAGATTACAAAGAGGCTTCTCTCTAAATGGGGGACTGATACCATTGTAACTAGCTAGTTATTAATAATAGCAAAGGAGCAAAAGAGATGCCAGATATTATAAGTAACTTGGGCTGTTTCAACCGGAAAGCTAAAAATTTACACTCCCCAAGGGAACCACCAGCCCATTCCATGATGATTTCTGAGAAAAGGACTGAAAAAGGGGAATAATGGACCCATTGGGTGCTTACTGTCAGTCAAACCTGAGAAAATAATTAATTTGCTAGAGTACGCAGTGCCTTTGCAAGCTATTGATTATTTGGAAATACATACTAGCTCAGCCAAAGCAGTTTGATCCTTTCTCAGCTCTCTTGCATTCAGCCATATGACCCATGGCCATGTGGACCTTACATGTAATGGACAAATCAACTACAGCTTGGAACAGAAATTAAGCTAGCCTGATGGCATAGACCATGTCCCAACATGGAACAGAAGCTCTGGACACTGACTTTGATTTTAGCTCTGCTAAAGCCAACATCTACACTTCTTCATTGGTGGGACAAAGGAAATGTGACAATTGAACCTCAGGGGTGTAATTCCACAGAAAAACAGGGTTTTTATAATATCTCAGCTTCCTCTGCAAGTCTCAGAAAATTCCTTTCTCAGTATATTGCACGAAGCCCACTCCCACTGGCTATTGGTGCAGATGATGAGCTCTCCACACTGATAACATGTCCAATGCCTGTCTAAAAATATACCAATGATTTCTGGACAATGTAATTTAGGTTGTTGAAAGTAGAATATTTCAATATATATTGAAAGTTAAGTATTTCTGTATTTAATATTTGGCAAACTTAAAAATATTCTATTACAATTCGTGTTATTTTATATGTTTCTTTCCTGGATACTTGATCATTATATTTGCCAAAGCTTTGAAATTAAGTGTATTGTCTGTGTAAATGCACATATTTAGCTAATTTTACCTGATAATAGGCAAACATGTAAATTGACCATACCTCTACTACACCCATAGTCATTCAGGAGTGAGTATGCAATTTAACCCAACAAAGATGGTGGGTTAATTTGCATATGCAGGCTCAGAGTGGCAGGACACCTGCTATGAGGAGAGAGGGGGCAGCAGGGGGAACTACAGGAGCAGTGCTCCAGAAGGGAGCAAGGACTGGCGGGCTCCCAGACAGCCGGGAGCAAAGCCAAGGGAAGGAAGGACTATTCTTGCATGAATATCATGCAATGGGCCTTTAGTAATTTTAATCATTCAGAATGAAAGACCAAAAAGTTTTTTCCCCCTCAAATTTGTAATTTGGAACTGGAACAAATATAATTATGCAATTGAAGTTGACTTGACAATATTGCTGAATCTAAGATGGTCAGGTTTAATTATATTTGTGCCAATTTGTACCCAACAAAAATAGACACCTGAAGTTGGTGCTTTAGAAGGATCAGATCGGACTTTCTTCCACCCGTGACTATTACCATGTCCCTCTCTACAGTTTAAAGAATGGTAAGTGTCAGGAAGATGACACTCCCATCTGAGGATATGGTTTCTTTTTTAATCCACTTTTTAATGTTCAGAAACCTAGAATTTGTAGTCCCAATGGACTGTTGACCAGAGCATTCTAACTACTGCAAAAATTTGCATAATTTTAAACCTGAGGGTCGCTAGAAGGCAACTGTTGCGAGGATTGGGTGGGGCGTGGTTAGAGCCCAGGGTGGACGTGGTACAGGATTGGGTGGGGTGTGGTTAGAGCCCCCTGGTGGACAGTGGTGGCGCAGCGCGGTGAAAGGCAAGAGGAATTGATAGGCAGTGACACCCGGAGAGTGAAATTCAGATCTGACTCCACGGTTTTATGAAATATCAATGGAGAAGGATGAAACCTATTTCACAATGCAACTTGTTGCTTTCATTTCTAACTTTCAAGTATTTATAAACATATGAACCTCTATCTGTACTCTGGCCCCAGGTACCCCAATATTGAACATGAATCTGATTATGATAATAGTCTAAACAGCAAGTAAAGAAAGAAAAAGAAATAAAAAGCTTTATTACAGCAAAAGAAACCATCAACAAAACAACAAGAAGTCCTATGGTATGGGAGAACATATTTGCAAATGATATCACTGATAAAGGTTTAATCTCCAGCATCTACAGACAGCTTATACAACTCAATACAAGGAAAATAAATGATCCAATTAAAAAATGGGAAATGGTCCTAAATAGAATCCTCTCAAAAGATGATAGAAGGAAGGCTAAGAGGCACATGAAAACATGCTCAAAGTCACTAATCATTCGAGAGATGCAAATCAAAACAACAATGCGGTACCATCTCACACCTGTCAGAATGGCCAACATCAACAAAACAACAAACGACAAATATTGGCTAGGTTGCAGAGAAAAAGTAACCCTCCTGCACTGCTGGTGGGATTGCAGGTTGGTGCAACCACTGTGGAGAACAGTATGGAGCTTTCTCAAAAAACTGAAAATGGAACTCCCATTTGACCCAGTAATCCCACTACTAGGAATATACCCCAAGAAACCAGAAACACCAATCAGAAAGGATATATGCACCCCTATGTTCATAGCAGCACAATTTACAATAGCTAGGATCTGGAAACAGCCTAAGTGCCCGTCAGCAGATGAATGGATCAGAAAACTATGGTACATCTACACCATGGAATACTATGCTGCCATAAAAAGGAAGGAATTCTCATCATTTGCAGTAACCTGGATGGAATTGGAGAGCATCATGCTGAGTGAAATAAGCCAGTCAATGAAAGAGAAACACCACATGACTTCACTCATTTATGGATATTAAAGAACATTATAAACTAATGAACAGAACGATAGATATAGAGACAGTAAAACAACAAGCAGACTGCCAAATGGCAGCGGGGGGGGGGGGTACGGAGATCTGGGGGAGATAAGAGATCAACCGAAGGACTGGTATACATGCATATAAGCACAACCAATGGACACAAAACTCTGGGGAGGGAGGGCATCTATGGGGGGGGGGCAATGATAAGCTATGTACACAGATAATACCTTAATAAAAAATATTAAAAAAAAACTGAATAAGGAAGAATCAGAAAACCTGAATAGGCCAAAAAACAATTGATAGAATTAAAGCAATAATAATAACAATAATAATAATAATAATAATAAACCTCCCAACAAACAAAAGCCCTTGTCTGGACTGCTTAACATGGGAGTTTTATCAAGCATTCAAAGAAGAAGTAATATCGATCCTCCTCAAACTTTTTTTAAAAATCCAAATGGAAAGAAATTACAAAGCTCTTTTTATAAGGGCAGCATTATTCTAATTCTAAAACCAGATAAAGACATTACAAAGAAAGATAATTGCATATCCATAGCCTTAATGAACATAGATGCCAAAATCCTCATCAAAATATTATCAAATAAGGCCCAGCAATATATTAAAAATATCATACATCATGACCAAGTGGGATTTATCCCAGTGATTTAAGGCTGGTACAATATTCACAAATCAATAAATATGATACATCATATAAACAAATTGAAAATCAATGATCACATGATCATATCAATAGATGCAGTAAAAGCATTCCACAAAAGCCAACACCCATATATGTAAAACTCTCAGTAAAGTGGCAATATTATGCTTCAAGATAATAAAGGCCATATATGACAAATTTACAGACATCATAATCAATAAGCAAAAATATATTTAAGATTGTTTATAGTAGCTGAGATTAATTTTTAAAGACAAAAAAAAGTACTTCTAGATTTATGGCAATATTCTATATTGTGATATTTACCACATCAAGTTATACAATTACTAGTATACTCTAAATAAAGGTTAAGCAATGACTATCTATCTACCTTAATCTTGAAATTCCACTATTTCATCAGTTTCCTTGCTTATAATTAGTCTATTGGGCACTAAATAACAATCCAAAATGTACTAAGAGGGGAGGAACTTGACATTGATCTTGAAACAACATGATATAGGGTGTCCCCAAAAATGTATACACACTTTAACAGTTGATGACTCACTTAATTTTCACTGCTTTTCAGGTTTAATTGATTTGAAATAATGGGCAAAGCCAGACAAAGCCTTGAAGGGGAAAAATTATCCTAAAGTGCCACTTGATTTTTTTTTATGGAAATACATAAAGGGTAAAATTTACAGTACAAAACCAGCAATAGTTGACAAATCGAGGGCATGCAAATACTGAATAAAATGATTATTGATGTTTGAGACTCTATTGCTTCATATTATCAGCAGTGCTTGGATGAGAAAGTTCATAAGTTGGAAAACAGGCATTGAGACTAACAATATTAATTTCTATAGATTCCTCTAAAATTTTTAAAGGAGCTGTATGTTAATAAATACTGACTTATAATCATTCAAAGTGTGTATACATTTTTGGGCTGTCCTATATATGTGATGTATGCATGTTTAAAGGTCTCAGTTACAGGAAAGCTGTTTGATGTAAGAGCAAAGCAGCTACCCCTTTCAAATAAGGGAACATAAATTACTACCTTTTGTTATAGATGAACAGTAAGCCCTTGTGAAATTATGTGTGTTCAGTACTATACTGTGTCTATAGTGAGCAGATTGATTTCTTTGAAAAACTTAGTGCCAGGTGATAAGAAATTTTATTTCAAATAAAATCATGAATTATAAATATTAATTTACAGTTTTGCCTTTGTGTGCCTAATCATTCCATAGTATTTGGCAAAAGTTTATAAAACACACAATATTAAATTATTTCAAGACATTCCTAAAGATATGAAATACATTGAACTTTCTTATATTTAGACCTACATACAATTTGCTTTATTTAGGGTCTTTCTGCCTCAGTTGTTTAGAATGCAACCATAATTTCCTATAATTAGAAAGTACTTCATACATTGAGCTAATTTTACAGCCCACTGAAAACCTAATTAATGTTAAGTTCAAATTGGTTCTCTCACGCTGACATTGTGTAAGTAGCTGGCTTTGCTCAAATATAAAGTGCACTTTCCTTTGACCTTATATAACTGCATGCAACTGTAGCTAATTAAGAGCATTTCAGCATCTCTTTTGCATTTAGCATTACTGTTATTATTACTAAAGCTTGACTTGCAAAAGCAAAAAAATGAATAAATTTTAAGTAGAGGAGGGGGTGCAAACTAGTGAAAGTTCAAGCAAGGTTTAAAAAAAAACCTGCAGTTTAATGAGCCTCTTACTTTGCTCTTGACACTAGGTAGGAAGCAAGTCTCTAGAAGTCAGATGTCATAAAGAAAAGTGCTTATGCCTTCTTCCCTGTACTAATCTTTCTAATTTTGGTTTCAGAGCATTCAACCTAAGATTATTTAACCTTACTGAGAATTTACACAAAGTAATATTCCTGCTGTGTCTGCCAAAGATATATAGTATTCAAGAATGTGTATAAGGCCGAAACCGGTTTGGCTCAGTGGATAGAGCGTCGGCCTGCGGACCAGGAGGTCCCGGGTTCGATTCTGGTCAAGGGCATGTACCTTGGTTGCGGGCACATCCCCAGTGGGGGGTGTGCAGGAGGCAGCTGGTCGATGATTCTCTCTCATCGATGTTTCTGACTATCTACCCCTCTCCCTTCCTCTCTGTGAAAAATCAATAAATATATATATATTTTAAAGAATGTGTATAAGATGAATTTTGTGTCCACTTCAAACCCTCTGGCCCTACCTTTTCTTCCTGGGGATGTTCTGGTCATCATTTCCGGTAAGCTTTCACAGCTTTGTGAAGATTCACTTGGCAGTCCTTTGCCTCAAGCCAGTGCCTTATATTTCTTCTCTCCTACTCCAGGATTCAAGGGTTAGTTAACATCCACTCTTGACTAATGAGGATAAATTTGTCTCTCTTTCTTCCAATGGTAGGGAATCATGACTAATTCCATTGGACTCCTCAGTATGTCCACCCGGATAGAGCTCAAGTGGCCAGTAACAAATGCCAACTTCATATTTCATCCTTGGCTGCTTTTTCTCATTTTCTTGTTTTATTTCTTAACTTCTTATCCCTGAGATCACTTCCCAAATGAGCTACCTACATGCCAAATGTTCCCTCAATCATCCCTTTCAGTAACTTCAGAGTGATGGACAGATAATTTTTATGAAATATAATTATTTTATGCTTTATGATATCATAACTATTCTGATAGTAGTTTGTGACATCACTAATGACAATTAAAAAAAGAAATAAAGGACTAATATGGCATTTGTCAACTTAAAAAAAGACACAAATACTTAAAAATAAACATAGTAACATACTAGGTTCTAAAACTTTGTCTACATCTGAATTAGTGAATGCCATATGCTAAGGATATGACCTTAAACAAGTTATTTACATCTCTGAAGCTCAGTTTCCCAATCTGTAAAATGGGGATAAATAATAGCATAGTCAGAAGTTACAATAGTGGTGTAATTGATAGTGAAATATATTAGATATCACTCATTGCATAACAAAACAACTTCAAACTACGTGGCTTAAAATATTAACCTTAATTTGCTCAGGCTTCTTCAATCTAGACTAGGATCAGCAAATCTTTCTTCTGCTGTTTTCTCTGCTGGGACCATTTATGAGCTTGTCATTATCGAGAAGTTTCACTAGAACTAGGTAGCTGACGAAGGCCACAGGCACATAACTGGTGGTTAGCTGGGATGCCTTGATCTCCTCTATGTGGCCCCTGTGGAAGACGGCTGGAGCTACTCACACTCAGGACAGCAGCATTCTTACATCAGCACTACCGTGTTTCCCTGAAAATAAAACATCCTCCGAAAATAAGACCTACTTACAGGTTTCCTTCTGAGTGAAATATAAGGCATCCCCCCGAAAATAAGGCCCCCAGGCTGTCTCAGAATGAAAATTAATTTACTGCCATAAACTGGTCGATAGGGCCTCCCCGACTGGAATCTAGCAACCAGTGATGTTACGTGGAGTCCTGACATCACTGCTGTGTGGAGGCGGAGTAGAGGTCAAAGTAAGCCATGAGCGCAGAGCAGGAGAGAGGAGACTTTCACAGATGCATGTAGAATAGGAAGATTACAGTGGACGGGACCCGGCAAAGGTGGTGAGTGCTGGTCTGTCTCTGGTGACACTACCTGATGCTCCCGGTCACCTTCATGATGACTGAAGGTTCTCAGTCAGTGGCAGACCCTGCTTCAGCCCAGATCCAGGCCCCAGCAAGCCCAGTGACAGTCCCTAGGCAGGCTCCAGGGGGTAAATGTCTGGTAAAGGGGTAGGGGGGATGTCTAGTGAAGGTATTAAGTGGCACAGGGATGGGGGGAGGGGGATCACTTAAAATGACACAGGAGGATCAAAGGAGACAATCAAAATGACTCAGGAGGATCAAAAGGGGTTACTAAAATGGTAATCCCCCCTCTGATTCTCCCGTGCCATTTTGATTTCCCCCTCTGATTCCCCCTGTGTCGTTTTAAGTGATGCCCCTCCCCCCACCTTGATACCCCAATTCCTTTTTTTACCCCTAGAAATGAGCGCAAAAAGAAAAAGCTACTCCGTGGAGTACAAGAAAGGAATCGTGGAAGACTCTTAGGGCCAAAATCTTACTAATTTCTGCAAAGAGAAGATGTTGAGTATCCGATTGGTCCGAAAATGGTGAGCAGAGTATGGTAACCTCACTGAACAAGTGCACAAGGGAAATGCTAAAAAGTGCAAGTGTGGATCAGATAGGCAACCATTATTTTCCCAGCTGGAAGACCTGATCTGTGAATGGGCTGTTGACAGGAGAGCAAAGGCTTTGGTTGTTAATAGGGCTCAAATTCAAGAATTCGTCCTTGCAATGGCACCACAGTTTGACATAGCCCCCGAAGACTTCAAAGCATCACAACACTGGCTGAATAATTTCCTTCAGCTAAGTGAGTTATCTTTAAGAAGATCTACTACATTGTTTAGGTTGAAGATACTCAAGTTATTAAGCGAGCACTTGCATTCAAGTCTTTTATTGGTGATGCTGACTTCTCTAAATACAATCTTTCCAACATGATGGCTATGGATGAAACTGCAATATTTATGGGCCAATCATCTCAAACAACAATTGAACAGTGGGGTGCCTCCTTAGTGTACATTCCCTCCACTGCTTGCGAAAGTGCACGTGTTTCCTGTATTTTGGCAATTCATCTAGATGGCTCTAAAATCCCACCTTTAATCATTTCTAAGGGCAAGAATGAAAAGATTGAACGTGTTTTGGGCGTTTTTATTCTTGAAACTGAAAAAGCCTGGGCCACACAAGCAGTTATAAGGAAGTGGGTTGATTTAATGCTGCTGCTTGTTTTTCGAGGGAGCCAAAAAGGTCTGCTAGTCTGGGATGCAGCCAGCACTCACCTCGCTAAAGGCATGAAGACATTTCTTCACGAAAGAAAAATAGATCAGATAATGATTCCCACAGGAATTATGGCCTATCTCCACACTCTTGGTATTGCAATAAACAAGCCATTCAAAGACAATTTGTGCATGGAAATTAATTACTACATTGAAAATAGAATGTACAGAGATCAGCATGGAAACTTTGTGAAACCTAAACTGCAAGAAATTGTGACTTGGGTGAAGAAGTCATGGGAGAAAATCACTGACAGTTGCATAGCAAATGCACTGCAAGCAGGCTACCTTGACAAGAAGTACTTATTTAAAGACAGTGCTATTGCTAAACATGAGATATTTGGTCCACTGATTCTGAAAGAAATGGAGTCACAAGAAATTCACCAGGAAACTCGGGAATTGGATTGTTATGATGATGTTCCAGAAGATGATGACATGATTGTCATTGAATAAATGAGTAAATTCTTGATACTGTAGGATTCAGTTTGTCTGGTTTATGTTGACAACTACCGTACTACCGTACCGTATACAGGTAATAAATTTCCTTTATTTTCATTTAACAATAAATGTGTACCATATTCTTCTTCATGTTAAAATAAGACATCCCCTGAAAATAAGACCTATCACATCTTTTGGAGCAAAAATTAATATAAGACACTGTCTTATTTTCGGGGAAACAGGGTAGCGTCCCAGGATTTCCATATAATTTTTCACCATCAAACCTACAGCAGAAAAATATAAGAACACATATATTTTTTGGGGGAATTGAAATTACAAAGTTGAGTTGCTTGATTTCCTGATCCACCAATGTCCATAAGCTTTGTATTGAGTTCAGGCATTGATTTAATTTTAGTAATGAGAATAAAATAAGTATGAAACTTTTACCTCAGAACATAGGCCACATGTCAAAATCTGTTCTTGTTGTGACTTCTTGCTCCTCTCCTTATTGTAACAATAACCTTTTCCTTGGACGGATTTAAATATAATCAAGGTTTGTAATGTCTTAGAACATATTTCATTATATGCATAAAGTAACATATATAAACATGAGCTCTTTTTACTGTGCAATAATAACATACTCTATGCCTGGCATAAATTCTGAATGTTCAGACTTTGACATGAGCTTTTGAATGAACAGCATGTGTATGTTGGCTTGCCAATGCCTTCCATGGATATTTGATTTTTGCATCACTTGGTTTTCTGAATTTCACACTTTATCAAGGTATGCCTGACCTTTAGCCAAGATAATATACTTTACCTGCTAGCTTAGGTTAAGTTAAAGTCACTTTCCATTCCTTCCAGATGACCTATCATTGTTGACCTATGATGAAAGGCTTATAATGCCTATGACAATTAGGGGAGTAGACCTTGCTGCTTTACTACTTATCTGCTATATCTATTTTCGGTGAATAGGTTTATTTCCACAAAGATTTTCTCTAAATAGCAATAAAATTCTACAAGACATATTAATTCCTATACTAACATCATGTACATTGGGAACTGGTAGAAGGTCAGCTAAAATCTTCTATAACTTAAGGAGCAATTCTATAACCCTCAATATAATAGACCATTAGATAGGTATTAGTGGAATAGGGACCAAGGTGGAAAGCCCTAGTGATTAGCAATAGGCAAAACTAGACTAGGACCTCACCCCCAGGGAGACCGTTCCTTGCAGTTCACACATTTTAGATCCCCTGCCCTTTCATATCACTGGCCATGCAGTTCTGATCCTCCCCTGAGGCTAGTTATGTGGTAGATAGGCCCCGTTAGGGGAGTAACCAGGGGACCAAAGAATAGCCTCATGCACCTCCCCTACAAGCCTTTGCAAGACCACTCTCTTAACCATTAAGTCCTCAGGAATGTGAGTTTCTGGTCCTTATCAATTAATCTTAAGAACAAAGAACTCTGCTGACCACAGAGTTTTGGTCAAACTAAAGATGATATTTAGATCTCAGTTGTGTTTCAGCACCTGTCCCAGAAAAGCAGCAAAACCAGAGAGAGAAACACCATTGCTGGTGTTACACAATTTACCAGGTGAACAAAAAATACACAGGAGTACCCAGAGATACAGGAAAAATCCATTTATTTCCTGATGTACCAGTACTATGACTCAGCCTGTTTCCAAATCCTGAGCAAACCAATATGGAGGAAGCTTTATCTTTATATCCTTTGGTTTCTTTGTCCTTCAAAAAAGGATCAGACTTCTGGACCTTTCAGGGGCTTTGCAAAAAGCCCCCTGTGTTGGGGTGGGAGCAATGAGACCACACCTACAGGCCTGGCTTCCCCTTTAGGGGTTGTGTATGGTTTATGGTTGATTAACTCTGTAAAATGTATTTAGGTAAATAGGTCTTATAAGACCAGATAATTAAGGAAGGGGCAGTGAGTAGACTATAGACTAACAGGAATGTTCATTAGAAATACTGATTTAACTAGGAACAGAGTCAGGCTGCTGGTCACCTGTCAAAAAATATCTTATTTTCCTCATTACTAGCATCAGGACCAGTTGTGATGCCCTGTCCTAGCACCAGACAATCTGTAGAGACTGCTAATCTGAAAAAAACACACCTAGAAAAGTTGATAAATATTCTATTGAGATCTTATCCTGGGAACTCCTCTGAGATCCCTGCCTTTAGCGAGGGGATAAAAACCCTTAGGCTAGAGGACCCAGAGAGTACTCTTTCTTTCTCTTGGCTTGCCCACACCTTTGCCAAACTCCTTTTTCCCCCAGGCACATTTTTTTCTGCCTTTCTCTTTCCTAAACTCTAAGGGACCTTCTTTTGCCTCCATAACTCATACACTGGGTCCATGCAGCCCAACTGGCTCACCTTTTCTACCTCTGTGACTTTTAAAATAAACTTTCTCTTATAATTTGGGTTGCTTGCCTCTGAACCTTTTCTTTGCACAACTGAAGTACTGAGGTTGCTCAACGGAGGTCCCATAGCATTCTGGTGCCATTTTATGGCTAACACTGTAAATGCTGACCACTAATGGCTCACAGCTGCTCCCTCTTCAAAGAACTCTCCTGGGATAAATAAGCTTTCCAACACCTCACTTCAGTAGCCCACAGCCAACTGGTAACTGAGTTGGGAACAAAAGTCTTGCTTCAAATTGATACTAAATCTGCAGTGCACAGAGCCCAATGTAGGACCAGGCTAAAACTATTCTCCAACTAAGTCTGTGTCCTTGCTTACTAGCTCTTGCCCTCCATCCTATTCCTTCTACCATATTTTTAAAGATATACTTCACTTTTTACTTAGTAGGACTTGTGTATTCAAAAATTAGACTTTGTGAAAAGCTTAGAATTCCTATAGGTTTCTTTTTTTTCTTTTTTAAAAAATATATTTTATTGTATTTTACAGAGAGGAAGAGAAAGAGATAGGAGAGACCGAAACAAGATGGTGGCCTAGGAAGTCTCCTAAGCTGCCACCTCCTCAACAATTTGGAAAAAAAATCAACAGATAAAATCGAAAGGGATCGCACCAGACCCACAGGAAAGCTGGCGAAATGGGAAGGCTACAACTAGACACAAAGCAGGATGCTGATGCTGCCATGTGGAGTTTAAAACTACTGCGAAACTGGACCTGCCGGAGTCGCAGCCACCAGGAATGAGGGAAGCCAGACCTAGCTCTTCCCCGGGGCCCAGGGAGTGGGCCAGCCCTGCCGGCCACCATGGGAGCTGATGAGGGCCTCTGCCTCGCCTTCGGCTCCTGCCTGGACGAGAAGCCCATGAGCATGACCTCCCTGACCACAACCATCCTGGCCCACAGCCATCCCAGCCCGCCCGCCATACTGGTGAGGAGCAGGCGCAGCGTCTCCCCGTCCGCAGCCAGCTTGGCCCAGCCCCCGTGCTTGCTGTGCTGGTGAAGAGATTGTGCAGCGTCTCCCCGCCCGCAGCCAGCTCGGCCCAGAAATGGGAAGGCTACAACTAGATACCAAGCAGGGCGCCACTGCTGCCATGTGGAGTTTAAAACTATGGCGAAACCAGACCTGCCGGAGATGCTGCCACCGGGAATGAAGGAAGCCAGACCTCGCTCCACCCCGGGGCCCAGGGACTGGGCCAGCCCGCCGGCCATGGGAACCAGGGAGCCGATATGGGACCTTCGCCACGCCTTCGGCGCCTGCCCACAACCACCCTGAGGAGCTGTCGCTGCGTCTCCCAGCCTGCGGCCAGCTCGGCCCAGTCTCCGTACGCACCTTACTGGTGGGGAGCTGGCACAGCGCCTTCCCTTTGAGCCCCAGCGAGTGTTTCCGCTGCCACCGCCAGCAGCCGGCTCCAAAACTTACACCACTACCGCCATGTGGATTTTAATACTACAGGGGAAATTGAGACACAGGAGCGACCGTCGCTGCCACACCTGCTGCTGCCCCCGCGAATGGGAATCCACCCAAATCAGAGCTCACTACAACCTGGGCTCAGAGAGAGTGTGGCTTCAGAACTTAGCCTCTGTGTCCACAGCAGCTCCACATCCGCACCAAAGGAGACACCATTGAGGGGGAACTCTCCACCCGCAGCCATCTCAGCCTGCCCACAACCTTCCCAGCACACCCGCCGTGCTGGTGAGGAGCCGGCACAGCACCTTCTGTTAGCGGCCCCTGTGAGTCCTCCCTCAGCCGCTGCATGGCCAAGCCAAAGCTCCCGCCACTGCCGCCATGTGAACTTTAAAACTACAGTTGAAATTGAACCACAGGAGCGACCGTCAATGCCGCACCGGCCACCGCCACCCGCCTCCGCCACTGCAAATAAAGGAAATCCACCGAGAACAGAGCTCACTACGTCCTGGGCTCAGGGAGTGGGCGGCCTCAGAACTTAGCCTCTGCATCTGCAGCTGCTCTGCTTCCGCACCGAACAAGACACCTTTGAGGGCAGTCTACCCGCCTGCAGCCATCTCAGCCCGCCTGCCTTCCGTGCTAGCAAGGAGCTAGCACGGCCCCTCTAATACATGACCTCAGCACCCGAGAGGGGCCGTGTGCCCCTGGTGAGCCGTGTGTCCCAGGGAACCCTGTGCCCCAGGTGAGCCGTGTGTCCCAGGGGGGCCGTGTGCCCCTGGTGAGCCGTGTGTCCCATTTTTTAAATTGAAAGGGAAAAAAAGAGAGAGAAAGAGATAGAGAGCTAGAAACGTCGATGAGAGAGAAACATCGACCAGCTGCCTCTTGCACACCCCCTACTGGGGATGTGCCCGCAACCAATGTACATACCCTTGACCGGAATCAAACCCAGGACCTTTCAGTCCGCAGACCGACGCTCTACCACTGAGCCAAACCAGTTAGGGCCTTATAGTTTTCTTATTTTTTAATTATATCTGCGATTTACAGGTATTATATGGATCAGATTTTTCTAAGTAAAATTTGTATTAAAGAGGAAATTTTTATATTAAAGAAATATTTAAAATAATATTTATTCTAATAAGTTAACAGAGGACAATTTTCAAAGAAATAGATGAAAAGGCTTGTAATTCAAATAACACTCAGGCTAAGAAATGTAGTGATTCATAAATTATTAATTATCAATAGAAAGATCCTAAATGGGTTTTAATTACTGAAAACAAATTTATTTAGCAGCTTTGAATCATTTTGCAAACATCACTACCAAAATAAAACAAATAATTTATATTATGAATAGTCACATAGGCTTATACAAGAAAGGTGAAGAAATATAAATGTAAGTGAATAGCTGAGGATTAAAAGCAAATTCACCAATTCACCACATTAGCATTTCTGTCTAACAACCTTTAAACTACTTATGTAAATGTCTTTGGAGCAGAAGGTGGATTAAATTTGAGGAGGAAAAAAGCCACAGGAGGACATTTGCATTGTTTTTGAGAGAATTTAAATGTTTACCTCAGAAATAAAATGTTTCCTTCCAAACATGGAGTTTTTTAAAAGAAAGGAAAAGATCTTTTACAGATGACAGGACATAAAAAATAAAATACCAAAGCAATCTATACTAATAAAAGCCTAAGTGACCTCGTGCCCTTGCATCATCACAAGATGGCTGCCCCCAGGTTGTCCCAAGATGGCCATCCCCATATCATCACAAGAAGGCCAACACAATATGGCCAGCAGGGGAGGGCAGTTGGGAGAGACCAAGACTGCAGGGAAGGGCAGTTGTGGGGGGACAAAGATGGCAGGGAAGGGCAGTTGGGGGCAATAGGGCTGGCAAGGGAGCAGCTAAGTGTCAATCAGGCTGGGAGGGAAGCAGTTAGGAGGTGATCAGTCTGGCAGGCAGAAGAGGATAGGGGCAAATGGGCAGGCAGGCAGAGGAGTGGATAGAAGCTAGCAGTTCTGGATTATGAGAGGGATGTCCGCCTGCTAGGTGGGATTGGGCCTAACCTGACAGTCGAACATCCCCTGAGAGATCCCAGATTGGAAAGGTTACAGGCTGAGCTGAGGGACATCATCCCCACTTCAGTGCACAAATTTCATACACCAAGCCTCTAGTGTTACATAAAGCAGGAACAGATGACAATAACATTGAAAAACAAGAGGTAAAAGTGAATCTTAAATTGTACAGGAGAAAAAGAAAGCAACATGAAGGAGAGATTATTCACAAGAGAAAAAGCAGAAAATAATTAAATCTAGAGGACAATGTTGTAAGTAAAACAAAACCCTTAGAAATAGTGATGATAATTGGACAGCGAGATATTTATAGAAGCAGCATGTAAGCCTTCTGAAATAGCCAAGAGGAAAAATTAAAAATAAATCAAGACACTTCTTGAGGAACCATTACCACATTCCCAGTGAGCAGCATTTGAAGGCCAAATTTAACTCCCCCTGAGTATTTCTGTAATTGGAATATTTGCAGTGATAAATAATCTAGTAAACATGTTTATTGGTATAATGTTGCAAAATTGAAAGACCTAGGAATGTACAATATGATTAAAAATAAAAACAAAGCCAAAACCGGTTTGGCTCAGTGGATAGAGCGTCGGTCTGCAGACTGAAGGTCCCAGGTTCAGTTCCGGTCAAGGGCCCTCATTGGTTGCGGGCACATCCCGGTGTGGGGTGTGCAGGAGGCAGCTGATTGATGTTTCCCTCTCATCAATGTTTCTAGCTCTCTATCCTTCCTTCTCTCTTCCTCTCTGTAAAAAAATCAAGAAAATATATTCTAAAATAAGAATAATAAAAAAAAAATAAAAACAAAAACCAGGGCTTACATTTCAGCTTCACCTATTAATAGCAATGTGACCCGGGGAAAATTATTTCAGTTTCATGCACCTAAATTTCCCTATCTGTGAAATGAAATTTCAACTATCTCATTCTGTTGGGAGTAAAATTATTACGTCTAATAAATTGTAATAATTAAAAATGCTCTATGTGGGTATTGCTTGGAGAAGAAATTCTTATTCTTGAGGAACTATAATATTTCTTTAAACTCATATTATCATGTCCATCACTGTACATCTCATCTATACTCTTTTTTCTTAAAATTAGGAAATTTTAAATAAAAATAATGGATCTGATGGAATTTAAAACTTCAACACTATTAGGGTATTTAAATTTGTAGAATGATATTTTTATTACAGAATTTAAAGATTTTAGAAATGTTGAATAGGAAAATACTTAAGCCTTTACTTCTTTTATAATTTTGCCTATAAGTGACAACTTGAAGTTTTATTTTCTAGGTTTCATGCAGTACTTTGAAAAGATAAGTGAGCATAAGATACCCCATTAAATAGTTGCATAATTAATCTTTGAAAATTCTAGTCCCACTTTCCACTTTAAAACTTCAGATCGCAGCAATTTAAAAGAATTAAGAAAAGACATGTTTTTCCAAATGTATAAACTGGATATTAAACTTATGAAAAATTCCTTAGAGCTTCTCTTTTCTTTTCCATCAGTAAAAGATGATCAAATAGCCCAATGGCCTTCCTTCAAGAGAAAGGTACAGGCTGGGATGAGTGACATCCCCCGACCCCAGTGCACGAATTTCATGCACTGGGCCTCTAGTGTTACATAAAGCAGGAACAGATGACAGTAAAATTAAAAAACAAGAGTAAAAGAGAATCTTAAATTGCATAGGAGAAAAAGAAAGCAATGTGAAGGAGAGATTATGCACAAGAGATAGAAAGCAGAAAAGATACCTCCTGTTTCTTTATTCACTTTCCAGCACTTTCAGTTGAGAAATTAAGGAACATTAACTTCAGAACAACTTCCATACTTTTTATTCATTCATAATGAAATTTTTATATTCCAGAAAAAGCATGTGTGCAGATTATCATAATGTGACATGATCAAATCAGTATTTTTGGACTCCAAATGGTGGCAATCATCAGGGTAAATTAAGTTGGTATGGATATGGGTAAAAAGGAGATCAGAAAAGAGATGACACAGGAGGAAGACAGACTAAACTGAGATCATTCAAAGCATAAGCAGCATATTACTCAGCATTGTATTTCCTGGTACACACTCAACATAATAGATATTGCATTAATGTAATTAAAAACTGGATTAGAGCCCTAGCCAGTTTGGCTCAGTGGACAGAGGATAGGCTAGCGAACTGAAGGGTCCCAGATTCTGTTCCAGCCAAGGACACATGCCTGGGTTATAGGCTCAATCCCAAGTAGGGGGTGTGCAGGAGGCAGCCAATCAATGATTCTCTCTCTTCATTGATGTTTCTATCTCTTTATCCCTCTTCCTTCCTCTCTGAGATCAATAAAAATATATTTTTAAAAATGAATTAGAATTACTTGAGTAGGATTTCAAAGAATCTAGGAGAAATAAGAAATGGTAAAATGCTTATCAGCAGCATCTAAAAAAATGGCTGGCCTTAACCGGTTTGGCTCAGTGGTAGTGCGTCGGTCTGTGGACTGAAGGGTCCCAGGTTCGATTCCGGTCAAGGGCATGCACATTGGTTGCAGGCACATTCCCGGTAGGGGTTGTGCGGGAGGCAGCTGGTCGATGTTTCTCTCTCATCGACTTTTCTAGTTCTCTGTCTCCCTTCCTCTCTGTAAAATACCAATAAAATATATATATATTTTTAAATGGCTGGTTATAGAGACTCATCAAATGGGAAAGAAGGCTGACTATGAAGGTTCAGGAACTTATGACTAGGAGAATCAAGGGAATTAAGAGACTGAGATTTTGTTTGTTTGTTTTTTTGTTTTGTTTTGTTTTGTTTTGTTTTAAGATAGAAGTGGGGACAAGTTTGGGACAGAGGATGAACAATTTTTACCGGTTAAATTTGAGGCAAGGTCAAAACATTGGGCAAAAAAAAGTGTCCAGCATTGAGTTGGAAAAAGATAACATTGTAAAATGTCCTTTTTAGTATATGTGCTGCTGAAGTGAGCACGTAAAATGTCCTTATAAAGCTAATGTATCTACAGCTATTAACCTTCTTTAATAGAATACAATGTCTTGAACTTCCTCAACTATTTTAAAATTTATTTCATTGTTATCAAATTAGTGCCAGACTACCAGTAACTATCAGAAAATTTAGAAGGATAATGTGAACCTATAAAATATGTAATATGAATGGCCTTGAGTCACATGATAGTCCCATGTTTTCTTTTTGTACCACTTCCAAAATACATATAACTTTGTTTTCTTCTTTAATATACTTAAATGTCTCAATATATAAAATGTCTTGTATTCATCAAAATGAACATCTAATTTTTCAGCCTTATTGAAGTATAACAAACAAACAAAACTATAAGATATTTAAAAAGTTGAGGTATATTTACACAATGGGATACCATGCGACTTTAAAAAAGAATGATCACTTACTTCTGAGACAGCATGGTAGGACCTGGAGATTATTATGTTAAGTGAAATAATCCAGTGAGAGAAACACAAATATCACATTACCTCATGTATATGTGAAATCTAATTAATAAGATAACTGATGAAAGAAAAAGAGATCCAGAGACATGAAAACATGGAATAGTCTAATGAATCTCAGAAAGAATGGGGGAGGAGAAAATGGAAAGAGATTAACCAAAGAATTTATATGCATATATGCATAGCCAATGGACACAGAAAATAGTACAGTGAGAGCCCGGTTGGCTGGAAAGGGGGCAGTGGGATTAAGGGAGTCAGTGGGGGGAGGGAGGAGCAAGGGAACATATGTAATACTTTCAACAATAAAGATAATTTTTTAAAAAATAATAAAAATAAATGAATAAACATGGAGAAGTATAAAGTGTACATCTTGGTTATTAGATATACATACATATTGTGAAAAGATTCCAATACTGTATTTAATTTTAAAAACCTATATAATAAATATGCTAAGTGTCTGATCCTTTGTTCAACCATTCCACCTGTCTCTATGATGCACACTGACCACCAGGGGGCAGATGCTCCAATCAGTAGGTTAGCTTGCTTCTGGGGTCGGCTGGGACTGGGCGAGATAGCCAGACATGCCCTAGAGCTTCCCCATGATCCCTTCCAGACCCGATCATGCACCAGGGGGGTCCCTCAGCGTGGCCTGTGCCTTCTCATAATCTGGCACACTTGGGGGATATTGGAGAACCGGTTTTGGCCTGATCCCACAGAACATGCTGAGGGACCTCTCTGGTGCATTAATCCGTGCACCAAACCTGTAGTCATTTCATATTCATCTTTTTAACCTTTTTTGGTGAGAACCTTTAACTTTATTCTTTTAGCAAATTTCAATTACATAATATAGTATTATCAACTATAGCAGTCATGTTTTACATTAGATCCTCAGAACTTATTCATTTTATAGGTAAAGTATGTCCCTTTTTGCCAACTTTTCTTTATTTCCTACCCTCTCCAGCCCTTGGAGATCACTTATCTATTCTCTTTTACCAAGGTTTGTTTGTTTAAGATTTCATAGGTGATGCCATGCAGTATTTGTCTTCCTGTGTCTGACATATTTCACTTAGCATAATGCCCTTAAAAATACACTCATGTTGTCACAAACAGAATTTCCTTCTTTCTCACAGCTGAAAATTATTCCCTTTGTATATATATTACATCTTTTTTATCTAACCATCCATTGATGGACATTTAAGTTGTTTCCATATCTTTGCTATTTTAAATATTGCTGCAATGAATATGGGAGTGCAGATAACTCTTCAATATTATGTATGCATTTCTTTGGATATATATTTCCAGAAGTAAAATTGATGAAGATAGTAGTTTTATTTTTAATTTTTTGAGGAATTTCCATGTCATTTTCCATAGTAGCTATACAAATTGATATTTCTACCAACAGTGCACAATGGTTCCCTTTTCTCCACATCCTCTCCAATATTTGTTATATCTTGTCTTCTTTATGACAGCCATTCTAACTGCTGTGAGGTAGGTTATTTTTGTTTATTTGTTTGTTTGTTTGTTTTGTTGTTGTTTTTGCATACACTGTTGATTAGTGATGTTGTAAATCTTTTCATATACCTGTTGATTATTTGTATGTCTTCTTTGAAAAATGTCTTTTCAGTGCCTTTGCCCATTTTTCAAAATATATGTTTATTAATTTCAGAGAAAAAGGCAGAGGGAGAGAGTGATAGAAAAATTAATGATGAGAGAGAATCACTGATTAGCTGCCTCCTGCATACTTCCCATTGGGGATTGAGTCCACAACCCAGGCATGTGTCTTGACCAGGAATCGAACCGCGATCTCCTGCTTCATAGTTTGACACTCATCCACTGAGCCATTCAGGCCAGGCTCTCTGCTCATTTTTAGTCAGATTGTGGTTTTTTAAGCTATTGAGTTGTGTGGGTTCTTTATATATTTTATATGAACCTCTTATTAGATGTGATTTTACTCTTATTTTATAGATTGCTTTTTCATTTTTATGGTTTCCTTTTCTGTACAGACCTTTTATTAGATATAGTTCCAGGTGTTTCTTTGTTTTTTGTTTTTGTTTTTGTTTTTTGTTTTCCTTTTGTTGCTTTTGATGTAAAATCCAAAAATATTCATTGCCAAATCAGATATCAAGGAGCTTAGTCCTATGTTTTCTTCTAGGAGTTTTATGATTTCAGGCTTTATGTTCAAGTCTTTAACTTATTTTTTAAAATATATTTTATTGATATTTTACAGAGAGGAAGGGAGAGAGATAGAGAGCTAGAAACATCGATGAGAGAGAATCATCAAACAGCTGCCTCTTGCACACCCCCTACCGGGGATGTGCCCGGAACCAAGGTACATGCCCTTGACCGGAATCGAACCTGGGACCTTTCAGTCCTCAGACAGACGCTCTACCACTGAGCCAAACCGGTTTCGGCTCTTTAACTTATTTTGAGTTGACTTTTGTGTATGGTAAAATAGTGGTCTAGTTTCACTCTTTTACATAAGGCTAACAAGTTTTTCTAACACCATTTATTGAGGAGATTATCATAAATGTGTGTGTGTGTGTGTGTGTGTGTGTGTGTGTGTGTGTGTGTGTATCCTCTGTTGTAAATTAATTAAGCATATTTATGTGGCTTGATTTCTGGGCTCTCTATTCTATTCTATTGATTATGTGTCATTTTTATGTTAATATCATATTATTTTGATTAATATGAAACCAAGATCTAGTTCTTTGAAAAGATAAACAAAATTAATGAAACTTTATCCAGACTTATCAGAAACAAAGAGAGAGGATCCAAATAAATAAAATCAGAAATGAAAAAGGTGAATTAACAAACGAAATTATGGAAATAAAATGATTGTAAGAAAATACTTTGAATCTATATGTCAACAACTGGACAACCTGCATGAAATGCACAAACTTGTAGAAGCATACAATCTGTCAAAACTCAATCAAAAAGAATCAGAAAGCATGAATAGGCCAACAATAACTATGAAACAAGTCAAAAACATCCCCAAAGCAAAATCCCTGATATATGGAAATTCACAGGTGAATTTTACCAAATATTCAAAAGGAATTAACAGCTATACTCTAAATCTATTTCAAAAAAAATTCAAGAGGAGGGAAGACTTCCAAACTCTTTTTATGAAGCCAGCATAATTTGGAATTTCCTAATTCCAAAACCAGATCAAGACACTACAAAGAAAGAAAATTATAGACCAATATCCCTGATGAACATCTATGTATATAAAAAGCCAGCGACCAGAATGCCTGAATGCCTGGAATTACTGGTTGCTATGATGCCCACTGCAGCCAGTGAACTGGCCTGATTGGAAGGTGGGACCAGCAGGCCAAGCCCCCTGTGGCCCTTCCCCCAGGCTGGTCCCTCCCTTGATTGGCCTGCCCCACCCCAATAAGGGACATGGTCAGCAGATCAACCTTGTGCAGCCCCTCTCCCTGACCCCAATCAGGGCAGTCTGGCTGGCCAACCTTTTACTATCTTCTTCTCCCAAAAGGCCTGACTCCAAGCTGAGCTGGCTGGACCGCCCCCATACCTGTGCACAAATTCATGCACTGGGCCTCTAGTAAGTTATAAAATCCTGAAAAAATATTAGCAAATGGAATCCAGCAATACATTAAAAAGATTATGTACCAGGATCGAGTGGGATTTACTCTAGGGATGCAAAGTTGGTTTAATATTCACTGATCAATTAACATGATATACCACATAAATATAGTGAAAGATAAAAATCACATTGTCATATCAATAGACACAGAAAAAGTATTCAAAAAAATCCATACTCTTTTTTTATTCTGAGCTAAATGGGAAGAGAGGGATCAAACTTCAACATAATAAAGGCCATATATTACAAACCTACAGCCAGCATCATACTCAATGGACACAAATTAAAACCATCTCCCCTAAGGACTTGAACAAAATAGGGATGCCTGCTTTCACCATTCTTACTCAATATAATATTAGAAGTCCTATACACAGCAATCAGACAAGAAGAAAACATAAAAGACACACAAATTGAAAAAAGGAAGTAAAACTGTCATTATTTGCAGATGACATGATATTATACATAGAAAACTCTAAAGACTCCACCAAGAAACTACTAGATTTAAGAAAAGCATTTAGCAATGTAGCAGGGTACAAAATTAACACCTAGAAATCAATGGCATTTTTGTAAACCAATAATGAATTCTCAGAGAATTTTTTTAAATATATTTTTTGATATTTTACAGAGAGGAAGGGAGAGAGAGAGAGAGAGAGAGAGAGAGAGAGAGAGAGAGCTAGAAACATCCATGAGAGAGAAACATCGACCAGCTGCCTCCTGTACACCCCCTACTGGAGATGTGCCCACAACCAATGTACATGCCCTTGACCAGAATCAAACCTGGGACCTTTCAGTCCACAGGCCGATGCTCTATCCACTGAGCCAAACCAGTTTCGGCTCAGAGAAATTTTTTTTAATCTCATTTACCATTGCAACAATAGCAAAAAGAGGTATGTTAGAATAAACTTGACCAAGGATGTAAAATACTTGTACTAGGAAAACTATAGAACATTGAAAAATGAAATGGTGGAAGATGAAAACAAGTGGAAGCATAAAAATGTTCATGGATTGGAAGAATTAACATTATTAAAATGTGCATACTGCCCAAAGAAATCTACAGATTCCACACAATCCCTATTAATAAATGGTACTACATCAAACTAGAAATCTTCTGCACAACAAAATAAACCATCAACAATTTGCAAAGGGAACCCACTACGTGGTAGAATGTATTCACCAATGATATATTAGATAAGGGATTAATTTCCAAAACATACAAAGAACTCATACAACTCAACACCAGCAAGACAACCCAATTAAAAAATGGACAAAGTACTCAAATAGACACTTTTTTTAAGAGGACATACAGATGGCCAATAGACTTTTTTTTTTTAAGAGAGAGAATAGAATGGAAGAGGAGAGTAAAATGAGAGAGACATATTGATTGTTTGCCTCCTGCACACACTCTGACTAGGGTGGAGACCAACCCTGTAACTGAGGTACATGCCCTTGACTAGAGTGGAATCCATACTCTTCAGTCCATGGGCCAATGTTCTAACCACTGAGCAAATGACCAGGGCTATATGGACATTTTAAAAATATTGTTTTTTTCAATCCATGAATACAAAATATAGTTCCACTTATTTGTGTTTGCTTCAATGTCTCCTTAAATTTCTCATAGTTTTCAGAGTATAGATCTTTTTACCTCCTTAGATAATTTTTCCCCAGGTATTTTAATACAATTGTAAATGAGGTTGTTTTCCTAATTTCTCTTTATGATGGTTTGTTGTTAGTGTATAGAAATGTAATTGATTTCTGTATATTAATTTCATACCTTGAAACTTTAAGGAATTGCTTTTTTAGTTCTAACAAGTTGTTTTGTGTATTGTGTGAAATATTTACTGTTTTCTATATATAAAATATCATTCATCTGTAAACAGAGGCAGCTTCCAGCTGACAACAGATTTTATATAATTGCATACATTAGATCCCAGTAACTCCATTTTCCTCTTCAGGTTTACGGCTAGTAAAGACAATTCCCCATACTATGCTACCCTGTTTTCCCAAAAATAAGACAGTGTCTTATATTAATTTTTGCTTCCAAAGATATGCTAGGTCTTATTTTCAGGGGATGTCTTATCTTTCCATGAAGAAGAATACAGTACACATCTATTGTTAAATGAAAATAAAGGAAATTTATTACCTGTATACGGTACCATAGTACGGTAGTTGTCAACACCAACCAGACAAACTGTGAATCCTACAGTATCAAGAATTTACTCATTTATTCGGGTGAGCCGTGTCCCCAAAAGGGGCCGGGTGTCCCGGGTGAGCTGTATGTCCCAGGGGGCCGTGTGCCCCAGGTGAGCCGTGTGTCCCAGGGGGCCGTGTGCCCCGGTGAGCCATGTGTCCCAGGGGAAGCAGTGGGACCCGGGGGGAAGGGCGTTGTGAACCTGAGGAGGAGCGGACTCTATCTGTGTGGTCCTGAGATAGTCACCATAATACCAGCAGACTGCCAAATGAGGAGCGGATTCTATTCATGTGATCCTGAGATAGTCACCATAAAACAAGCAGATTGTCAAATGACAGCGGGGATGGGAAGGAGACCTGGGGGGAAATAAGAGAACAACCGAAGGACTGGTATGCATGAATATAAGTACAACCAACGAACACAGAACTCTGGGGAGGGAGGGCAGGAATGGGAGGTGGGGGGGGAGGGGCAATGGTAAGCTATGTACACATATAATACCTTAATAAAAAAAATCACTGTCACTTGGGAAATTACAACGGTTTTAGGAGCTCTGAGCCAGAAGTGGGGCAAAGACTAAATATGTATTTTTTTTATTGTAAGTCACAATAAGTGGAGAGGCCAATACCTTCGCTGAGTGCAAATCTAGCCCTTAATAATCCACTTAATAAATATGTTTGTATCTGTGAAAAAAAATAAAATAAAAGCTCTTGTATGTTAAAAAAAAATTTACTCATTTATTCAATGACAATCATGTCATCATCTTCTGGAACATCATCATAACAATGCAATTTCTGAATTTCCTGGTGAATTTCTTGTGACTCCATTTCTTTCAGAATCAGTGGACCAAATCTCTCGTTTAGCAATAGCACTGTCTTTAAATGAGTACTTCTTCTCAAGGTAGCCTGCTCGCAGTGTATTTGCAATGCAACTGTCAGTGATTTTCTCCCATGTCACAATTTCTTGCAGTTTAGATTTCACAAAGTTTCCATGCTGATTTCTCTCCATTCACACAGCAGTGCCGTCAGGACTCCTCGTAACATCACTTGTTGCTAGACGCCAGTCGTGGCGGCCCTAGCGACAAGTTGATGGTAAATTAATTTTCATTCTGAGACAGAGCCTGGGGGCCTTATTTTTGGGGGGATGCCTTATATTTCACTCAGAAGGAAACTGTAAGTAGGTCTTATTTTCAGGGAAACATGGTAGTCCTATGCTATCAATACCCCTCTGGAGGTAGATTAAACTCTCCTTACATTACTGTTTTTAATATGCCATTATGTTCCTGTTGACACCTAGAGAATAAGTAACTGAACTGATTAAATAAGGAAATATAAATTGGGATCAGAGTAAGTTCCACAAAAAGTGCTAGGTATTATTAATATTACTGGATATTTGAAGTGCTTCTATGACATAATTATAGCTGTCATTTATACAGAACTGATAACTTCTAAGTGTTTAATATAAAAATAAAACTACTTTAATCTATAAGTATATGAGGTAGCTTCTATTATCATACTTTACCAAAGAAGAAACCTGAGGAACAACGTGGGATTAGGAGCTCCAATGCCCAAATAGCCACAAAATCAAGAGTTTGCACATAAGTTAAGTCTGCCTTTCACATATGTAGATTCCAAAATGAAAATAGAAAATACATTTGGCCCTTAATTGGGCTTGAACTTCCTGTGACCACCTTTATGTGGATTTTGTACTAAATCACTTGCCAAAAAGCATACCTCCAGTAAGTGACAGAATCAAAATAAAGCCTATCAGTCAAGCTTCAAATTAGTTTACCTTAACACTGCCTATATTGTTTATCAAGTCCTCTATTGAACAGGAATTCTGCCTAGAGCTGCCTAGTGCCAGTTTTGGGGTTATTGCAAGGCCCACCCCTTTCTTTGTCTTAGGGGTGCCACAGATTACAATCTCTGTCATGCAAGCCCAAAATTGGGGCTCCCAAGAATCAGCCAGTGACAGTAAGGATTTGGATATCCACTCGGGGCTCTCTTTTCCCACTGGAGAAACCATTAAGCTCAAGAAAGATTTTTTTTGGCATGGTACTGCCACCAGCCTGAGAGAGAGGCTATGAGGTCAGTGTACAGCCACTCTTTTTATCTTTCTTTTTTTAAAAATTTTATTGTTGAAAGTATTACATATGTCCTTTTTCCTCCACTAACCTCTTCCAGCCCCCTCCTGTCCTCACTTCCAAGGCCCTCACCACCCCATTGTCCATGTCCATGGGTTATGCATATATGCATACAAGTTCATTAGTTGATCTCTTCTCACCCACCCTTCCCTGCTTCCTTTTGAGGTTCAACAGTCTGTTCATGCTTCTATGACTCTGGGTCTATTATTGATTATCAGTTTATTTGGTTCATTAGAGTTTACATATGATCAGGTCATGTGATACTTCTCTTTCTCTGACTGGCTTACTCGCTCAGCATAATACTCTCCAGGTCTATCTATGCTATTGCAAATAGTATTCCATTTTATTGCGGTGTAGTATTCAATGTATAAAAGTTTGTTTTTATCCACTCATCTTCTGATGGGCACTTAGGCTATTTCCAGTTCTCAGCTATTGTAAATTGCTCTGCTATGAACATATGGGTGATATATTCTTTCTGATGAGTGTTTCAAGTTTCTTAAGATATTTTCCTAGAAGTGGGATTACTGGGTCAAATAGAAGTTCCATTTTTAATTTCTTGAGATACCCTATACTATTTTCCACAGTGGCTCCACCAGTCAGAGTTCCTATCAGCAGTGTATTAGGTTTCCCTTTTTCCACAACCTTGCTAACACTTGTTGTTGGTTGATTTGTTGATGGTACCCATTCTTACAGGTGTAAGGTGATACACTTAATTGTCATTTTTATTTGCATCTCTCAGATGATTAGTGATTTTGAGCATTTTTTCATATGTGTCTTGGCTTTCTGTATGTCCACTTTGGAGAAGTGCCTATTTAAGTCCTTTGCCCAGTTATTGACTAGATTGCTTGCCTTCCTTTGATTAAGCTATGAGTTCTTTATATATATTTTGGAGATTAACCCCTTATCAGATGTATCATTAGAAAATATGTCCTCCCATGAAGTGGGCTCTCTTGTTATTTTGATGATGGTTTATTTTGCTAGGCAGAAGCTTTTTATTTTCATGAAGTCCTATTTGGTTATTTTCTCCTTAGTTTCTTTTTTTTAAATATGTTTTATTGATTTTTCACAGAGAGAAAGAGAGAGGGATATAGAGTTAAAAACATCCATGAGAGAGTATCATCAATCAGCTGCCTCTTGCACACCCCCTATGGGGATGTGCCCGCAACCAAGGTACATGCCCTTGACCAGAATAGAACCCAGGACCTTTCAGTCCACAGGCCAAGGCTCTATCCATTGAGCCAAACAGGTTTTGGCTCTCCTTAGTTTCTTATCTCTGTTGTGCAGGGAGATGCTCCAGCTTTGCCCCTGTGTTCAAGGATTCTCTCAGTGTTGTCATCTCCATGAATAATTATTACTTGTTCCTCTTGTGAGGGGGTCCAAATTCAAGGTCAAATTATTTCAACTGCCATCTTGACCTCATTCTGCTTTGATTCATCATTATGAAATCTATTTTCACTCTGAAATGTCTTTAATATTATTACTCTGTTTCTCTCTTCACTTATCTACACACAACTACACACACACACACAAACCTATCTTGTTTTCATCAACTTCAATTTTATGCTGATACAAAATTTCTTGACCAAATACTAGATTATTTTGCCTTCTAAAAAATTAAGTGACATGAATGTACACATGCTTGCATAATGAACCAAAGAATAGCAGATAAATTAAGAATTTAAATTCTCATATTTTAGGGATGAAGCTTGAATATGCATTTTAAAAATTCATATAACCCAAAATTATGCTAATACCAAGAAAACAGGTAACTATTCAGTTAATTCAGATAAAAGTATCAGAAAAAATCTTTAAATACATAGCACTTCTTGACATTTCAAAATGTTTAGTATAATAACATGTTTTTAGAGATAATTTCAAAACAACTCATACCTTACTGCTTTGAAATAAGGAATATTATTTATTTTAATTGGACTTAGGTTTAAAAAGATATAATTATCAATCAGTGGCATATTTATAGTATATTCTCAGCATGTTATTAATTTTAAAGTATGTTTTTTATTTCCTACATTTATATGTGCTATATTTGTCTTTTCTAACAAGGATGCTTTTATGTTTTTCTCTGAAGGATAAAAACTTGACATTTTAGGTGAAAAGAAATATTTGCTCTTTGAAATAGCACTTTGCTCAAATTATAATTATTTGTATTTACTTTAATTTAACATATAATCTTTCATAAAATAAATACATATTAAAATCCTACTATGTGCCAGATATTTTGCTAATTATGTGATAAAAAGAAAAATAAGATTAAGAATCTGCTCAACAGAGCTTAATGTCTAGTAAGGGAGATTAGATATAAGAATAAAATATTTTAATGCAGAAATAATGAACTATCCTGTGGGAAGCCCCAAAGTGAGAAATATGAAATCTAGCTGGGAATTATTTTGGAAAATTTAAAAAAGAATTAGTCATTTGAGCTATGTTTTAGAGTTTTAGAAAGATTTCAAAGAGGAGATAATATGAAAATGAAAAGAAGAGAGGTTCTAGTGGAGAGAACTGTTGAAGTACAAGGTCAGTAGTGGGGAAGTGACGGTTGTCCTCAGTCTAACTAAACTCACCTTCCTCTGGTATACTGCACCAGCAGTAATCCATGAACAGCAAGGTGCTGACAAATAGTGTAGATTCAGTGTAGAATTTTTATTTTTAGAATCTTCATTGTTGGAAGTATTACAGATGTCCCAAATTGTGTAGATTCTTGAATGCTAATCAAGGAGTTTAGATTGCCTTGCTAAAAAGCCAAGTGTTACTGCTTTAGAAAATTTACAAAGTCATCAGTGTGTGGAATAAATTGAGAGCAGGAGAAAATAATGGCAGAGAGACAAACAAGAAAGTCATAGCAATAGTCAATGTAGGGTCAATAAGCATTTGAATTCTTGTGTCTTATAATGAATTTAAAGTAGGAAAAATATCTGGAAAACATTTGGTATGGTCTGTTTAAAATCATATATAAGACTACATAGAATAGACTAGCAAATTTCCTTTCAATAAAGTTTATTTTTTTCTAAATGACTTTCTACTTTTCATTTGTGAACTCTTATGAGTGAATAGTTTGCATTTACTAAGACAAAATTAAAGGAAGAAGAAAGAGCAAACATTTGAGAATAGAAACAAGCTTAAGTAAAGGGGTAGTTATTACATACACAACACACAACACACAACACACACACACACACACACACACACACACACACACATCGTAATGGAGTTTTACCTAAGAACTGACTAGCTCCCTGCAAAGAAGCAAAGACTATAGTAGGAGGGATTATGCATTTATAGACACTGACTCGCCCTTAAAGCAGCTTGGAAGTTGCCACTCAGACTCCCTGTACTTCTGTGGGACTGGCTTCTGTGGGACTGGCCTTTCACCTCTTCACAATCATGTTGACTCTGCCCACCTGCCATACATGAGCTTCATTGCCGGCTTCAGTACTGTATGCCTATTCTAACACTCATCCAAAGTTATTTTTTCAGATATTCCTTATCTTCCAGCATTCATGTAGTTAGTGTTCTCATGAGACCAGTAGATAGGGTGGTAAAGACATTATTCTAGGCAGATCTTATAAAGAGACTCAGAGCAGGGCAACCCAACACTCCTTAAATTACATAGCATTTAGTATGGTTAATGAACAAGTGCATTCCTGGCATCCAGACAGGTTTATATTTCTTAGGAGGGCAGAATGCTGTGAGAACTTAAAACACTACTTTGGTGTGTGTGTGGGGGGGAATTTGCAGTGCTATTTTTTTTTAATTTTTCTATGCAAATTTTAAAATCACCCAGCGTTTTAATATTTATAGAAAAAATTTATTTCTTTATATTAATAGCAATAATGATGCATGCAGCTGTTTATTTATTATAGACAGTTTTTTAATTTCTTTATTGATTATGGTATCACATAATTGTCCTTATCCCCCCATCCCCATCCCAAACCCCTCCCCACATATGTCCCCACCTCACTGTTGTCCATGACCACTGGTTAAGCTTATATGCAAGTCCTTTGGTTGAATCCTCCCCACATTAGAGACATTATGATCATTTTGAAATAAATGTAAAAAGTCATCATGCTCCTTAACAACAATAACAAAAGAGTATAACATAAAAACTTATAAATTTATGATAAATGCATACTATAATTTCTTTCTTAAATAATTTATTTTAATTAATGATTCATAAATCAAGTGTATTTAACTTCCCTTTATCATGGAAATAGACAATCAGAATATTTCCAATAATTTTGTAAATACTTAACTTGTTATTATATAAGTAAAAGTCTGCCTGTTACAATTGAATTATTGTTCTAATGCAGTTTGAAATTCAAACAAAACTCTAATGATGTTATTTTTTAAAAAATAGTTGTAATAATATTTCATTACCACCATTTATTAAAATTTAATTTCATATATTAAGAAAGATGAAAATAAGATGTCTCAAAAGATAATTTATTTTGAGTCAAAAGTTTCTAGCCATCAAAAGGGAATTATTTGTTAAAATGATAGAAGTGAAAGAAAAATAAATTTTACATTGATTCCCATTCATCATTCTCAAATTTATAGGGATTTGATAATGGAAAATGGAAAACAGAAGTCTTAGTATAGACACAAAAAATAAAATAAAATGTTTCCTTACAGAGATTATATCTTAATTTAGAACCTATTCGTTTCCTCAGAATCTTATACACATAGCACAAGCATCAATAGTTAAAGTAGAACTAAAATAAAAATAAAGTGATTCTTTAAGAAACACATATTTTATATTTTTAATTCTGCAGTATATAGTCCAGGACACTGGGATGCATATAAGATAATGTTATAAATATAATATAGTTTACTACAATCATTTGAAATTTTTAAAAGACCACATGGAGAATGTAATTATCCTGAGGCAAGCCATCTATACATTTTATTTTTATTAAATGTCCTTGTAGGAGGTTGTCTTTAGAAATAATCTAGGAAGGAGAAAGTAATATATTATTTTAATTTTTAAAACAAAACTTATCAGAAAAATAGATTAAATAATTATATTTAAATATAGCATAATGTAGTCACTAATAGGGTATCTTACAAATCATTAGAGGATAAAATACAAAAGAAAGGTAATACTTATTTTTAAATAGGAAATGCAAGAAAATTTAAGAGTCAAGTACATACAACAAAATGACAGAAGACCAACATCATTTATAGCAATGAATGTAAATATATAAACAGCCTCATTTAAATAGAAATGCTCTAAGATTAATCTAAAAATACTAAGGCTATACACATTATGTAAGAGGAAGACATAAACAATACAGAATTATCTCTCTAAGAAACAAATATTGGGCAAAATAAGATGGCGGCCTAGGTAGTTTCCTAAGCTGCTGCCTCATCAACAATATGGAAAAAAACAACAGCTAAAATTGAAAAGGACCACATCAGACCCACAGGAAAGCTGGCGGAATGGGATGGCTACAACTAGAGACAAAGAAAACCTCCGCTGCCGCCATGTGGAGTTTAAAACTACAGTGGAACCGGACCCACTGGAGCAGCCGCTGCCACTGAGAGTGAGGGAAGCCAACTGAGAGCAGAGCTCACTCCGCCCCAGGCCCAGGGCGTGGGCTGCTTCGGATCATGGCCTCTGCATCCGCAACCGTCCTGGCCTGCCCAACTGTGGGAGCGAGGGAACTGATGCTGGATCTCAGCAGCACCTTCCGCTCCCCCCTGGAAAGAGACGCCTTAGAGCGCAGTCTCCCCGTCCACAGCCATCTCGGCCCAGCCTCCGCATCCGCAGCCAACCCAGCCCACCCGCCGTGCTGGTGAGGAGCTGGCGTGGCACCTTCCATTCGCAACCCTGGCGAGCCCTTCACCCATCAGTCCCGCCACTGCCTGGCCGAGCCGGAGCTTCTACCGAGCCCCCAAGGAGGGGAGCCACTGCCACCATGTGGATTTTAAAACTACAGTGGAAATGGAGCCACTGGAGCCACTGCTATCGCCGCGAGTGAGGGAAGCCCACCAAGAGCAGAGCTCGCTCTGCCCCAGGCCCAGGGAGTGGGCTGCTTCAGAGCCTGGCCTCCGCGTCCGCAGCCGTTCCAGCCTGCCTGCTGTGGGAGCGAGGGAACTGACGACGGGCCTTAGCCACACCTTCTGCTCCTGCCCGGACCCTTGGAATGCAGTCTCCACACCCGCAGCCATCTCAGCCTGGCCTCTGCGCCTGCAGCCGTCCCAGCGCACCTGCCATGAGTTGTGGGTCCTGAGGGACCCATGTACCCCAGGTGAGCCGTGTACCCCAGGGGGCCTTGTGCCCCAGGTGAGCCGTGTGCCCCAGGGGGGCCGGCTGTCCCGGGAGAGCCGTGTGACCCAGGGTGCCGTGTGCCCCATGAGAGCTGTGTGACCCAGGAGGCCATGTGCCCTGGGTGAGCCGTGTGCCCCAGGGGGGCTGTGTGCCCCGAGGGAACCATGTGCCCCAGGGGAGCCATGTGCCCCAGGGGGGCAGTGGGACCCGGGGAGCCATGTACACCAGGAGAGCCGTGTACACCAGGAGAGCTGTGTGCCCTGGGGAAGCGGTGGGACCTGGGGGGAGGGGGTGGTGTGAACCGGAGGAGTAGCAGATTTTCTTCCTGTGGTCCTGAGACATTTGGACAATCTTCAGCCATTAGCTACAGAACACTCTGTTGTATTTCCCTACAAAAACAAATGAGAGAGAGTGTCCCACTTGAAATTCATATATGGAAAAAAAGAAAATAGATGGGAAAAAATCTGAGGAACAGAATAAAGTGGTGAATATAGAAGAACCAGGGGCAAAGAAGGGGAGTGGACTGATAATTATCAGGAGGATAAGGGGGTGGGGAAGCAGTGAGAGACTGAATTGAAATCGTATAACCAATGGATGAGGACAATTGGGGGAAGGGGGTAAGGGCAGAGGGTGGGAAGGGAGCTGGGTGGTAGGGAGCTTTGGGGGAGAAAAAGGAGAAACAATTGTAATAATCTGAGTAATAAAGATTTATTTTAAAAAAAAGAAAAGAAAAGAAAAAAGAAAGAAGAAAAAAACAGTTCATTGGCACTGAAGTAGACAGGTAAACTGTATCCACCTCATTTCTCTGATGTTTGAACACGATTCTCCTGTCATTAAACAATGTGTTGCAGATAGCAAAAAAAAAAAGGAAAAAAAGAAGAAAAAAAAAGAAACAAATAGTGCAGCCACTATGGAAAGCAGTATGGAATTTCCTCAAAATATTAAAAATGGAATCACCATTTGACCCAGGGATCCCACTTCTAGGAACATATCCCAAGAAATCCAAATCACCAGTCAGAAAGAATATATGCATCTTTATGCTTATAGCAACACAATTTACAATAGCTAAGATCTGGAAATAGCCCAAGTGCCCATCAGTAGATGTTGATAAGAAGCTGTAGTACATTTACCAGTAATCCATGGAATACTAGTACCACTATGCAGCTGTAAAAAAGAAGGACCTCTTACCCTTTGAGACAGCATGGAGGAACCTGGACAGTATTATGCTAAGTGAAATAAGATAGTCAGAGAAAGACAAGTATCACATGACTTCACTCATATGTGGAATTTAATTTAAAAAAATAAACTGATGAACAAAATAGATCCAGAGACATAGAAGCATGGAATATAGATGGATGATCTCAGAAGGAAGGCGAGATTGGGAGGAAAGAGATTAACCTAGCAATTTATATGCATACGAGGGGCCCAGGGCACAAATTTGTGCACCTTGAAAGGAACTGTGGACCTTGAGGCTGTGGTGGGCACAGGAGCCGGTTTGGTCCATCCTCCAAGCCCCTGCCTAGACTCTCCTGCTGTGGCCTCCAGTTCCCTTTCTGCTAACAGACCTGCTCCTTCTTCCACTGCTCCCACATGCTGTTGGTGTAGAGTGATTGGGGGGGGGGGGGCATTAGCAGTGGGTGCAGGCAGGGCCAGCACCATCAGCTGTATAAGCAGTGGTTGCTGCCCTGATCGCCTTTCAGAAGCAGGGCTAAGTGGAGAAGCCCTCAGGGGAGATTGGGGCCAGCAGCTGTCGCTTGGCTGTGGGTGCAAGCAGGGCTGGCACTTGCAATGGGTGTGAGGGGGGCCATTACTGGCAGCAGGTGTAATCATGGTGCTTTTAATGCTCTGGATATGATTTAGGTTCAAGCAATCAGAACAACAACAAGAAATTCTATATTTTCCTTACAAGGGAAAATACAGAATTTCTGATACCATATTACTATTCTACTGGTCATTTAAGATATTTTCTGGCCTTTTACTTTTATTCTTTACTACTTTCTTCAATCCTGAAAAAGTCCCCACCAAAAAAAAAAAAAAAAAAAAAAAAAAAAAGGCAGTTAATAGTTAAGAGAGAAAATGTGGAATGGGGAAAGAGAAAATAAAAGTCAAACATCAATACCTCTCTTTATTAGAGATCTAAGTCCAAAGTAAGCTTTCCTCTGGAAAGAAGGAGAAAGATTTGAATTACATGAAGGTTTTAAGTTTTTCATATCATTATCTCAGGTTGATCAAAAATGTATGATATATGTGTGATATTTTATCCAACAAGGTTTCGACATGGGAAAATCACAAGACTTGAAGTGAGAAAAAAAATCTCTTTTGCTGGAATCCTGCTATGTATACTCATTCAACAAACCACTTAGCTTACTTAAGTGATACTTATCTTAGATGAGGGACTGTTTCTAAATCTTCACTTTTCTCTTATATTGTTATACAACTGTGGCCAAGGTAGAGATTCATTATGAATAAAGTATACTTACCCTAATCTTCACAAACAATATTAATGGAATGTGGTTATGAAGTTTGACTTGCCTTCTTTAGTCTTGATGATTCTTCATGAGAAGAAAATGCCTTTAACAAAGTCACTGTCTTTCAAGCTGGATCAAGCAGAACACACAGAGAGGGCCACATGCACTGGACAATTGCTGGACCCAGAAGATTGAGCATCATAGGAGCAGACCTAAACACAGTCTGCAGTCTAGAGTGGGGAGGTTGGAGCCTAGTTCCTGGAGTGCAGCCTAGACCAGCCACAGTGAAGTTGCTCCATGAGTATGAAAATTATTTTTTTAATTAAACCACTGTATTTGCAAATATTTGTTATACAGCATTATTGTAGCATTATTTTATTGACTGATAGACATCACTATTTAAATTATATATTTTTATTCCAAACAATAGTACATTGTTCTGCTTATCTAACTTAGCTAAATTAATGTAAATATTTTGGATGAGGAGTAGCCAAAAGTCACATTAAAAGAAATAACTAGAAAGTGACAATTTATCATAGTTAAAATAAAATATGGAGTGAGATTTTAGCATACCTGACAATACATTTCTAACCTTGCACAAATATTTCTTCCTTTTAAAGAGTAATTTCCATTTTTGTTAATTTAAAGACTTAGTGAAAATGTCTTCATGGGTGAAAAATCTAAACTAATAGCAGTAAGTTTATAGGGAATTTCATTATTTATGGGGTGAATATTATAAAAAAATTTTAATTATATCTATCATTGCAAGTATTTATGAAAGAAAAATATATGTAAATTTCATGTAGACAAAGTAAATCTTACATATTATCTCATTTGATCCTTATTACAATACTGAGAAATTCCTATTTTAAGAATCATTCCTTTTGTACAGATAAGAAGATAGGTGAAGTTCCTCAGTAAAAATGGTAATAAAGCCGAAACCGGTTTGGCTCAGTGGTAGAGCGTTGGTCTGCGGACTGAAAGGGTTGATTCCAGTCAAGGGCAGGTACATTGGTTGCGGGCACATCCCCAGTAGGGGGTGTGCAAGAGGCAGCTGGTCGATGTTTCTCTCTCATGAACGTTTCTAGCTCTCTCTCTCTCTCTCTCCCTTCCTCTCTGTAAAATATCAATAAAATATATTTTTAAATGGTAATAAAATTTATTTGTTTATTATCCTATCTAATAAAAAAAGTAATATGCAAAGTATCCATCACTCTATGATAAAAATGGCTGCACCCATAGCCACAAGATGGTGGTGGTATCCAGTCCTCTCAGCCCCGCTGCAGTTCCCCAGTCCCGGGGAGATCTGTCCACTGAAAGCCAGCAGTGTGAGCGGCCTGGTGGAAAGCTTCCCAGAGGCCCTCCTGACCCTTTATAGAAAACAGAAACAAATTGTGATCCCACACACACACCTGCAGTCTTGGGTCTCAGCCTCGGAAGCGCCCTCACTCCCACAGAGTGATCCTTTCCCAGCAGCAGCCTGGGTCTCACCTGAAAGTGTCTATGCCCCCGTGGAGTTATCACACACACAAACCGATAGCCTTGGGTTCTCAGCCTCAGAAGCACCCATGACCTGGGTGAGTGATCCTGCCCTACTAGCAGCCTAGGGGAGTCTACCTTGGAACTTCGCTTGCCCCAGCCAAGTGATTGAAGATGTTTTTTTGTTTTGTTTTGTTTTGTTTTTTGTTGTTGTTTTTTTTTAGGGGGAGGAGTAATCTGGGCAATGCTGCCCAGCAAATCTCTCCCATTGGGTAGAAAACTTCTGACCAAGTTAGGGAGGTAAATGGGTTTTGTTTAAAATCTTTACAAACTGCAAAGGAAATGTCTGAGATAGGGTTTCACATAGGAAGTAATTTACAACTAATTGCTGAAAGCAAACTGCAACGTTTCAGTTACATCACTGAGAGTACCCCTTGGTCCGGAGGTTGGCTCTGCAGAGGCGGTGGTGAGTGCTCCCCGCCCTGGTTCCTCAGCACTTTGGACAGGGCGTGAGCCCACCCAG
The DNA here is from genome assembly GCA_963924515.1 of Vespertilio murinus. NCBI lineage: Eukaryota > Metazoa > Chordata > Mammalia > Chiroptera > Vespertilionidae > Vespertilio > Vespertilio murinus. The sequence continues at coordinate 109,574,233 of OZ004704.1, read as the reverse complement.
AAAGGCCTTTACCCTTACAGTTTTCACCAAAGCAGGGAGGTTTTGTAAATTTGAATAAGAAGTGCCCACGAACAAGTCCTGAAGATGCCAGGGACTGCAGAAATGACAAACTGGGAAAAGAGCAAAACCAGAAACACCCCAGATCCCAACATAGATCATCTTTTACTTCAGATGGCAGTGTGTTTCCCTCTTCTTCATCTTCTGGAAGCAAAACAGATTCAAGTACAATTCTACCAACAGAAAAGTTAAGAGAAAGAGAAGACAGAAAAGGAATAAAAGGAGAAAAGAAAGAAAGGACAAAAGATGAAACATCAAGAAAAAGAAAGAGGCGGGGAAAAGGAAGAAACAACCACAAGATATCACCTTTCCAAGGTCTCATGAAATTCCTGTTTTATGAGTTTATTTTATGACATTTTTAATTTGGGTTTACATTTTTACTGGTTTGTCAAGACCACAGTAGGTACACTGTCCAATAAGTTTTTTTAAATATATTTTATTGATTTTTTTTTTTTTTTTACAGAGAGGAAGGGAAAGGGATAGAGAGCTAGAAACAGCTATGAGAGAGAAACATCGATCAGCTGCCTCCTGCACACTCCACACTGGGCATGTGCCCCCCAACCAAAGTTCATGACCTTGACTAGAATTGAACCTGGGACCCTTAGAGTCTGCAGGCCAATGCTCCATCCATTGAGCCAACCAGTTAGGGCTGTCCAAGAAAAGACCCTATCTAATAAAGAGGGAATATGCAGGGGAGGGCTTTTGGAGGTGACCTCTAATAAAGAGGCACTATGCCAAGGGAGCAGTTGAGCATCAATCAGGTGGCAGGGGAGTGGTTAGGGGGTAGTCAGACTTGCAGCAGAAGTGGTTAGGGGCAATCAGGAAGGCAGGCAGGCGAGCAGTTGGGAGCCAATAGTCCCAGATTGTGAGAGGGATGTCCGACTGCCTGTTAGGCCCGATCCCATAGGGGATCCCAGATTGAAGAGGGTACAGGTTGGGCTGAGGGACCCCTCTCTCCCCTCCCCACCCTGAATTTTGTGCACTGGGCTTCTAGTTTAAAATAAAATGGCTTTAATATGTTTAATAGATATAATTGAAAATATGTAAAAGTTGCAGAATTGCTAATATTATTTTCCCTCACCATTTTAAAACCAGCTATTTCAGCCACTTTCCTAAATGTTAGTACTCTGCAGGTGATAATGAGTAAAATTTCCCCTAAAGTCTACATCAAACAATTCCTTAGAAAAATCCTTCAAAGTAAGAGTATCATTCCTGTCCTTTACAAAAATAGAACAAGAAAAGCAGACTATTAAATTGGTCCCCTTAAAAGCATGAGTGCCCCCTAATGTACAGAAAACATATTTTAAGAAAAAAAAATTTGCTAACATCTTTATTCCTCTCAATGCAAGCTGAACCAAGTGATCTATAGAGGGGTTGGGGCAGGGAATTAACCTTAGAAGTTCATGAGCAGGTTGTAAGATCTTACAGGCAAATGACTCCATATACTGAAAGCAAAGCAACAGCCAAGTGAAACAAGGGCAGGTTATGTAGGACCAGTTTATGCCGTGTGTGTGATCTGAGAATAGTGAAGTCCTTTGCCTTTGAAATGTAACGGCAGCCCTGTCATGCTTGGGTACTCCGCAAGGCAGCAAAATGATTGGAGCCAATATTAACTCTGACAGTTCTGGGGAGTCTCTATTTAGCAACAGCTATATGACTAACACAAACCTAATATTGTAGAACAGGACAGATAGTGAAACAGCACATAATATTTTGGTCATGAGGCACTCTTACATAAATACATCTGTGTTGTTCATTTGAGGACTACTAGCAATAGTTTATTAGATTAAAACAAAAAAACAAAAGGACTGAAGTAAAAACTACACAACCTGCATTGTATTAATCTTCCCTTGCACTCTACACAGATGTCTCCTTATGAAGCATCCACCCTCTGTTAATAGGCTGTATCTATTTCTTTATGAGCAGTGTATCACACCACTTAGGATCAAAGAATAGGGTAATGAATTTCTTAATGCAATTATCAACTCCAGTACTTATTACTTATTGAACCTAAGGCAAATACAACTTCCTCAATTGTAAAAGAGAGAAACAATTGTACATTCTTCAGAGAGAGCTTTAACATATATCAACTAATATATATATATTAAGCTCTTAAGACAGTCACTGAAACATGGTAAATACTTGAATATATTTTGCCTTATTATTTTATTACTGGAATTATAATTAATCCTTTTTTTACGCTTGTTCTTGATATGTGAAATGTTCCTCATTTTGTGTTTTTAAACACTTAACTAAAAGACCCATATATCTAATGTGCCTAGGAAAAATGTGAGATGGACAGAAATGATGACCAGAAGAGAGCAATAGAGAAGAATCAAATAAAGAGAGAAGGTCAGTGGAATAGCCAATAATGTTTTGCTGTGTTCAGAGAACTGAGCTGATATACTAGTTTAAGAAGTCTAGAAATTAATAAGTACAATTCTCTCACCAAAACCCAATAAAACATGGCCTATTCTTTCTGCCAAAAACAGAAGAAAACCACCATTACTGTATTTATGTAGATCAGTGGTCCTAAACTCTATAACAAATAATTCTGAAGCACCCTTTATTGCCTAAAAATATATTTATAGAAAATATAACCTAAAATCACACATTAAAATAATTAAAAGTCATACATTATTGACCATACATATTAACTGTACAACTATCAAGGAAAGAAAATATTATGTTTAGTGAAATAATTGGCTACAATAAAAAATCTAATGAAGTAGTCAGATTCTTGCACCTCCTTATAAGTTTGACTTTAAGAGAAGGAACTTAATATAATAAATGCAAAGAAATGAAAGAACAGAGATATGCATGGATACTAAAATAAAAACGGATGTTAGGCTAACTTATTAATAATTAAGACTACTAGTATAAACCACTGATGTACAAATATAGTCAGCACTATCCCTGAGTGGCTGTGGAGCCCTTAACATATGGTCAGTAACACTATATAATTGAATTTTAATGTTATTTAATTTTAATTAAATTAGGTTAATATTGAAACTTAAATCAGCATAAAGTATCTCAATAATATTTACATTGATTAATTATAGGTTGAAATGATCATTTGAAGGTACAGTATCTATACTAATAAAAGTATAATATGCTAATTAGACCAGGAGTCCAGACATATTCCTATTGTCCAACATCCTTCCAGACAAAGCCATGGTAGAGGGGGCTGAGTCAGAGGCTTTTAGAGGCTATCAGGCCAGCAGAGGAGGGCAGTTGGGGGCCATCAGGCTGGCAGGGGAACAGTTAGGTGGTGATCAAGCCAGTAGGCAGGCAAGTGGTTATGAGCCAGAAGTCCCGAGTTGCGAGAGGCTAACAATGGGATGGGGCTTAAACCGGCACTCAGACATCCTCCGAGCAGTCCTGGATTAGAGTGGGTACAGGCTGGGCTGAGTGATGTCCCCCTCCACACCCTCACCCCCGCCATACACGAATTCTGTGCACCTGGGCCCTAGTGTTAAATATAATTACCGTATTTGCCGGCGTATAAGACGATTTTTTGGCCCTGAAAAATACCGTATTTGCCGGCGTATAAGACGACTGGGCGTATAAGAAGACCCCCTAACATTTCCACTAAAAATACAGAGTTTGTTATATACTCGCCGTATAAGACTACCCCCCACTTGGAGGCATATTTTTCAGGGCCAAAAAATCGTCTTATACACCGGCAAATACGGTATAATTATTTTCCTCTGCTACTTTTACTTTTATTAATATAACCACTAAGTTTTTAAATTATATATGTGGCTCATATTTGTGGCTTGCATTGTGTTTCTATGGTAAACTTTGAGGATGGCAACAGGTTAAAAATTATCAACAGTAAGGATTCTTCAATTTGTCTGAATTTCTATAGGAAAGATACTATCATTTCATTAGGCAATCTCTGCAACCTATACTTATTTCTGAATTAGGAATATTAAATTATGCATCTATAATTTTGAAACAATCTTTATTGGTGAAATTTAGTGAGAACCCTGAATTGCATATATGTCATTAAAATTGTTCAAAGTATGTTAAGAGGAATCTCATCTTTCCTCTGCTGCACTGCACATTGGTGGTAGTGTTTTTGAAAGAACAGCACTACAGTCCTGACAGCCATTTCAACCTAATATGTTATTAGAAATCTAGAGAACGTGGCTTCTTCCCAAAGAAATACATATACATTTTAGCACCATCCAAAAATTTTAAAATTAGATTGATTAAAGTGTGCTTTGGTCCCAGCATTGGTTTTCAGCTCAATTAAATTTTTATGAAAATTTTGGTTGATGTGTTCTTCATCTGTCTCAAGTGAATTAAATATCCAATCCAGTTTTGTAACTTAAGTCAAGGTGTTTTTTGTTCTATTTTTTGTTGTTTTAACCTTTTAAAACTTTATTGTTCAAAGTATTATAAATATCCCTTTTCACCCGTTGACCCACTCCACCCCTCTCTCACCCCCTCCCAAGGCTTTCCCCTACTAATGTTGTCCATGGGCTCTGCATATATGCATATAAGTTCTCTGTTTAGTCTCTTGCCCATTCTCCAACTCGCCCTGCCCCCAACTCTTCTGAAATACATCAGTCTGTTGCATGTTTCAATGGCTCTGGATCTGTCTGGTTCTTCAGTTTATTTTGTTCATTAGATTCCACATATAAGTGAGATCATGTGATACTTGCCTTTCTCTGCCTTATTTTGCATAGCATAAATCAAAGTTTTCAAAAATTTATAATCCTCTTTTTTTTAGTAGCCATTCAAAAGAAAGCAATATATTTGCATTTCTCTAATTTCTACAAAGTTTAAAGATATAAAAATGTTTGATGAAAAAACTAATTTTAAATTATACATGTTTGATGACAAATTTTATGATAATTCTGCTCATAAGATTGACCTTCATTTCTAGTGTTTTATAAAGGATCTTATTTAACTGCAAACATATAAATATATTTTCCAAGATCTGTAATATTTTGTAATATCATAATTGTGTGGCTTAATTTTTCATTTAATGAATCGCTTTATTATTTGTCTGTTTATTGATTAAGGTATTACATATGTGTCCTTTTTCCCCCACTGCTCTCCACCCTCTCCCTTTCATGACCTCACCCTGCTGTTGTCTGTATCTATTGATTAGGCTTATATGCATGCATACAAGTTGAAGGTATCTGGATCTATTTTTTTCACCAGTTTATGTAGTTTATTATATTACACAAATGAATGAGGTCATGTGATATTTATTCTTCTCTAACTGTCTTAGTTTGCTAAGCATAATGCTCTCCAGTTCCATCCATTCTGTTGCAAATGGTAAGAATATGGGTTTTTTATTTGTTTGTTTGTTTGTTTGTTTGTTTGTTTTTACCACAGCATACTATTCCATTGTATAGATGTACCACAGTTTTTTAATCCACTCATCTGCTGATGGGCACTTAAGCTGTTTCCAAATCTTAACTATGGTAAATTGTGCTGCTATGAACATACGGGTGCATATATACTTTCTAATTGGTGTTTCTAGTTTTTTGCCATATATTCCTAAAAGTGGGATCACTGGATAAAATGGGAGTTCCATTTTTAGTTTTTTGAGGAAACTCCATACTGTTCTCCACAGTGGCTGCACCAGTCTGCATTCCCATCTGGAGTGCACAAGGTTTCCTTTTTCTCACATCCTCAGGAACATCTGTCCTTTGTTGATTTGTTGATGGTTGCCATTCTGACAGGTGTGAGATGGTGCCTCATTGTTGTTTTGATTTGCATCTCTCAGATAATTAGTGACTTTTAGAATGTTTTCATATGTCTCTTGACCTTCCTTCTGTCTTCTTTAGAAAAGTAACTATTTAGGTCCATTGCCCATTTTTGGATTGTATTGTTTATCTTCCTTTTGTGAAGAAGTATAAGTTCCCTGTAAATGTTGGAGATTATACCCTTATTGATGATAACATTGGCAAATATGTTCTCCCATGCGATTGGCTTTCTTATTGTTTTATTGACTGTTTTCTTTGCTGTGCAAAAACTTTTTATTTTGATGTAGTCCCATGTGTTTATTTTCTCTTTCATTTCCATTGCTATAGGAACAGTATTGGTGAAGAAATTGTTTTGGCATATGTCTGAGATTTTACTGCCTGTAGATTCCTCTAGTATTTTTATGGTTTCCTGCCTTATGCTTAAGTCCTTTATCCATTTTGAGTTTATTTTTGTGTATGGCGTAAGTTGGTGATCTAGTTTCATTTTTTTGCATGTGTCTGTCCAATTTTCCCAACACCACTTATTGAAGAGACAATCTTGCCATTGTATGTTCTTGCCTCCTTTGTCAAATACTAATTGAACATAGTGGTTTGGGTTGATTTCTGGGTTCTTCATTCTATTCAATTGGTTTATATGCCTGCTCTTGTGCCAGTACCAGGCTGTTAAGAGAACAATGGCTTTGTAATAAAGTTTGATATCAGATATTGAGATACTAACTACTATGTTCTTCTCAGGATTGCTGCAGTTATTTTGGGTCTTGTTTTATTCCACATGTATTTTTGGAAAGTTTTTTCTAGATCTGTGAAATATGTCATTATTATTTTAATGGGGAGTACATTGAATCTATAGATTGCTTTGGGAAGTATGGAAATTTTAATGATATTGATTCTACCAATCTATGAACACAGTATGTTCTTTCATCTGTTTATGTCTTCTTCTATCTCCTTTTTCAGTGTACTGCAGTTTTCCAAATACAGGTCTTTTACTTCCTTAGTTAAGTGTATTCCTAGGTATCTTAATTTTTTGATACAATGGTAAATGTAATTATTTTTTTAATCTCTCTTTCTGTAAGTTCACCATTGGTGTGTAAAAATGCCATACATTTCTTAACATTAATTTTGTATCCTGCTACAATGTCAAATTCATTTATTAAATCTAATAATTTTATAAGAAGTTTTATGGTTTTCTATATACAGTGTCATGTCATCTGTGAATAATGACCGTATACAATTTGGATAATTTTTATTTCTTCTACTTGTCTAATTGTTATGGCTAGAACTATGTTGAACAGGAATGATACAATTGGGCATCCCTGTTTTGATCCTGTCCTTAGGAAAAATGGTTTTAGTTTTTGCCCATTGAGTGTGTTGGCTGTAGATTTGTCAAATAAGGCTTTTATAATGTTGAGGTATGATCCCTCTATTCCCATGTTGCTGAGGGTTTTTATCAAGAAAGTGTGTTGGATTTTGTCAATTGCTTTTTCTGCATCAATTGAGATGACTATGTGATTTTTATATCTCAATTTGTTTATGTGATGTATCATGTTTATTGACTTGCAGATATTGTACCATGCTTGCATTTCCAGGATAAATTCTACTTGATCATGGTATATGATCTTTCTGATATAATGCTGGATCCGATTCACTAGAATTTTGTTGAAGATTTTATCATATTTGTTCATGAGGGATATTGATCTGTAATTCTCTTTCATTGTGTTGTCTTTATCTTATTTTGGTATTAGGATGATGCTGGTATCATAGAATGTGTTTAGAAATGTTCTTTCCTCTTTAATTTTTTGTAATAGTCTGAGGAAGATAGGTTTTAGTTCTTCCTTGAATGTTTGGTATAACTTTCCTGTGAAGACATCTGGCCCCAGGCTTTTGTTTGCTGGAAGCTTTTTGATGAGTGCTTCAATTTCCTACATAGTTATCAGCCTATTGAGTTTTTGAGATTCTTTCTGATAGAGTTTTTTTTTTTTTTTTAACGTTGTATTCTTCTAGAAATATGTCCATTTCTTCTAGGTTATCTAGTTTGTTGGAAGATAGTTCTTCATGGTACTTTTTAACAATCATTTGTATTACTGTAGGGTTTGTGGTTATTTCACCTCTTTTATTTCTGATTTTGTTTATTTTAATCCTCTCTCTTTGCTTCTTGGTGAGCCTGACTTGATCTTCATCAAACTTGTTTATACTTCCAAAAAAACAGCTCTTGGTTTCATTGAACTTTTGTTTGTTTTTTGTTTGGTTGTTGTTGTTATTCTTTTTTGGTGTCTATGTCATTTATTTATGCTCTGATCTTTATTATCTCCTTCCTTCTGCTCACTTTGAGCTTTTATTGTTGCTCTCTTTCTAATTCTTTGAGTTGTAGAATAATATGATTTATTACCATTTTTTTCTTGTTTGTTTGGTTTTTTGTTTGTTTGTTTGTTTGTTTTGAGGTAGGCCTGTACAACTATAAACTTCCCTCTCAGGACTGCTTTCACTGTGTCCTCTAGATTTTAGATTGTTGTGTTTTCATTGCCATTCATTTCCAGGATGTTTTTAATTTCTTCTTTGATATCTTTGGTAATCCAATCATTGTTTAATAGCATGCTATTCAGCTTCCAAGTGTTTGAGGGTTTTTTTGTTGTAGTTTATTTCTTATATTATGCCACTGTGGTCTAAAAATATGATTGATATGATTTCAATCTTCTTGAATTTGAATAGACTTTGCCTGTGACTCAATATGTGGTCTATCTTTAAATGGTCCTATGTGCATTTTAGAAGAATGTACATTCTGTGGCTTTAGTGTGAAATGTTCTGAAAATGTCAAATAAACCCATCTGATCTAGTGATTCATTTAGTGTTGCTGTTTCTATGCTGATTTTGTGTCTAGAGTATTGATTTAATGATGTCAGTGAGGTATTAAAATTTCTTACTATGATTGTATTGTTGTCAATCTCTCCCATGATATCTTCCAAGAGGTTTTTTGTTTGTTTATTTGTTTGTTTTTATGTATTTAGGTGCTCCTGCATTGGGTGCATATATGTTTACCAAGTTTATATCCTCTTTTTGTATAGATCCCTTTAGTATTATGAACTGGCCTTCCTTATCTCTTGTTATGGCCTTCACTTTGAGGCCTATTTTGTCAGTTCTAAGAATTGCTACTCCAGCTTTTTTTTTTTTTTTTCATTTGTCTGAAAGGTATTTTTCCATCCCTTAACTTTCAGTCTACTCAAGTCCCTTGCTCTGAAATCAGTCTCTTATAAACAGCATATATATGGGTTATGTTTTTTTTAATCCATTCAGTCACTTAATGTCTTTTGATTGGAGCTTTTAGTCCATTTACATTTAAAGTTAATATTGATAAATACTTGTTTGTAGCCATTTTTTTTGCCTGTGTTCCTTCTTCCCTTTATAGTTCTTCTTTTTACACCAGTCCTTTTAGCATTTCTTGCATTGCTGGCTTGATAGTGACAAACTCCCCTAGACTGTGTGTGTGTGTATGTGTGTGTGTGTGTGTGTGTGTGTGTGTGAAGTTTCTTGTTTCCCCCTCAATTTTAAATGATAGCCTACTGGATAGTGTATTCTTATATTCAGTCCCTTGCTTTGTATCACTTTGTAAATTTCCTTCCATTCCTTTCTGTCCTGATGTGTTTCTGTTGAGAAATCATGTGATACTCTAGTGACTCAAAGGCCACAATGGGTTCTTAAACTGGACCAGCGTGCTGGAACAAAAGCAACCTGACCATGCTGGCACTCTCATCTTGGGCTGCTGGTGAAGGAGTGGAGGGGAGAGCAAGGCAGCGGAGGGGAGAGCAAGTTTGCCCATGGCTGCTCTAGTGGGATATCCCTTGTATATAACTTTCGGTCTCTATCTTGAAACCTTTAAGATTCTCTCTGTGTCCTGAACATTGCCATTGTAAATAAGACATTTTTTAGGTGTAGGTCTATTCAGGATCATCTTGTTCTGGACTCTCTGTGCTTGTGTGATTTTTTCCTCCTGCACATCACAGAAGTTTTCTGACATTATTTCTTCAAATCTAAACATTGTTCCTCTTCCTGATGTTCTGGAACCCCTATTATTCATAAGTTTCTTAGTTTCGTGTTGTCACAAAGCTCTTGTAGGCTCTCCTCCTGACTTTTAATTTTTTTTTCCTCCAATTGCAGTTCAGTTTGTGTGTTTTGCTTCCCTGTCTTCTAATTAGTAAATTAGGTCCCCAACTACTCCTACTCTACTGTGGAAACTTTCCATGATGTTTTTTAATTGAAGCTATATCAGTATTTTGTCTTGATTCTTATTTAAGTTGTTTCTTTTTTCATCCATCTGGTTTATGAACTATATGACCCTTATACTGAATTCTTTTTCTGACATATTGCATGCCTCCATTTCACTTAGTTGCCTTTTGGCAATTCTTTCTTTTCTTTCCTTTTGGTATTTCTTTTCTCCCTATTTTTCTCACTGAAGGATATAGGTGTCAAGTCATGCATGGCCTGCACCTCAGTTGGCAGCAGCTCCTCTGGTGAGTGCTGCTCATAGTAGTGGTGGCTTCTCTGGCTTTCGTGGACAGGCTGCTCATGAGGCTCTTGCTCCTCTAACAAAGGCATGATGTTCATGAGGCCACTACTACTCATACAAGGGCAGGCTCTGCTCAGTTGCTGCTCCCTGGATGGGGGTGGGCTACTCAAAAGGCTGCTGGTCCTCGGATGGGGCAGAACAGGTTGCTCACAGGGCTGCTGCTCCTTGTACATGAGGTGGGCTGATCCTGTGGCTGCTCCTCAGATGGGGGTGGGCTGCATGGGACATTGGCTCCTTGGATGTGGGTGGGTTTCTCGTGAGGCTACTTCTCTTTGGACAGGGACAGGCGGTATGAGGCTGTACCTCCACAGATGGGATTATGGTATTTGAAGGGCTGCTGCTCCTCAGATGGGGGTGGGCTGCTCTTGTGGCTGATGCCTGAGTATTTGTGGTGCCCTGGGTTAAAGCAGTGGTCTGGAGAGAGGGGAGCATGCCTTGGAACTCAAAGGAGACTGCACCCAGGGTGGCTTGAGTCTCACTGACCATGGGACCACAGCTGAGCCATCAGATCTCTGTAGGGGATGGCTGTAGAGTCATGTGTGTTATCTGAGGGAACTCTGGGTGGAGGTGTGGATGGGCTAGTCACAGCAGCTCTCCCCTTCAAAAAGGTATGGCATTGGTGAAGAGCTGGTCACTCTAAGACATTTTTGGAGCCGTAGTAGAGTCTGCCTCATTAGGAGAGCCCAGTCAGGCTGCCCCTGAAATTCATGTGGAATCTAATTGTGACACACACACATACACACACACACACACACAAACACACACACACACACACACACACACACACACACACACACACACACCACATGTCCATACACTCCTCTTTTGTTCCCTCACTCACTCATGCTCTCTCCCTCACTGCTACCTTCTTCCTGCCTCTGTAGTTGGGTCTGAAATATTATTGACCCATTCATGGATGATGTCTCCTTTCTGGGTGTCTGGTTATGTAGCTCTCTCTCTACCATATTGGCCAAACAAAATAAAATTCATATCAACAAGACATGACACAAAGAGACCAATGTACAAATGTATTCACGACACCAATAATCCCAATATAAGTGACCACCAGAGAAAAGAGAATTAGGGGAGAGAAAAGAGAGCACAAATGATATCAAAGAGAGAAAAATGTGTGTACACACACACACACACACACACACACACACACACACACACTGAGTGGCCACATTATTATGATCACTCTATCAGTACTTCATTGGACCACCTTTTGCCTACAGTACTGCGGTGATTCTTCTTGGCATCAACTCCACAAGATGTTGAAAGGTGATGTGAGGAATCTGACACCATGCCTGATGAATAACACTGTCCAGTTCTGTGAGATTTGATGGTTGTTGAATCAGCTGTCTGATGGTTCTTTTAACTTTGTCCCACAAATGCTCAATTGGATTGAGATCTGGTGATTGTGGGAGTCACCTAAGCAAGGTAAAATCTTCCTCATGTTCTTGAAACCACTCCTGCACAACACAAGCACTGTGGCATGGTGCATTGTCTTGTTGGAAGAAGCTATCTCTTTTGGGATATGCCCTCAACATGATAGGATGAAATGGATCAGCAAAAATACCTAGCTATGTTGTGCTATTTGGATGTTCACACGGATTAAAGGGCCCAAGTCAAGCCAGGAAAACACGCCTCAAACCATAACACTCCCCTCACCAGCTTAAAGGGTTGTACTCATGCATGTAGGGTGCATGCTTTCATGCTATTTCCAAGAAATTTTCACTCTGCCATCTGCATGATGCAACTGGAAACGTGATTCTTTGGACCACTTGACTTTTTTCCAATGCTCAACTGCCCAATCCTTGTGTTCCTGTGTGAACTGGAGATGTTTTATCTTAGTAACTGCAGACAGCAAAGGTATTCGAACAGTTCTTCATCTTCCATATCCCATACAATGCAGTGTATGGCTAATTTGCCTACAAAAGTCAGGTGGTCATAATAATCTGGCCACTCAGTATCTGGCCACATACCACATACTGAGTGAATATATATATCGATATAGATATATAGATAAATTGATATATAGGTATATAGATATATAAATATATAGATATCTCCAATACCCAGTAAAGAGGGTGGGGGCATAATATTATATACATAAACTAAGGTTAAAGAATTGAATGAATATGAGGAGGACTTCAGTTCACTATAGAGGAAATAGAAAGAGAATTAGTGGCTAAGAAAAAAGATAACAAGGAAAACAATAATAATACATTTAAAACATTAATTAAAAATAGGATAAAATAAAAAATAGAATGATGAAAAATAATTTGAAAATAAAGAGACAAATGATAAAAGGAAAATAAAGAAAAAGAAGAGATAACAAAATAATCCTATGTAATAATAAAGAAATATGCAAATTATCCAGGATGCCCTCATGGATAACGACCAGCAGGAGCTGACCTGACCTAGCCAGGTGGCTCAATTGGTTGGAGTCTCAACCTGTACATTTAAGGATTTCCTGTTAGATTCTAGGTTGGGGCACATACTTAGGTTTAGGTTAGTTCCTGGTGGGTCAGCAGGTGCACAGGTAGCCTACTGGTATTTTTCTGTCATATGAATGTTTATTTCTCTAAAAATCAGTTTTAAAAACATCCTCAGGTGAGAATAAAATATATATATATATATATATATATATATATATATATATATATATTGCACAAATGTATTCACGACACCAATAATCCCAATATAAGTGGCCACCAGAGAAAAGAGAATTAGGGGAGAGAAAAGAGAGCACAAATGATATCAAAGAGAGAAAATGGTACAAGAGAAAATAAAAAGAAGAAAAAGGAAAGATATGTGTGTATACACACACACACACACACACACACACACACACACACACACACACACTGGGTATCATATATATATATATATATAATATATAATATATATATCATATATAATATATATATTATCTGAGAGATGCAAATCAAAACAACAATGGGTACCATCTCACACCTGTCAGAATGGCCAACATCAACAAAACAACAAATGACAAATGTTGGCGAGGTTGCGGAGAAAAAGGAACCCTTGTGCACTGCTGGTGGGAATGCAGACTGGTGCAACCACTGTGGAGAACAGTATGGAGCTTTCTCAAAAAACTGAAAATGGAACCCCCATTTGACCCAGTAATCCCACTACTAGGAATATACCGCAGGAAACTAGAAACAACAATCAGAAAGTATATATGCACATCTATATTCGTAGCAGCACAATTTACAATAGCTAGGATTTGGAAACAGCCGAGGTGCCGTCAGCAGATGAATGCATCAGAAAACTATGGTACATCTACACAATGGAATACTATGCTGACACAAAAAGGAAGGAATTCTCATCATTTGCAGTAACCTGGATGGAATTGGAGAGCATCATGCTGACTGAGATAAGCCAGTCAATGAAAGAGAAACACCACATGACCTCACCCATTTATGGATATTAAAGAACATTATAAACTGATGAACAAAAAGATAGATACAGAGACAGTAAAGCAACAAACAGACTGTCGAATTACAGCGGGGAGGATAGGGAGATCTGGGGGAGATAAGAGATCTACCAAAGGACTGATATGCATGCATATAAGTACAACCAATGGACCCAAAACTCTGGGGAGGGAGGGCATATATGGGAGGGGGGGCAATGATAAGCTATGTATACATATAATACCTTAATAAATAAAAAAAAAATAAATGAGTAACAGGAAAAAAAAAACCTATGGTGCATCTACACAATGGAATACTATGCTGCCATAAAAAAGAAGAATTTCTTGCCATTTGCAGCAACCTGGATGGAATTGGAGAACATTATGATGAGTGAAATCAGCCAGTCAATGAAAGAAAAACAAAATATGATCTCACTCATTTATGGATAATAAAGAACATTATAAACTGATGAACAAAAAGATAGATATAGAGACAGTAAAGCAACAAACAGACTGTCAAATTACAGCGGAGAGGGTAGGGATATATGGGGGAGATAACAGATCAACCAAAGGACTTGAATGCATGCATATAAGCATAACCTATGGAAGAAAAATTCTGGGGAGGGAGGGCATGTATGGGACTGGGGAGGGGGGCAATGTTAAGATATGTACACATATAATACCTTAATAAAAAATGGAAAAATTAAAAAAATAAAACATGTTGTTACTGATTTCAGAGAGAGGAAGGGAGAGAGAGATAGAAACATCAATGATAAGAGAGAATCATCAATTAGCTGCCTCTTACATGGCCTTACTGGCAATTGATCCCACAATCCAGGCATATGCCCTGACTAGGAATTAAACTGTGATCTCCTGGTTCATGGATCGGTACTCAACCACTGCAGAACACTGACCAACCCATCAAGTTTTCTTGATACAATATCATTGCTCAGTGAAACACAAGAATTTTTTTTTTTAAGTTTGAACTTTCTATAAATGAAAATAACTACCTCTCAAACAGCTAGAAAGATTGATTTCCTTTAATATTCTTTTATATTTATACATTTTGTATTACATTTTGCTATTCTGTATGAAATAATGGGACCTTTATTACTCTGATTAGGATATATTTGAAACAGTCTGGTGACAGTAATCCTATAAATTTCAGAAATATGATATATCCTTATTAATTTAATCAATGTGTTTGTAAAATTTGCAATAAATTTCTCTAGTTTTTAATTTCATTCTAAAATGTGAAGACAGATTAGGAATATACAAATTGTTCAATTGTTGAACAAACTATAAAATGCAATGTTATATAACCAGCTGAATAGCATATATTTTCTTTATATTTGATTTTTTAAAATCAAAGACCATCCATTTTTACAGTTAATTTATAGCATTTGCATAGATATTTATTCCAGTTTAAAGAACTCAGACCTTTGCCCAATAAGACAAATGCAATTTTAAAATGTACAGAATTTCCTTTTAAGCAACGGACAATACTAGAAAATTCATGAATTTAATGACACTAAAGTAGTTGTCCTTCAAAAAGTTTGCCAAATCCATTTAATGGCTCTATCAATATTAAGAATGGCTTCTCTGATCCTTAGCACAAGGTGAGACTGTTTCTTTTTTTTAATATATTTTTATTGATATTTTACAGAGAGGAAGGGAGAGAGATAGAGAGCTAGAAACGTCAATGAGAGAGAAACATCAACCAGCTGCCTCTTGCACACCCCCTACTGGGGATGTGCCCACAACCTATGTGCATACCCTTGACCGGAATCAAACCTGGGACTTTTCAGTCCGCAGACCAACGCTCTACCACTGAGCCAAACCTGTTTTGGCAAGATGGGACTATTTCTACACCAAATTTGGAGGCTAGGTTTTCTGAGTCTAACTTGATGATGGGTACTGGTCCTTGGGACTTCAAATTCTGCCCCTACTGCAGCACAGCTGACCATCTTCTAGAAAAATAACTTCTTCCCTGAATGAGCTGCTTCCACTGCTGCTACCACCACCAGCTTTAAAAGTGCTCAGCTGATCACCATTCTTCAGCACTCCAAACCTCAGGGCAGGGCAATGCACCTCACTCCAATACGCAACTCTTACCCATCCTTCCTTCATTTGCAACCTCAGGGTGGGAAACTGCTCCTTTCTGTCACCCAGATCTCTCAGATGTGCCCACTCCCACTTGGGAACCTATGTGTCCCAGCCTTCAGGGACCTCAGGCTCTAGGGATGGTGGTGGGCCTCAATAACAGCTACAGTGAAGAGCTATATTTAATATTTAAATAACAATTTTAAAATATGTTTATATAATTTTCATAAATGTAATAATTATAAATACAAACAGACACAAATATGTTACCTTGGTGACTAAAATATCACAAGAAACATTGTCAATTGTAACCTAATTTTCTAAAATACAGGGTGACTTTTGGCAAAATTTGAAAAACCACAATGTCCCTTTGATTTATAGATGAATTCCAAAAAAAATTGATGCATATTACAGCCATGAAAAATATTTTGTATTTACATAAAACTGAATTCGTTTCTAGGCTTAGATCATTTAAATGGCAATTAGGAAAATTCAAAATCTGTCTTAAGGTAGAGAGATGTGCTCTGCCAATGTGGCTCAGTGGTTGGATATCAGCCTATGAAGTAGGAGGTCAAGGCTTGATGCCCAGTCAGGACACATTCAATCAGAGATTGTCTCCCATCATTGATGTTTCTATTTCTCCCTCTCCCTTCCTCTCCGTAATCAATAAAACATGGTGTTTTATTTTGTTTTGTAAAGGATAGATTTGCTTTAGTCAGTTTGGCTCAGTGGATAGAGCATCAGCCTGCAGACTGAAGGGTCCCAAGTTCAATTCTAGCCAAGGGCATATGCCCAGGTTGCGGGCTCAATCCCCACTAGGGGGTGTGCAGTAGGCAGCCAATCAATGATTCTCTCTCATCATTGATATTTCTATCTCTCTCTCCCTCTCCCTTCCTCTCTGAAACCAATAAAGATATTTAAAATAAATAAATATAAACTTTTTTTTAATATGCAGGACTTCTCCATGCTTTACAATGTATAGAGTATTCTTGGTCTCTACCTAATAATGCAGCAGTAGCTCCTAATAATTTAGCAATGGAAGAAATGTCTCCAATAAATTTCCAGAATGACCAGACGGAGTGTGCTCTGTCTACAAGGAGTGCACTGACTATAGGCTATAAAACAATGAATCCACTTATGCACGTGAAAACTATTGTAGATCATGCCACTTTGGCCTCTTATCTGATACACAATGTCCTTTTTACATTCAATGAGTAATTTTGTCATAGCTCAATCCCTTTCTTAAAAGTGGGTGTTATTAAAAATATGGCCTTTGAAAGAGACTTTTGGGTTTATCACAAAAAGATGGTGCTGGGAAACATTTTAGCAAGTTCATGAGAATAAATTAATTTTCTTAGATTTATTACATGAAATCTCTATAATTCCAGCTTCATATTTGTTCTATAACACATAATGTATAGATTTATATTTACATATATATAATACAGACTATAAATTTTAGCAAATGTTACAATGAGCACTATATATTTTAGCATGAAATATATAACATGAAATCAACAGAGCCTTCTCTATGACATACCAGTAGATGTAAAAAGAAATCATTGGCTTGCTTCTGCAGCCAATATTTGTGTTCTTGCTTCAAATGGAGGTAGGAAACTAACATTTAATATATTCCTAATATTAGCAACATATTAAAATACCTATAGATCATCTACTTTATTCACAGTAGTCTTATTAAAAGGCAGCATTTATGATGGGGCAATTTGGAAAGCTATGCATGAACTTCCTGTTTCCACGCAGGCTTTTCCCCCTCTCTTACCTGAAGTCACTTTCCTTCTCACCTTTAAAGAGAATTCCAGCCCAACCGGACTATTTCTTGATGTAAACTGAGGTTTTTAAATACTTGCTCCTGTGAAGATTTGTACAATTTTCTTGCAGTTTTAGTTTGCTAATTGGTCCAGTCAGTGTTTTTCACACAGCTTTTTTTCCAATCATCTTCCCTTAAATTTCCCACCACACAGTAGGTTTCCAGTATTGGAGAATAAGCAAATCACCCTGACTCTGCTGTGGGTCCCCTAGTACATAAAATACTCCATATTATATTACTGGGCAAAATTCTTATCTTTCAAAACAATAGGGGACATCTGTAATAGAGTTAACAATAAAAATAAACTTATGAAAAACAATTGAGGAAGTTGGAGGTTAAGAAAAAGCCCATGGACACAGACAATAGTGCAATGAAGGCTTGGTGAGGAGAGAAAATGGGGAGGAGAGGGAATAAATAGGGAAGAAAATAAAAGGAGACATCTGTAATACTTTCACAATAAAGATACATTTTTACAATTAAGTATTAAAATGTATTATAGATTTAAAAAAAAAAAAACAAGCAAGCAAACAATCAAAAGAAAAAACCAATAGACCTAGGTCCATTTAAGGAGAAGGGGAAAAAAAGTAAAATGAATATTCCTGGAGATCAAGATGGCAACCAGTAGGAAGGTAGCGAGGGAGAGAGGGTGAGAGGGTGAGGAACACATAGAGGAGAGTGTAGACGTGTGTGGTGTGTATGAGTTAGGGACAGTTAGATTCTTCAGGTTCTCCAAGGGGCTGACAAACCAGGCAGTCTTAGATGGCGGAGCCCCACGCACAAAGCGGACACTTCTGAGCGGCTGGTGTGGGCAAGGAGATCATGGCATCTTGAGAAACAGAGCTGCTTGAGACTAGGATCCTAGCCTCAGACAAACCAGGACCCTGGCAGCCACTGGGGACAGAGAACTGCAACCACAGCTTCAGATCAACAGACAAGAATCCAGACTTCCCAGAAGTAGATTTCTGAGTCGAAGAGCCTATCCTCCTTCCCAAAGGCTCGTGGATAGCACCGTAGTAACTGATAGACCCGCCCAGCGCCCAAGCTGCAATGTCCCAATGAGGAATTTGAGAGCACACACAGGAAGCAGCTCCCCTTCAGGGAATTTGAGAATGTGCAAAGCTCTAGCCAGTTTTGCTCAGTAGAGAGAGTGCACGTGGACACCAGTGCTGCTACTGGAATTTGAGAGACTGGAATCTGTTCCCCACAAGGCAATCGGGTGACCAAACCGAAAGCCCATGCAGGGCGGCAGTGCCACCTGACTTTGATTCTGGGCAAGTGCACATGGAAGTCAGGTTTCCGCAGTGCAGGCATTTCACAGAGCTATTGTGCAACTCAGTCCCCCATGGTAACCAGGATCCAAATTCTCCAAGCAAGAGGCAGCACTGAGCACCATTGACTTGACTCTGTTTCTTACCACGTGCACCTGGGATCCCTGACTCACAGCACATTCACAATAAGAGCCAGTGACTCTAATTCTTGGTGCATGCACACACAGGGATCTTGATTCTCAGAGAGAAACCGCACGAGGCAAAAGAGATTCTGACACTTGATTCTCCGTGCAGACACAGGGAAACTCTGAGTCCTGTCATGCACTAAGGGACTCATTTTTGGCACATTCCAATAGTGCAGGCAGAGTCCCTAATTCTAAGTGTGCAAACTGAACATAAAGGACTTAAACATAAGATGGGAAACCATAAAAATACTAGAGACATCCACAGGTAGCAAAATCTCTGACATGCCAAAAGAACAATCTCAGACATATGCTAAAGGAATTTCTTCACTGATACTGCTTCTAGGGCAATGGAAACTAAAAAGAAAATAAACAAATGGGACTACATCAAAATAAAAAGCTTTTGCACAGAAAGGGAAACCATCTATCAAATAAGAAAGCCCACTATATGGGATAACAAATTTGCTTATGACATCCTGATAAGGTTTTAATCTCCAACATTTACAGGGAATTCATACAATTCACAAAAGGAAGATAAACAATCTAAGCAAGAAATGGGCAATGGACCTAAATAGCCACTTTCAAAGGAAGACAGAAGGAAAGCTAAGAGATGTATGAAAACATGCTCAAAGTCACTAATTATCTGAGAGATGCAAATCAAAACAGCAATGCGGTACCATCTCACACCGGCCAGATTAGCTATCATCAACACATCACCAAAGATAAATGTTGACAAGGATGCAGAGAAAAGGGAACTCTTTTGCACTGTTGGTGGGAATGCAGACTGCTGCAGCCACTGTGGAGAACAGTATTAAGTTTCCTCAAAAAAAAACCTAAAAATGGAACTCCCTTTTGATCCAGTGATCCCACTTCTAGGAATATATCCCAAGAAACTAAAAACACGAATCAGAAAGGATATATGCACTCCTGTGTTTATAGCAGCACAATTCACCATAGCTAAGATTTGGAAACTGCCTAAGTGCCCATCAGCAGATGACTGGATTAAAAAACTGTGGTACATCTACACAATGGAATACTACGCTGCAGTATCAAAGAAGGAGTTATTACCATTTGCAACAGTTTGGATGGAACTGGAGAGCACTATGCTAAGTGAAATAAGCCAGTCAGAGATAGACAAATACCAGATGATCTCACTCATTTGTGGAATATAATGAACAACATAAACTGACTATTAGGGACAGATCTAGAGGCAGAGAAGCATCTATCATACTGCCAGACCTCAGAGGGAAACTAGGGGAGGGTGGGCAAAAGGAGATCAACCAAAGGACTTGTATGCACAAATATAAGCCTAACCAATGGACATGAACACCAGGGGGGTGAGGATGTGAGTGTGGGGGGTGGCTGGGGGGTTAATGGAAGGATGAGGACACATATATAATGTCTTAATCAATAAATACATTTTTTAAAAATAAATAAATATTCCTCATTGGGCATGTTGTGGTAAATACCTACTGTCTGTAAGAGTTTACTAAGAAGTGTCTTCAAGACAGCTAATTACCTTCGTTATCATGTCCTCTGGTTTCTCACTTCCCTTTCCTCCACAAACTCAACATTTTACCACTCTCTCAAAGCCACTGTAGAATTAAAGGTTTCTAATATTGAGGCAGGAAAACCACATAAAATTATGCTATTCCTCATTCTTTATATTGATATTTTTTAACTTTCTATATGTGTATGTGAATATCATAAGGCAAGATACTGATTTTGTTGATTCTTGATTTCTATAAAATTCTTTCACTCACTGGATACTCCATAAATGTTTAATTTTTATTAATAAATTAATTTGTAAAACAAATACTACTAAAAATTGAAAAAAAACTGCTATCATTTCCACTTTAAAATACATAAGTACTTATATATTGGATGTTGTATGTATATTTTGGTTTATGTGATGCTGACAGTGATGAAAGAAGGTGAAGAATAAATTATAAGAAATAGGCAATATCTATGATTTTTAGATATGAGAGGAGAAACTAATTAAAAAGGGAATTGATACTGCCTAGTTTTTCCATAATGCAAAATAATTAGCTTAATTAAAGTTAAAAGTTAAAAGTACAAAATTAAAAGTAAGAACTAAATAAGATTACTGAACTTATAAATTACCTTATAATTAATTTGATACAAATATCAAGTTATTTAATAGGAACGAGGAGTTTCATGCATTTATGTATAGCAATTATAACATTCTGAAAATTAAACTCACATTTATAATTATAATGTAAGGGAATTAAAGGCAACAATCTGGGAAATAGGTTATCTATATATATTCGACAGAGTATAAAAATTCTTAAAAGAAAAAAATCTTAAATGTCAATTCACTTTACATTTGCAAACATGTACATTGGCACACTTGCTTTTATGTAATTAAAAATAATGACTGAGCCTGGCTGGTGTTGCTCAGTGGTTGAACCTGGTCAGGGCACACGCCCCGGTTCTGGCCTTGATCCCTAGTGTGAGGCGTGTAAGAGGCGTTCTCATCATTGATGTTTCTATCTCTCTGTCTCTCCTTCTCACTTCCTCTCTGAAATCAATAAAAATGTATTTTAAAAAATAATAATGACAGAGCAATTTAATCATTTTATACTGCAAACAAAGGGCTGCTCATGAAAAGGGGAACAAAAAGAACACAAACATTTCAGGAAAGACCTTCCACAAATATACATTTTAATAAATTATTCCAATCCTTGCATTCATTCCCTGCAGTTTTTGTTGATTATAGAACAAAGAAACCACATATCTGTCTGTTAGGTACAACTTTTTACAATGACTTCTGGAAAGTAATGTGTCTGAACAACTCCGGGACAAGAGGGCTAATCCAAATACAATATTGGTCTGGTGAATCAGGAAAAGTAAAACCTTTCCTGGTGATAATATAAACATATGATAATTTAAATCCCCAATGGAGTATAAATAATTATGTATATTTTTCCATTCCCCAAAATCAAAAGCAGGTAGAAAAGCTGGAAGATGGAAAAAAATTAGATTAAAAACAGAAACATATATATCTCCAGAGCTATCCTGCAGCTCAGGCCAATTGCAATCAAGGCCCTTCTTCAAAATGACTGCCCGCAGGAGAGCGAAGTGGGCTGTGGGGGCAGGCGGAGAGCCGACTCCTCAGCCACACAATGCAGAAGTGATTGTTTTCCCAGGATGTTTCTGATCTAACTCCCACCACAACACTCAGCATAGCCCACGGTGGTGCCAGATGCTGTGACAAAATTGTTTGACATTAAATTCCTGGAATATGGTATAGTAGACTTTTAAGAGACAACACACTGACATCTAGAACCTGCACACTTTTATGATGAAAAGAAGAAAAACACACACACACAGTAAAAATTGTGACTTCTGTGATTCTCTCTTTAAGGATCTCATTTGAAATCTGAGAAGTGTCTTATAAAAATCAAATCAGACCAGCTAGAATAATGTGAGGATTTAAATGACTTAGTAGGAAAAGGGAGCGTTAGTTTGTCACTTACAGACTCCATGACATGGTCTCTGAAAATTCAGTCATAAATGGGAAAAGTGTGAGAGAAAGAGAAAAGTAGTTTGGATTTTTGAGTTTGTTATAAAGCAACTGTCCAGTGGATTGGGACTTCTATAGAGTGAGCTCAATGGCAAGCAATTTGTTAGGAAAGCATTTGTTAGGAAAAACTGAAAAATGGACCAATTAGATTTTTTTCAGCTACCTCTCATTTCTCAAAGCACTCCTGCTGGCTCAGCCCCGAGGTCCAGAAGGTTATTGTTTAGTTTCATTGAGATTTTGAAGTAATGCTAAATGATAAAAGAGAATTTGTGTTCATTTTATCCAGTAATGTGTTAAAATTGCATGCCAAGTGAAACATTGATTTGTTACAATGATTACAAAGCTACCCTTTTCAAATACAGGCAGTATTTTAAGCACTATACAGTAAGCCTCTGTGAGTCTCAGTTTATTTTTCTAAAAGATAGAAATTTACTAAATAATGCTTCCTTTTTGCAAAAATCTCTGGTCAAATGGCTAATTATAAATATGTTCTAATCTGGCAAAAGCATAGATTAGAATTACATTAAAAAAGTAATGTTCTGTCCATTCTCTCAGACTTTTGAGAAGACAATAGACAAAGGCAGGGATAAGACAATAATTCTTCACAACATATAAAGAGTTATAGAACAATATCATTGGGTGAGAATCAAGGCCATGTTAATAATTTCTATTTATTGAGAGCTTAGTAAGCATATGAAAGCTGCTAGTTCTTATTATATACCAAATGCTGTGCTTTAATGCTTTCAAATTATATTTCATGCAATCCCAGTAATAACTCTATGGGAACAGATATGCTTATCCCCATTTTCCAGATGAGCACACTGGGGATGCAAACATTTGATAAGTGGTTGAGGTTTACAGAACAAATAAATGGTGAGAAAAGTATTTGGGTTTAGATAAGCTTGACTCCAAATTTATTCTCCCATCTACTCAGCTATGCTTTTTTTTCTTCATTATTCTAATGCTCATTTTCTTCAGGCTTAGAGTAGGATGTAGTTCTCAGGTTGTTGCTTCCTAAGGGCCTATTAAATAGTGAGAACCTCAAAACAAGGTTTAATCAAACACCTAAAATTGTGTCTATCTATAACTCTTTGGAAATATGAATGAACAAAATAAAGAGATAAATTTCTACATGTATAAAGTACCAGTGAAACAAAACAATGATATATTGTTGTTTCGTTATCCAAATTAAGAATGAAGAAAATCATTGAAAATCAGTTGGCAGCTAGGGAGAATTATCAGCAGAAAAAAATAGATGATATGATTTCAAAACTTTATCAGGACACACCTTATAAGAAAATAACAATATTTCTAAAGTTGGTAGCATTTTCACATGTTGAGTGGGTTAAGTCAAGCCCAATAAGTCAAATAAAAATTAAATCAGGAAGTATTTCAAAATCTCCTATATAACAGCTTTGTCTTGGTGTGTTATGAATGGTAAAGGATATAAAACATGGTTCCTATCAAAAAGCTCATATTGCAACTGAGGAGATGAAAGACATGAAAATAAAGGTTGTGTAAGCAGCACATGCTCAATACTCCAAGATGTGTGTGAATATACTATTAGAGATAATAGAAATAAATATTTTGAATTATGGTGTTTGCTGTTTCATTAGTTAGAAATAAGTAGAGTACTTATATGAGGATAAGAGTTTGTAGGCATCTTATTTCTTTTCCTTCTCTAAGTTTAGAAGCAAAGCTTACCATAATGGCATTATTGATTTGTTATCAGTCCTAGGTAAGCCTGAGACTGCCAAACTGTAGCCTGAAACAAATCCAGGGAACAGCATATGTGTCCAGATAGTTAGTCTCAGCATGGCAATGGACTGAGATCCCGAGAGCCATTTCAACAGAGCACTTCAGAAATTAGAATGCCAGCAAGCCAAAACTTGTCTCATTGCATAAAGACACTTTTCTTAGAGATTTTAATGGAAATGTAGGCTTTGTTTACCGTAGACATAGCTTATAAATTTTTATTTTGGGCTTATTTTAATTCAATTTTCAATAGACTCATGGAAAAATGCACTAGAGTAGAAGAGAGAACTGAATTATAATGTTAGCACTTTCATTGACTAGTTGTTTGAATTTCTTAAAGTCACGTAACTTGTGTGAGACTCAGTTTATTTTCCTAAAAGATGGAAAGTATCTCAGGATGTAAAGATGAACATATGCAAGCAAACATACATTCAAAATGCCCAGTATACCTAAAAAATATTTTTCATTACAATTTAATTTAATTTAGACCACTGAGATGTTACCTCAAGGATGCGTTATCATCATATTTACTCTATCATATGTAAACAAGCAAAATTAATAGGAGATGTGTTTGGCAGTTTCTATTTGTGATGCTGTTTTATTGAAATAATCTTTTCTTTAACTTCCATAACAATAATATCTATTTGTGAAAGCTATTTATATTAATAATTAGTTGCTATAAAAAACAAAATTATAACACTCTTATATCTGGCACCAACTTATAGCTAAAGATAATATTTCAATTTATTCTAATATTTACTATATCCAGGTATGATTTTATGGAGATAATGTCTTCAATAAGAAACTGTTTCTATCTTGTTAATTATAGCAGATTAATATCAGGATCTGGTATTTTACTCCTATAAATCATATGATGAATGTAGTTTACAATCAATGCTATAAGAATGTCAGCTACACTATAAGCAGCATTATCTTCAATAATGCTTTCAAATTGTACTTCTTTCAATTCCAGTAACAACAATTCTAGAGAAACAGATTTGTTTTCTCCATTTTCCAGATGAGTAAAGTATGGCTGCAAACATTTAATAACTGGTTCGTGTTTACACAGCCAATAAGTGGTGAGAAAAGTATTTGAGTTTGGATTTGGTTGACTCCAAAATGAATTCTCCTATCTACTCAGTTATACTTCTCTTCAGTATTCGAAGTCATCTTTAGGCTCAGAGAAATATGTAATTCTTAAGTTATTATGCATCCTGGCGGCCTGTTAAGTAGTGAGGACCTCAAGGGAAGATTCTGTCTAACGCCTAAATTTATGTCTAACCCTAACGCTTTGGAAATATTAATTAGCTCAATAAGAGCTGCTCTTTCATGAAAGTGACATCTTTTGAGGGGATAGGCCAGTATCTTCTGGTTGGAAAGTCTCCTGAAGTAGTTCATGTCCACATGTGCACTCAAACTCTTCTCATTTAGTATGTCTGAGTGATGATAGTTAATAGGCTCAGAATTTCAGTGTCTCAGCATGACATTTAATTTTCTCCAAAGTGTATGTTCAAAATGGATTCTTAGGTGGCTCTGCTCCATAGCCACTGAGAGAACACTGAGAATACATGCCCTCCTTGGTCATGTATTGGGTTATATTTTCATTGCCATTACTATTGTAAGTTCATGCAATTATTTTTACTCTGATAATATACACAGTTTAAATTTTTATTTTAATGATAATATTTTCATAAAGTATTAGTGACATAATACTTTAAAATTTAGAGTCACATATAAAATAAATTATTTAAATAATCTAAATAATTTATATCTTAAATTTTGTTAATTTTACAAGGTACAATGTTACTCCTCTTTTCAATATGTATATTTGCTTGTCCTATAACATTTAAATTTATATTTTTATATTTTGTGATAATAAATCTTTTATTCATTATTTTTTAATGAGATTTAAAAATTTGAATATATTGTACATGTTGGTTGTTCACTTCTCTTTTATTAGACTTAGAAATCACAAAGCTTCTCAAATCTCCCTTAACAATTGTGTGTAGAAAACACACTCAACAACTTAGCACTTCAACTAGGTCAGAGAGAGCCTCCCTGGAGGAAGAAAGAAATATATCTATCATTTTCATTTGCTTATTATGAGGAGTCTGTGTAAAATTTTATTAGTGCCAAGTTTGGGGAAATTTTTATATCCTTTTCCCTTTGGCAAATGACTTATTTACATATTAACTTGTTCCATGGGATTTGAGGAAAATGTAATAATAAATAGGCACTCGACTAAAGAATAAAATAGTATTGGACATGCAAATGCAGGTTTTGACTTATGGTGGCTTAGCATAATGTGTGAAAATTGGTAATGGGATTTTTCAAACTAAGAAAATTCAGTTCTGATTTTACATGCATAGACAGTACTGGACTGCATAATAAAATGAATTTCATCACCCATTTTTCTGTTTTCAATTTTTGTGAAATATGGTTCAGATTTTTTATGTGAAATTTTATATGAAAGAAATACATACTTATTGTTTAAATTTTGTGTGTTTGAAAGAATAAAATGATAATTCTTTACAACATATTTACTGTGAGTTATAGAATAATATCATTGTGTAAGAACCAATGCGATGTTAATGAATTCTGTTTATTGAGAGATTAGTAGGCACATGAAAGCTACCAGCTCTTATTATATACCAAATGCTGTGCTTAATTTTGCTTGCTTTGCAGATGACACAGCAAATAAGACTATAGTCCTTCAGGTAACCTCTTAATGGCCTAAATTAAATTGCAATCAACAAATATTTTTAATGTCCTGGCTGGTTTGGCTCAGTGGATAGATTGTTGGCCTGTGGACTGAGGGGTCCCGGGTTCAATTCTGGTCAAGGGCACATGCCTGGGTTGTGGGCTGGCTCCCCAGTGGGGGGTGTACAGGAGGCAGCCGACCAATGATTCTCTCATTTATGTTTCTCTCTCTCTCTCACTCTTCCTTCCTCTCTGAAATAAAAAAAAAATTTTTAAAGGGAATATTTTTGAGGTATGCTGGGCATTCTGAATATATATTTGCTTTCACATGTTTGTCATTACACCCTGAGATACTTTCTATCTTTTAGGAAAATAAACTGAGTCTCACACAAGTTACGTGACTTTTAGAAATTCAAACAACTAGTCAATGAAAGTGCTAACATTATAATTCAGTTCTCTCTTCTACTCTAGTGCATTTTTCCATGAGTCTATTGAAAATTGAATTAAAATAAGCCCAAAATAAAAATTTATAAGCTATGTCTACGGTAAACAAAGCCTACATTTTCATTAAAATCTCTAAGAAAAATGTCTTTATGCAATGAGACAAGTTTTGGCTTGCTGGCATTCTAATTTCTGGAGTGCTCTGTTGAAATAGCTCTCGGGATCTCAGTCCATTGCCATGCTGAGACTAACTATCTGGACACATATGCTGTTCCCTGGATTTGTTTCAGGCTACAGTTCGGCAGTCTCAGACTTACCTAGGACTGGTAACAAATCAATAATGCCATTATGGTAAGCTTTGCTTCTAAACTTAGAGAAGGAAAAGAAATAAGATGTCTACAAACTCATCCTTTATAATAAAAGACTAATATGCAAATGACCGAATGGTAGAATGACCATGGCTATGATGTGCACTGACCACCAGGGGACAGACACTCAATGCAGGAACTGCCCCCTGGTGCTCAGTGTGCTCCCACAGATTGAGTGCAGTTCAGCCAGAAGCTGAGCTCATGGCTGTCGAGCACAGCAGCAGTGGTGGGAGCTTCTCCCGCCGCCTCCGTGGCAGTGCTAAGGATGTCCTTATTTAGGACTTAGTGGGCCTAAGCCATCAGTTAGACATTCCCTGAGGGCCTGTGGACTGTGAGAGGGTGCAGGCCAGGCTGAGGGAACACCGCCCCCCGCCAAGTGCACGAATTTTGTGCATTAGGCTTCTAGTCTTCATATAAGTACTGTACTTATTTCTACCTAATGAAATACCAAAAACCATAATTCAAAGTATTTATTTCTATTATCTCTAGTAGCATATTCACACACATCTTGGAATATTGAGCATGTGCTGCTTATAAAACCTTTATTTTTAGCCCAGGTAGTGTGGCTCAGTGATTGACTGTTGACCTATGAACCAGGAAATTGGGGTTTGATTCCTGATAGGGGCACATGCCAAGGTTGCGAGTTCAATCCCTGGTGGGTGGAGTGCAGGAGGCAGCTTATCAGTGATTCTCTCTCAACGTTGATGTTTCTCTCTCTCTCTCTCTCTCTCTCTCTCTCTCTCTCTCTCAGAAATCAATAAAGATATTTTTTCAAAACTTTTATTTTTGTCTTTCATCTCCTCAGTTGCAATATGAGCTTTTTGATAGGAACCATGTTTTATATCTTTTACCATTCATAGCATACCAAGACAAAGCTGTTATATAGGAGATTTTGAAATACTTCCTGATTTAATTTTTATTTGACTTATTGGGCTTGACTTAACGCACTCAACATTTGAAAATGCTACCAACTTTAGAAATATTGTTATTTTCTTATCATAATGTGTATCCTGATAAAGTTTTGAAATCCTGTAATTTTTTCCAATGAGAATTCACCCCAATTGCAGACTAATTTCAAGAATTTTCTTTATTCTTAATTTGAATAATGCAGCCACAATACATCATTGTTTTGTTTCACTAGTATTTTATTCATGTAACAATTCATAAAATTTTCTAAAAAATGGATTCTGTTAATTTACCAAAACTTTTATACATCTCTTCAGATTTAATTTTCTTTAAACAACTCTCTCCTGACTTCTAAAACTATATTTTATTGCATGTTTTTATGTACTGTATTTATACGTTTTCAAGTCAGTAGTTACATTTTCTTTCACTTAATGTCTGCATGTTTATTTATAAACCTTTTTCTACAATTGTATTTTAGGCATAAGCTGTGAACAAAGTACCTCTATTAGAATACATTTTTCCTGGAAGGGCTTCTCTTTCATTGTCCTCTTTCTGTTTTATAAAACATTACATTATTTAAGATAGAAAAGTATTCAGTGATAGCTTGAAATTCCACAAGTAATATAATATTTATGTGTTTTTTAATTTCCCGAAGGCAGCTTTTACCTTTAGCTCTTAAATTAGGTCCATTACTCAAATTCTATTAATTTTTAAATGTAGTATGGGGTAGAAGTCAAGGTGCTTTTAAAAATATATATAGATATACAATATTCTGGCACAATTTGTTGAAAAGAATTTTTGTTTCCCTATTGACTACTTTGACTATTGTTTCATTTGAAAATATTCATTACCATTTTTGGTTTGCTTTGTTTTACTTTTACTTGTTTAATTCATTTATGGTTTTTTCTTTCACCAATACCACACTCTCTTGATTACTCTCATTTTATAATTATTCTTTTAAAAATAATTTATAATTTTTAATTACAATTGAGGCTCAATATTATATTAGTTTAAGGTATAGTACCTAGTAATTAGACATCTATATAACTTAAGAAGTGATCACCCTGATAAATCTAGTACCCATCTGACAGCATATACAGTTATTAAAATATTATTGACTACATTCTCTATCTGTACTTTACATTTCCATGGCTATTATATAACTTCCAATTTATACTTCTTAATCCCTTCATCTTTTCACCCATTCCCAGCACTCCTCCCATCTGGCAACGATAAAAATGTTCTCTGTATCTAAGTTTATTTCTATTTGTTTATTTTGATTTTTAGATTCCACATATAAGTGAAATCATGTGGCATTTGTCCTTTTCATCTAATTTATTTCACTTAGCACAATACCTTCTAGATTCATCCATGTTGTTGCCAGTGGCAAGATTTCATTACTTTTATGGCTGAGTCATTTTCACTGTACCTCTTCTTTACATGTTTATCTACTGGTGAACACTTAGGTCACTTCAACATCTTCACTATTGTAAATTATACTGTAATAACATATGGATGCATATGTCTTTTTGATTTAATATATTAGGTTTCTTCAAATAAATATCCAGAAGTGAAATTGCTAGGATTATTTTTTTTCTCTTGCCTTTGTTTAAAAGTCTATATTGTCTGGTATAGTATTGTTACTACATGTTTTGTTTTGGTTTTGTTTTGTTTCTATTTTCATAAAATCTTTTTTTCTATCCCTTTACATTCATTCTCTGTTGTTTTTTGATCTGAAGTGAATATCTCATAGAACAATATATGTAAGGATCTTGTTTTGTTATATAATCAGCCAATGTGTTTCTTTTGATTGGAGCATTTAATCCATTTGCATGTAAAATAATTGTTAAAAGATATATACTAATTGTCATTTTATTATTCATATTTTTTATATTTTTATTTTTCGTCTTTCCTTTAAAAATACCTTTTAACATTCTTGTAATACTAATTTAAATGGGCAATCAGACACCCCTCTCAATCTAGGACTGCTGGCTCCCAACTGCTAGTCTGCCCACCTTCCTAAATGCCCCTAACCACTTCTACCTGCCAGCCTGATCACCCCCTAACCCTCCCCCTGCCAGCCTGATTAATGCCTAACTGTTCCCCTACCAGACTGATTGTCCCTAACTGCCCTTCCCTGCAGACTTGGTTCCCCCACAACTGCTCTCTTCTGCAGGCCTGGGTCTCCCCCTTCTGTCCTTCCCTGCAGACCCGGTCATCCCCAACTTCCCTTCTCTGCCAGCGTGGTCACCCCTAACTGCCCTCCCCTGCAGGCTTGATCACCCCCAACTGCCTTCCCTTGCAGGCCTTGTGCCTCCCAACTGCCCTCCCCTGCTGGCCATCTTGTTGTAGCCATCTTGTGTCCACATGGGGGCAGCCATCTTCTGTGTTGGAGTGATGGTCAATCTGCATATTACTCTTTTATTAGATAGAGGCCTGGTACATGAGTGGGGGCCAGCTGGTTTGCCCTGAAGGGTGTCCTGGATCAGGATGAGGGTTCCCTTGGGGTGTGGGGTGGCCTGGGCAAAAGGCCTGTGGTGATTTGCAGGGGGTCACAGCCCCTGGTGACCCAAAGGGAGGCCTTGGTATCTGGGATTTATTTATCTTCTATAATTGAAACTTTGTAGCCTGGAGCGGAGGCCAGGGCCATACAGGGCAGGGAGGAAGCTTGGCTTCCTCTATTGGTAGGAGAAACCCAAATCTCCTGCTTGCTCCAGCTCTGTGGCCACCATCATATTTGTTGGGTTAATTTGCACACTGGCTGCTGATTAGCTGATGGGCATAGCTTGTGGGTGTATCAGAGATATGTCAATTTGCATGTTTCTCTTTTATTAGATAGGATGGGCATCCTCAGGCTAAAAGTATTAATGTCAAATTATACTCAGTTCAGTGAAACCCTTCATTCACCTGACAAAAACAAAAGCAAAATGCTCTGACTGTAAGCGTCCTCAAACCAAAATATCTAGTGGAATTTCAGATCATAAACCCCTCTAAAATGAATTCATAATACAAAATTACAAAACAAGCAAAATTAAAAAACTTTTTTTTTTAACAATTGCCAAATGGCTTAAACAACACTAATCATATCACCTCATCATTTGTATAGTAACAAATTCGGTGCGGAGAGCATGATTTGTAGACAAGTTGGTTTTGGTATGAGCTGGAAGGCTTGAGGGCTACTAGCTGAAATTGTCTGA
Organism: Vespertilio murinus; assembly: GCA_963924515.1. NCBI lineage: Eukaryota > Metazoa > Chordata > Mammalia > Chiroptera > Vespertilionidae > Vespertilio > Vespertilio murinus. The sequence goes on along the minus strand of OZ004704.1, from coordinate 109,542,155 downwards.
AGAGTTATCTCAGTCTGTTCAGATTGCTATAACCAGGCTTGTAGTTCAAGATCAAGGTGCCAGCATACTGATGTTTAGTGAGAGCTCATGTTCTAGATGGCATCTTCTCCCTGTATCCTCACATAATGAAAGGAGCAAGGGAACTTTGTGAGGCCTTTTTAATAAAGGCACTAATTTCATTCATGTGTACTCAACCCATATGACCTAATCACCTCCTATAGCGTCCACATCCTAATATCATCACCTTGAGCATTAGGTTTTTAACATATGAATTTTAGAGGACACAAACATTCAGAGCATAGGAACTTCATTGGGGTTTGAAAAGCTGCTTCCAAGGTAGCTAATCACCTTGCTGGCAAATTGGTTTTGGCTTTTGGCAGGAAGCCTTCCATATGGTCTTCACTATAAGGCTGCTTGACTGTCCTCACAACATGGTAGCTAGATGTCCCCAGAAAGAATGGTGTAAGACACCAAGAAGGAGGCTGAAATGTCTTTAATAATCAAAGCTGGTAAATCACACATTGTCACTTTGGTAATATCCTATTACTCACATTGCTCAATTACTTTAAATGGGGAGGGGATCAGCACAAGGGTGTCACCAACAAGAGGTCATCTATCAGGGAAATCTTCAAGGTTGGCTACCACAGATACTGTAGTGGATTTTATTATACCTCATTAATTAAGCGAGAATTATGTTCCCCAGAATTCCCCTCACAACCTAGTTTTGTGTTGGTGATAGCTCAGAGAGAGAATTGAATGGGAATTAAAGGTGAAGTGAAACAGGACCTATATTCTTTTTACTCTCAGAAGGTCAGTGCTGGACATAAGGTACTATATATTCTTTTTACTCTCAGAAGGTCAGTGCTGGACATAAGGTACTATTGCTGCTGATGTAGGTTGTTGTTTAGTGTCTGTCTCACTTTTTTTTTTTTAATATATTAAGGTACTATCTGTGTACATAGCTTACCATTGCTCCCCCCGCCTCCTATACATGCCCTACCACCCCAGAGTTTTGTGTCCATTGGTTGTTCTTATATGCATGCATACCAGTCCTTTGGTTGATCTCTTATCTCCCCCAGATATCCCTACGCTCCTCCCCCCACCCCACCCCCGCTGTCATTTGACAGTCTGCTTGTTGTTTTACTGTCACTATATCTATCTTTGTTTATAATGTTCATTCATTTATAATGTTCTTTAATATCCATAAATGAGTGAGGTCATGTGGTGTTTCTCTTTCATTGACTGGCTTATTTCACTTAGCATGATACTCTCCAATTCCATCCAGGTTACTGCAAATGTAGATGTACCATAGTTTTCTGATCCATTCATCTGCTGACAGGCACCTAGGCTGTTTCCAAATCCTAGCTATTGTAAATTGTGCTGCTATGAACATAGGGGTGCATATATCCTTTCTGATTGGTGTTTCTTGGGATATATTCCTAGTAGTGGGATTACTGGGTCAAATGGAAGTTCCATTTTCAGTTTTAATGAGGAAGCTCCATACTGTTCTCCACAGTGGTTGCACCAACCTGCAATCCCACCAGCAGTGCACGAGGGTTCCTTTTTCTCCCCAACCTTGCCAACATTTGTCGTTTGTTGTTTCCTGGATGTTGGCCATTCTGACAGGTGTGAAATGGTACTGCATTGTTGTTTTGATTTGCATCTCTCGGATAATTGGTGACTTTGAGCATGTTTTCATGTGCCTCTTGGCCTTCCTTCTGTCTTCTTTTGAGAGGATTCGATTTAGGTCCATTGCCCATTTTTTAATTGGCTCATTTATTTTCCTTTTATTGAGTTGTATAAGCGGTCTGTAGATGTTGGAGATTAAACCTTTATCAGTGATATCATTTGAAAATATGTTCTCCAATACAGTGGGTTTTCTTGTTGTTTTGTTGATGGTTCTTTTGCTGTAATAAAGCTTTTTATTTTGATGTAGTCCCATTTGTTCATTTTCTCTTTAGCTTCCATTGCCCTAGGGTTAGTATCAGTGAAGAAGTTCTTTAGGCATATGTCTGAGATTTTGCTGCCTGTGGATGCCTCTAGCATTTTTATGGTTTCCTTTCTTATGTTTAAGTCCTATATCCATTTTCAGTTTACTCTTGTGTATGGTGTAAGTTGGTGCTCTAGTTTCATTCTTTTGCATGTATCTGTCCAATTTTCCCAACATCATTTATTGAAGAGACTGTCTTGACTCCATTGTATGTTCATGCATCCTTTGTTAAATATTAATTGAGCATATTGATTTGGGTTGATATCTGGATTCTATAGTCTATTCCATTGATCAATATATCTGTTCTTGTGCCAGTACCAGGCTGTTTTGAGAACAGTTGCTTTGTAATACAGCTTGAAATCTGGTATTGAGATCCCTCCTACTTTACTCTTCTTTCTAGGGATTGCTGTGGCTATTCGGGGTCTTTTATTATTCCAAATGAATTTTTTGAAAGTTCTTTCTTGGTCTGTGAAGTATGTCGTTGGTGTTTTAATGGGGAGTGCATTGAACTTATAAATTGCTTTGAGAAGTATGGCCATTTTGATGATGTTGATTCTACCAATTCATAAACATGGTATGTTCTTCCATATGTTTACATCTTCCTCTATTTCTTTTTTCAGTGTTGTGTAGTTTTCTGCATATAGGTCTTTTACCTCATTGGTTAGGGTTACTCCTAGGTATCTTAATTTTGTTGGTGCGATGGTAAATGGGATTGATTTTTAGTCTCTGTTCCTGTAAGTTCACTATTGGTGTAAAGAAATGCCATTGATTTCTTGGCATTTTGTATCCTGCTACATTGCCAAATTTGTTTATTAAGTCTATTAGTTTTTTGATGGAGTCTTTTGGATTTTTTATGTACAATATCATGTCATCTGCAAATAGGGACAGCTTTACTTCTTCTTTTCCTGTTTGGATGCCTTTTATTTCCTCTTCTTCTCTAATTGCAATGGCAAGTACTTCCAGTACTATGTCAAAGAGGAGTGGTGAGAGTGGGCATCGCTGTCTTGTTCCTGTTCTTAGAGGGAATGGTTTTAGTTTTTGCACATTGAGCATGATGTTGGCTGTGGGTTTATCATATATAGCTTTTATTATGTTGAGGTATGATCTTTGTACTCCCACCTTGTTGAGAGTTTTTATCAGGAAAGGGTGTTGGATTTTATCAAATGCTTTTTCTGCATCAATTGATATGACTATATGATTTTTAACTTTCAGTTGTTTATGTGATGTATCACACGTTTATTGATTTGCGGATATTGTACCATCCTTACATTCCTGGAATAAAACCTACTTGGTCAAGGTGTATGATCTTTCTGATGCACTGCTAGAGCCAATTTGCTAGAATTTTGTTGAGGATGTTGTCATCTATGTTCATGAGAGATATTGGCCTTTAATTCTCTTTCATTGTGTTGTCTTTTCTGGTTTTAGTATTAGGGTGATGCTGGTTTCATTAAATGAGTTTGGAAGTGTTCCTTCCTCTTGGATTTTTTGGAGTAGTCTGAGGAGGGTAAGTTTTAGTTCTTCCTTGAATGTTTGATAAAACTCTCCTGTGAAGCAATCTGGCCATGGGCTTTTGTTTGCTGGAAGCTTTTTTTTTTTTTAAATATATATTTTATTGATTTTTTTACAGAGAGGAAGAGAGAGGGATAGAGAGTTAGAAACATCGATGACAGAGAATCATCGATCAGCTGCCTCTTGTACAGCCCCCACTGGGAATGTGCCCGCAACCAAGGTACATGCCCTTGACCGGAATCGAACCTGGGACCCTTCAGTCCGCAGGCCGACGCTCTATCCACTGAGCCAAACCAGTTTTGGCTGCTGAAAGCTTTTTGATAAGTGCTTCAATTTCTTCCCAAGTTACTGGTCTATTCAGATTTTTAGATTCTTCCTGCCTGAGTGTGGAAGGTTGTATTTTTCTAGGAATATGTCCATTTCCTCCATGTTGTCCAGTTTGTTGGAATAGAGTTGTTCATAGTATTTTGTAACAATCCTTTGCATTTTGGCGGGGTCTGTTGTTATTTCACCTCTTTAATTTCTGATTTTGAGTTCTCTCTCTTTGTTTCTTGGTTAGCCTGGCTAGAGGTTCATCAATCTTGTTTATCCTTTCAAAGAACCAGCTCTTGGTTTTGTTGATCTTATGTATTGTGTCTTTGGTCTCTATGTCGTTAATCTCTGCTCTGATTTTTATTATTTCCTTCCTTCTGCTTACACTGGGCCTTTCTTGCTGTTCTTTTTCTAACTGTTTCAGTTGTAAGGTTAGTTAATTTGTTACCATTCTTTCTTGTTTTTTGTTATAGGCTTGTAGAGATATGAACTTCCCTCTCATAACAGCATTTGTTGTGTCCCATAGATTTTGGATTGTTGTGTTTTCATTGTCATTAGTTGCCATGATGTTTTTAATTTCTTCCTTGATTTCTCTGGTAACCCAGTCTTTGTTCAATAGCATTCTATTTAGTCTCCATGTGTTTGATTTCTTTGGATTATTATTATTATAGTTGATTTCCAATATTATGGCACTATGATCTGAGAAAATGCTTGATAAGATTTCTATCTTCTTGAATTTGAAGAGACTTTGCCTATGTCCCAACATGTGGTCTATCTTTGAAAATGACCCATGTGCACTTGAGAAGAATGTATATTCTGTGGCTTTGGGATAAAATGTTCTGAAGATGTGGATTAATTCCATCTGGTCTAGTACGTCATTTAGGATTGATGTTTCTTTGCTGATTTTTTGTTTAGATGATTTGTCCAAAGGTGACAGTGGGGTATTAAAATCTCCTACTATGATTGCATTGCTATTAATCTCTCCCTTAATGTCCTCCAGCAGTTTTTTAATTTATTTGGGTGCTCCCGCATTGGGTGCATGTATGTTTACCACGGTTATTTCTTCCTGTTGGATTGCTCCCTTTAAAATTATGAAGTGGTCTTCCTTATCTCTTGTTATGTCCTTCACTTGAGACCTAATTTGTGAGATATAAGTATTGCTACCCCAGCTTTTTTTCATTTCCATTCGCCTGGAAAACATTTTTCCATCCCTTCACCCTCAGTCTGTCAGAGTCTTTTTTTCTGAAGTGGGTTTCTTGTAGACTGCAGATGTATGGGTTTTGCTTTCTTATCCAATCTGTTACCCTATGTCTTTTGATTAGAGCATTTAAACCATTTACATTTAAAGTTATTATTGATAGGTAGGTATTTGATGCCATTTTTGTTCTAACCTCCTGTGTTCCTTCTTCGCTTCCTATTTCTTTATTTTTAAAGTAGACCCTTTAAGAGTTCTTGCATTGCTGGTTTGGTGGAGATAAATTCCTTTAGTCTTTTTTTGTCTGTGAAGCTCCTGATTCACCTTCAATTTTTATTGATAGCCTTGCTGGGTATAGTATTCTTGGATTCAGACCTTTCCTTTGCATGACTTTGTGTATGTCATCCCATTCCCTTCTGGCCTGATGAGTTTCTGTTGAGAAATCAGTTGCTAGTCTGATGGGGGTTCCTTTATATGTAATTTTCTATCTCTCTCTGGCTGCTTTTAAGATTCGGGTTTGGCCTATGGTGTTTTACAATTTAATAATAATGTGCCTAGGTGTCGGGCTTTGGGGATTCATTTTGTTTGGGACTCTGCAAGCATCTTGGATTTGTGTGTTTTTGTTTTTGTTTTTCTATATCAGGAAAGTTTTCTGTCATTATTCCTGAAATCTTTTTCCATATCTTGCTCAGTTTCCTTTCCTTCTGGAACCCCTATTATTCTAATATTGTTTTGTTTTGTATTGTCCCATAGCTCCCGTAGGCTCTCCTCCTGTTTTTTATTTTTTTTTTTTCCTAGCAGCTGCTGTAATTGGGTATTTTTTTCCATCTTGTCTTCTAGCTCACTGCTGTGGTCTTCAGCTCCTTCTAGTCTACTCTTGATGCTTTCTATTGAGTTCTTCCTAGTAGCGATGTCATTTTTCATTTCTTCTTGGGTTATCTTCATTTCCTCTTGGTTCTTCTCCAGATCCTCTTGGTTCTTCTTCATTTCCTCTTGGGTCTTACTCATATTGTCAAATTTGTCTTCCATTCTTTTTAGCCAACTTATGATCATTACTTTGAATTCTTGCTCTGGTATGTTGCTTGCCTCTAACTCATTTACTTCCTTTTCTGGTGATGCTTGATTTTCTTTCATAGGTGGGTTGTTTCTTTGCCTCCCCCATGATCTCTCTTTTTAGGATGTCTGGTTATGTAGTTCTCTCTCTCCTGGTTTGATTTAACGGCACAAAATACAACACAACCAGGTACAACACACAAGGCACTGAACAGAAATTTGTTTGCAATATTAATATCCTCGAATAAACGTGACTAGAACCCAGCTAACAAAAACGTACAATCCAATAAAAAGAATAAGCAAACCAATCTTACAAAAAAGCATAAAACTTTGATATAGTTATCATTCAACATACAACAACAGAGGGGTAGAGAGAAGGATTGGTTTTTTGTTTCTGTTTTTTGTTTGTTTGTTTGTTTGTTTGTTTTGTTTTGTTTTGTTTTGGGGAGGGGACAGCAACAAGGTAGGTGTGAATGGGATTGGAGCAGGGGGTTGGAAATTAGATATACACAGGTCAGGTGAAAATTTTGGAGGGGGTAAACAGAAAGAGTAAGGGAAATCTAGAGCAGTAAAGGATTAAGATTAGCAGGACACCAAAGGGAAAGGGTTAGGAAGAGAGAGATGGCATAAAGGTAGGTTTGAGATAGAATAAAGCGTTGGAGAAGGAAAGGTACAAATAGTCTTTAGAATAGTAATCCCGAAGGGGGGAAAAGAGAAAAAAAAAAGAAAGAAAGAAAAAGGAATATAATATGACACTTAAAAAAAAATAATAAAAATTAACAAAAGAAAATAAGATAAAAAAGATAAAAAAGGTAAAATAGTAGTAGTAATAATGTTGATTACATATAAAATGAATTAATTCAAAAGGTAAAATCAAGAGAGGGAAGACGAAAAAAATAATTTCTTGAGTAAACATTGCAATTAATGTAAATAAAAGACAAAAATTAAACAATTAAAAATAAAAATTAAACATAATTTGCAGTAATGAAGGTCATTCACTTCCTGTGTTGTTCTGTCTGGCACGCCTGTTCCCTGTCTGGGTGGTAATTGCAGTTCCCTGTGTTTCACTGTTCGTCTGTGTTGATTACAAGTCCTGATTTTTAAGCAGTTCTAAAGACCATATGTGCTTTAGCCTTTGGTGGCAGTGTTTCTGGTTGACTTCCAGTGCTCTGAAGCCTTTCTATCTTTTTCCCCTTCTCTGTTTCCCTGATCTATGGAGGGCTGGGGGTGGGGGGCAATCCCGAGCCAACTGCACTCCCCTGTAACTCTCCGGATATTTATTGGATTCAGATCCAAACGTGCTGCTCCTTAGATATCCCCCCACTTAGGAACCCTGTCCACAGTCAGGGGCACCTCCAGCCCAAAACCCTGTGGTTTCTTGTAAACCCAGGCCCAGTCCTGCATGCAGCCTCCGTGCACCTGGCACACGTGGGTTGCCGCACCGTGGGGGATTCACTGGATCTCCGTAAAATCTGACCTTTTCGCCTTGGGGTGGAGCGCTCCTTTGAGTCCAAGTGTTCATGCTGACTATGATCAATGTTCTGGGGCTCACAGCTGCTTCGTGGTCATTGCGGCTGTGAATAGTCAGGCCTCTGACACAAAACTCTTCCCTTCCAAGATGACAAGATTTCCTCGTCCGCGCCGGTAAGTAGCTCCGGGAAGGGACCCAGCTGTGTGTGCTTAACTGTCAGGGGCACCCTGATCAGCAGACCCCAAGTTTCCTCTGGTGTTTGCCAGTCTCCTGGCTTGTTGACCAGCACTCCCAGCATGATCCTCAACTGCTCTCTCTCTCTTCCTCAGGACAAGACTCAGAACCTGCCTACTTGTTCTTCTGCCATTTTCCCTCCCATTCCGGCTGTCTTACTTATTGAAGGAGGACAATAACTAGATTTACAGTAATGCCACACCTGCCAAATTCCCCAGTCAGCATCTCATTCAGAACTGGTTCTAAATGAAGTACTCTTTAGCAGGTACCAGCTTCTCCTGCAAATCATCACAGCTTTGATTTTGGAGACTTGGAAGCAGTGAAAGGCTAACCTGGAGTCCAGTTTTTCCTGATGGAATCTGGCTTATCCTTGCAGGTACTGGTTTGTCCTTGCTTTCCCACTTCACACCCATCTTTTCATCCTCCATGCATATCCTAATGACTTCAAGTTCAGCACCAGACACAGAAACAATAGCCTCACAAAGACTATTTAACCAACACCCACAAATATATAAGGACAAATCTCTGTAACGAATCCCTTATTATGTACAAATCTGATAGTTGGTTGTTTTTTTTTCAGATCACACTCTGACACCAAGACTATTAAATAAGTGGCTTTAAGATGAAAAAACCAGAAAAGAATAAATCAATTACTATAAGAAATAAGATGGCTTAAAAAACCCATATATTTGGAAAAAGGTAAAAAAAAAAAAAAGAGGTTGTAAAAATGAAAAGTATATTAAATTTAAAAAAAAAAACACCTTCTAATATATGGGGTTTATTACTTAGAAATATGCTCTGACAGAATATAGGAGACTGTAACAAAATTTCAAAGAAATAGTAGTTCAAATAAGATAGATGTTTATTTTTCTTTCATAAATGCAAACCACTCAGGGCTCCTATGGTTGTAAGGCATTTCCTTATTGTCAGGAAATCAGATTTCTTTTTGTAACATCCTCAGCAAGTTTTTATGTCTGTGCCCAGCATGGTTGCTCCACAACCTGCTATCACATCTACACCCCACTGTGCCCCAATGGTAACAAAAAATAGGAGGGCCCACTCCTCTCCTTCCAGAAGTTGTACACATCAATTTTACTTATATACCATTTATTGGACCATAAGTACTTGCATGGAGGCTTGGAAATAGGTAGGTGGACAATTATTAATATAAAATTGTATTACTACAAAGAGGAATATGGACATTGAGAGAACAAACTCTAGTCACTGACACACTGGTTAGAAAGCAGTTAAGACTTCCCAGAAGACCATTGATTAACAGTGTTAAAAAGCTGAGGATTTTACAGAGACTAAAAAAGTTTAGGAAAAAAAGGTGGGCAAAAAGGCAAAGATTAAAATAGAATAATTGCAAAAATTAAAAGGGTAAATATCATGAATTTTTCAAAATTGATAAATAACATAAATGCTAAGATTTAAGAAGCACACTGAAGCTGGAGCAAGAGAAAATAAAATGATATAGATAGATATAGATATAGATATAGATAGATATAGATATAATAAAACTATATATTTATGTGTGTATATAATAAATATTAATTTTAATAAATTGAAACAGCAGAAGTTTTGTAAAAATTGAAAAGCTGATTCTAAATTTTTTATGTAATTAAAACAATTTTGAATAGTCAAAGCAATTTTAAAAATTAAGAGAAACAGCAATGTTAAAGAACATATGATAACTAATTTTAAGACTTATGAGCTACAATGATGAAGGGAGTGGAGTATTGGAACAAGGACAAATATTTCAATGTAATGGAACAGAATAAAATCCAAAAACATATCAAATTGGCCAATGTAATTCAATGGGGGAAAGAATGCGCTAGAACAATTGGATATTAATATACAAAAAAGTAATCTCTTACATTACAAAGAATAAAGACTGCCAAGTCAGTGAACTCTCCATAGAGTGTTCAGTGGCTTGGGCTTCAAAGGACTTCTACAAGGTAAAGAAAAAATCAGTGCTTATTGCTTTTCTCATCAACAAGGAGGAAGCACAACATTAAGAACATGTTGCCCTTTTAGATACAGAAGGCAACATGTTCCACATCTCAGGATGCTGTTCCTAAACATTTATTATATATTAAAAAATGTTCAGATTCTACCATTGTATGCTAATATGGAAGAAATAAAACCTTAGTTGACAAATAACTTGTTCAGTTGACAACAACCAATATGCTGGCATAATGGGCATGTGAGCATGGTACTTATGGTGGTGAGAGGGAGACTATACTTGATTTCAGTAGTATGGGCTTCCTCACCCCAACACTAAACTGTCAGTACTGTACAATATCTATAGACATACAGAAACAAACACTGATACCTCTTGGAAGCAATATCTTATCTATTAAAAGAGTAATAAGCAAATTGATCATACCTCCTCTACACCCTCAAACCACATCCACCAGTCATGCCCACCAACCAATCAGAGCAAGTATGCAAATTAACCCTAACCAAGATGGCTGCAGCCACAGAGAGCGGAGGGAGGCTTGGGATTCCCAGGAAATAGAGGAAGCCAAGCTTTCCAAACACCCTGGCAGGCCTAAGCCTCCACTCAAGGCTACAAAGTTTCAATTATAGAAGATAAATAAATCCCAACAGAAATGGCTGTGGCCACAAAGGGAGCAGAAGGCTTAGCTCTGCTTCAGGCTACAAAGTTTCAATTGTAAAAGATAATTAAATTGCAGATACCAGAGCCTCTGCTTGGGTCACCAGGGGGTGTGGTTAGCCAGCAAACCACCACCAACCTCTCGTCCAGGCTGCCCTACACCCTAAGGGAACCCCCACCCTGATCAGGGCAAACCAACTGGCCCACACACACACGTACCTGGACAGCAGGGGAGGGTAGTTGGGAGTGACTAGGCCTGCAAAGGAGGGCAGTTAGGGGTGACCATGCCAGCAGAGGAGGGAAGTTGGGGGCAAACAGGCTGGCAGAAGAGCAGTTAGGCATCAATCAGGCTGGCAGGGGAGTGGTTAGGGGTGATCAGGCTGTCAGGTAGAAGCAGTTAGGGGCAATCAGGAAGGCAGGCAGGCGAGCAGTTGGTAGCCAGCAGTCCTGGATTGTGAGAGGGATCCCAGATTGGAGAGGGTGCAGGCTGCACTGAGGGACACCACCACCCTTTCCCCGACTCCCCATGCATGAATTTTGTACACTGGACATCTAGTCTATAATAATAAAAGTATAATATGCAAATAGACCAAACAATGGAACAGCAGAATAACTGTCTGGATGACCATGTTATGACATGCACTGGCTCCAGGCCAGCCAAGGTGGGTGTGATGTGATTGGTTGTGGGGGGAGGGGCTGCCATTACCCCACAATTGCCCTGCAGAGGGCGGCCCAGGCCACTGGCCAGCGGGAAGATCAATCAAGGGGGAGAGGGAGATGGCAGTAGACACAGTGTCAGGCCAAGGCAGGTGAGGGCAGGGGATGGGGCTGGCTGGTGGCAGCCAGGGGAACCCAGGGTGTTGGCAGTTGGAGGGAAGCCTAGGTCCCAGCATCTGGGGAAAGGAAGGCCTACCCTTGCACACATTTTGTGCATTGAGTCTCTAGTTCTATATAAAGACTAATCAGTCACTTAGTGCTGGCAGGATAGAAAAATGGCATGACCAATTAACATTTCCAATGAAGTGCTTAACTCAGATATAAAATCAAACTAGTGAAATGCAGAAATTAAACTAAAATGCATTGTTTTCCTCTGGGCAGGATGCAAAGGTGATTTCCCCGGTTCTTATCCAGGTGGATTCAAAGATTGAAGCCACGGACAAAAGGTGGTATAGGAAAAGGTAGAAATTTATTGGGAATAAGCACAGAGGCCACATGAGCAGAGGAAGAGAAACCCACCAAGTCCCTCTTTCCTAAGGTTTATAAGGCTGCAGTTCTTTGTGTCCTGATATCCCCTCTGATTGGTCACTATAGCAGCTTCAGAGCTCAAATCCCACATGGGGTTCCCCTTTCTCTCCCTTTTGTTTTTCTATTCCCTGTGACCTTCCTCTTTATTCTATGAATGAGTGACTTCCTCTCCTTTTATTCTGTAAATGTTTCCCTTTTGGCAGCTCTCAGCTCCCTTATTCTGTGAATATATGCCTTTTGCCAGCTCCCTTATTCTTTGAATTTATGCCTTCTGGCAGCTCCCAGCTTTGTAGCCCTGTGGTTTTTCCCCATGGAACCCCTAATTCCTAAAACTTCCTAAGCCTGTCTATTTTACCCATAAAAACTCCTTTACAAAATATAGGATGTCATTATTAAGATGTGTATTTATTCTAAATCAGCAATGATAATATGAGTTTGTGCTTCAAAATGGTAGAATGCCTGAAAATCAAGATCTTAACTCACTTAGTATCACACCAGTTACCTATTGAGGAGTTTGAGCCTCCTGAACCAGTAATTCTGGACTCTGTGGGTGTAGAAGTTCTGATTGACAAAAGGTACAACTTATTGACCTCAACAGACTTCAGCTATGGCTTCTTCCTGAGTACTTTAGGCATTTTTCCCTCAAAGAGCCAACTGAGGCTAATTCATCTAAACTTCAGAAAAAGTTAGAGCTCGTGTCAAAGATGAGAGCAGATAGGAATATGTTTAACCACTTTCTGAGTTTCTTGCTACTCCTTTGTCCAATTTTGAGAGTAAGTCTAATAATACAACAGACATGGCCTGAAACTACATAGTGAACAGGGGGCTACAGGACCCGTGGTGACACAGGTTTGAGTCATCCAAATCTAGTCTACCCAGACCAATGGGTCCTATTTAAGACTAAGTGGATGCAAAGGGGTAGCTGCAAAGCATCCTTGTCAACTCAGACTCCTATAACAAAATGTCCTAGACTAGGTGGCTTAAAGAACAAAACGTCTATTTCTCATGGTTCTGGAGGGCCCCCAGTGAGGTCCCTCTTCTGGGTTTTCAGAAACCTGACTTCTTACTATGTCCTCACATGATGAAGGTTGGACGTAATGGAAAGGAGGAATGGGGAGAACAAGAGAGCATGCTAGTATCTCTTTCTCTCTTTATTACGCTATTAATGGCATCATAAGACTACCTCATCTGAACCTAATTATCACCCAAAGGCCCCACCCCCAAATACCATCACACTGGAGTATTTGGTGCTTCAACATGAATTTTAGAAAAACAAATAATCAGTCCATCATAATGAGGGTGAGGCTGAGTATCAATTGAAACCTCAAGCTCTACTACAAGTTTCCTTCTTCTAAATAATTTCTAACAGAAAAAATAAAAAAGCAATCAGAATCATAAAAAAGCTGCTGCTTTCAACACATATGTGGAAGTTTACTCAAGTAGGATGAATTTTGGAATTCATTGGATATTCTAAATAAGACATTGTGTTGCATCCCTTTACTAAACTAATTATAATTCTGTGAGCTGCTGGAGTTCTGCTGGCTGGTAGAACAGCCTCACCGGAATCCCCCCCACCCCAAACCCCCACAAGCATCCAACAATGTGGATGCAGGGCTATGAAGTTCTGGCCCAATGACATCAACTCCTAACTCTGAAAGGCCATCCCAGTTCCAGAACTCTGTGGGATTGACTGAAGCCTTTGTTGTGAAAGAACCAGAACCCAACTTCTTTGTCTTCCAATCCTTTCCCTTCTCCTGTAGGTGTTAATTTCAAGAACACTACCTAATCAACATACTGTGCCAAATTTCACTTGGATTCTGTGTCCCAGGGAGCATAATCTGCAACATCAAAAACTTGAAAACAAACAAAAGAGAATTAAGAAAGCAATGATAAACCAAAGTGATAGACTCTAGAAAAATTAATCAATGAATGCAGAAAGCACAAACTTTAAATAATAGGGATGAAAAATGAACATCTTATAGATCCTGAAAGTTAAAGTTGTAAGAAAATATTATGGACAACTTTATCCCAATAAAATCATAAATTTTGCTAAGCATTTATTTTTTAAAGAGTACAACTTAGCAAAAAACAGTCATTAGAAGAAATAGAACCATGAAAAACATTACTAAAAAATTCAAAACAAAAAAATGAACAAATACATAAACACAACTAACCAAAATTTACAAAGAAGAATTCAAATATATAAGTCATAGAACCAGAATTTAAAGATCTTCCCAGTAAGGAAACAAGAGATTCAATGGTTTTACAGTGAAGTCTACCAAAATGTTAAGGAATAAATCACTTAAATTCTTTACAAAATTCTTGAGGGTGGAAAATGAAAGAATTATTTCCAAGTTCTTTGAATCTAGTATAATATTGGAATAAATAACATATCTTATATAATAATGGGCTAATATACAAATAGACTAAATGATGAAACAACCAAATAACCAAACAACCGGTCACTATGCCATGCACTGACCACAAGGGGGTGTGCGTGGAACATGATGGGCATTGGCTATGGTGGGATGGTAGAACAGGTGAGTAGAGGCACCAGACCAAGGAGCCCCTGCTGGTTGCTGTCATTGAGGTGAACTTCTGGTGGTTACTGAATATTCTTTGCTCCCATGTGCCACAATCCTGCCTGGCACTTGCACCTGCTGCTGGCACTGGCCCTGCTCGCACTTGATGCCAGCACCAGAGCTGCCATTTACACCTGTTGTCTATGCCCAGCACTGGACCCGATCACCCAGCACTGGTCCCGATTGTTCAGCACAATCAACAGGTGCGAGCAGCAGCTGCTAGCCCTGATTGCCCGAGAGGGCTTCTCCACCTCCCCCTGCTCCTGATGGGCAATCGGGGCAGCATCCCGTGCTTGCACCTGCTGATGGCACTGGCCCCACTTGAACTGATACTGGAGACGGCCCCAATTGCTCTGCACTGTCAACAGGTGCAAGTGGGGCCAGTGCCGTCAGTGCATGGGAATAGCAGTGGGAGTGGGCTGCTGGCAGACAGGGGACCAGTAGCTATGGCAGGAGGGGCCAGGTAGAGGCATGGAATTTGGGCTGAGACCTGCCCCTATGCCTTCTGCAGCATCACTGCCCACACTTCCTTTCAAGGTGCATGAATTCCTGCACTGGGCCATAGTGATATAATATAAGAAGAGGAAATAACAAGTGATTAGAAGGAAAAATCCTGAATAAAATAAAGAAAATTTTAATCCACAGTGATACAAAAAAATAATAGTGCTGCTTGTAGAATTGGGGTCCTTGATGTGTCTTGATAAAAGTATCTTGTTGACCATGCATTGAAGCATGAGGTCTGGTGGTAAGATTTATTGAAGCTGAAGCACAAAAAAAGAACTGTCCTGGTTCAGCTCTGTCCCACTACTGAAGAAGTCCAGTCTTCTCTTCATCAATACCAGAAGAAAGGCCAGGGAGCAGAAATTCTGTGCCATTGAGTCAGTCTAGTTCAGACTCTGTCCCCATCTGGCTAGCTTGGCTTTGTTCCCTGAAGCACTATGGCTGGCACTGTGTTGGTCTACACAGGATTGCACTTGGAGCTTGTGCTTGGGGCCCACCTGGCTACTAGGCCAACATGGTTTCTATGGAGAAAGATTGCATGAAACAAAGGACAAACCAATATGTGTTACCAGGAGAGGGAGAGAGAGAGAGAGAGAGAGAGAGAGAGAGAGAGAGAGAGAGAGAGAGACTTTGTTATCTTGGGCTTGGGATGGAGCAGGTAATCTTTCAAACTAATTAATCAATTTCCCAATCCTCCATTAACCAATGAATTTCCTAGATCTTCTAGGTTCTGGGTCATTTCGTCTAATCTGATATTTTCCCCCGAGATAGACACGTTTTCCCTGGTTGGCATCTTGGATTCTATTGCACATGGCTGACCAGAGGAATTTCTTCTGCTATTTTTATTCCTCCCTGAGTAATCCCAGATAATGACCTGTCACATCCTTCCTGCCTAACTCAGGGATTATATCCTGAGGGTGGAGGCTGCAGTGGTTTCCTGAGAAGTTGTTTGTTTTCCTCCATTTATTTCTTTTGTGATCTGTTTCTTTGTCTCAGCATTTTCACTGCTTCCCTGAGTTGGTAGGGTAGTTTTGTGAGTTAGGTATCCTATATGGCCCAGTGGGTTGGCCTCCCCAGTTACCTGAGGTGGACACTCTTGGTGCATCCCTTTATGGACTGTGTGTACAGGTGTACAGACTTGTAGTTAAGTCTTAATTGTTGTTGGTACCACTGGGAGAAATTGACCTCCAGGCCAACTGGCTGTGAGGATTAGCTGTGTCTACACCAGGAGACCTTCTGTACTGGAGACAGCCATATAGAGCCAGACTTGCAAAATTACAAAAGCCTCTGTGCTCAGCTTACATGGAACAGAGTCTCAGAGATGAATATACAGTCTTGGCTTCCCATTAGCCCTGCCCTTGCGCATTCACTTCCAGACCTCTGCCTTCCGTGGCTCCCCTGAGTTTCTGCCTGACAGTTCAGATTCCCCCCTGTAAGAACATGGGTCACCAGGGGATTGCCCGGAACTGGGGTTCAGAATGGGTTCACTGCAGTCAGAACGGGTTCAGTGCAGTCAGGAACTTTCAAATCCCTCCCACTAGGGAAAGCCTGCAGCAACCTCTGCAGCCAGTCTTCTTTGTGCTCACTCCTGCAAGTTTGCCTCCGGACCCCTGCCTACTCTGAGTCTCTGCATCTCCATGTGCCTTTCTCTCTATCTGAGAGTCCAGACTCCCCCTGTATGAGCCTGGGTCCATAGGGTTTAGCCCAGAACTTAGGTTCAGTGCAGTTGGGGGTTTCCTTCCTGCCAGAGAAAGCCATCCAGGCACTGAGCTACCCTTCCTCTCTGCGAGTGTGTCTCTGTATATCAGCCCTTTGCAACTACTCTGATTCTCTGAGAGCTTTCTCTTTCCTTCTAGTTGTAGAATTCCACTCAGCCAGCTTTCATGTAGTTCTGGATTTTGTCTGTTCTGTCTTTTAGTTGTAGTTTTGAAATTGTGCAAGGCAGCAATTTAGGTGCTTACCTATGTCGCCATCTTGGTTTCTCCCCATTCTGTTAAGTCCTATTTTAGTACAATGTTTTATAATTATAAATTATGCAAAAATATTTGGTGAAAAACTCTTATAAAGACAAGTCATTGTTTTAAGACCCAGTGATTGCAAGAGGAATAGTTGTTTCTAAAGAGCTGGGTTTTAGCCTTCATTAACCCCCACATCAAATGAGGGGCCTTAATGAGTGCTAACAATAGCATGGGAACAGATTGGGCAACATAGAGCATTATATCTAATTATAATTGATTATTGTTCAGCTTTTGTTAATATTTTCTATTTAGTTTCACAAGTGGAATTTGTTGATATTTTGGGATGCATGTTTTCTGTTGGCCTTAGGCTCCAACATGGCTATGTGGCAATGATGATGAACTTTGATCTCCTTCTCCCTGAATCTCCCTCTTTCACTGTTTGCACCTGAATTTATTAGACTTCATTCCTTTCCTAACTCTGTCCTTCTGCTGTAGTCTCGAGGGTCTCCTTTCCCTAACACAATTCCAAGTACAGAATGACAGACCCTAGGGAATTATGAAGTAGGCAAAGATGTTTGCTAGTACTTTTTTATATTACTTTCATTCTCAATTATGCTTCTTTGCCACTCACCAACAATCATTTTTTATGATATATTAGCTTTTCATGATTGCTAAACATTCAAGGAATTTGTGGAATAAACTCCTTTCACTGAAGTATGATAAGCTGTAATCAGCCAATTAGGCTCTACACACTCTGCACTGAAAGTATGCATGTTTTATAAAAGTCAAAAATTTACTAGCTAAACTAAAATTCTAATTATTAAATCTCAAGTATTAGCCAGTGGGTGAACAAATAAAGCCTTACTACTACTCTTTAAGATTTTGTAAGTTATCTCTTCTTGAATCAGAAATAAAGCCAGTTTTAGAATATAACACACTAAAATAAACATAACTTTTTCCCAAAAGGCTATATAAGAGGAAAATTATTTTCCCTTTTACTCTTTTAGATTTTCTTGCTAGGATCCTGTATCTGGATAAAGACAGAGCAACAAGAGAAAAACAAATTTATTAGCATATGTGTCATGCATACATGTGATAATATCCAGAGATGAATAACTCTAAGAGGTGTTTTGAACCTGGGTTTAATAGTAAAACAGAAATTTTTAGGGGTGAAAAAGACAGATTTTAAGAAATTTTAGAAATCAAGGGACCATGGAAGAAGCACAGGGATGCAGAACAGTAGAAGATACCTTGCCATAAAATTGAGGAGCTGAAAAGCTGCAACAGGTACATTTCCATAGAATGAGGGAGCTGGGAATAGCAAAAGGTCCATATTTACAAAATAAAGAGAAGGAAGCCTTTCATCCAGAAGAAGAAAGCCCAAAGAAAATAGGAAAAGGAAAACAATAAGATGAGGTATGGGAGTTTCTATAGTAGCCAAGGGAATAGTGACCAATCAGAGGAGATATCAAGGCACCAAGATCTGCAGCCTTTATAAGTCATGGGAAAAAGCAACTCAGTGGGACACTTTCCCCCTCCCCACATGGGAGTCCATTCTGTGAGAATCTTTCCCTTTCCCCAAGTGGGAGTCTGTACTTATTCCTCAGTAAATTTCCACTTTTGCTATACTAGCTTTGTTATAGAATTTACTAGGATACTGAAAAATATACAGGAGTACTTAGAGGTCCAGGATAAACTCATTAATTTTCAGATGTTTTGTTGTGGAGTTGAACCCTGGGTTCAAAATAAGATCACCAGAGGCTGGTGATTGATTAAAAAAAAAATAAAGCATGCAAGGATTTATTGAAAAACTGGCCAACATGGCCTCAAGAGCACCACAGGCAGGTGGAGTCCACACAACTGCACTGTTCCAGGGGTAGGGAGTCCTTTGTAAAGGTTCAAACCATGGGATTGTTCCTTTGTTCTAAATTCTAAAGGCTGGGAACATTGGAATGTGGCCCTATCATGCCGATAATACTCAGAGGTTAATCTCTATAGGTTATCTATAGTTTCTACCCCTGAAGCTACTGAGTCAGTGGGAATCAAACTCCTGTAACTACCCTATTGTTTAAGCAAATAAGAAAATGTGGAAGCCAGATAGCAGGGTTAAAATTCAAACAGCAGTTTTTACCCAAGTATGGTTGCTATCATATTTCAGTTTCACATGTACAGTGACTCAAAGGGTCAGTTCTCCAAATCCTGAGTCAACCAATATGGAGGAAGCTTTCTCTTTATATCCTCAGTTTTCTATCTGTTTCCTAACTACCAGGCTTCGTGGTGGGCCCCCCTGTGCCCACAAGGCTTATGGCCATGTGGGCCTCTACACAAGGACTAAAAGACGCTAACATGACTGTAACATGAAAAGGAAGCTCTGGACACTGGCCTGCTCCTGGAACCCCAGCTTCATCTTTTCCAGTGAAATGGGAATTTTTAGGAGTGAAATACACAGATTCAGAGTGTTTTTAAAATTAAGAGGGTCCAAGGAGAAAACACAAGGTTACAGAGTTGCAAAAGGTTACACTTCCATAAGACAGGGAAGTTGAGAGAGGCAGCAGTTATATTTCCATAAGACAAGGGAACTGGAAATAACAAAAGACCTGTATTTACAACATAAAGGAAGAAGAAAGCCCAGAGGGAATGGAAGAACAATGAAGGAGGGCCTCACACCTCCCAAGTGAGGTTTGACTTTTGAGCTCCGGAGTTGCTATAGTGACTAAGTCAAAGGGAATATTGACCAATAGGAGAGTATATCATGCACAAAGATCTGCAACCTTAATAAACATTGAAAAAAGGGAACTCTGTGGAACTCTTTCCCACTGGCCACATAGGAGTCTGTAGTGTGAGACTCTTTCCCCTCCCCACATGAGAGTCTGTACTTGTTCAATAAATTTCTACCTTTGCTATTGAGAGGGTAGGGTGAGGCTAACTCCTGACTCCATTTTGTATTGTGGGGCAGGGCAGAACAGGGCATAGCTATCCTCGATTTTGTGTAATGACCCTAGCCCTCACCCAACCAATCAGGGTCAGCCAAAGCAGTGACATCACCCTTATAAAACTCCTTGACCTGTCCAAGTTCGCTCTCTTCCACCATGCTGTCGGTGTGAGTGGGACAGAGCCCATGCTAGCATGGAAGAGGCTCTTTTGTTTATTGCATCGGACTCGGCTCCCTGGTGGTCCTTGGGGATCACGAAGTCTTGGCATAACATTATATCTATCATCTTCCATCATTGTTTCATTCTTTGACTGCTCCATACAAAGAATCTGGGGAAGCCAAGCCATCCTACCCAAGGGAACACCAGATGTTCCAGTCCAAAAATCCCAGATCACCAGGACTAACTTCTGTCAATAAACTTTGGTACCACTAACCGTTTTTGTCCATGACTTCATTCTTTGATTTCAGAAGACAATGAGAACTCAGACTCAAATACCACATTTTGGTTTCACGGTCTCTAGGTTGATAAAATATAAAGTTCTCTTATAATTAACTCCTATCCTTCCTGGTAAAAAGGGCAAAAGAGATCCCTTTACAAATTTATTCCTGCTTTGATGCATATAAAGGTAGGCAGTTTTTCTTTTATCTGATTCTTTTCAATTGAATTCAGCTCAAAATAATATTTATGGTAAAGTGGCATATTTTTGGAGGGGCATATTCTGCTACCCTTCAAGGCCAATATTTTTATTTATAAACAATGTATCTGGATGTGGATACTAAGAAGACTACTTCTAAGAAAATTAATTATTTAAAGTCTTAATTAAATCTAAAATAGGAAATGTGTGCCAACACTACAAAAGACTTCAAAAGTCTCTTCATATGCCAAATGTTTTCTAATTTGAGCAGGAACTTCATTTCTCTTGTGAATGAAAGGAGCCACATGCTAACCTGACAAGCTCAGGGGAGGCCTGCGTGGCAGTCTTATAAGCTCAAGAGACCTCAAATAACCACAAAAGATGGTTTGAAAATTAAATATTTAACTACAAACAGGTTATAGTGGGTAGTCATGTCCTAGACCTAGGCCAATGTTTTCCCCAACAAAGATCAACTTAAAACTCTTTACTGAGCCCATTTGCCTTTTAGCCTCTAAGATAACATATCTGTGAGATGTCTGGTTAACTAGTAACTTCCCCTTTTCTGGAGCCCCTGGGGTACAGCCAAATTCGGTAGGCTCCAGGACAGATGCCTCAAATTCCTTCGTTATCATGTTAATTGTTCCTGCACTCATCTAAGTACCTGTCCATCATTTTACTTTTTATCCAATACCAGGAGTTTCCCACTGTCTTGCTTTCTCCCACCTCCCTTACTCCATCACCAATGAATTTCATGTAACTCACATATGTCCCTCCTTTGATTGCAATGTGTAAATAGAAATGTAACCCCCATTCTTCAGAGCATTATCTCAATCTATTGAGGTTCTGCTTCCCAGCATATGTCCACAGTTTGGCTCAAATACCCTCACTAAAATTATTTACAGTTTTCAATGGTTTTTTTTGTTGTTGTTGACATTCTCATAAATGCTATTTTATGCTTCCTGAAATCTGCAAGATTGTCATTAAAAACTAGAAGGATTCCTAGCTGGTTTGGCTAAGTGGATTGAGCTTCTGCCTGTGAACTGGGAGTTCCAGGTTCAATTCTGTTCAAGGGCATTGTACCTCAGTTGCAAGCTATATTCAGAGCATGTGTGGGAGACAACCAATCTATGTGTCTCTCTCATATAAATGTTTCTCTCTGTCTCTTCCCTCCCTTTCACTCTCTAAAAATCAATGAAAAAAATATCCTTGGTTAAGAATTAAGAAATAAATAAATAAACTAGAAGGAAAATAGGGTGCTGGGTCATATATGCAAATATGTGAACAACACACCAAAAAGATTTTTATTGAACACAATTGACATTTCCAGTGACTAAATCCCTAGAATTAGGTTACTAGATTTATAATTTGGATAAGTTAGTAGGTTTTGGTGACTGGGAGTTATACATTCATATGGAATTGGCCAAGTTCACACAGCTAGTATATGGAAGGAATCCAGTCAAATATGCATACCCACCTGGGGAAAAGGCTTGGCATATCACATTCCTAGCATATTCTTTTAAGTCATTGACTCACCATCACTAAGCCATAGTTTACAATTATTTCACTTTCATTAACTCATCACTCTTTCATGACTTGGAAAGCAGAATTCTTATGTCACATAATATCAATCTGCATTCCTTTAAAAAGTATTGGATATATTTATATGTTACATAAAAATATAATGAGTAC
This sequence comes from Vespertilio murinus, assembly GCA_963924515.1. Classification (NCBI taxonomy): domain Eukaryota; kingdom Metazoa; phylum Chordata; class Mammalia; order Chiroptera; family Vespertilionidae; genus Vespertilio; species Vespertilio murinus. The sequence goes on along the minus strand of OZ004704.1, from coordinate 109,520,229 downwards.
CTAAATCAATTATGCAGACCCCTGATCAGTCTCAATGGATTTGCTTTTTCTCCCTGTTATAGCTTGGATGGTTTATCAGCCATTAAATGTGAAGATAAAACACCTGCTCCTCTTTCCCACTATGCAGAGCAAACAGCAGGCAAAAAAACAAAAACAGCTCATTAAAGTAACAATTGCAACTGAACAATTTAAAACAGAATTCTTTGAATGTTCTTTTTTCCCCCTTTTTTACTATTTACAGCAATGTTCACCCAAACATCATGCTTACACAGAGCAAATTTTGATAAATACAATACATTAAGTAACACAAAGTGTTGTCCATTATGTTAAAACTAGAAGCCCGGTGCATGAAATTTGTGCACAGGGGAGGGTTCCTCTCAGTCCAGCCTGCACTTTGTCCAATCTGGGACCCCTTAGGAAATGTCTGACTGTGGTTTAGTTCCAATCACAGGGAATGGGTCTAAACCGGCAGTCAGACATCCCTCTCACAATCCTGGGCCACTGGCTTCTAATCGCTCACTTGCCTGCCTGCCTGGTCCCCCCAAACTGCCTCCCCTGTCAGCCTTGTTGCCCCATGCAGCCTGCATGTTCATTCATTTGATTGTCCCTCACTAACCCCCTGTGGCTTGGTCACCCCACGCAGCCTGCTTGTTCAGTCATTTGGCCCTCCCTCACTAATGCCCCTGCTGGCCTGGTCATGGGCAGCCATCTTTGTGAGGGCATGATGGTCAATTTGCATATTACTTCTTTATTATATAGGATGAAAACAAAGCATCAAAGGCATAATATTCATAAAACACTTGGGACCTACTGCCCTCTAAAATTTAGGATATCAGCCAAATACCACAACAGCTTCAAACATCAGGTAACTGAGGCATATGATTTGAAACTGATAATGCTTTCAAAGAGATCTAGGTAGGTAAACAGTGATGATGCAGTGAGTTATTTGTGCCATTTCTTTGAAGTCTTATTGCTCCAACTCCCCAGAGGTTAGGAGTCTATCACCAGAGCTGTTCTCATCTGCTACAATCAGAGACTATACACAGATGCAGCGCCTATGTTCTCAGGGCTGCTGCTTCACAGAGATAAGGCTGCTTAGAGAAGTGCTCAGCATTGCCTCCCAGGGAAAGAATCAGAACAGCAATCAATACTAAATTTACTTCTCCACTGTTATGTTAAACAACACTGTCAACCATAGACAGGGGAAGTTTGATAAAAGGAGCTATTTAAATCACTTGAAATGCCTATAGCTTTATTATTTCTTGTCTTTGGGTTCTCTTTTTTTTCCTCCTCTCCCTCCCACTCCTATCCTCCACCCCCATGACCTACTGCCAAAATGCAATGATCTAAGAACCTTTCAGAAATATTGTGTCATATTTCTTCACCCATTGGTTACTTTGAATGTTTTAGGTAAGCCAGTTTTTAGCCATCCTTGTCATTCTACAGTCATTCATAATATTATATCTCTAAGTATGAGAGTGTAAGGTCCCAAGACCCCCAGTGAGTCCGACGGAGGGGGCGACGACCCCATGTCAAATGCCGAGACCGAAACTTGATGCAAAAAGCATGAGGTTTTAATACAAGCGCAGCGCAGGGGTGTCTCAGGCAGACAGCAACAGGGCTGGCTGCCTGGAGCACTGAGTAACTGCAGAACATGAGTTTATAAAGGCAAACACCACACGCAGGTGGGGTTACACATGGAGGGGGAAGAAGGGAACAAGGAAATTCCAAGAAGGTTAGCTGGGCTCGTTAATTACATGTTTTATGACAGGGTCTATGCTTAGTCAACAGTCCCTTTTGTCTCTCCCCTTCCCATTCCTCTGGGTAAGTCCTCAGGGTAGGGAGTTTCTGGGGACTGATTTCATTCTTGCCTAATCTTCAACCGTAAAGAACTGACCTCATCCCTGTCTAATCTTTAACCGTAAAGGTCACATCCTGGAATAGGCAGTGGGGAAGGTCAATTCCTCAATCTTGGGTCCTACAAGAGCATTCCTATAACTGGTCCTCCATGTGGAACAGCAAATGGAGACCATTACATTTATCTTCTGTGGACCCTTAGAGCACCCAGTTACTATTGGATCCCCGGTTGCCACCCCAAACTATGGCCTCTTTGCCAGCAGGAAGCAGCCAGAAAGATGTGGCTCCCCTGTCCCCAATGGCAGTTGGGGTTTCCTAATCGGAGAGGGGACTAAAACAGGAATATTAGGGGAATATAGGCAGGCGTAGGGAATTTTTTAAATTAGGATCCAGGGAAAAAACACAGGGCTACAGACTGGGAGAAGGTACATTTCCATAAGACAAGGAAGCAGCAACATGTACATCTCCATAACACAAGGGAGAGGCAACAGACACTTACATAAAATAAGAGAACTGGGAGTAGCCAGCAGGTCTATATTTACAGAATAAAGAAAGAGAAAGCCCAGAGGGAATAGAAGGACAATGAGGAAGGAGTGCCTCAGGAGTTACCATAGTGACCATTTTGAAAGGGAATATTGACCAATCAGAGGGGATATT